>CM052886.1:23692289-23862847 GCA_028534135.1 Potos flavus
GTAAATCCAGAGTGGTGAGAAGTAAATAAAGGCAACATATTAACAAACCCCAAGGGTGTTAGGCCCATAGGTATCCACAGAGCCGCGAGGCTGTTGAAAGAGCCTACATGAGCTTACATTGCGTAAGTGGAATTGACCACTTGTGGTCTAGAGTCAGGGGGTGTCCCACTCCAACTGCAGGTGTTAGACATTCTTGGAGACAGTTCTCACTTCTGGGGACCACACTTTGAGAGGAAAGGCAACGAACCAAAGAACATCTGGGAGAGGGGGTGGAGAAGGTAGAAAAACTAGAAGCCACCCGATGAAGAAGTGCTAAACAAAAGAAAAAGTTGTGCTTAGAGAAGGGAAGTCTGGGTAGGGAGCATAAAGCAGTCTTCAAAATTGTTAAGGGATTAGACTCAACCGAGTGGCCCCGCTTCCCCACATTCCACAAGTGGGAGTTTCGAAGGCGCAGATTTCAGCTCATCATGACTACACTTCTGCTAGTCAGGACGAGCTCGCCAGAGGAAGGCAGCCTTGCAGGACAGGAGAACCTAGTTGCAGAGGCTTTTGTGCAGAATTCCACTATCCCTCTACCTGGGAGAGTCACCCAGGAGATTCACAGACGGAGCAGAGGGTTACATTAGACATCTCTGAGGTTCTAATCTTCATTTTCAAGTGTTTTTCACCTGCCAGCACCCAACTGCCTTCAGGGAAATATGTTTCTGAGACTGCAATCTTAATCAGCTTAAAGGTTTTGATACAGCTCCTCGGCAATACAAGGGTTTCAGGAGCCACAAATAACCATATATTTTTCAACTACTCCCATTGCCAGAAGACTTCTCTAGTTCCCCTAAATTAAGCCAATCAGCTTAATTCTCTCAACCCTTTGATTTGTGCTCTACCGGTGCTTAGTATGTGCTCTTTCCATCAACCTACTGATGATGTCATGTTCAATGCAACGAGTTTGGCTTCTCTAAGCAATCCCTTCAGTGAAGGTATTAGATACAATGAAATTTCAGAACTGTGTACGATCAAGTGATCTGTTCATCCTAATTTCTAAAACTCCTTCTTCTCCATGGCCAACTATTTTCCCAGATGGGAGTGGGAAGGGAGATTATTTCGGGAAGCCATGAAAAGCCACTTGCTTTTATGTGCTTATCTGAAATCTTTCTTTGGAGGGCTGCTTGGTACCTGAGTGGAGAGGGCCATGCGTGACAGACATTAGGAGGACTGGCCTCAGGGAGCAAGTGTACTTTCCGGGCTAGTCAATTGTTTTCACAGTGCTCTCCAGGGCCGAGAAAATAAGCGATCGGAGAGCAGGAACCTTATCTTAAACGTCTTTGTTTCCCTCCCAGCTTCCAGCGCAGCCCCTGATGCATAGTAGGCGGACAATATGTTTACTGCCGGAATGAATGAATTAGTGAATATGAATAAATGAATGGATGGATGATGGCGGACAGATGGCGCTAAGGGAGAATCTGCTGTATGCTTTAAGTTAAGCATGTCAGGGTTCGGCTCCAGTCCCTAAGCTCAATTTCTGCCCCTCATCAGACCAGCTCCCCTCTGTGGAGCTTGATCATGGTGCCTGTGGGTAGAATGTATTCTGGGGGAGATGAGAGCTGCCCGATATGAGAGATGATATCAGAGATTAGTTAACCGTATGGGCTTTGTCCCAGGGGAAGTGTGTGAAATGAATCAGATTAAACAAAATTGATAATGTGAATGCTTAATCAAACAGACAAAGGTAGTCTGCGCAGCTAATTAGGGGCAAATAGAGCGTCCCTCTTGTACCTCATTTAACTGACAAATTGTGCAGACAGTTTTAATGGGAGTCTGTTTAGCAAAGAGAAGGCTGTATAGTTGACAGCTTGGCAAAATGTGGTTTCTGTAACACCACATGATGCTTATGGAAATTAGCCGGGTGCAGCTGAGCTCAGAGCAGTCCTGGGCTGTGCAAATCACAGCAAAACGGACCTTTCACAGACCACTGGCCATCGCGCTCTTAAAGGCGAAGGACTCATTTTTAGTATTTTGAAAGGTCAAAGCGATTAGAGTCTGAACAGGAAAAGAAATCTAGTATTACCAAACCCAATGCAGAGGTTGAAAAGCGATATGAGAATCTTCCTGATCAGAGAAGTGGAATCACCATTTAGACAGACGAGAAGCTAGAAGCAGACTTGGACCGAGCAAGGCGATTCGGGGAGAACAGAGTGACCCAAGGGCAAAGATAATGTGGTCTTCTGAACTTCAAAAGCTTTAGGTAAATTTGTGCCTGAATCTCCCAGCATGTTCATCTCGCTCTCACCAACCTCTCGGCTTCTCATCTTTTTACTTCCGTTTTGCCTTGCAAACCACAGTAGGTCCTGTCCCTTCTCCTTTTCCACATTAAGCAGCTTCCTCCTCTGACAGTCTCGTGTCTTTGGACTTGCCACGTTGTTGGAGACTGTGAGGGAATTTCTGGGAGCGAGTGTTGTTTCAGGAGTAGAGGGCATATATTCGGCTTCTGCTGGTTTCCCAGGTGTGCGGGGACTAGAGCTTTCCAGCACCTGTCCAGAAGGAGGCAGACTGGAGTCCCCACTGGCCACACCCCCGGGGAACAGCATCATTTGCTGCTCTGTGGAGAATTAGGGGGAAGAACAAAAGGAGGGCTGCTGCAGAGACTGGGGGACTCTCAGGGACTGTCCTGTGAGATTGGCTTCCCTGAAGTCCGAGCACAGTGCTCAGTGCACGGAATTAGGCATGTGGGGGACAAATGGAGTCACAAGGCGGGCCTTCACCTGTGCGCCAGCCCCAGGATGTCATTGTCTGAGCACAGGGACCGGAACTTGAGGTTGGATTCACGTTGCAGGGATGAGCTCCCCCTCCTTGGGTACCCATGCATGGCTCGCGGTTTCCACCCCACTAAAGGGAATAAGGCCACGCATGAAGAGGATTCGTTTAATGAAGTGATTTTTGTGAATCACTCCACCAGTCAGACATGGTTCCTTCCGGAAAATGAACAGTTTTGCATAAAACGGTCCATTAGTGTCAATGGAGAGGGTCTGACCTCCTTCGGCTGCTCTGCAAGCCTAGTCAAGTGAAACCACCGGCTTGTGCTAGGACTGGGAGATCATGTCCCTACCACAGGAGGTTTTACTCCACATTAGTTTGCACTAAATGCAAAAACCAAGAGTCGTTCCACTTTCAACTTGCAAAGTATCGTTTTGGCAAAATTGGATAAGCAAGCACTTGAACATACCCAGATATTCATGATTAAAAAAAAAATAACTATGGCAAATAGTCTATTTATTTATTTAAAATATTTTAAAGCAGCAGAACGACTGTTTCCATCACACCAAAGCTACACGGACACTCAAAACTGTGTTGGTGCTAACACAAATCACATTTATTCTTCACTTTTTGCTCTGAATTTTGGCTTTTGCTTTTTTGAGCAATGGATCGGTAGCAGCAAGTGACAATTTGGCAAAACACATCTGCTGGAAAAAGGGGTAATGTGATCTGGAGTCACAGTGAAAACAGCTCCTGGGTCTTCTTTATTTTTTATTACATTTAATTTTACTGAATTAATTATTTTTAACAGAGGGAAAAATTGGGTAATAAAAGAAATTTATTAAAGAAAAAAGAAGGGATTCTTTAAAGAAAAAACTGATAATATGTCAAAAATTAGCATTATCTTCTACTTTTGGTAAATTGCCCATGACCAGAATCTATTTATGTACATGAAAGCTTGCAAAATATTCTGATTCCTAGATTTTAACTTTGTACTGGGATCATCAATTTTATATAATGGATGGATACTATTCTAAAAAAACAAACTATAACAATTCCTGCATAGACAAACCAAAATACTGAAGCATTGATTTTCAATTTTAAAGAAACATAATGGAAATACAATTTTGCACTTTGATACCAATATTTTTGTATCATTTACATGATTCTGCAGATCAGTTTTACATTTTGATTTACTTGTGTCAATAGCAAAACCTTTTTTTTTTTTTAGATAATTTCCTTTGAAGGAAACAATGCCTTAATATGTAATTTAGAAACAATGGAAAGAGAATCATGATTGGAGCAAGACTTTGGAGCCTATGTTGTCCCCATTAATGGCCCAGGATTACATGCTTCAGCTGTGACTTAGGCCAGCCAGAATCTGCTTTCAGAGATTGTATCAGGAGGCAAATTCGTTTATGACAGATTTTTCATTCCATTCCCTTTGGTTAGGTGCCTACAGGGTACCTCTTCGTTAAATCAACAGTGTTCAAAGTGAAGTGGAGGAGTTAATTACTGGGGAAATGTGTTTGCACACAACTAATCAATAACATTCAGGCCTCTCCAAATCCAGTTAGGGCCCAGATGATTAGGTCCCACAGTTCTGAGAATATGGGCTTTACCACCGAGGTTACTTGACCTTCCTAGGTAGACCTGGTTATTGCAGGGGAGGGGCTCCCTGAGCCGGGAAGAAAGGCCAGGGATTGGGAGGAGGCAGGGGAGAGTAAGGAGAAGCGGGGAGAGGGGAATGAATGATCACCAAGGTCAGGCCAGCAGTCCCGAGTTAAAGGGGCTCTGGGCAGCAGGAGCAAGACTAGGATTGGATTAATAAAAAGAAAAAAAGAAAGAAAAAAAGAAAAGAAAAGAAAAGGGAAAAAGGCTCTCGACTGTTTGGATTTTGCCTTAAATCAACATTGCATTTTTCTTTCTCGGCACTGATGCTGATGGAAAAATATATATAATTATTTGATAATTCATGCCAAAAGTTCCCTCTCTCTTTCCACCACTCTTCGATTTCACCCACCTTTACATTTATTGGAGTGATTCTGGCTATATAAAGCAGACTGTTGTTTACAATATTAAGCATCTGGCAATTAGGTGCTCCTAACACCTTCATGTTAATTCCAAGGCTACATTTTCCTCTCTAGACCTTAGGTCCATGTCTGCACGATGGTAAAACTCCTAGATGGCAGAGCAGAAACTCAAGCACCTGTCACATCTGATGAATTGACAGTGTTACTTTCTCTAAGTGACATGTGAACTTAAGTTATTTGTAATAACATTTAGCCAGAACACTTGGTATATAATTAGTTAGGAACTATAGGTTCTATTGAATAAGTGATAGCAAGTTGTTATATTTTATTATTTAATTTCAAATTCTGAATTATTAACTGATACTACTTTCAAAGGCATCAAAACAAGCCTATGCTTCTAAAAATGTTTTTGAGCCAAATAATTTTTAGATGATTACTACGATCACAAAAAAATGTAGAAAGGGCTAACTTAATCTCTGTACCTTCCTATCTCAGTTTGGTGAAATGTCCCACATTGCATCTGTAGCACTCATTTAATGACAAAATTAACATTCATTTTGGAGAAAAAGGTATTCAGTTATCCTTAGGATTCTGTAAAAATTACAATTATTTGACTGCATGTTTTTTTCCCTTTTGGCAATCACAACATAATTGCTCCTAATAAATTTGCAAAACTTGTGTAAAAGTTTTTAAGGGGACCCATAATTCAGTCGTCAGAGCTGATGCTAATGAGTTCCATCAAAGAGTGTCACTGCTTTTCTGGGGTCTTGAACCTTCTTCCACCGTCTGAAGTGACAAGCCGTCCTCCCACCTGGATGGTCTCCAACGATTATTCTTGTGCATGGTTGCTTGTGAGGGACATGGAAGGGGGGGAGAATGAGAAGCTTTTGGAAAGCCAGAGAATTCTCTTTTCTTGAATATCAAGAAGAATAAATAAAATACATTTTCAAACTTATTCTGATCCTTTTTTTTCCCCCTTGGAACTTTCGGATGCATCCTCGTTTCTGTCAGCAGCAAATCTGAACTTTTCCCGGACTGTTTCACCAGCTAGGCAGTGGGAGCGGGAGAGGCAGTCGGTCACTGTCTACACAGCGCTGCTCAAGTTAATTGATAAACTCTTCTTTTTATTATTGGGGCTAGCCTTCTGTCTACAGCCTCACAGCCTATTGCCCCTGCAAGGCATTGAGATTTCCTTGTGGAATTCTAGCAGATATTGGAAATTATGGTGGCAAATTAGCAGGGGCCACAAACCAGAAGTGACAGTTCCAGTAGCCGGATGGGGGGAGTGTAGCCATCCCTTGCCCATAGCAATTGGCCAGGCTTATCATATGGACTAATCACAACAGATCTGGGGAAATAATGGGCACCAGATGTTATCGCTTTGTAGGCTTGGGCTCTCCAGAGATTACAGCCATGATAGGAAAGCTCCCTGAAAACAGGAACACGATTCTGTCACTTATTAATCAAACCGGGACGCTGGGTGTGATCATCTACCCCATCCTCGAACTGCGGTTTCTTTCTGTTCCCCTTGATGAATGAGGAAAACAGTAAGGGGGTTGGGGGGGGGAGGTGGCTACAGAGACAGAAACAGAGACAGGAGGCAAAGGAAAGAATTTAGATGTGTCTATCACATGCACACACATGCAATTCAATGTCATCTTTAAGCCTATTTCCTGGAATTTAATTTCTTTCTTGATTTCAATTGTATTCAGCATTGACATATCAAGAAGAACTTTCCTGATTAGGTCTTTTCTTTTTCTTCCATTTTATTTATGCTAATTATTCTCAACTTCAAGAAGCTTAAATATTTTTAACATATTTATGTGTCCAAAAGGAAAAATAAAAGGGGGGAACCTCATTGATGAACCAGATTCTCATTTCTGTTGGCTTTCCTGACAATTCTCTGTGAACATTCTGAGGTACAACAAACATAGTTCTAGAACTGCTGGGATTCAGGGCATGCTGCCCCAAAATATGGTATGTTGGCAGAGTGAATATTTTAAACTGAGGGAATCTGAGAAACAACAGAAGTTGGAGGTCTCTCTGCTCTTGCCCCATTCTTGCTCCTGAAGCAGGTATAAGATCGTCTTATGAGAGGTACCTTCCCTGTACCAGGAGGAAAAGCATACTTATCTCCAAGACAAAGAGTCCAAACAAACAGGCCTTGCCAAGCTTTCTCATTTACCACTACGCGTACCTCCTGCTCCTTGACCTGTCGCATTCCCCCACCACTGTCCCCTCTTCATCATACCAAATAAAAACACTCAGGTTTAACCATTTCTTTAGGTCTTCGCTTCCTCATGAAGGCTCCCATGTCACGTAAAACATATTAAATAAATTTGGATGCTTTTCTCCTAGTAATAATAGTAATAGTAATAGTCTATGTGAATTTACTTTTCAGACCCAGCCAGGGACCCTAAGATGGTCAAGGAAAACTTCTTTCCTCCCCCATGGAACCAAACCCACCCTCTTTCACCAAGCCCTCCTAGTTCTGCCTATGACATTTATGGTCCCACTGTAGCCGTGACCATGATCCTACTTATCTAGACCTAAAGCTCTGAGGGTCATCTCGTTCGTACTTCTGTTGCTTTCTCAGCCCTGACATTCAGCCTATCTCCAGAAGCCCTTCTCTTTCTCTGTCTCTCCCGTCACCTTCTTTTCCTTCTCGCTGCCACTGGCCTGGTTCAGCTTCCCATCGGCTCAGATCTAGAGTATTACTCTAAAACCTCCAAAATGGCTTCATTTGCCCTCTCCATCCAGCCTGTGATCTGACCTCAGCAGCACCACGTCCCTAACTGCATCCCAAACTCCAGCCATGCCTATTCCCTGAAGTTCCTACCTCCTGGTGCCCTTCAAGCTCCGTCCTGCATTTGGCTGGGTTGACAGTGGTGGAGGGGGAAGCAGGAGGCAGGGAAGCAGCTTGGAGGTTTCTAGAAATCTTTGGGAAAGAGAAAAACAGGCCTTGAACTAAACATTGGTAGTCAAAAGAGAAGAGAATGGGACTGTGGCAATGAGCCAGGTCTGACATTCTTATTCTTCACGTTACTGCAATAGCTCTCTGGGTGTGAGGCCTGCAGCGGGTGTCCGCTGATGACAATGAGGACATGAAGAATGCTAACGCCTGACACCTCTGCAGTGTTTCCTACGGGCAGCACACCGCCTGAAGGGCTCCGCGCACCCTCTGCTTTAATCCTTAACACAACCTCGTGAGGTAGATACGATGATGACTGCTGCTTTTAAAACCATTTTTTTTTAATGGAAAATCGCAAGCTTTTCATCGTGGAAAACTTAAAGTAGTGAGAATAGTGCTATAAACTTTCATATATCTACAACCCAACTCAACAGTTGCCCGTTTATGGCCAATTCCGGTTTCCCTATTTACTGCTAGTGGATCGCCAATTTCTGAATCAAATCTCGGGTATCATATCATTTTATCTATCCTAGCTCCATCTTAAAGAGGAGGAAACTAAGGCACACGGAGACTAAGTAACTCATCAAAGGTAGCAGAGCAAGTAAGTCATAGAGCTCAGATTTAAATGCCACTGGCTAGCTTCCAAAATTATATTTTTATGCCGATGCCCCAACTGGCAATCTTCCAATAGTTTAGGTTGCACCAATGGCCTCTATATACTGCAGATCCATGTGGACCAAGCCAGGGAGACTCCCAGCAGCCAGTAGCCACTAAGATAAAGAATAACTTCTGTGGGTCCATTCTAGAGCTTTTGGGGGTTATGAAACAAGAGTAACCCTGAGGTTCTCCTTCTCATTCATGCCACATTCTTTTTTTTTTTTTTTTAAAGATTTTATTTATTTATTTGACAGAGAGAGAGAGATCACAAGTAGGCAGAGAGGCAGGCAGAGAGAGAGGGGGAAGCAGGCTCCCTGCCGAGCAGAGAGCCCGATGCGGGGCTCGATCCCAGGACCCTGAGATCATGACCTGAGCTGAAGGCAGAGGCTTTAACCCTCTGAGCCACCCAGGCGCCCCCATGCCACATTCTTTCTGTGTCCTTCTTTCATCTTCTCCAAAGAGGCAGGGGTTTCAAAACTAGTCCATAAGGGTCCCAAGAGAGACTTCTCTAACTTGTCAACATCTTCCCTGTCTGGTGGCCTAATTAGGCAGTGGCTTTCTACCCAGGTATTCTGGTTCTTTCAGATGCTCAGTAACTTGCCAGAGTAAGCTGGAGGTGAGGGCTGGGGACATTAAATCCCTGTGATCCAGTGCAAGAGTGGATATCTAATACTCAGACAAAAACCCAGGTTCCTGGGTGTCCCTGATGCCACAACCAGTTGGTAGTGCTTTATGAGTTTTTCTGGTAGTATTGCCTAAGTCCTATGCAGAGCAAACATTCAAAGAGGATGTTAAGTAGATCATAATCCGGAAGTTCAAAGGTCTGGTGCTGGCTGTCATATAATATTTGTGACATGGGGTTCTATTCACTTCTCTGCAACTTAGAGCTAGAAAGAAATTACAGATATGCTCAACTAATATTCCTGGTCTGTATGTGTTTGCAGCCAAGGTTATTTGAGGATAACAAATACTTACAAATACGGGCCTTGCAATATTAGGGTTTGTGATTGTTAGAAATAGTGCCTGAGATAAAGTTGAACCAGTATTTTCTCTAAGAGGAATGTTTGCCACATGCATTAATAACGTAAGCAGAACTGAAGGGAGTACTTCTCAGTTAATAAAGGAAGTAAGCGGTTCTCAAACCACCTGATTGGAAATGCTCATTTATGTACAACTCATGTGTCACAATTAGATTTTATTTGTTGCTAAAATATTGGCCTCCAGTCAACAAAACTAGAAGCTGCCACTGAAGAAGACGCTCTTTCTGTCACTGTGTGTACTTGAAAAGTTTGTTTCTTCAGAAATGCTTTATAATTCACTCTTCCCTAATTTACCCAGAATTTTCCAGAACATGAATTCTTGGGAGTGAGGCTGGCGGTGAACTTACTGGTGTCAGTGCAGACGGTGCCCCATCAGTCATGCCACCCGGATAGCGATCCATCCAGGACCCCTAGATAGACAGGAGAATCCTGAGGGACTAATCTCCCCTCCCCTTTCCCAAGGTGGTTTTTAAATTTGAAAAATCCCTTCTTAGTGTCCTTGCTCTTTTTATTCGACAATGGTCCTGGTTTTTATTTCTAGAGACACACTTGCCCTGAAACGCTCACAAATACAAGGATGAGAGATGAAGAAGAAATCAGGAAGGGACACAATCTTGTGCGAGAGGGGGATGGGTGAGGGGGAAGAGGGATAAGGAGAGGGCGGAGAAGAGGGGTGGGTAGTGGAGAAGCAAGGGAAGGAATGAGGAATGGAAGGAGGAATGGAGACATGCACAAAGCAGGGGGGCTTGGGGTGAGTAGAGAGAGGAAGCTGAAGAAAAGTAAAGGAGAGATGTTTCAAGAAGCTCCTATCAGCCTCTGACAGGATGGGTCCACCTTTTTTTAACATTCCTTGAAAGCAACTTTCTTTTTTTTTTTTTTTCCAACAGAGTCATTACCAGTTGTATGGCTTCCCTCTATCTATCTTTAGTCCTACAATTCAAGAGTCAGAAAAGAACATTATTTTCACATTAGCAACTCATTAAATGCCTCCATGTTTGCAGCCCAAGCACTGCTGGATCTGAATGCTTTGTTTTTGCACATCTGAATGCCCACTTGGAGGCTTTGTCAGCCAGGGTAGCAGAGGCTGGAACCCTTCTGTCATGCATATGGGCAAGTGGGTGGGGTGGGGCTGTGCGGGAGTCATCCATCATTCTCCATCAATGTCACCACCACCTGCGAGGACCCAGCCAATGGTCAGTCAGTCACTCAGGCCTGACAGCTGGCCATCAGTCCCCGGTGGGGGCGATGCTCGAAGTTCTGAAGGTACTAGCCACTGACTCTTTGCTCAGACCTGTGAGTTTGAGGATGCTCTCCACCTTTTGAATTACCAAAGATATTGCTGATTTTGCTCACCTTCATGACAACTGGTCAGGGTGAGGCCAATCAAAGGTGAGATTTGCTCTGTATTTACCTAAAATGGATGGGTCATTACTTAAAATCAAATATTGGGTCATTCGGGCAAACATAGCAGGGACTTTTTATGCATGGCAAAAATAGACATTTTTTAATGCGTGTTTATTTTAGTGTTGACAATGTAATATCAAGCAGATCCAGACTAAATGCTGTCAATTAGCTAATTAGATAAGGTACTAATGATTTAAACCTGTCTCTTTCTCTGAACCCTTTTTAAAATTGAGGGATATCAATTATACCTCAATGTAAAATAAAGTTTACAACCTTAAGCATATAGTGCCATGACTTTTTGCTAGGTACTCATCACTAAAACCACATGTAGATCACAACATGGATTATATGCCTCTTTTTCAATGACATATCTTATACTATCCCCCATTACAGTAACTTATGAATATTTCCATCTCCTTTATTTGGCTGTAAACACCTAAAAGACAGGGTCCTCGTCTTTTTCCTACTTGTAGTTCTCACAGTGACTGGTATCTTGCCCATAGCAGGAATTTTTCATTTCTTTTTTAATTAATGGTAGACTCTCTACATCATTCTTAAGTCAGAATAGTTCTTTAAAATCTCAAATACATTCTAGGGGCCTTACTAAACAAGAGATCAAGGATAGAAGAAAACATAAGAGAATGAAAAGAGAGAGAGAAAAAAAAAAAGCTCACCCACTTCCCAATTGCCAATGTTGAAAGTCATCCAACAAATATTTTTTGAACAAGGGTGCTGTGCCAGGACCTTGTTCTCAATTCTTGGAATAATTGGTGAGCAAACTGCTGTCCTTGGAGAGTTTATATTCTGATGAGGAAGTGACTATCCAGCCTTAGAAAGAGAAGAGTACAAGGATTTATATGAGAGATTCTCACAAGAAAACAAAAGATTCTAAACATGCTTGAATTCTATTTTAGCAACACTTAAATGGAGTCTGATTTATCATGGCTCTTTTATTCCGTGGAGGGGTGAGTACAAAATGTACAACTAGTTCAACACTGAAAGGAAAGCAGATGGGAGAAGTCTGCATATTTATTGTAACTCAATATATGAATACTTTGGACATGGCCTATCGAAACTTGGTCCCAGGATAGAGACTTAACACTAAATTTAAAATCATTTCCAAGATCAGGGTGAACCATGATCACCGTACCCATAAGGGGAATTCAGTGGACTGCTGATGTCTCTATTAATTAACATCCTTATTAATTGATGGGTCCTATCAGCTCTGCTTTTGCTTCTTGTGCCTTGATCCTAACTCGGCTCCTTAAATCTGTATTTACTGTTATATGCCCCATGCAGAATCAAGCCACCCTCTATTTTAAGTCAGTCCTGAGAGACTGAAACATATATAGCAGCCTTCACTCTAGAATCCACAGGAATCTGAAGTTACACACACTAGACCCAAGTTTACTGATCTGTCTGGGTCTGAGACTTTTAGCACCAACCAACCGGCCAATCCAGTTTCCTAGAGGTGAGGCCCAATTGTCCCCAAGTTGCATCACTGCCAATTTTTGGGTTGGTCCAACCTTCATGTTTGGGCTTCCCTGTGGGGTCTCACTCCATGGCCTCCCCAGTCTCCCCATAGGTCTGAATGCCTTACCCTGAACCCCAACACACCTGGTTGAGGTCCAGTTCTTGCCTCCATCTTCCCAACATCAGCATCCTGCCTTCTCACTGAAGCTGCATCACCTCCCAGCAGAATGTGGGAGCGATTCACATTGTGAATGAGTCACCTGTTAGTTTTCCTCTGCTGTGCTGGGCTAGGCATTGCACCTCCCAGTAGAGACTGAATCTTATTGAGCAACTGCACCTAGACGTACCCAACTGTTCTCCCGCCTGCTTTGAGACTGATGGCACCAAAGTTTTACAATATCTCACACCTTTTGGTGATGTAATCATGAAACCCAGGACTGAAGGAATAAAACCTCAGAAGTCATTGTGTCCAGCACCCATCTTCAAGATGCACTGTTCTTAAAATGATCCTAGACAAGAGATATTAATTGTTTGGAAATCTGTAAAAATTTCAAAGTTTATGCGGAGAGCTAAATACTTCCAAGTAAGGAGAGAATACATGAGTGGGGAGAAGGATGGCTTTTACGGTAGAAAATAAATGATGTGGAACATTTTCAACATGTAATGGCTTTAACCAAACTGTCATCTAATCTTTTGGGTTTCCTATTTGTGGTCACTTTGATTTTACTCCAATCACCATACAGAAAGAATCAAGGGGATTGAAATGAGACACCACTCAGAAAATCTTACAACTGAAAGAATGCCCATGCCTTGAGTTTACTACAATAGTAAGCAGAGCTTATTATTGCTTACTATTACTCAGGTTCTACTCATCCCTTCCAATGATGGGCAGCTCACTACCTCACAAAGCAGCAAATTCTGATCATGAAAAAAATCTGTTAAGTCATTGTTTTCTTGCTACTAATTGAAATAAACTTTGCTGTTCCCTTCACCCAATAATAAATAATAATAAATGTGTTGAGTGCTTTATTCCAAGCATTCTGCTAGATTAAAATTTATGGCAAAAAAAGTAGACATGATCTTCAGTCCCAATGTCTAAGGACAGTCTTGGGAGAACCAACTAACTGGCCAAAAGATATAGGGTTGATGGAAAGTCAAAGAAGTTTTCACAGAGAAGGTGAAAGATAGCCTAAGTTTTGAAGAATGAATAAGAATTTTGCCAACAGGGAAGGATGTTCAGAACAAATGGGTCCAAAGGAAGATCATTGCCAAAGTATATTAGAATACTTTATGTTAAAGGCCACAGATTACACAATGCAAATTGGCTTGAATTAGAAGATGAGTAGGTCTATCTTCAGGTATAGTGTGATCTAGGGTTCAAGGTCTGTTATAAGGATTCTGGCTCCATCTTTCTATGACTCTCTTAGCTCTGCATTTTGTCATCATCACGCTGGGTCTGCTCATGGAAACAAAATGACAAAACAGTTCCAGACTGTACATCTGCACCCTCCATTATCTAGATGAATGTGGCAAAAGTCTTGGGATTCATTTTTGCTCATCAGACCTGACTGGATTATGTACTTATCTCTTAATTTACCATGTAGCAGATGAAAAGGAACTATGACTTTAGCCAATCAAGAACCATCCCTAAAACTGGAGGTGGGCCAATCCCATCCTAATCACATGGCTAAGAATGAGGGAGAGTTAGGTTTTTCAAGGGGACATCAAAATATTATTGCCAAGAAAGGCGGAGGTATGTTGGGTAGGCAGTTAACAACATCCTCTGTAAAAGGGCTGAAAAGTATTTTTATGTATGCATTTATCATATAATTGGAAGATTTATAATTTATATTTGGAGTGTAGAAAGCATCTAGAGGTTTGGCCACTGATGATATGTAAAGGGGGCAGGAAGCCCATTGAGAAGGATAATGCTTCGTTAGTTAAGATAACACTAAACTGCTGGAACCAAGGGCCCCAAGCCTGCAGTGGCTTAAATAAGACAGAAATTATTTCTTTTTAAAATTTTATTTATTTAACATTATTTATTTATTTATTCATTTGAGAGAGAGAGAGCCCTAGCAGGGGGAGGGGCCGAGGAAGAGGGACAAGCAGACTCCCCGCTGAGCACAGAGCCTGACACTAGGGGCTCGATTCCCTGAGCTCATGACCTGAGCTGAAATCAAGAGTCAGATGTTAAACCGACTGAGCCACCCAGGCTCCCCAAGGCTGAAATTATTCCTAATTCAGGTAACGACCTTGAGGAAAACAGCAGTAGGTGAGAGACTGTGCTCTTTTCTCCTTGTCACTCTGCGTCCATGGGGGCTCTGACTTTGCTTGCAACTGGGCCCTGGCCATATCCACGTTTCAGCTCATGGGACACAGAAAGAGAGAAAAGCAGGAGGAGGAGCAATTTTCTTTTAACTAAGTTTATTTATCACTTAATTAATTCAGCTTATTCCATTGGTAAGAATTTAGTCACATGACTGCTTAGTCCCAAGGGATACTAAGAAACGTGATCTCTAACCGAGATCAGAGGAGAGCAGATGCATCCAGGAAGAAAGAAAGAATGGATTTGAGAGGCAAAGAGCAAGCTGCCACAGAATCCAAAAACTCTGATAGATTTACTTGTAAACTAACAGCAGCCTGAGATGATCAGAATCAGGTTCAAAATTTTTCACTTGCGTGTCAAAGGAGCCTCGAAGTAAGGCCGATCACCAGCTAAGAAGCTGTTACTATCATTCAAAAGTGAAATGCTGAAATTTGAATGCACAAAGGTGTCCTGGAGATAAGAATTGGACTTAACCCACAGGACCTCTCAGACCCTGTCTCCGCTCCTTGTAGCGGTCTTCTGCGATATGAGTAGCTGCTTACTTGCATGGCTTGAAAATTCTGGAGAGGACAAAGCAAATTTAAAAACTGAGCCTACTCACACGCATGCGCTCAGTGGGTGTTCATAAAACACCAAAGGCCGTCAGAAGCACGGACGGACTCTTTCCTGCAACACGACAGGGTAGAGAACAACCAATTTCTGCTCATTACAATGCAACGCACAATTAAAATATAGAGTGTCAGGGTGGGAAATGCCGGAGCTCAGCCGCTTACTAACTGTATTTACTAACTTACTAACTGGGGCAGCATACTTGGTCTCTCTGACCTACAGTTTCCTGGTTAGTAAAAACGAACACCATCTGAGAGTGTTCTGCGAACTAATAACCTGTGTGACAGTCAGGGGCTTAATGAGGGACATCGGTACAGATACATTTCCATCCAATGTGTGTTTGTAAATTTCCCTTTGTTCTTAAGAACATCCCCGTGCTGGTTGCAAAAATATATATGTTCTTTTTTAACCTAACAGGATGTTACGTGCACTGGCCCGCCACTCCAGCTCAGATCCATTGCCCTCGGGTGCCTGGTGACAAGATCCACAAGCTCCTTGCAGCTGGTAGAGGTAGCACATTAGAAATTCATTTTTTCCTGTCATAATAACAAAGTGCAAAGCGGCAGCCTGGGCATAGTTTCGTATGGGAAAACCCACAGAAAGGGACAGCTGAAGGAAGCTGTGCTTTTCTCCAATATTCCTTGTCAGGGAGCACCATCCTCAAAAGGAAAGGGGGAAAAAAAAAAAAAAAGAAGAAAATAGTCCCTGTCGAATTTAGATGTCTCATTTCTAGTGGCGACATGGTTCTGCCCTCACATCTCCTTAGCTTGCCATTTGCTGAATGGCAGGGCGGACACCTAGCCCGGACTCCTGGGAACGCAGTAACCCGGCAGCATTTCTTGTGAGCGGGCTTGCCTTCGTCATAGAACGTCAGCAGCTCAAATGACTGACATGAAGCTTTTTTAGATTCGCCTCTGGAAAAAATTCCTATGAAAGCAAATTCCTGGGTTCATTCCTTAAGTTCTGGGTGTGGCAATTTAGTTAATTAAAAGAAGAGAAACTAGGTGGTTGTTTTTTTTTTTTTCCCAGAACAAATTTGGGTGGAAGTGGGTGTGTATGGGCAAGGAAGCTCATTGGCACCTTTGTCCCACGTCTCCAGGTAGGGAGAAATGCTTTCAAGGACTTAAGGCTGGATCTTCAATCCCAGAGCGAGACGAAATCCAGAGCCTGTGAATGTAGCTGTTTGGGTGGTTATGGGGTTCATGCTACCCCCAAAATGTGGCACCCTGGCATACTGAGTAGTTTAAACTGAAGGAGTTTGAGAAAATAGCAGAAGCAGGGGGTCTGCTGGACTGTCTGCTTCCCTTCTTCCCTGAAGCAGGTCATAAAACACTCATGTGAGAGACATGCTCTCTATTACCCAGAGGAAAAGAGCATCCTTCTCTCCAAAGACAACGAAGAAGAGGAAAAAACAGGTCTTTCTCAGACTCCTTAACCTAATGTTGTTCCGGGACTGTCCACTCCTCAGACCGAGCATAAAAATACACAGGTCTGATTCTTCGGGTCTTCATGAAAGTTCCCGTGTCACATAAATCTTATATTAAATAAATTTGGATGCTTTTTTTCCTGTTATCCTATCTTTGCCAGTTTAATTTTCACATCCAGTCAGGGACCCTAAGGGGGTCGATGAAAACTTCTTCCTACCTTCCAGTGGCTTCCTGACTCGTAACCAAAGTTTGCTTAAAAATATACACTAAGGTGTTGGAGGAAATGGTTATAAAGATATAAGTAAGAACCAGGTATTCTTATTAACAGGTAAAGTGGTCCCAAAACATCTTTAGACACAAAGGCAATTTGAAGAAAAGTATCCCAGCGCCCTTCAGGGGATGGATGTTTTCGAGAGAGGCAGAACTGTTTTCTCCGTTAGCAGGCACGGTGCCCACAAAACTTTTAGGGACCTATAAAAATCCATTTCATTTTACTTGAAAAAGAAAAAAGAAAGTTGACCTATTTAAGTTTACGTAGTAACATATTGATATTATTTTAGTGGGAGGAGCTCACAAAGACAGAAGTAGGAGTCCAGGAGCCAGGAAAGTAATAATATGGCCCCGAAGAAGAGCCAGACTTTAAAAACAAGGAGAATATACAAATAAAGGTAGACAAACTTAGTAAACTTTTAAACAAAGTATCGTAGTTAGTAATTTATACTCAACAATGAAATGTAATGAACTTTTACGGAAAAAATGATTAGATTTCCCCAGAGTTGTAGACTCTTATTCCCATCATGCCAAATATTAACATTAATCAACTTTGATTCTGTTTTATTGAAATATAATTGACATATAATGTCAAAATAGTTTCAGATGTATGACGTATTGATTTGACAATTCTACACATCAGCCAGTGCTCACCATGACTTTTTTTTAAATTTAGAATAACTAAATGCTCCTTCCCTGCCGTATCGCCCACCTTGTCCTGGGTTCGCAGCTGTCCAGCAACCCCAGAATTCTTTATTTCCCTTCTAGGGGGAAATGTAGGAAGGCCTCTGGATTAGTCTCTGGTGTTCAATGCCAACCAGCAGGGGTTGCTAGAGCACAATCCAGGCCCTGTGTCTCCGTGCAGAGGTTAGGAACAAGCCTGAGAAAAGTAAGCCTTCGAGAACACTAAAGCTGTGGTTGGTAGTCAGGGCCCTGAAGCCCCACACAACACAAGTTTTGTACACGGTGGAAAATTGAGCTATGCCGGGCCTAGAGATTTAAAAGCAAACAAATTGTAAGTGGTGTTTCTTGTTTTGAAGGTTCTGGATCTTTGCGAGCCATACACGGGTTTTAGTTTGTAGAGCCCCAGTAATTCGCGTTTCTTCAGGGACCCATGACCTGAGGACCCCGGAAGGAGAGGGAGCAGGAGGGGTCTGACTTCCTCCGGTCTCCTAAGGGAGCCCGAGGCCCTTCCTTGCAAGAAATGCGGAGTCTCGGACTGCCCAGAAAGGGGGGAATGTCATGTTTTCTTTAAGCCCGTTCTTGAAAAAGGCAAGATTTAGTTTTAGACTCTAGTCTGGCCTGAAAATGGACTTCCTGAAATTATCCCAGGAACAAAAAATTGAACAAATTGAAACTTCAGAGGACTTCAGTGTTTGCTCCCTGGCAATGTAATCAAGGGCTAAACGGGCTGCTCCTGGTCTGGTGGTAATTTCAGAAAGCCGTCGGCAGAATCAGAATGGCGGCCACTCTTGGTTACGTGGCCAGTTTCAGCAACTCGGTCTGGAAGGGGCCTTTGCTGTCTTGCTGCTGCCTATTGTGTTAGAGAGTTTATTTGGGGGGCGGGGGAGGGGAGCCATGGGTTGTTTCTTTTTTTTTTTGGCCCGATTGTAAATGTTTCGAATTTAAAAGACACCCAAATTCATTAAATGTGTGAAATGATGGGAAAAAAAGTGTGAAATTGTAACAGTCGGTTTGTAGTTGATTAATAGAAATCTCTTCTAACAATCCCCAGAACCTTCCGGGGGTCATTGGAACAGAGCAGCTGTAGAGACAGCAGGAGTGATTCTGACACTGCCCAATGAGGGCCGTGTAGACTTCCAGACAAGTGGGCAGAGTCCCATGCACTCTGCACTCTTGGCGGCCTCTCAGAGATGATTGGCTGCGAGGTCAAATTAATATGCAGACCAACCAGCAAGGTGCTGCTTTGCTCTTGGTCTTGGAGGGGTTTGTTTTTAAGATACATTCCGGTTTCAGAGTGGATGCATCGCTTGGAGTGAACTGGCCACTTTCGCCCCAGGTAACGGCTCGCTCAGGGCCAGCCTGATTTCTTAGCTTGACCATCTGTGCAGAGATTCATAATTCGGTGTGCGGCGGCAACTTTGGGGTGTCCTGAAAGGGTCTATTTAATGAGCCCAAGACTTGGCGATTGATTGGAGTCTCCAGTTCCCCATTCACCACACCTCCTCTGTTGTAGACCAGCCTTGAGGGGGGGGCAAGGAAAGGAAGTCAAAAACTGCCTGTCTTTGGGGGAGCACATTTTTTCCATAACGTTTGGCTTCCACCCGCCCCAAACCTGTAGTGTTTTTTTCTCTTTGAAACTCTGCTGCAGGCTACCATTCTGAAGTTAAAGGATTTTGCCTTCGAAGACGTACAAAGGAAACATCAAAGTAAATGTCCTCACAGTGACATAAGGATAGAATAATGGTGACCTAGCAGCCAGAGACTTGGCCAAATGCTGAAAGTAATTCACGCCACTCACTAACAATGGGGGATGTGTGACAATGATATATACCAGGAGACGAGGACAACCCCTTTGCAGGGCTTCGATGCCCCACAAACCCAATTGTAGGCAGATCAATACTGTCATAAGACAATTATCAAAGACCATCAGAACATCATATTTTCATACCATAAACAGCTCAAGGCGCCAGGGATGGCTTTCCTACAGAAAGCACATAGCATAAATTTGAAGGGTGTGAAATTGACATGATTAATAATTATAGTTATTAGCACATGTGCCAGCTGCTCATGTATGGTTTATCCCTTGATTTATGGTGCCATAAATGCCCATCTCTCCCTCTGATGCTGAATCAAGGGGGCACACAACCGTGGGCAGAATGAGTCTTTCTCATTGCCAGGAGTTTCATCACAAATAAAAGAAAAAAGTGGGTTGAAAATCACCCTGGATCTGGAGACACCTCGGTGAGAGGGAAGCTGCCTTTTGTTTGCAGGGCTGCTTTATCGGTTGCTGAAACCTGTCTGTTCAATGTTCCCAAAGCCTTTGAAGTTTGGACTGCAACTAACAAGGGGCTATAGTTTTCCAGCTCCCCTCACTCCTTCGAGCTGTTGCCAGGCTGCAAACAATCACTATACATATTACAGATGAAATCACTGGGGCCAACAATGGAAGAGGCAAAAAGTAATCTTTGGGGTGCCAAAAGTTAAAGCTTTTGTTGTCAAGGGCAATTTGAGAGGGGTTTTCCTCGACTTTACTAAATTTTTTGTTTCATATGGTTATAAACAGATCTGGACATTAACATGATGTCAAAATATACTTTTAAAATCTGGTTCCTCGGCAATCATCATGTGAGGACAAAGAGACAACTCTAGGGGCTAGTAAGGACCCAAGCCTAGACACATGAATTTTTCTTACCGTTAGCCTCTTAAAATATGAATGGATAATTTCACTTGCCCCTCTGACTTATATAATATGTAACTACATATTCAAGAAAAAAAAAAATAAAGGAAAGTAACATACAGGAGACCTATGTTAACCAATTGAAGAAGAGCTTTCTTTACTATTTGACACATATTTAAAAAATAAGAAGAAAACAGGTAGAGGATGCAGAAAGTTTTTTTTTTTTTAATTTTAACATCATAATTATTCAAGTACATTTAGAAAGGGTGCTTTCTTAGAGGACAAAACTTGAAACCTGCAATCCAAATATGGAGATCATAGGACACATCAAACCTTACCAAAGATGAATGCAAATGTGTTTTATAGATCTCCCCAACAGTCAAACAAAGAGGCACCAAAAGCCTTGGAAGACTTTTCTTCTCCTGCCACGCTCCTCATTTCTTCCCCTCCTGTTCTGACCCAGCAGCCCCAGCCAGCCTGGCAGCCTGATTTTAGAGGTTTGTGGCCAGTCCAGTCGGGGGAGAGTCCGAGGAACGGAGGGTTCTATTTCCATCATACCTGGCTCAGGAATTCACCGCCAGCAGCTAGCTCCCACTCCTGAACCAGCACCAAGATCTGAGGATCGTTTACGCTGCTAACAAATTCCCTTTGACAGAACATGCATATACTCGCAGAATTTCAAAATAGAGCATAATGACTCTTTTTGACCCTGGAAAGAACTCAAATTCCCAAATAATAATCAGATGATGATTACAGTACTCCATGGAAAGCAAAAATATAGTTAAAAGGCCAGCAAGCACTTCCCTGGGCTCTTTGAGGACAATAGATGTTCCAATGATATCTTTGGAACTCATTTAGAAAAGAAATGGCACACTTGTGTGTGTGTGTCTTCGAATTAAAGCAAGTAATTCAACAAATACGAAGCTTAAAAAAAGATGTTTTAAGCAAATAGCGTTTAAAATAAACATGATTTTTTCTGACTGATGAATGTAAATAAAAATGCATAGGTCCTCAGTCTAAAGCTCAGGAAACATAATGTCAGCAAAGTGTTTGATATTTTGATTAAAAGCAAATCTGAAATAAGAGTGCTTTTCAAATGAGTTACCTGTTTTAAATGTAATCTTGTATATATATACATTGTGTGTATATATACACATATGTCAAATTAATGTTATTACTAATGCTTTTGAGACAAATTATCATGGACAGATCACAGAATTAAATATTATTTTTAATTTGAAGAAAGAATAAAAAGAAAAAAGGAGGAATTGAAGAAAGAACAAAAGATACTTCAAAAAATTAGAATGAATAATGGATTAGATCAGAAAACTCAGATAATTCATGCTCCAGAAAAAAAAAAGTTTTTAAGTTTTTAAAGTTATTTATATGCAATGATAAGTGGGCCCCATGTTTAAATTGTATGCTCAAGAACACAGATTTTAGCAATAGTAAAGAAAACTATAACCAAGTAAGGGGATAACTTTTCATGTGGCATATACCATAATTTTAATTTTTAAATTCAATTTTAATTTTAAAGGAGGAAATTTCAGGATTAAGACTAACAAAATGTCCTACAAAATACTAGGCATATAGGCTCCCAAACTATTACTGATCAAAGGGCCATTTTAGATCTTCTAAAATGCTTTACTCGGCAAATGCAGGGACTGGATGATGCTAAATAAATACTTTGAAAAGAGTGGATGAATGAAGTAATAGTCATGTATTTTAAAAAATATAAATAGGGGTCCCTGAGTGGCTCAGTTGGTTAAGCATCTGCCTTTGGCTCAGGTCATGATCCCTGGGTCCTGGGATTAGAGTCCCAAGTCAGGCTCCTTGCTCAGCAGGGAGCCTGCTTCTCTCTCTGCCTACTGCTCCCCTGCTCCTGTGCTTACTCTCTCTCTGACAAATAAATAAATAAAAGCTTTAAAAAATTAAAATTAAAAAAATAAATAAAATTTGATACGTTTGAAGAAAAATGTCTTTTTTCCAAAGACTAAACAATGAGTGAATTTTCTTGGCAGCATCTAGAAGAAAATAAAGGAATATTTACTTTTAATAAGGGAACAGAAAGAACTGGAGTACAAATGAGTCTTTGAACTTGAGTTTTCTGCAGAAGAAAAAGAAGGGTTATGAGCAGAGAATGAAAAACAGGTCAGAAGGCAAAAATCAATACTTTCGTTCATGTCGACTCAATAGCTTTAGTAACTTCCTTCTCATCCCTAAGTGATCGCTGGGTTCCCATTAAAATTGGTCTATGTCTACATTCTAGAGACTCAGGCTACCCACTTGCTTTTCTTGATATCTCTTCTTGGCATACGGTTGCCTCATTCCTAGTCTTTCTCTGTAAGACTCTTCCAGAAACACTCTTTGTCTCGATTGTTCGGTGTTTGAGCTTTCGCTTCTTTTTTGAATATGGTCTTTCCAACTAACGCTCAAGCTTGGCTGGAGCCTGTTTGCCCAGGGCAACTCAGATCTTTTTGTGATCATCAAAATCTTATCAATTTGCAAATTTTATCAATTGCAGTAGGGATGGTGGAACAGTGTTTGTTTAGGAACTCTCCCTATTTGTCCTCTTTTCTTTCAAGTGCCCCAGAAAATACATCTTCGGGTTCCCTGATATTACTTAGACACATTCAGGTTAGCAGAGAATGGCAATAGCCATCACTTGTTGGTAAGTTAACTATATTGTAGGACCTTCACATAGCAAATTTTAGTCATGCATGACATTTTGGTAGGTCCAAGACATGGTCTCTACAAAGAAAGGAAGTCATTGCTTGATCTATCTTTGGTTAAGGTTGTTGCTATGACAGTTGACCAGACAGAATGACTTGATTACGAATTTTGTCTTTTACTTCTTGATCAATACTGGCTTGTTTAGTAGGGTACTGTCAAAGTAACAGGTTTTACTTTTGTATTCCAAGGAAAAACTTTTATTGAATAAGGTTGCCCTGATTGCAGACTGATTCCTTAAGGTTGATCACCAGCTCATAACTGTGATGGGTCTAAAACTTACCTGTAATCTCTAACATGATTTCTTGACTGCATAGAGTCCAGGAATCAATCTATTTCAGGGACATGAATGACATTCATAGAGTGTCCCAGTAGAATACTTTCCTGAAGGAATTCAATAATGGCTTCCAGATCCCTTGTTGCATCCTAGAGCCTGGCTTCATAAGGTAGGTTTAATAAAACTAAACCTAATCCATAGCCCAGAAGTAATTTTTTGGTGACAGAGAATGAATTAAAGAGAATATCAATTCTGACACAATTGGCACATCGTGGAGGACCAGGTTTAGGATCTGAGTCAATCTCTCTGGGTAGACAAATTTCTTTAAAAGCTGCCAGAGACCAACCTACTAATGGTATTAAATGCTTTTGGAAATTAAACTATACACATGTGGCCACAATATATGCCAATCAACATGTAGTTTGGCCAGGGAGGGAAGTTTAGTGGGGGCTAATGATTGCTTGGGGGAGGAAGGGTACCAAAGAAGATTTAGACTTGACTTCAAATAATTCGCCATATCGTTGGGGAGATTAAAGATAAAACTTACAGGACAAGAAATTATAAAAATGGTCAAGGAATGTATAATGAATGCCAAATGAAGGCATAGAAAAAAACCGGCCACTGGATTTCTGAAAAAAATGAGTGGTCAGGTGAGAGAGGCCAAAGGAGGCCTTACAGAATAGATGAGATTTTGATTTGGTCTTGAATGGAAGGATGGATTTGGTCTTGAATGGAGGGATGGATTTGAGAGACAGGGGAATGAAGAGGGCCCTGCTAGTAAGAAGAATGATGAAAGAAGGGGGCTGTGTGGAGACAGTGAGTGGACATAGAGAGAAGGGCAGAGGTCTAAGGGTCAATCCACAGGACTCACTAACACTAACGTAGATCCACTGCTCCCCAGGCCACGTGGGGTGCCACACATGGCAGAAATGAATCTTTTCGTTGAAAAGCTTTTGCTGCTGTTTATTCTAAATCCTTTTCAACTGTCAGGATATTAGTGTTCTTTCTCTGCAATGTCTGGGTGCCCCTGGATAATAAGTCTTGTGCCTGCATGTTGTTTCTTGTCTTGTGATTAGGAGCAAACTCTCAGCTGAGCTGAGCCGTACCCATGGTACAGGAATATCCCCGTCTTGGGTGGTCGCATCCAGTCTTCTGTTACTCTTCTGGCAAAGATAATGATCCTGGTAGCTTTAAAATGGAGTAGTTGTAAGCATGTTAGAACTATTCCAGAGTTAAGGAAGGGACACTGATATAACTCATAAGGAGTACAATGAGTTAAACATTTAACTGACTCCAGTTACCTTGACTTAGGTTTCCTAATTGGGTGGTTCCATAGTTCCTAAAATATGGAGGAACCACCACAGGTCTGAAGAGCTAAAGTGAACTTCTTAGGGGCTTCATCTTCTCATGCACTCGCCATGTCTTCTTCCTTGGTAAGCAAATTCCCTCATCAATGTCCTACAATCTTAGATCATAATGATGTCACAAATGCTCTGTCATCACAGGGCCTCTCACATGCACTTGAGGGATATTTAGATGGTATTTGTTTCTCTTAGGGGCCAAAGGACTTCTTTGTAGTTTTTGTCTACCTTCAGGCTAGGCATTTATGTTTAGATGGTTGCTAATTATTCTTTCAGGAAGTCTTGGAAGACTTGCTGAGTTGGTTCACTTTTCAAGTCACTATGAGATCAGTTTCATCACTCTGCACAGCACCTAGAGACAAAGTTAGCCAGACACAAGAGTATTGTGCGTTGTGCCTCTAACGATCTAGTCTATTATTTACCATTGCCTTTTAGCTAAAGTGAGACGTCAGATTGCTCTCCAGTGGGAGCTCCTCAACACTTCAGAGTGGAGCTATCTCAATAGAGCTTTGGGAATCAGTGACTGTGTCTGTCTTAGGATGGAAAGGTCTTCTCATTCTCGCTTGGTACTGAGCCTCGCTCATAATTGAATGAAAGTCCATTAGGGCATCTTGACAGGTTCTCTCATTGCACTATAGATTTTAACAAGAAGAATTCAGTGTGGTACCCAGGCTAACTCCCAAACTAGTCTACATATAAATCATTCTCCCAGGAGGGCAAATGAAGACAGAAACAACATAATAAAAGTAAGTAAGTTGAGGTATAGCCACCAATTGATCAAATGGCAAATTATTAATAGCATAGAAAACACCCTTTTGTTGCCCTGATGGTATACCAATGAAGAAACACTAATAAGACTTCAGAACAAATATTCTCTTTTTAGATGGGCACGAAGTGTAGAAATGAAGATAGGTACCACCATGCACCCAGTATGTGATGCAAAGTGAGGTAGGAAGAAAATGTAGTGTATCATCTTAGTCCTCAAGATGGCCCCTTTTGATGACACATGCCGAGTTAATACACATAAATGATCGGTTATGACCTTTCTCCCTTTATTCAAAAAGGAAGCAGCGGTTTTCTTCATAGCCTTCTGATTTACAACCCACTACCTTTTTTGTAGCTATAGTGCTTTAAATAAATAGACTTTTAAAATGGAAAGAAATTTTTCACTTCACTTTTCAATTTAATCTCACTAGACTTAATTTACTTCTGCCTTCTGTGCAATTTAAAAGAAAAACTTGGAAAAATGCATTATCAATTTTAGGCCACTAAAACATCAATTAGCAAACTGCTGTTCAGTTCTTTTAATAGGCTTATTATCATCCTGGAGCACCAGAGATTCTAGACCAAATCAACAGTCCCTGTAAGGCATTATAAAGTAAATGAGACATAAAGCTGCAGTCCCCACCCTTAAGTTGTTACCTGGGTCCTGGGAAAACAGTGAGCCAGTAAGACAAGCACTTCCCTGTCCCATCTTCCCACATTGCTATCACATTGTAAAGCTTCCACTTATACCCCCAAAGTCTGTAAAAAGATGGTTTTGACCATTTCATACAATGTAAAGAATGCATGATAATATTGGAACAAGTACTTCACTTACCATGACCTCCAACTATTTACTGAATGAACTGGAATCTTCGAGGGTGTTTGGGTGGGAAGGGGTGAGGAGGAATGGATATACCCTTTCTAGGCTTTCTTACCTAGAAACTCCTACTCACTCTCATTCAAAGGTACCATCCCCAGGAAAAGTACCTTGATTCTCTAAGAAGAGCTGGGTCTACCCCAACTCTAGTCTCACATTGACCCTACCGGGACAGTTTTCCTGCTTGTCCCAACACTGAATCCTGGTAGGACAGGGACTGTTTTTTATTCCTTAAAATTCCCAGATCATAATGCCATCCCTAATACTTGGTTATTAGTTAAACGGATGACTTCTTGAAAGAATGAACAATGAGACTGAAGCTGTGTTTATCGGGATCCTTGGGGAATCAGAATCAGATTCACTTGGTAAATGATTGAGTTCTTAAACAAGGCCCAGTCACCATGGAGAAGAACTTTTGGAGATTGATTCCAGACCACAGGGGTCCGGGAAAGTACATCCAGCCGACAGACTACCCTGAGGCAGCCATGAAAATCTCGGTAGTACCTGAGTAACAGTGAGCAAAGACTGATGCCACACCCCATTTGTGACAATGACAACCTAAGGGATCTTGGCCTGCCAACATTTATTGCTGCCAGTGGTGTGGACTCTTGGACTCTTGGACCCTACACCCACTAAAGACTGTTTCATACACCAAATGTGTTTTCTTGAAATGTCCTTTTAGAGAACTACCTCCAACACATTCATTGAGTATCCACTGTGGTCTGTTACTGTGTGTGGAAATATAAGACATACACATCCATCATCACAGAGCCATCCCAATGGACCTATATCAGGGAGTTTCCAAAAACATCATTGTTCTAGGTTTTTTCAAACTATTCTTTTTAAATTAAATTTAATTTTTTTTTCTTTTTTTAAGAATGAGAGAGAGAGAGAACATACATGGGAGCGAGGGGAAAAGGGAGAGAGGAGGGGAGAGGGAGAATCTCAAGTAGGCTCCACGTTCAGTGTAGTGTTCGACTCAGGGCTTGATCTCACGACCCTGAGATCATGATCTGAGCCAAGATCAAGAGTCAGATGCTTAACTGACTGAGCCACCCAGGCACCCCTATTCTAGGGTTTTTCCAAAATTTATTACTGACTTTAGTAAATGGGAAAAGCAGAGAAAAGCCGTGTTTGCTATATAAAGTATAATGCAATCGGCAACATATAAAGTATAGTGCAATCGGCAACATATGCTGAAATTGTTTCTTTCTGATGCACTCTGGCTGAGTGTTGTTAGTATTAATCCTCTTGCACCTATGAAGCTGGCAATACTGAATCTGCTTCTCAGATAGATAGCTCAGTAGTCTGCAAAGACATGACCTCAGTCAGATGCCTTCCTCGAAATTTGGAGCAAATGGTAACTCTATGTAGGAATCCGTTTTTAAGTGGATCCCACATTTCCATGTGGGAATATTTTTCTCCTGTGTATCTCTTAGGTCTCCTAAGCTATTTGCAAAGCTTCCCTTTGCCCAATTATTCCTTTCTCCATTTTCTTTTACTTAAAAAGTCTCAGTGTTGTTTCCAACTGGATGAATACAAATGAACACATAACTACCATTGTTGTCAACTTTAGTCCGAAACAGAATAAATGAGAAATTTCATCTTCCAAAGCCTTTTTCAGGGTTTATATTCAATAAATACAGAACACAGGGAGGTATTAGTCAGAGGGGATGGAGTTGCAGTTAAACAAGATGGATAAGTCTTCAAGATGCCCTGCCCAGCACGGTGTCAACAATCTTGTATTGTGCACTTAAACGTTTGTTGAGACAGTAGATCCTACATTAGGTTTTCTTTTCACACAAAAATAATAATCATAAATAAGAGGGCAGGAGGCCCCTTTTGGAGATAGTGGCTAAGCTGATGGCCTAGATTGAGGTGACAGTTTCGTGGGTGTTTACTTATTTCCGAATCCATCAACTTGTCTCTATTAAATATGTACAGCTTTTTGTTTGTCAATCATACCTCAGCAAAGTGGCTTAAAAAATAGATAAATAAATCAATAATCACAGATGAAACCATTTTGTATCGGTAAATTTACGTGGTGACAACTACAAAACCGACCAACCAAACAACCGGCCAGCAGAGATGCCAATGATCAAGGCAATTTACTAGACAGCTGGGATCATATTACTTAAGTGAAGGGGGATCACAATAAATTAATAGGTTCAAAGATCCACCACGGTAGATGGGGTCTGGTCTGGAGTCTTGCTAGTAGATGAGGGATTGAATTCCAGCATTGAGCCTTATTATAAAACGACCTCAGATTTTCCTCATAAGAATAAAGGAGACACCCTTAACATTTTTGTCTGCGTGAAAAGAAACATTAATCTTTATGTCCGTTTAGGTAGTTTTACAATGATACTCATCTATTCAAGCCTTTTTTTCTGAAGACTGTTTATGCTAAAACGGGCATCTGCTCAGCTCACCCAATTCAAAACAAAAATTTGCATAATCTGTATTTGCATAGCAGCAAGTGGGTGGAGTTTAGGCAAGTGCACAGATGAACATAAAAATCAAATATGGGCAGGAGGAAACTCAATTTCATTATAAAAAACCATGTTTGTTTAAACATAAAAAAGCTGTGTAAACAATCCTAATGTGTTTACCGTAGTTTAGCCTACAAGGCTCCCATTTTGTCCTCATCCTATTAGCAGCCTGGTTGAACAAATGCAAATAAACTCGCGCTGCTCACAAGAGACTTCAATTTAAAATTTACTCTTAGGAAAATAGAAGAAATAGGATGGAAAAGCCATGAATGGGAGGATGTGTGCTATCTGGAAAAAAAAATTTACAGACAATGATTCTCAGGAGATATCATAAGAGGTGTTTTGAAAATTATTCAAGCAGTCACAAAAGTGAAAATTCTTAAATAAAAATATTCAGTGGTTGTATACAGAAAGACTAGAGAATTTAAAAGTGGAAACAAGGAAGACAAGGAGTGAAAGAGACATGGGTGGAACATGGGGTTAGCGAGAATAATTTAGGGGGACAACATTGCTGTAACAAAGACAGGGAAAGAGAAAGACCATCGAAAGGGATATTAACTTAAAAAAAAGTTTTGATATGAATAGAGTGCTAGCTGTACTGGTTGGTCCTAAATATATATACACTAGGCCCAAGAAAGGAAGACTCTGGAACTAGCTGCGTAGCTAATATGTTGTGGACCTGAATCTTACCAAATGTATTGTCATCTGTGGTCAGCAAATGAGACCATAATGTTAGGTCTATCATAACACAAACTATGTATTAATGGAGCCATTAATCACCATCAAAACTGTATTAGGAGTGAAGATAGCCAAAGAGAGCTTAACTGACAGCAAGTGGCCATAAACCTGTCCAAAAACTAATTTGATTACCATCATACCAGCATCTGTGCCACTTATGAGGGTTCATTTTTTTGATGAAATTAAGTAGACAAGTCATTCATGCGTATAATAGACATCTAAATCATGGTAAACATGTTGCTGGCAACAGAAGTAGTTAAAGAAAGGGTGGGATTGTTGTGGTGTCTGAATGTAGAACCAATTCAACGGAAAGTGTCTTTTGCACAACAGTTGGGGACAAAAATGCCATCAAAGAAGGCTGTGGTTGAAGCCAAGCGCCAAGTGGGAAATCCATGGATACAAGTCAGCTGGTGAGATTCAGGGAATGTTGGTTGTTTACAAGAAGGAATGTTTTGCCAGGATAAACTCTCACTCTTTATGGGTCATAAATGTTCCTAGCAAACAATCTGTTTTATCTGGAGACAGTTGGATCTGTTAGATTTTTAGTCCTGACAGACGGAATTGTGGGATGTCATATTTTATGACAGCCTAGAGAGAAGCGCCTATAATGTGGGTGTTAAAGGACAGAGGGAATGAGCTTGATTATGGAGAATGACTATGTCCCACCCACCCACTCATGCAATTTTTCAGCTAGCTGTTTTTAAAGAATCTGGAATACCTTGGCAGTTTGCGCTTGTCTGATTTCGTCTTAGAACAAACATGCCTTTACATTCTGAAAATTTTTATCATTCTATTTCTTTAGTGAAGTGATCTCCCTTCCTGAAGATTCTAAATTATTCAAATGATTAAAAGACTGATACTACCCAGAGACCTGGTGAAAAAAAAAAAAACGAGTCTGTTCGAGTATTTATTTCAAAGGGAAAATGATTCATTTAAAAAGAAACACCGGGTACATTGGAACATAACAGAAAGCAGATTATTTTAGGTACAGGACACTAAAGAAAGATCAGATGTACCCCATCCCAACAGGCCATCGTAGGACAGAGCTAACTCCCGTTGGCTCGGTCACCTCGTCCTTGGAGACACAGCCACGTCTCGGGGGACGTGTCTATTTGGTTATATTGCCCTACAAGGTGCGAAAGCTTTGAGGAGAATGAATGAACTTGAGGGACAGGAATTTTTTTTTTCTTTTAATACCAAGACTGAAAGCACTTCCTCCATGAACCTCTCAGGAAAAAAAACCCAGCAAGAGCGACCTTTCTCTCCAGCGCCTCCTGAAACATCACGGGGCTAATACCCAACACTTTGCCACCGCTGCGAAAAAGCTCGAGAGCCGCGGGAAGCTGCCTGCCGCTCAGAAGCTGATGCCTTGTAGGCCTCCCCGTCTTACCTGAGTTTGCAGATGGGCCATCTCCCAGGTGGGCCTGGCCAAACACTCCTCATTAATCATGGCTTAAACCTCTCTCAGTGGGAAGACCTCAGGTTAGACATCATTTGGAAACAAATTGGGTGAAAAATAGCTCTGACAATAAGGAGCCCACACGGAATTCCCCTGTGAGAGCTTCAGCAGTGTGAAAACAGCCTCTTCCAAGACACTAAATGATCTGTCAGTTAGTGAATGACATTATAATCCAGTTTTATGTCATATGCGGCTTTCTGCCGTTGCTGCAAGCCCCAGCCTTTTGCTGCTGTTGTGTTTCCAACTCTCTGGGCTCGCTTAATTTACAAGGAGGGTTTGGATTTAGAGCCGAAAAGACGTGCGTGAGTGTGTGCGTGTGCGTGCGTGCGTGTGTGTGTGTGCGTGTGTGTGTGTTACATACGGCAGACACACGTATGCAACGGCATATAATAGCAAACAAAGTACCTGGCCATATGCTGCCTCACTAAAGACGATACTTGCTCACATATCCGGATGGAGTCAGAAGAATCACAAGGGTCCAAGCCCTACACGGAACCATCCTGAGGAACAGAAAAACTAAACAAAACAAAAACCTGGAAGCCTGACAACATGAGCCATCCTTTGGGAGAGAAAAACCCAGCCACTTTACTCCAGCGCATTCTAAGCGTCCGATCTTTGGGATCTATTTATTCGTCTGGAGCTTCTTTTCTTAAAAGTAACTATATGTTTGCCTTAAAGTGACAGATGGCTTTCCTACCACGTTTTAGCCATTATTTATACTAACAGATTGCATCCGAATTGACTGTAAACCAATGTATTTTGTCTTCCATTTATTATAATTCCCATCCTGAGTTGATCTAGTGGGAGAAAAACAGAAGACAAATGTCTACTCGTATCCTGTTGGCACCAGGATTCCATTTGTAAGAATACTTTCCAGGGCACAAAACTTGGTTACTCTCCTGTCCCCAGGATGCCTATTAAAACTCTTCTTTTAGAACGATGTTGGGGCACATGGCCTGGGAAAGGGCATAAAACTTTGAATATTTGGTTTTTCGTAATCCGGAGGATTTTAGACAACCCCTAATATTTCCACCTTCCTTAGCTTGTGCACAAGCAGCCCATTTCTCTCTGAGTTACCGAAGTTAGAGGGTGGAAAGATTCTCTGCCTTCTTCTATGGGCTCTGAGACGGGCTTCTCTGAGCTTAACTTTTGAGGGGATCCTGGCCCCGGGGCTCAGGCAGATTCCTTCATTTTCTCCTTGCCTTGCCCTTCAGAGAATACTATGAAGGATGTTTCCTGGCTTATCACTTTGCGGTGGACCTGGCAAAACAGATTTTAGTAATCTGGCATTTAGAAATTATACTGACTTACGCCTTTATTGGATGTTGGTGTCAGAGCATGTGTCGGCCATGCAGATCATTGACACGAGGACTCAGTTTGGGTTGAGAGGCCGGAACCACAGGAATGGAGGCGGGGCTTGCTGCCAGGCTCCGTGGTGGCCACGCCTTATCTTCGGAAGAAACAAAGACCGGCCTGAATCAGACGCTGGGCACAGAGCTGCTGATAGTAGCATAAGACAAATCAGAGTGACACCTTAATAGGGTTTCTTGTTTTGGATGACTTGAAAAATCACACTAATATTTATATTTAAAATCTATCTAACGATTACACTTGTGACTGTTGAATTAGTTGTTTAGTCTCCCATGTACGCGCGTCCTTTGAGGGCTCCTTTTCCAGCCTGCATCTCCTCTATGAGCTCCAGACTCTAGCTGCATAGCTCTGGCCATCTACCGAATAGCTCTAAGACCGGCTGCCACATAAACATTTCTAATTTAATTGGTCTAGAATTAAACGCCTTATTTTTTTTTCTTCTTTTTCCGCATCACAACAAATGATAGCATCATACACCCAGGTGCTTATGTTACATACTTAGGAATCCTCCTGTATTCTTCCTCTTCTTTACCCTTCATATAAATCTATTAGCAAACCTTATCTAGTCCCCTCCCCAAATGCCCCCTGAAATCTCTCCATTCCTTTGCAGCAGATGCAAAGGAAGTCCTAATGAGAAACGATAATACCAGGGATGGATTGTCCCCTACCAATGGTAGCACTCTGTGAGTAACTTGTGACTCATGCACAGCCCAGGAGAAAGGGAGAGCTTAAAACCTTAACTGGGATTTAACTAACTCATTCTAATAGATCTGACAAAACAAAGGTTCAGAAATGGTGAAACCACGTGTTATAAAGAAGTATAAAGAAGAGAGATTTGTCCTGTCAAATATTAAGGTAAATATTACTGTAAAACCACCGAAATAAAATTTAAAAGCACTCATCATGGTATTGGCTCACTGATGGACCAGTGGAACCAAAAAGAGAGCTCAGGGACTGACCTGGGAATATGAGGGGACTACAAATTAATGGGGGAAAGATGAGCTTAGTAAAGCATCAAAAATAAATACGGGGGGAAAAAAGAAAACTTCAATGACTCAGATCGAGCTGGGCTACCCTGCAGAAATGCTGGTTCGTAACAAAAATTAAATTGCGTTTGAAAATACCTTATATCCTTGCACACCTAAACCTGTGGATTGAGGTTTATCTTTACTACAAGAGAAGTTTTGGGCCATAGGGAGGGAGGAATGATTCCGTTCCCTGCAAAGCAACGGGCCTGAGGAGAAATCAGGACAAAGTGGGAATAATTTCCCAGCAGCTGCGGTGGCTATGCCCTGTACTCGGCTTCACAGCCACTTTCTTACTTAGTTTTTAAACTCTCATTGTGAAGTAGGTGCTATTTCTTGTTTTACTAATGAGGAAACTAAGGAAGCTTAAACACACTGCCCAAGGTCATATTCATTGATTCCTTTATTAATTTATTTCCAAGTATCAATCAAGTGCCTACTCTCTGCCAGGTGGTTTTACTGAGCACTGGGGATAGGGTGGTGAACAAAGTCAGCCAAGACCCTGGCCCCAGACGACATATTCTAGATGCAGGAGGCAGCCCATACGCTTATAAATAGACACATAAAGAACTTCAGAATGGAAAGTGCTGTGAAGAAAATGCAGAAAGCTAACGAGGGTGCTGGGCATGGGGTGAAGGGGTATGGACACTCTTGGTGGTTAGGGAAGGCCTCCTTTTTTTTTTATGTTCAGTTAGTTGTTGGATAGTACATAATTAGTTTTTGATGTAGTGTTCAGTGATTCATTAGTTAAGTATAACACCCAGTGCTCGTCACAGCACATGCCCTCCTCAATACCCATCACCCTGTTACCCCCTCCACCCACTCACCTCCCTTCTGAAACCCCCAGATTGTTTCTTGGGGTCCATAGTCTCTCATGGTTCATCTCCCTCTCTGATTTCTCCCCCTTTGAATTTCCCTCCCTTCCCTTATGGTCCTCTGTGCTATTATGTTCCACATAGGAGTGAAACCATATGATAATTGTCTTTCTCTGCTTGACTTACTTCACTTAACATAATCCCCTCCAGTTCCATCCATGTCAATGCAAATGGTGGGTATTCATCCTTTCTGATGGAAAGGAAGGCCTCTGTTAGGAGGCTGTTTCCCTAAATAACAGACTGATGAGGAAAAGGCAATTATGGGATAAATCAAGGAAAAGTGTCTCAAACAGCAGGAAAAGCAGATGCAAAGTCCCTGAGGTAGCAACAAGCACAACATGTCTAAGGGACAGAAAGAAGAATAGTGTGACTAAAGCACTGTGAGCAATGGGAAGTGTAGTGGAACATGAAGTTGAGGTAGAAAATAGAGTATAGTCACCTTCCATGTTGAAATATACAGACATAGATCATACTTTTTAATGGCATTGAATAATAGGGATTTATTTGATGGGTTTCTTCTTTTTTTTTAACTTTTTTTTTTATGGTTTTATTTATTTATTTGACAGAAAGAGATCACAAGTAGGCAGAGAGGCAGGCAGAGGGAGAGGGGGAAGCAAGCTCCCCGCTGAGCAGAGAGCCCGATGTGGGGCTCAATCCCAGGGCCCTGAGATCACGACTTGAGCTGAAGGCAGAGGCTTAACCCCCTGAGCTACCCAGGCACCCAATGGGTTTCCTCTTAATAGAAGTTTTTTTCCTCTCCAATTATTTAGTTTCACAATTAATAATTAAATAAATTCTCTTATTTCAGTTGTCTTTAAGGTCATTTACAGGGAACTAAGAAGATTAAACTTAAGAGAGTTCTTGCTATATTTAGATTTTAGAATAGACTTCGAGGTAAAGATGGTTATAAACATTGGTTGTAATCAGAATTTAGAAATATTATTGTTTTGGCTTTTTTCTATTTAAATTTAGTATTACTTGAGACCAGATCTTCCTTTTTTCTTTTGATTTTCTCCAAAGGCAAGAAGAGCCACAATGTTGAATAAACTAGAGTCCACAGAGTAGAAATTGTACGAATCTAGGCAAGTCATCAAGGCTGAAATGGAACCAGAATTTGAAATTGAGTGGCTTGTGCTTTGTTATCTAGTTCCAAGTCAAATTTCCAAAGGAATGCATTGAATTAATAGAGATTTCCACATTCTTATGGAACAAACATGCAGAAGATAAAATAATTTTAGTAATTCCCACATTTTAAAAATTTAAATAATGGAAATCTACATTACTCTTTATAAATTTCTAGGCTCCTAAAATCTTTTCTTAATTTAAAACTATAAACTTGTCCATGAGACTATTAGATGGAATTAGACCAACAGGGTTCTGAGCTCCACAAATTTGCTGAAATTTGAATTAAATCTAAATGTAAAAATCTGTATACCAACCCAAAAGCAAATCCTGTGTGTGTGTGTGTGTGTGTGTGTGTGTTAACAATCCCTATTGACCCTTGTACAAACATATATCACCAATGGATGGAATTAACACTGCCATGATTTGGGGACAGCTTGGCAGCCCACATCATGAAGTGGTTGAGTAGTGTGGTGGGATGGGGAAGAAAAAAAATCACAAGGAATTTCACCTTCATAAAGAGTGGAGAGGTGGCTACCTTTGACTGGGTCTCACTTTTTAAATTAATTACTTTGTTAAGATTGTGATTACAGCTCACACTCACCAGGGTCTGAATTCCTCCATCACTCCCTGAATTCTCAACTTGTGGATTCCAGGGCCAGAGGAAGATATTGACCCATAAACACTTAACTCTTCAAAAAGTAGAATGAAAGGGGTGCCTGGGTGGCTCACTCAGTTAAGCCTCTGCCTTTGGCTCTGGTCATGATCCCAGGGTCCTGGGATCGAGCCCCATGTCAAGCTCCCTGCTCAGGTTAGAGTCTGCTTCTCCCTCTCCCACTTCCCCTGCTTGTGCTCTCTCTCTGTCAAATAAAGAATAGAAGAAAAAAAAAAGAATGAAAAAGAGAGGCTGCAAAGAACTGCCAGTGCCTCCTGGGGGGCTCCCAGTGAAGGCGTGAATGCCGTCTGGGTGGGGGTGGTGAGACATCATGGGGGCTGTGGCTAGTGAAAAGAGGAAAAGTCAAGCCAGAGCCCAAGAGAGATGATGTCCAGCTAAAAATGAGTAGCTTAATTTTTTTCAAAATACATATACTGAGCATTTGCTGTGTCTTCTGCAAATACCAAAATAAAGCAAACAATCTCTTAGTCAAGAATAGACAATTTAAGACTGGCTAGCCAGGCTGTAGCTCAGGACGACAGTGACGGTCAAGGTGGTTTAGTGACTCCCTATGGCTGGCATTTGCTCCTCAACCTCAGTTCTAAAGAGATTCGTTGATGGTTTCTGGTAATTTCTCTACTGGTTTTAATTTATAAGAGTAGCAGTGCTGATGAGGCTGGTATATAATTTAGGCAAGCTACTACCAGGCAGACATTACACCTTGATTATGTCCTTATGGACTGAACAGCTAAATTATTCATTAATGCAGCAATTAATTGTCAAACATAGAGTTGGGAAGTTTGTTCTGGTCAATAGAAATTTTTATTTAAGCATCTGTGTATAAAGATGTATTAATGACCAATTAAAGTGTTCTAGAAGATGACACACAATTGAGAATAAAATTTACAGTGTGTAGACATTCCTAGGTACAATTTTATCTTGTTTTTTTTTTTTTAAATCCCTTCTTGAGTATAATCTATAACAATAATTCACTGTGAAACTTCTATTTTATATTCACGATTCATCTTTGGACTCAGAGCTCTAGTTAGCTTGGCACTAAATGGCTTTGAAATGGACTTCTCTCTAGCCTTTGATTGTCTCTCTGATTCAAAGGTGGTCAGATTCCCTATGTCACTTCTATCCTCTCATCCCCACGTGTCTCCTAAGAGCAGAGGTGGAAGTTAAGTAGGTCCCATCTGCGAGGACATGTAATAAGTATCTTTCTTTTCTAACTTGTGTTCTTTACAAATAACTTGTAAGTTGATCTAAGTATCCCCCTCTCATATCGGTAGCTTCTCTCTTTGGAATCCTTCTTCAGGAACCATCCCGCTCACAGACTGCTCAAACATAGATTGTTTCTGGCCTGGTGGAGATCTGCGGGCCTGGGCAGTGGGGAAGCCTGGAGTCTTTGACTTCTGTGACTCTGGAGATGGTAGCCGGGAGCCCTGATCTAGAGGCGACAAGGAGAATGAAAGTCTCCAATGGTGAGTAAGGTCTCAGGTCACATCTATGAGTGATGCCCAGCGTCAAAAACAAAACCCAAATCTGTCTTCACTGAAACTGGCAAACTCAATGGACATGCCAGAATCAAGATGGAAGGAAAGAACAAGAATGAAAGCAAATAGAACATTCTCATCCAGTTGCTGTGAAAAAAGGGGTCTGTCACATTTTGTGAGGAAGGAAGAGGTACTTTTTATATATCTGCTTCTTTATTAGGGACTTGAAAGTGCCAAATTAATTTAAACCAGAATTTAAATGTCTAAAACCACTCTTAAACAGAGTACAATAGCTTTTAGCAGAAATAGAATGTTATTTCTTCCTATAAATTAAATCTTCAAAAATAGTCTACAGACCATTATGAAGTTCTTTCTTTTATTTCAAGTCCCTGGCTGATACATTTATTTGCACACCAAATCTTTCCTTTAAAGAAACAAAATAGTGGAAATGTAATTAATGCCCAATTTGTAACATTCCCTATGACATTCCTTTGTCTCTTCCTAGAGGTACCCAGTCTCCTGAAGCTGGTGATTGCCCTTCCTCGACATGTTTTCACGTTTTTACTAGATCCTTCTCAAAGCATGTTTTTTCTCTTTACTACATAATTATGTATCTATAAACACTGTATATCCTTTTCTTTTTAGTCTCTATGCAATTTGTATTTTTCTTTACCTACTATTCTGCAACCGCTTTATCCGCTCAACATATCTTTGAGTGATACATGTAGATATTAACTTTTAGCTATTCTACACTATTCCACTATCTTTACAAACCACAATTTTTTTTATTCATTCTCTTGTTGGCGAATATTCACATTGTTTCAATTTTTTTTTTGTTATTATGTTAAGATCTTGGTTTTGAGACAAGGGAATTCATTTACTGTGAATACTGCAAGAGCAGTGCAAGGAAAAGTTTACACATCAAGTATTAAGATGTTCTTTATTGAAGTAGGTTCTAGAGATTTGGGGAGTTTGGTCTTAGAAGAGGTATGTTGCAAAGTGAAACTTTTTTTTTTTTTTTTAACAGAGAGAGAGAGAGCAGCAGGGATGGGCAGAGAGAATCTTAAGCAGTCTCCCCCTGAGCAAGGACCCCAACACAGGGCTTGATCTCAGGACTCTGAGATCATGACTGGAGCCAAAAATCAAGAGTGGTTCGCTTAACTGACTGAGCCACCCAGGCGCCCCCAAACATTTTTTAATGCCTTTTCACTCTGATCAAGGACGTTCTAGTCAGGGTCTGTTCAATATAGACCTTGCAAGCTCATCGACTAAACAGTCCACACATGTTTACCTGAACACTGAATAACTGAATGAATAAATTGCTTCATTTATTATGAGGTCATTGTCTTGACATAACTTTTTCTCTGTCTCTGAAGTAACTTGATCACTGAATAATAGCCTTATAGTACCAATTGCATGTTGAATTACTGCTTTGTTCCCAGAAGTTATACACATAAGCTCAGGAAATTGAGATTCAAAGAATTTAAATGACTTCCCAGAGTCACACAGTGAGTCAGAATTCTTTTCTGTCACTACTTCAGACCTCCTCTGAAAGAAGCCACACCATTAGCTCTTTTGGTGCAAGAATAATTTAATTCTGTGACCACAACCCACTCATGCAAAAGCACCAGCATTGAATTCCTTTTGGCAGATAGAGATAATGTGGTCTAAGATAATGCATCTTTTTAAAAAATTGCTTTTCCATAAACTGTCATAACAGATAATCAAAATCTAGGAGATAACTTAGGCTTTCAAGAAAAAAAACCACAAAGTAGATGATATCTTCGGTATTTTACATTTAACTAGCTCCTTCCAGTAATCAGTTTATCCTGGAATCTTCAAAAGGTATATTCTGGATTATTAATTATGAAAGAGTTAATGGGGGCAAATAAAATTTTGCATGGAGCAAATAGTCTATGGTTTTAAAAGCATCACACATAATACTTGAGCTGGACCTGGGGATACGTTGGCAATCTAATAGAGCTCGTGTGAAAACTGAAGATTATTACCTAAATAGGACAAATTCTGGACCCAGTTACATAGTGAATCACCAAGGATTTGCCAGGAAGTCAAACTGAGACGGTTAAAACTTCATTGGTAGTAGCTTCTGTGGAACCCAAGCAAATTATGAAATCGATATTTAGAAAAGCCTGTACTTAGGTGTTTCTTTCCCTATCTACACCAAAACTTCTACCTTACCAGAGGAGATAAATATCAATGCTACTTTTAAATATCTCTGCCTCCACATCCTTCCCATGATACGAGTCTCTTATTCTAGGCGTTCGAGAAAAAACAAAATTCCAAAGAGACTAGGACGGTATAAAGGGATTTCTCCATATTTGCCTCCAACTAAACAATGCCAGACATGCAGAATGTTAAGGTCATTGCACTTCTCCCAAAGTGAGCAGAGTCAAATCCCAGTTTCACACCTCCTAATTCTGATAGACATGCTGATTTTATAAACATGACACAACACACAGAGAAAGGTAGTAAATGATTGTCAAAGGTAAAATAATAAGCAAGAACAACTATGAACATTAAATACTGAAATCCTGATCGTCTGTGTTATTACACTAATAATTCCTATCACATGCTAAACACTTGTGATGTAGAGACACAATGCTAAGCACTCCCAGGCATTCTATCATTTGGTATGCCACTAGATTTAGGTAGGAAGTGCCAATATTATGCTGTGGAAATTGAGGCATGAAGTATTTACAGGACATGCTCAGGATCAAATAGCAAAAGCAGGATTCAGACCTTAGTAGTCGTTTAGAACTTTTGCTCTTGTCCAATAAGTGAAAAATACCCTTGGGGATATTAAAGTAAGAGTTCCAAATATTTCCTACATCACGGTTATGTACAGAATTCCCATCCTATAACCAATTTGCGTCACATTTATTTAGTGGTAAGTAAGACAATAGGTGACTTTTCTCTTCCCTGGAGACAGTTTAACCTCAAAGAAGAAAAAAATACAATTGTCTAGAAGGGTTACGAAACCAGCAACATTTTTGACTGGTTCCCATAAATCCCCTCGATTCCATTCCCTGGTCCTCAGGAAAGCCAACTCGGTGCCTCTTCTCCAGAGGACTATCCAAGAAAGCAAACCTGGGAGAAGAGAAATCCCCAGGGTTCTGGATGGTACCTTCCTAGAGAAGGAGATTATAGAGAAGTCCCACCCCTGATCACTTAATGAAGAAAAATGAAGGAATCCCAGCATTAAAAAACAACCTCATACAACAGTCTAACCATGAGTTTACCAGGACCGTGGTATTCTCTGAAAAAAGTTGTCAGAATCTCAGAGAGGAGAGAAATTCCAAAGAGGCATTGAGCCAACGCAATTAGCGGTACTCCCCATGGCAGATTGCCTTTGGATTTCTAGTCATGAACTCAGGGGCCAGGAAAGCGGGACGGATCCAGCAATCATCCCCTCTCAATATGTTTGCACCTTGAGACCAGTCCCTAGAGAACACGGGGCTGCCGCCAGCCTCACTCATCACACAGAATTAGTGGGTATGGGAGCGCTAGGGCATGGCGGCTCTGCACAGCAGTCACTGAGCAAGAAGATTTATTGCTCTATTTGACAGTCTGTTATTCACTAACTGAGCATGACACATCTGGGATTTAGAATCATCAACTTGACATCTAACAGGAGAACCAACCTTTGGGAGGAGGACAGAGGTGGGGGGGGGGGGAGAGCAGAGGAAAGCGGCAATTTTCAGAATAGATTTCCAATTTCCCCGCTGACCCTGATTGTTGGTCTAGCTTGATGTCATCGCCAGACTGCAGGGATGAGGCAGACGCACGGAGGGCCTTCGTCTTGGTGATAGAATGAAGCTGCACGTCACTGCAAGGAGAGGCACTTTGGGTCCTTGCAGGGGAGGGACATCTTTCCTGATAGCATTAGGCAAGCCTTTGTTCTTATCTTGTAGGAAGTTTTGTTCCATGAGGGCACAGAGGAGCTCCCCTCCAAACTCGCTCTCCTTCTGCAGGTGAAGCAGAGCCTCACTGCTGGAAGAGAATGAGCATTAGTGCTTGAAGTCACCCTTTCAGCTATGGGGCCCCAGCTGGCAAGAGGGCCCCTCAGCCCTTTTCCATGCCCTGGCCATACCCCATCAGCAGGATGGGCTGAGTTGGGCTCAGGCACCATCTTCAATCCTGTGCAATAGCCCATTGGCATGAAAATAAAGGTGAAGACAAAATCTTTCCTTGCTCAATATAAAGCTGAGATTTTTGTCCACAGCATTTCTCCAAGCTCCACCTTTGCCATGAAAAAGAGAGTGGGGCTCACTAATGATTGGAGACATAATTTATTTAATCTTCATGGATCCATTGGGAGCCATGGATCAGAGGCCCATGAATAAAAATGGCAAGTTTGCTCAGAGCATTCTAGGCAGTTAAGACAATTTGTTTAGCCTGCTGCTAAACGCTCCAAGGACTTATCTATCCTGGCTGAAAAAAGCATGCACACAGCCCCATTAAAAGCACCTAATCTCTATGCTTATATTCTAGTAAGTAAATATAAGATGAAATAAAAGTTTTAATGCCTGATTTCTGCCCCCTTTGGCTTCCATATGTTGCTCCTTTATTCATTTATTCCCTTTCCATCCGTCTTCTCTCTTTTTCTCTGTGCTTCTCTATTTCTGTCTCTGTCTCTCCTCGCCTTTCCCGTCTTCCCCACTCCACCCCTGCCCCACCCTCTGTCTCAGCAAGTTGAGGAGATGAACAAGGCAGTGAGACCACAAGCAGAAACTCTGATTCACATTTCCTCCCAATTCCTTCTGCAAAACTCTAAAATAAAGGAATATCAGCAGCAATGAAGAAGGAGAAGTGAAGTTCTAGGGAGGATTGCTCGATTTTTCACTAAACATTTAAGTTGAACTGTGGCTTAACTTTGACCTTACTGAAAAGGCCATGGTCTCCAACAAAAACAGAGATGAATCTGACTCTCTTTTTGATCATTTACTGAGTTGATGGAATAGAAATAGTTAAAAAAATTATGAGCACATTAATTACCATGTAAACTCTTAGGTGTTATATATACTGATAAAGTAAATGATTTAATCAAATTGAGAACAGGAAAAGTTGGCAGTGGGAAAAAAAAAAATCAGAGATTTTCCAACTGGGAGCCAAAAGTGAATGGGAATGAATGAATTGGCAATCGGCAGAAGAAAACTAAGACACCTGCGTGGAAGAAGTTATAGATCAAGAGAGAATGACAGAGAGCTGTGGAGGCTCCTGATATCAGAAAATCTCTCCTGTCCCTCCCTTTCCTCTCCCAGGATTGTGATTTTACAATGATATGGATACCTGAGGCTCATGAGGACTTTTAAGACCTTGTCATTGTTGGTAATTGTATTTCCTGTATTAAGTGAGCTCTGCTCTATACTCTTACATCAGAGAGATTATAAGAGGAAAAATCCAAGGAGATTCTGTTTCACATATGATGGATTTCTAAGAGTCCTGAGAGGGGGAACACCAAATAATGATGATGGCTCAAAGCAAGTCATCTGGGTTAGGTCCTAATGGAAATTTCCTGAAGTAAGTGTTACCCAATCTTCCTGGGATACGGGTCAGCATGGGTCAGGTGCTGGACCTGGCAAGGCAACTTTAGGTTTGAGTAGGTGTGGGTGCTCATGTCTATTGGGTATCTGGGAATTTGGGGTCATAGTTGAGAGCTCCAAGTAAACCCTCAAGTGATGAGCAGGGGCAGCCAGATTCCAGGCGGGCAGAAACTTCAGGAACTGACACAGTGTGTCTCCGGGCTCAGTGCAGCTCTCACCCTTACTAGTTTTGTCTTCCCCACTTGGATCCAGTATCTTATTCTGACCCCCAAGAGGTTGTGCTAATCATGCAATTCTGTGTCTCCTGGGAATGAAGATGGTTCTCTAAATACTCAGAGGTGCCACCGAGGGAAGCAGCCTTCTATCGGCCCCTCTAGCATCTCCAGAGGAGCAACTCAGTCTTCATCCTCCCCCTCCTGGTATAGTGCTGTTCCCTTCACATGAGCGCATAGAGCAGTCTGGCTTGAGACCAACAGTCTGCCTGAATGCTTTCTTGTGGGGGTCTACTCTCCAGTGACATGATGATCACAGCCCCTGATTCCCTCTGTCCTGGTAAGATTCCCAATCTTTGTTAACTCTGCACGCCCGTATTCGTTTGCTGGGGCTGCCATAACAAAGTATCACAGACTGGCTGTGTAAACCACAGAAATTTCTTTTCTCACAATTCTGGACACTAGAAGACCAAAATCTGCCAGTTTGGTTTCTTCTGAGACCCTTCTTCCTAAGTTGCAGGTGTCCTCCTTTCCCTATGCCCTTACATGGTGTCCCTCTCTCTGTGTTGTTGGTGCCTTAATCTTCTCTCCTTATAAATAAAGACACTGGTCAAACTGGTTTAGGGCACACCCAAGTGAACTCATTTTAACTTAATTCCCCCCTTAAATGCCCTACTTCCAAATACAGTCACATTCTGGGATACTGGAGATTAGGGTATTAACATATGAATTGGGGGGAGGAACACAATTCACCCCACAACCCCATGTTTGCTCACAAGGACTGACTACACTTCTGTCTCTGCTCTGCTGGGTGAATGGAGCTCTGCAGCTCTACCTCAGGAGACAGCCTTTGAATGTGAACTCTGTTACTCCCACCTCACTCTTGCTTTGTTGCAAAAAAATTTACAGATTCTCTCATTTGATTGGACCACTGATGTTCTGGCTATGTTCAGTTATTCGTCAAGGACTTTGACTCTTTCCATTGTCCTGGGTAAATTCAACAGCCATGTAAACAACCCATCTAAAACCAGTTCCCCATTTCCTATCTCCACAACTGCAAGGATTCATTTGTCCTTCCCTTCACAGCTACGCATCTTGAGTAAGGAATTCATTTTTGCTGTTTCCACAAACCTCCTCCCATTCAGTCCTGAACACAAAACAACCTGGTTTATGCCCCATGACCCTTTCTCCCAATACCTCCATATTTCTAATCTATGAACATTTCACATTTGAAGAAGTCCTCCAATTGGCCCAACTTAAGCCACACGCCCATCCCTGGACCACAGCTATAAATTGCATCTGCCCCAAATGGCAACCTCTCCCTTCTTTTAGATACTTACTTTTCTTCTAGTTACATGGCTCTGGTGGGCTGCCAACTGGGGGTAGACACAATTATAGTTTGGAAGGACACATCAGATTTTATCAAATAAAGAAGGCAGGAAAGAAAGGGAGTTATAATAGGAAATACAAAATAATAGTAGTAATAGTCATGCTAATAATTATAATTTTTTAACACATCGTATACTGGTTCAAGCACTGCACTAAGGTTTTAAATAGATTAACTTGTTTAATACTCTCACAGCCATGTGAGATAGATGTTACTATCTTTCCCATTATATAGATGAGAAAACCAAGGTGCTGAGAGGTAAAGAATATTTTCTGATGTCTCCCAGCTAGTACAAGGCAGAGCTAGAATTTGGACCAGGCAAACTGGTCCAAAGATGTCCATTCTTCTAATCACTATACTACACAGCCTCATTATTATTATGTGTATTTCTTGGGAGTCAACAAGAATCCCAAAGTAGTATGCACAGGGAGAAGAAAAGATCAAACTGGGTCTTCCTTAACTTGGCCCAAGACCTTTCCAGGTCCACCATCCCTCATCAGGCACTTAGAACTCCTCTCAAGGGTGTGTGGGAATCTTCTAGATGCTGTCAGTGGGGCTGTCTCAAGCTGTCCATCTAGACGCAGTGTTTCTACTGCTATAGTACCATGACCACATGGAGGGACTCTGGTAAGCATACTATCTTGGGCTCTTCAGATCTCCAAAACAGGCTCTGTCTTTGCCTCACCATTGTACTTGTCCCATCTAGAACAGAGTTCATGGTTTTCTATTAAGGATGCTCACCATGGTCTCAATCTTACTTTCTCACTCTGCCTCTCTCTCTCCTCCAATCCTACAGCTCTCCCATCTCTTCTGGAATAAGAAGACTCATGATCATATCACCTACATTGTTTTAACCTATTATTTATGGCAAAAATTTTGTGTCCTGGTCCTGTAGGTCCTCAGATTTTATGTCTCCAAGTCCTTTTCTCTCATACTTTTATCTCTTCCATGAGTTAGAAAAATTCTCCTTCAAACTAAAAAGCTGACAGTAGATACTTTACTTTCTCTTTCCATTTTGCCACTGTATTACCCCAAGAGAAGGGAGTAAAAACCACCCTCAATAGTGGTAGGTGGTAGCAATGGGGAGGGTAAGATCTGTAAGGAAATTCTGAGAAAATCAACAGATTAATATTTCAAAATTTATTTCTAATCACAGATGCATCATTTTACCCATGCTTTACAAGAGGGTAAGATCTTCCAGACTCATACACTGCAAAGAAAACATTCCAAGCCATGTCTCTCTGAAACTAAAATCTATTTTCTTTCCACAAGTTTACAGCAGTCCAATTTGTTGGATTGACACCAATGATTACGAAAGGTACCGAGAAGCTCTGGCTTCTGCCCAGGGACTTGGAAGAAGTCTTTATGTCAATAAATAAATGTTCACATACTTTCCTTTCCTTCCCTATTCCCCCCAAGTTTGAAGTATCATATAAATAATTACAAAGTGTGGTAAAAGTAAGTGGGTATGTAAATCAAGGTGAAGGGAAAATAGATATAGAAAAATAAGATAAGGCCAAGGGTAAGATTATTATGTAAACAGAATTTCATTAGCGTCTTTGCAGCTGTTAGATCTGGATTCTCAACTGGGCTGGGACAAGAATAGGTGATGTGCTCATGGTCTTTTTAGCCACCCTTATTGAAATGCTGGATCAGATTAAGGTAGACTAAATTCATAATCAGAACTGACAAGGGGCTCATTATAAAGGAATTATGCTTGGAGAAAATCATAAACAGAGTAGAAGAGGCAGGCCCTTGGTTGGATTGTGGACGTGTTATTCCATGCAAATTCTCTCAAAGATAGGAGGGAAAGACATTCTAATCGTACCTGAGCAAGATCGTGAGGACAACAGGGGCATCTGCTTCATCTGGTTCTGGATTTGATCATTATTATGTGTGCTCGGTGGGGGAGACATAGGGCTGGTATAACTGCATGCAGCTATTATAAGAGGTCTAAGCAGGCACTCCAGATGGGGAGAGCCTGCTGAGGACCCAACCCAAAATGGCATCCTAGGGAAGCTTAATGAGTCCAACGGTTGCCTTTCAGAAGTCACATGTTCTTCATGGTTTTGAGTAGTCCATGCAAGAAAGAAATGAACCATCTTGGTAAATAATTTCTCATCCAGATTAACTGCACTGCATTCCTCTCCTGCAGTGCTCTTAAAACAAAATAGTGGGTCAGGGGATTATAGGACCTGAGAAAAGTGGGGAAACCCTGTAATGGAGCAGGAGGTCATTCTTTCAGATATTATAAATTTACTAATTTTATAGATGAGTAGTTCCTGGGCCAAGGCCTAGCTGACTTATGTAAAAAAAAAAAAAAAAAGAAAGAAAAAAGAAAATTCTTATTGACACATAAAGTTAAGTGATTGAGAACAGTAAAAGTATTAAAACTTTTCTGTCTAGGATAGATATTTTTATCATCCCAAACGCTCACGCAATGTGACCACAGTGTCCACCTGAACAGGAAACGAGTTCTGCCTAACCCGATGGGGTTTTGGGCACTTTGGAGCATGGGGATTGGTTCCTCAAAGACATGGGAGAGATACTCAGAAAATCGCATGTTGTGCAACTGTGCATCAGTTGAGTGAGTAGAGTGAAAGAGAGATTGAGACAGCCTGTGATGACTCGAGTGGAGCACTGTTTTGCTTCCAAAGGAAATATGGATCTTTTATTTCTAGGCTGAAATGTTTTTAAATATAAATCTGACATATACTAATTGAAAAAAAAATTGAATGCCAAAAAAAATTAAAAAGAACAGCCTTGAGATTTTTTAAATTTATTTTTTATTTTTTAAAAGATTTTATTCATCTTTTTGAAAGACAGAGAGTGAGTGAGAGAGAGAGAGCATGAGCAGGGTGAGGGGCAGAAGTAGACTCCCCCGCTGAGCAGGGAGCCTGACCTGGGGCTTGATCCCAGGACCCCGGTAGTCCTTTCACAAACGCTGTATCTACAAATGCTATTATCATTTATCTCAGCCAGCCTCCAGTGGTTTGGGTGGAGGGGTTGAATGTGCTACCACTTGGGCTGTCCCAAAAGTTAGTCTTCTCAATGTAGGGGCTTCTTATCATCTTGACCAACCGTCTCGGTCTCTGTCCCCACTTCGTCCCTCTGGCACAGGTATTAAAAACCATTGATTCCACTTGCGGAAGGCATCCCCTTTGCTTCCTTCTTGAAACAAGCAGGGAGGGAAAGAAGGGCCAGTTTTCCCAGCTGCCTATATTTAACTCCCAACCAGCCACCTGAGGGTACCCTTCATCTCCCCATACGTGCCAAGTCCAAGCTTGGAACCCCCTCAAGGCTGCTCTTACCTTGTGGACTAATCTCTCTGCATCTATTTTCTGGTCTTTGGTTTTCTCCTTAAATCCAATTTTATTTTCTATTTTCCCATTTCTTACGGAGTTTTCAGAATTTCTGATCCACCTGAGACATCACTTCCTGTTTCCCAGATTTGTTAGATTTTTTTAAAAATTCTATTATTCTTAGGGCTTCAGGAAAGAAAAGGAGGCTAGAGCTTGTGCTTAGTTTATGCTTTTGATCCAACCACAAATGATCTTTATCAAACAGTTTGACAAAATGTCGTGTTTCCAAGGGTTTTTGCAAAAACAGCAAAATGATATTATCTAATAACCTATGTAATATTTCAGTAAGGCAGGTGGGTCTCACACTCACTGTATTAAGGAAGAATCAGAGGTGCAGAGTGATGGCTGCTGTAAGGCATTTAGCAATGATAACAACCAGCATTTATATAGGGTCTTACAGCTGACCCCGCAATCCTTTTAGGTAATTTATTATTAGTTTCAAAATTGAAAAAACTGAGACCCAGAGGATGGGTAACTTGCACATGACTTCCAAGAGGTAAGTGACACAGCAATGCCTCAAATCAGCTCTTCTGATCCCAATTCTGTGTCCCCCCCACCCCCCCCAACAGTTCCTTCCTGCATTTAGTACTGTGGCCAAGCTCTGGGCTGCCCACCCAAAGCTCACCAGTCCCTTGCTTTGGAAACTCAGCGGGTATCTACAGCAAAAGACAATCAGACGCTTTGCATAAATCCTCTTTAAATACATGCCTTACAGGCAGGTGGCTGCATTTGTATTGACTCACCCACTCCCAATTAATGTCTAGGAAGCATCAAGCTTTAAATCTTCCTCTTGTTTCCAATTGCCTCTAGCCACACTTTGGAGAGATATGATCCCACCAGCTTAGCTCCGATTGTGAATGGGCAGAAAACCTCTCCCCAGCTTTTGTACTCATCACTGGCAAACTGCTAAGCTCATTGAAAAGGGAAGTACTTTGTTTCTGAATTCAGTCCATTCATAGGCCAGTGCAAGAATGTGGCACATAGAGCAAAAACATTGTCTTGCCCTGTCAGTGTGTCTGTCTCCACACTCCCTACCCCTTTATGATGGTGCTGGATTAGATTCTAATATTTTCCATGGTTTTCATAACTTGCAGTGCTGTGTACAGTGTCACTATGCAATGCACTATTAAAATTATTTAGCATATTTTAGCATAAAAACACTTGGGCTTGCTGTGGAAATTTACACTGATGCTTCTCCCGACAGGACTGTGGTTTCACAGTCTTAGCCACACATGGGGATGGAGCTTTAAAACACACCAATGCCTAGGTTTCCCTCCCTCTGATGGAATTCTTCCAGGGTTTGGCTGGACATGGGGATTTTTAAAAAGCTGCATAGGTGAGTCTAACATGCAATCAAGGTTTCTAGAGTAAGTCAGGGTCTTAGGTGGTAAACAAAAAAATACAGTACCTACTCTTTCAAAGAAGACAACTACTAAATAAGTTTAGATAGCTCTAGATAGATGATAGATTAGATAGATGGATAGATAGATAGACAGATAAGTAGGTAATGGATGAAAGCTTTTTTTTCCTAATTGTGGTAAATGTCATAGAGGAAAAGAACCAAATGTTATGAGATAAAATAATAGAGGAGTGTTTGTAATCCACTTTGGATTGGCTTTTATAAGAAAAGGCCTTTCTGAGGTGTTGGCATTTTATAGTCAGGATGATGTAAGACAAGTGCTAATTAGATAAAGAGGAGGAAGGAAGAGTGTCCCAAGTGCCAGATAGAATAGCCTTTTTTTTTTTTTTTTAATTTATAGAGGGATATATTTAGGAAAGATATTGACTTCAGTAAGAAGGACCCCAATAATACATTGATGCAATAAATGTATTTAGAGAAGCATTCTTTGGCTGTGAAACTCTACTTGTATTAAATCTCTGATTTATTATACATCTGATTATCAATGATATTGAGTAACAGCTTCTTTAGGTGAGGCAGCCATGATAGAATTCTAAAAATGGATATGGTTACATTACACATAATGTAACTTCTTATTTTAAAGGTTTATTTATTTACTTTAGAGAGAGAGAGAGAAGAGCTAGGAGAGGGGAGAGGGAGAGAAGCAGACTCCCCGCTGAGCAGAGTATGGAGCCCTACAGGGGCTTGATCCCAGGTCCCAGAGATCATGACCCAAGGCAAAATCAAGAGTGAGCTCCTTATCCAACTGAGCCACCCAGGGACCCCTGTAACTTCTTATTTTTAATAGAGTTAACTCAAACTCTCCTACATTTACATTACCTGCCTTACTTTTACTTTCAAGAAAAAAAAAAGATACATCATGTCTTGATGCTCTATTCCAGAAATTCACAACCCTATATCCATACAAGGCTCTAATCCTTGTAATCATTTCCCTGAACCAGAGAAACTGAGGCACAAGTAGATGAGAAGTCTAGTCCAGGGATGGGCAAATAGAGAGTTATCCTATCCTATATGCCAGCTTGATTAATAGTAGTGATTCCTCGTAGCATTGTTGAGAAGGATTCTGAGGCGCAGTAGGGTGTAAAGTCTCATGATTGATTATTGATGTCTGCCGTGAGTGTGAGAGGAAGCACATGTGTTCCATACTTTGTTTCCTTAGATTAGTCTATTATGATTTAATTTGATTCAGGAGCTGAATTTAGATTTCTTTACCGTGCTCTCTTCTTAACTATAGATGTGTGTTCTCTAAGGAAAACAAAACAAAAAGGAAACAAACCAGAAAACCCACAAAAGCCACCACACTGTTGTGTTAATATCAGAATCATATATACATGTAGTTGGGAGTACAGGCTGATTCACAGTAAGAGCATTATTTGTGTCTTAACTTTAGCACAAGGGATTTTTACATATCACAAACTCCCTGCTAGAATATCATTTTAAGATAGGCTGTCTTGTGTGTGCGTGCACATGTCCTTGAAGATAAAGGTGGCAAAGGAAGCCCTGATCCCCTCTTAAAGGATTAATTTTTTATAGTGAATTATTTACTCCTTTTAAGTAATATCAGCATAAGATGGCAGACCGATAATGAATGCTACCAGATATGTCAAAACCCCGTATAACTATTTTAAATTACATTTTAAAATATAACGTGTGTCTCATTTCATCAGGATGTTAGATTCATATTGAATAAAGAGGAAGATATGTAATGTTATAATTTTAAATATTCCTTGAACATTCTAGTGTATATCAAGCTTATTTGAATATTATCTGAGCTTTTGTTCTAAATGTGACTTAGTATCAGCAGAGGCTGAAGAGATAAGTAACACTAGGTGTCAAACTCGGAAACGCCTGGAATCCTCCTTGACATACAGCCTTTTAAGGGTGGTTTAACCTCACGATTACAATTTATTTTACCTCAGAATCTCAGTACTAGGTTGTCATTCTTAGTACTTTTTAAAAAATTTCAGTCAAATGATGAGAATGATAAAATAAGTTTACTTCATAAAGCTACTATAAAAGAAAAAACTAAAAATACTTTAAATCATACTGTAGTAGTTTGAAAGCAAATAAGGAAGTAGACTTGGGTCATCTCTAAAAGCAAAATATAAAATATAATTATATTACATTGAAAATACTTACCTGATATTGATGCTAACTCTTTTCACATACTTTCACCCCTTATTCCAAATGTGAGGAAAACACCTAGTGTTTTTAAAGTTTTTAATTGGTACTTCACTGACTGACATCTTCCCCCCCCCCCCCAAGACACTGGCATTGACACCCTGACGTGGAGGGCGCGGCAACCCGATTCACTTCACCTGATCCCACTTCCACTCAACCAGAGCACAGCAGAGGAAACAGTTGTCTGGAAAGCAGTTTCAGCTCTTCCTTTGCCTCTCTCTCCCAGAAAAGACGGAAAATGAATATGCAGATGGGTTCAAGAACATCTCCCCAGGCAGGAAAGGATGGAAACCATTTGCATAGAATAGCATCTGGAGTCCCAGTGCACTCAAATGCTTCCAGGGGAAAGACAGCTTTCCACATTCATTGAGGTTTCCTAACGAAGGGGAGAAAGGGAACAAGGGAGGAGAGAAAAGGAGCAGGGGACTCCCTTTGTATCTGTGTCCAATATGGTTTCTTTTGATTTTTCATTCGCCATAGTCCAGGGCTCCCTAGGGGTTCTCATCTGTTACCAGGCTCGCTGTACCTGCCGGCCTGTGTGAAAGTGGCTCAGCTGCCGCCCTGGCTGAGGCTAACACATCACATCTATCTCCCTGGCATCCACTGAGCTCTCGGGCCGCAAGGATCAAGCCCCACACGGAGCACAAAGGCAGGTCTGTATAGAAAGAGTCGACCTTCTTTATTGTCCCTTGCTCTTTGTGTGGATGCTGGGGGTCAGCGCTCCCTCCACATTCCTGCCTAAACCATGAGAGAGAGAGAGAGAGAGTGTAAGTACAGTAAGCGCTCCCTGGATTTTCATTTGGGTAAAAACATAGGATTATTCATGGAGTCACCATTCCCCCGCCATTTCTGTCCCAACGGAAAACCCGGGACATCAATAGAACTGACATTAAAAAAAATTTTTTTTATTATTATTAACATATAATGTAGTATTTGTTTCAGGGGTACAGGTCTGTGATTCTTCAGTCTTACACAGTGAACTGACATTTTTTGATACCAGTTTTTCTACGTGGAGACCAGATAGAATATTTGGAATTGTGGTGGAAGGAATCAATGATAGAGAAGTAGCGTTTGTTTTTAAGCAAACTAGCATCCACAGACCTCAGAAAAGAAGACATTAAGTGTCTTATAATCATCTTATTCACCATCATTGTCTTCCTCATCATTTAAAAATCTGTTTTGGAAAGCACATGATTATTGACTAAAGGTCAGATGGAAGATAAAGGAGATAAGGCTTTCTTAGTAGGTCAAAATGATCTTAATCGATGATAAAGAAGAAGTCGAGGTAATTAAAAACCAGATGGGGAACATTTTAAAGTTTGAGGGTGTAATTTTTATTCAATAAAAGGAAGAAAAATTTCAATAGGGCATTGCATAAACATTGGGGATTTAAATCCAGATGTGAAACTCATTCTTAAATCTCTCATAGTATCTTCTCCGCCCTGCTTTCTGTCAAGAGTTTGGTTAATAAAGACCATTATGGCCCACAGATCTTGATCTTTGATCTTATGCAAACCCTTCTTTTTTTTTTCTCCAAAATGTTGTTTTATGGTTTAAAGAAGAAAATTTTCTATACTTAAAATCTCTTCTTTCCTGAACCTGTGAAAAGTATTTGTGAAAAGTATTATGCTTCGTGAAAAGTATTTGTGAAAAGTATTATACTTTGTGAAAAGTATTTGCCACTTCAGACTTAGAAACGGTAAAATACTGCTTCAGTCTGCATTGTCTACAACATTCCATATGCTACTGACTCATTTGCATTTTTTCCCCAATTAAAAAATATCAAATTTCAATCCCAGAAAACCAACATTCATCATTGTGCCCTGATGTATATTTTGGCCACAAGTCATAGAGGCCAACATTTTCTCCTTGTGCTGTATCATTAATACTTTCCTAAATATTTCCCCCCACACCTATTTCCTGTCTGCCTCACTCCCCTATCATTCTTTCTCTGAGAAGACTCAGAAAATGGACAATCCAAAAAAAAAAAAAAAAAGCACTGCTGTTCCATTCGTTCCGCCCTGCCCCCATAAAAAGCTAATATTTTCAGGTTGACTGAAAGTTTAACTTTGTTATTTTTTTTATTTTTCAAGAAAATCCAGCGTGACATGGCACGTGTTAGTGCCCTCTTCCTTAACAAATTACATGTTTTTTTGACCTAAGCTAAAAGCTGTGCAAATCTCCCTTGTCTGTGTTTTCATTGTGTATGGATTTCCCTGATACTGCCTCAGACACGTCCAAGGTGGAACAGTGAAACTGAACCTCGGCTTTTCTGCCCAGAGCTCCTCTTTGTCCTTCAAAACCCCAGAAAAGACACCATCCCCCCAGAACGAGCTCTTTTCCGAGGGTGCAACTTCCTGGTTATGCTGCTCCTTACGGAGAAGCAGAGATGCCGTGGGCTTTATGTAAGTCTGTGTCCTTGCGGAAACAGTTATCAGGGAGTCTGCAATCATCTTATTTTTAGAAAGAGCTGATCTTTTTCGGTGGTTAAAAGAATCATCAGGGTTTAAGAGAATCAGCAGGGTTTTTAAGAGTTTAAGCAATTTCTTAGGGGTTTAAAAAAAACCCCAAAAGATACAAAATCTAGCTCCCTTTTATTCCGAAGAGCTTTTTAATGTCATACAGGGTTCTTTCCCAGACACCAATATACTTGACAGTAGAACCTGTTACCAGATGCTAACGTGAGTCCTCTCTTATGGGAATAACCCCTTTAAAACTTTCAGGCAAACATTGCCTTCCGGGGAAAAAAATAATTTTGGATAAGGCTTTAAAAAAATGGATCAGAGACGTTTTGAGGGCGCCTCTCCTTATCTGTCACTAAACAAGCCAATCCTTTCTTTCCTCTGCAGACTCGCCTGGACTGGCCCAAGCTTTTGCGCTGGGTAATGAACGTTGCACTGGTCATGCCTGGAGATAGGTCCTTTCAGCCCAGCCCCCTTTTCCCCCTAATGTGCCATTTCATTTTCAAAAGGGAGATATCCTAGAGCTATAAATCTCCTCTCTTTCTTTGCCTGCTTGCAGCCCCTGCCCTTATGCGGGGCTACCTCTCGGAAGTTATTCACACTGGGATGGGAGAGGTCAGCCTGACGCCCAGTTCCTGGCAGGTGGTCTAACACGGGACCTCAGGGCCCCGTGCAGAACGGGCGGCCCCAAGGTGCTTTAAAGGCTCTCTCTGGAAATAATGGTCGTGCGCCTTTGTCTGCATCTCTAGGGCCGTCTATGACAGGCTTTGGTTCATGACAGATTGCTGTCCAGACACTGACCCCGTTGTATCTCCAGTTAGCCTGCTTTCCAGTCACAATATATAGCAACTTGACATCCTTCCAGAAAATAAACTCTTTTTACTTTCAAAGGAAAAAATAAATAAAAATTCATTGCTGGAGGTAGCCATAGAGAGGATCCTTTAGGAAAAACCATGGAGAATGGAGAGGGGAAATAGATATTAGAATATTAGAATATGGACGGTTGTGACTAATATCACTGGCTTTTCTATCTGTTTGATCTGCATGTTACTTAGATTCCATTTCTGCTTTGCCTTTCCGTTTCCTTGTCAGTCTAAGTTGAATAGCTTAGCATATCATTTATCTTCAGTTTCTTCCAAAAATCTTTTTCCTTCTAATTCCTCTACTTTGGACTTTTTTTTTCCTTCCTTCCTTCCTTCCTTCCTTCCTTCCTTCCTTCCTTCCTTCCTTCCTTCCTTCCTTCCTTCCTTCCTTCCTTTCTTTCTTTCTTTCTTTCTTCTTCTTCTTCTTCTTCTTCTTCTTCTTTTTCTTCTTCTTCTTCTTCTTCTTCTTCCTCTTCTTCTTCTTCTTTTCTTCTTCTTCTTCTTGGTTTTCCTTCCTTTATTTTCCTTTTTGACACATCTGTACAGAAGACCTTATGTCAAGCCTGTGGTGTATAAAAGCATAAACATGTTGATTGCTTCTTCCTTTGCCCCATTTCTACTCCTGATACAGTATAACACTTACGCCATTCATTGACCATATTTGATGATGTTTGATGTGTCTTTATGTCTGAATTACTAATATGGTAACCAGTGGTATTTGCAACTGTACTAGTATTTTTTGAATGAATGAATGAACGAGAGCTTTTATAAAGACTAGATTATAATTTCTTGTTAGCTCACCAATTCTCTAGAATAGCGTTTCTCATCTCAGCCCTATTGAGATTTTGGGCCTGATGTTGTTTTGTCATGGGGGCAGGGGAGCATTTTGTGCATGGTAGGACATTTAGCAACATCCCCGCCCTCTACCCACTAGATGCCAGTAGTTCCTTTCCACCCAACTATGACAACTAAAAACATCTCCAGACATTGCCAGATGTTTTTTGGAGCAAAATTACCCCCCCCACCCCCATTAAGAACTACCACTCTTGATCAGTGTCATTCAATAGAACTTCCTGAGATAATGGAAATGGCTATCGAGCTCTTGAAATGTGGCTAGTTTTAACTGAGATATGCTGTATGTATAAAATTTATACCAGATTTTGATGATTTCATTTTTTCAAAAAGAATAGGACATTGTGAGAGGGAGGGGAGGGATGAATTTGGAGGAAATCGGAGGGGTGAAGAACCATGAGAGACTGTGAACTCAGAACAAGGGATTGAGGGTTTTGGAGGGGAGGGGGTGGGGGGATGGGCGAGCCTGGTGGTGGGTATTGAGGAGGGCACGTATTGCATGGAGCACTGGGTGTGGTACATAAACAATGAATCTCGTAACACTGAAAAAATAAAATAAAAGTATTTGGGGAAAAAAAAAATAATAAAAAATTAAAAAAAAAAAAGAATATAAAATATAACACTAATAATATTTAATATTGATTACATGTTGAAATTATATTTGCATACATTAAGTTAAATATAATAAATTATCCAACTTACTTTCACCTGTCTCATTTTACTTTTTTGGCTTACATTATAGGGCTTGCATTTGTTGCTATTTCTATTTCTATTTCTATTTCTATTTCTATTTCTATTGAAAAGCACTGCTCTAGATAGTCATTGCTTGATTTTTGTTCTTTTCCCAATTGATTTTCTTCTTACAGACATTTTTCTCACCTGCTACCCAAAAATGCCACTGTTGCTATTTTCTATACTAAGATTTTTTTTTTTGCATTTCAATGTCCAGTTTATTTTCTGTGTGACCTTGAAGAAGTCTCTCTGTCGAAAACCCTTCCTTCGAGTGTCAAATCAATGATTTGTGCTCAATGATTTTTTTTTTTTAAGATTTTATTTCTTTATTTGACACAGAGAGAGAGAGAACACAAGTAGGCAGAGTGACTGGCAGAGGGAGAGGGAGAAGCAGGCTCTCAGTCGAGCAGGGAGCCTGACAGGAGTCTTGATCCCAGGACCCTGGGATCATGACCTGAGGGGAAGGCAGCCACTTAACCGACTGAGCCACCCAGCCGCCCCTCTGCTCAATGATTTTAAAAGTCTGAAATCTGCTGTCTAGGGGCATCTGGGTGGCTCAGCTGGTTGAGCATCTGACTCTTGATATCGGCTCAGGTCATGATCTCAGGGTCGTGGGATGAAGCCCCGTGACAAGCTCCGCAATCAGCGGGCAGTCTGTTTGAGATTCTCTCTCTCCATCTCCCTCTGCCCCTCCCCCCTCTAATGCTCTAAATAAATAAATAAATAAATAAAATTCAAAATCTAGCTCCAAAAATTGATTGCATCAGCTGTGTTTAGTCAGGCATAGCAGCTGAATGCAGCCTGTTCTCTGAAGAAGAACAGCTTAGGGTCCCTCAGAAAGGCAACTACCGTTCCGGTGCAAGGTCAGAGCTTTGCACCCAGCTCACCAAGTGAACTCCTTACAGTATGTCCTAGAGAATGCAGGCTTGAGGCATGCCAGTAGGAATTCCTAGGGAGAAAGAAATTCCATAGTCAAATGAGTTAGAGACATTCTGGGTTAAATGAAATGAGAGAAGTGCGCTTAACAACAGTTCTCAAAAACTTCAATATACTAAAATGTACTATGACTCAAAGGAGGTGGATAGAATGCAACATTTTTCACATGTTTTTATTCATGGAACTTGTGTACTGTGTTGGATCTATTCTGACAATAATGAGAATCCACCAAAGCCAGGAGTGACATGAGCCATTGACATGTTAGAGAGCTTCTCTTTGGGAACTGTAGACATCAGATGAGAAGTACAAGAGAGGAGGTCAGGGGCAGGCCCAAAGTGAAAGGCAAAGGAGGAGGCTATTCTATTTGTCTGGATGGGATTTTGAGGACCGGAAAAGAATGATTTGAAAGGTGTTTACAAAATTCAATGAACATGATTTAGTGAGTCCAGACAGGCCCAGTTTCTGGCTTGGTAACTCAATGGGTAATGGTGGTTCCACCAAGAACTTAATAGCCCAGTTAAGGAGACAGACTTGTAAACAAGTGATTACACTACAATATCATGCCCCCAAATTAGAAGTAGACACAAGGCAGTACGCAAACAGAAGCCATAGCTTATACATATACATTTAGACAAACAACAAAAAAATAGGTGCAAGATTCATGATCTTTCCAACAATAGCAATATTTACAAAGGTTCCAACTGTCCCTATTTTTAAAAAAAGTTTGGATCAGGAATCGAGATTCAATTTTGTATTTAAAAATTAAGAATGTTGGGGGGGTGGGGAGCTCCATAGAATTATAAGATGACATATGTTATTGAAAAACAGAAAGCAAATGCAGACTGACATCTCAATGAAGGCAATGATTTTTTTTATCTTGTTTGCCCTATATCCCTAGTTCCTAACTAAATGGCCTGGTATATAAATATTTGCTGAACAATCTGAATTCCAAAGCATTCTCTATATATCCCTGAAAACTAAACTTAATATTAAGAAATGGTATGATATGATGATTTCATTTAACCAAAAACACTGTTTTTTGTAATAGCAATGGGAATTCTTCTTTTTCGGAAATTGTTTCTCATCTCAGATGTGTTGAATATTCTAAATAACACTTGCTGTTATTAGGAAAAAGCTCTTCTACTTTTGAGGGTGGCAGCAAGCTGACTTGGCCTGAGTAGTCTTGGGGGAGTCCTTCAAAGGATGACGGAGGGCCCATAGCTGCATTCAGTATCCTGATGCCGCAGGCCTCAATATAGCTCCCACTCTTCCATAATTCCGTTCTGAATCCTGCAGAGTGAACAATCAGTTTTAAGAGAATATCCTAGTACTTAGTTCACAAACAAAAAGAATCGGAAGTAATCTGTCTTGCAAACTAAGGAAAGTAAATATTGGGAAATTTAGGCCAACACTTAATTTATTTTGATATTCTATTGATTATTAACCAATGGGTATTCCTAAAACATATCAGATTTCCAGTAGTATGAGCTCTGTTTTTACCAGATATTTATAAATTATTAGAAGAATCCGAATTGTATTACCTTTAGCATATTCACCCCCCTCGCTCTCAGCTGTGTCAATATCTATGAAGTAATATTAAGGTCCTTGCTCCCCAAAGTGTGGTCCATGGATCAACAGCATCAGCATCATCAGGCCATGTCTTAGAAATGCAGAATCTCTAGCCCCACCCCCACCAACTGAATCAAAAGCACCCAGAAAATTCATATACACATGTAAGAGTCACTGATCTAGACAACTCTTGATTGGCAATGTTAATAGGAATGAAAACAGGGAAGACAAAATGTTTAATTTTATACTTGTTTTTATTAAGATATAATTGATGTAGAACATGTTAGTTTCAGGCGAACAGCATACTGATTCAATATTTGGATATATTGCAAAATGCTCACCACAATCAGTGTAGTTAATTTCCATCACCATTCAGGATTACGATTTGTTTTCTTGTGATGAGAACTTTAAAGATTGACTGTCTTAACAACTTTCAAATATACAATACAGTATTATTAACATAGTTACCACGTTGTATATTACGTCCCCATGATTTATTTATTTTATAACTGGAAGTGTATGTTTTCTTTCTTTCTTTTTTTTTTTTTTAAGTAGGCTCCATGCCCAACGTGGGCTTAAACACAGGGTCCTGAGGTCAAGAGTTTCATGCTCTGTTGATTGAGCCAGCCAGGCATCCCAGGAAGTTTGTACCTTTCGACCATGTGTGTAGACATACATCTCGACTTCCTCTTTGTCAATATTTTCAAGAATTGCTAAGTTGCTCTCCACTGTGGCTGGCTTTTAGCTTCATTTTACTCACTCACTAGTAATGAGCAGTGGAATTTCTCAAAAAAAGAAATGAACCACTCACAAATCACATGGATAGATTGAACATCTCAGGATGCTATGACCTGGTATCTTAACCAAATCTCCTGAATGAAAAGAGGCCAACCTTAGCGTCCCTGGAAGGTAGCACAAGGACGGCCCTCAAGGTGGCAGGTGCAGAGGCCCCAGCGAGGAATTTCAGCCTGGGGAGTGGGTCTGATACATTGAGAAGATAGGCTCTCTGCTTCCTATCCTCTGGACATAGAAAGATGTGGCATTTTCAGGAAAGAAAAAAAAAAGTGGTTCAATTTCAGAGAAAAGGGATATTTTTAAAAACTATAACCAGTCTTGGAAATCAACTGCAAAACTGTTATGTCAACCAGCATTACATCATTTGTCTGCAAAGGTAGAGAAAGGCACCTAGAGGGGCCATTTCTGCATAGACAAGTGATGAGCCAAATCTGGAGATGACATTTCCTTGTCTAAGTTCGAGACCCCAAGTCAGAGGGTGATTTACACGTCAGTTGCGGCGTGTTGGTCAATGTCCCAGGCTGTCAGCTTGGCCCCGCCCTGCTCTTTTTGAACAAGCACCATCAGAGTTCCAGCTACACAGGGCTTTGAAAGGTTAGTCAAAGACCACATTGTGTTCCTCGAGTTGCAGGAGTGGCTGCACTAATTTGGATTGTGACTTGGCTTGTCTTCCCCCGACTCTTCCTGAGGTCTGAGCTGGGTTTGTGTCAATCAGTGGTGTCACATCATTCATGCATTGAAGAATGGTGGCCCTGCCAATCCTTGAAGTCATTTTTTAGGATCACCTTAGTAAGATGTCTGGGACAGTGTTATACAGTTCTGCTCACTCCATGCCACTAACGGTCCCCCTTGCGTGCGGACTTCTGGAAGGCATGTGTCATATCCAGTGCATTTAATTTGAATACGAGTTGGCGGGAGGAACATTCGATTTGGAGCCAGAAGGCCTGGCTTGGCCACTTCTTTGGTGCCTCAGTTTACTCACCTACAAATTCACCATATTATGTATCTCATTGTAAAAATAAGGCATGTGAGATAATTTTGTAAACCATAGAGAAGTATTGTACCAAGTAAGAGGGAGCCACATCTGAACCACAGATCAAATCCAATGTAATCGACAATTCATGTTAGAGGATGTAGGTCACAATCAGAGATTTTAAATTCGAACATTATCTGAAAAAGCCAGAACTATCAAGGATCATTAGAATCAAGGATTATTATATAGCAATGTTTAGTAATGTTTAGTAATGGCTTTAGCAGCAAACGTTCATTAGGTTTCCACTGAGTATGATGGTTACCGGTTAGAAATGATAACTGTAATTGTCAAATAAAACTCTAACAGAAATATTCTTTGAGCTAATGAAGCAAATGAACAAGTAAACAAAGTATGGCTTTCTTTCTCTCTCTCTTTTTTTAAGATTTCATTTATTTATTTGACAGAGAGAGAGCACAAGCAGGGAAAGCAGCAGGCAGAGGGAGAATCAGGCTCTCTGAGGAGCAGGGAGCCCAATGCGGGGCTCGACGAGGGGCTGGATACCAGATGCTGGGATCATGACCTGAGCCGAAGGCAGATGCTTAACCGATTGAGCCACCCAGGCATCCCTACGGCTTTCTTTTTTATAGGTAATGGCTGAAACAAGTCATCACTGAGATAAAGCTCCACCTGACAAAAGCACTCTCTCTCCCCTTTTCTCCTTTATGTGGGAACTTTCCCCATTCTCTTGGCTTTAGAAGATGACAGGAGGCCACATCGATCCATAAAATCTCTGTTCTTATTCTCCTTTCTTTTCCTCTTGAGTATTGATTACTTTGTGGAGGGGCGTCTTTTTTTCTTCTGATTCTTGCTTTACTAATTTTTCTCCCTAAGTGTTCTGCTTTCATGAATCTTGCCCTGACTCTGGTCTCTGCCACATCAAGAGAACTGTCCCAACATCTCCTGTGTCATTAGGAAATCATATAAAGGAGGATTCCTGCTTATTGTCTCTGACTTTCCTTCTGAACTTTTTTTTTTAAAAGATTTTATTTATTTATTTGACAGAGAGAGAGAGCACAAGTAGGCAGAGAGGCAGGCGGAGAAGGGGGGAGGAAGCAGGCTCCCTGCTGAGCAGAGAGCCCGATGCGGGGCTCGATCCCAGGACCCTGAGATCATGACCTGAGCCGAAGGCAGAGGCTTTAACCCACTGAGCCACTCAGGCACCCTCCTTCTGCACTTTTAATGGCAACTTGGAATAATTTGCTTTTTAAAGGAGTGTTGGGTTAAAAGAAGAAAGTAGATCTTTTTTAACATGTGGCAGGATGGCGATATAAGGGAGAAAAATAAGAGCGTTATTTCCTCCAATAAATCGAAATGTTACTAGCAGGAGTGTTTTGTGAATTACAGAAGGTATTTTTAATTCCTTAGAAGAAAGACTTACAGGGCGAGGGATGTTACAGCCCAGAATGTAGGTTGTGACACAAACTGCATTCACATTCTTGATGACATGTGTTAGCTGGGATGGATAAGGACAAACCTATGAGCTCAAACATGGGGAAGAGTCTAGAAATACTCACTGTGTCCTCATGACTTCACCTGGCATATTATTCTATGAAAAGCCTCAAGTATCCTAACTTTTCCCACTCTTCGTAACTTCAGTGTGAACATAGACCTGGTAACCCTTCGATCCAGGTTTGCTTTATGCTGGGTACCTGGGGGGATCTTAGCCACCAACTCTGTTGGGTCTCATCTTGGTGGACGCAGAGGGCCAAAGCTTCTGCTTGCTACGTAAGACATGCTCAGTAGCCGTATGGTTATTCAGAGTCTCATTCCCTTGGGGTCCTCAGTATCTCCTAAAGCTTACTAAGCAATCAGCCAATCTGTCTTCTTACAATGTGGACAGATCTTTCCGTTTTCTTTTTCTTTCTTTCTTTTTTTTTAATATTTTATTTATTTATTTGACAGAGAGATAGAGAGAGAACCAGGCTCCCTGCTGAGCAGAGAGCCCGATGTGGGGCTCGATCCCAGGACCCTGGAATCATGACCCGAGCCGAAGGCAGCTGCTTAAGCAACTGGGCCACCCAGGCGCCCCAATCTTTCCGTTTTCTTAGAAAATAAAATTTGCTAAGAACAATAGCATTTGCCTCTTTTTGGTCAGAGATGAAAAGAACCAGAGTCTTGCCAGGAAGATGGAGAGTGCAATGACTTTCGGCTCCCTGCAGCCCAGGAAAGGAGACTGTGATTTTCCCACACTAGCTAGAGAATTCTGCTCCTTCTCAATCAACTGGGTAATTATATTCTTGTTAGAAGGGAGTGTGTTTGTCCTCTTTCTACTTTGAGCCAATAATTACGTAGTTCCTCCTTTCACGTCCATTTAAGATCACTGTTGCAGAATACATGAATCACAGTTATTCACAGTATAAGTGACCTACCCTAAGAGAAATTAATTTAAAAATCAATTGTTTATTTGTATATTTATGATTTAAATCCCACGAAAATTGGAAATATATGCATGAAACAGAGTAGCGTCCCAAGCCAAAACAGCGCCAGCCTCAAAGGAAACTGCACTGGAGGTAGAGCTGATGAAAATCAGAAAACAGGCCTAAGAAATTTAATGCTAATAAATGCCATTGTTGAACAAATAACTGCATAGTCAATGGTTCGTACTTTCTTGTCTCTAATCTTCAGAGCAACTCAGCAAGAAGTATCATGGTCCCATTTTTTCAGATAGTGAAACTAAGTCCTAAAAGGTGGAGAAACTGACCCAGGTCACTTAGTTTTCAATTTCTCTCTGACCCCAAAGCCCATGTTCTTCCCACTATCACAGCTATACTACTGGTCTCAACTATTTCCTTTTTGTTGGGCTTCCAAAATTAAATGATGTTGGGGAATCAAAAGGTAATTCCACAGTTTGTCAAAGTAAGCAGTGGAAGGCATTTTAAAGTGAAGAAAATATTAGGTTAAATTGGAAAACATGAATGAAGCAGATGCAAATTTTATAGTAACTTGAATTCAAGACAAAAGGCAAGGGAACAGATTCTTAAATTATTTTCAAGATTCTTCTTTTGAGGTGAAGGAGATAGAAATTTTAGTCATTCAACAAACTGTTATTTTACTTTTTCTCCCAAAATTTACAAATCAACCATCTTACAAAATCTAAATATTCATTAATTTTAGCATTTCTAATACAATTAAGGAGAGTTTCAGGCACTGTATTTGATTTTATGTGATTCCTGAAATTTGGAGCATTAATTACTATTTTTTGGTTTTATTCATAAACAGATAAATTATATCTATTGAAAATATATAAACTGCCCCCTTTTACAGGGAAATTATTGCTTTCTGCATATTAAAGAGCACTTAAAATTTTTAATGGATTACGAATTAATTTGATTCAAAGCTGATCTGTAAAAACGTGAAATCTCATGGAATATTTTCTTTACTTCAAACAAAACCCATTTCCATGCAAACCTCCATGGAGAGTGAGTTCCTGATCTGTTTTTCTGACGCTGAAAACATTCTGTGTATAAGGCCATTACCTGGGGCTCTTTCTGGATGTGGTGCACAGGCCGAGCGTCCATATTGGAACTGCCAATTCTTTGCATGACCCTGCCCATTTCACTACTATTGGGCTACAACTCTTAATCAAAGTCACTTCAAAGACCCCAAACAGATTGATTCACATGTGAATGCAACCCAAACTGTCTTCCAAAGGAGGAGGGATTCTAGTCTTATGTTCCTTTGAACCTACTGTTGCTCATTTACTAGTATTTACTTTGCATGGCCTATGGTTGAACCATGGAAATTGGAAAACAAACTCCTATTCAGCAAGTCATGTCAAAGGTGACTGCGGAGCCAGAGAGTTGACTGTGGGACAGACATTCTTTCTGATCTGGAGGCCTCTTCTGCGGCACTGCTGTCTCCACAGTTACATACCTGTCCGTGGAAGCCTTTCGTTTATCTTGTCTATGTGGGAAGTCCTAGACGATGCCATCAATCTGAGAGATGAGAGAGATGCCCATGTGACACTCCAACAATGGTTGGGGGGGAGGGGAAGAAGAGAAAGAAAGAAAAAAAATTAGCCGATCCTGAACAAAGTTCTTTTGAACTGTACCATGGTCCTAGAGAAGATCCCATAGGCACTTCTGTTCAGAAACATACTTTGCACTCTGCCAAACACACGGTAAGGCAAGCATTTCCACTTGAGAACAGAAAATGGGTACTGTCCAACGACTCAGGGAAGAGACAGGAAATAATCAGATTCCTGAATTTTCTTCTGGGGGAAAACCAGATTCCCTTAGAATAATGCAGCTGCACCACGCATCACTGCTTACCGGTCCTTGATGAGGACCATATTTCCTGTTACTTCTTCTTATGGCGGAGTCAGTAGAGGGGTACCCAGTGTGTTGTGTTTGGATGACTTGGGTGTTCTGTGGCCCCCAAATGAGCATTGCTGCTATTTTTACTAGTCTGGATGACACACTGAAAAATGTTAAAATTGCATTTTTTGAGCTATATTCAAATACATTTTAGAGTTCTTTTGTTGTGAGAAATTCAGCAATTCAGATTGAATGATAAGTCTTTTTTTCATCTGAAAAAAATACTTTGCATATACATTTTTTACGCTATGAGGTTGCATGCTTCAATCATGAGATTGCACATGAAAGTGCCTGGGAAGATCTAACATGCTTCACAGCCTCCCAGCCATCATCATCGGCGCCACCGTCTTCAGCCCTAACAACACCCTTCAGCCCTAACAAGCCCTAACAAAACACAGCTGAATGCTGTGTCTATGATGGAAGCCAAGTCCTGTTCATGTCGCTTGAATTGAGATGAAGATGAAGCTTTTCTTATGGGAAGGTCCTTGACGAAGAGCTTTGCTGCCAAGCTTACAGTCCTCCGGCCAGCTGACCCTTAGGGCAAGGTACAAAGTCCATCTGTTTGCACAGACTTTTACTCCATGGGGGTTAATTTGAGCAGAAGTTTCTCAGACATGATATGGAGGAGATGTGCGTGTGAATAGTAGTGTTTATTTAGTACCTTTTTTTTTTCAGTCTGACATTATATTTCACAAATGTAATTTATAAAATTTATAAATACCTACAAAAGTAGACCAATGTATTCATTTAAAGCATCACAGGATGTTATTTACAAGTCTAATTGAATCAATTCTGTTCAGTGAAAGGATACAATTTTAAATATAGACTGGAAATAAAAATTCGATTTCATTGTGACAGGAATAGTGCGCTGTGTTTTAAACGATTGTTTTAATCATCATTCGGATGTCAACATAGCTGAAATAAGAGCATTGGAAGAGATAAAAATAGCATTAAGAGGGCCTACGGAGAGTTCAGCGTCAACTACAGCGATCTCATGTCTCTTCTGTAGAATATCTCTCCGTCCTTAGAGTTTTGCTATTGCAGAAGTCATTGAAGTCATCTGCAAGGTTATTTCCATGCACACCATGTCCTTCCACTTATATTCCAAACTTCCTACTAAGACCACAAAATGCTTCACACCACCATCTCATTCGCCTGGGTTATGTCACTTTGGAGTGGCATGTGGATGTATGTATTCCCTAGAACGTCCTCCTGGGGCCAAGAGTGAGAGATACTAGATTTAAAGTATTCCCTTGTTATCATAACTTTAGCTAAAAATTTAAGCGGTAGTGACTATATACATTTTAACAGAATTTGTGGGAAATCTAACCAAGAACCCAACTTCCCTGTCAGCCTAAATTTTAACTCCCCAGATCACATCTGCTCATGAACATGTATGTACCCGTGTGGGGTAGGGCTCTTGCTTGTGCCCAAGACTGTGGGGCTTGGGGGGACGCAGAGACTTAGGGGGAGGGAGACGGCAGCAACATGGCGGCCGGGTATGAGCCGGCCAGGTATGAGCCATCGTCATTGCCAGAGCTGTTGGGACCCTTTAGTCTGCGTGTGTTAGTTGTAAGCCCGCTGCCTGCCGGCAGTCCTCCTGTTCCCTGGCCCTCCTTCCCTTCTCTGCCGCTGGCAGCCTGGCGTCTGCGACGGGGGACCAGATAACTCCCACTCCCACCCCACCAGAAACATGGACTAACCCCTATAACATGCATAAGTCAAAATATTGAAGCAAACTTTGTTAAGCCAACCTTTCAACAATTATTTAGATATTTAGTCTTGGATATTGCAGATAATCCAGTTGAAAATAGAATACGTCATTATCCGGTGATTAAAGAATTTATTGATGGAGAAAAAGTTCTTGTCCATGGAAATGCAGGGATCTCCAGGAGTGCTGCCTCTGTTACTACATACATTACAGAAACATTTGGAATGGAGTACAGAGATGCATTTACTTATGTTCCAGGGAGATTTTATATTAATCCTAATGCCAGATTTGTCCATCAACTTCAAGAACATGAAGCCATCTACCTAGCAAAATTAGCAAAACAGAGGATGTGACCACTCCAGATAGAAAGGCCATTATCTGTTCATTCTGGACCAACAGGCAGTTTGTAGAGAATGCATGAAGAAGAAGATGATTTTGGAAACATGCAAGTGGGGACTGCACAGAACGGCTGACTCAGGAGCAACATTATAGGGGATGTAAATTTCTATTTGGGAAAGAGAAAATATTAGAGACAATAATAGTGTAAAATGGTAAAAACAAAACAAAAAAAGCAAAAAAGAAAATATTTGATGGGCATGTCCGTTGCGCCAGTATTACTCCAAGCGCTCGACATGCCTTGCTTCATTTAAATCTCACAAGTACCCTATGGGTTGGCTACTACTCTTTTCTCCACCTTACAGATGACGGAATTAAGGCTAAGGAGCTGAAGCAACTCGTTGGGGAGTTCTGTAACTAGCAAGTCGGGGTGGGGATGACTCTAGAGCCTGCATTTTTAATCCCCGGGCCCTGCTGCTTCCTCGGTGCAACTTGCACCCACTGGCAATCCACTAGACTGGGTGGAACCCAACACCCCATACCTTAGGGAGATGCTGAATTAGTAGAGACCATTTTTCAAAGGAACAGCTTGGGACATGGCTAGACACCAACTAATGCCTGACCAAATGTGAAATAACCAAGTTAACATCTGTCAAAAGCAAGCCAGTTGGATGTACAGAGATCATTGGTTATGTGCACAATAGTCATTTGTATACAAAGGGAGGCTTATTTGAACTTAAAACATTCTGTCGTCTAGTAGAACAGGTTGGCTGTTTTCTTCGCAATCAGGTTCACGGCATGAATTTGTCTCTGAAATCTACACTGCCCAGAGGTCAGGTCTCTCCATCGCAACTGTAAGGAGCTCTGGATGGGGCATTGGAAGAGTAGTGAGGTCCCAGTGTATCTGCCTCTCAGTCCGAGTTCTGAGTATCTCAGTTTGAGTTCTGAGTATGGCTGTCTTCCCCTGGTGATATGCTCGTCTCTGAGTGAATCAGACTGGAGCCTCAAATTTCTCTCCCCCAAACCCTTATGACATTGCGTGTGATAGAATCCAAGTCCACCCCTGCCAGCAACAGGTGCAGCGTGGGGAAGAGCACCGTTCCGCAGATAACAGGCATGCATATGTCTGGTGGATTTAATTAGACACAGGGCCCATTAACAATTTCTGCAGATGTTCACATCAAATCAGCTGAGCTAATTTTCTCATACTCTTCAGTTTGGCCTATTTTCCCCTTTCCCAAGTGTATCTACTCTCACCTTAATCTTATGATGCCTACATGCAAGCAAATTTCCTTCTGCTCCTGGAATCCAGATATTCGATTTACTGTGTGATGTTGCAGTGATACAGTTGCTGGTTGGTGTTTAGTCTTTGCTCTGAAACATATATTATTCATGGTTAAGGGCTCTTTCTGGAGGCTATTTCTAGGGAAATAGTGGCTGTGTCAAGCTAGGAGCCGCATAGGGTCTCTGACACAGAGAACGTGCCCAGTGGGTGTCTGAGGCCCACTGGCCCGCCCAATCCAATAATTAAAAAGAACTGATATTGGCTGCATTTAACTCTCCTTCAGAAGCACTTTGTGAAATTAAGGACTCATGGTCTCAGAAAGCAAATGCTTTTTCTAAAGAATGCAATTCATTCCCAAAGGGGATCTTAGAGTATGTCCTCATACTCTAAGTATGTCTTCATAGCTACATATGCTGGATTTAAAAACAAGCATATTGTGGGCACCTCGGTGGCTCAGTTGGTTAAGCGACTGCCTTCAGCTCAGGTCATGATCCCGGAGTCCTGGGATTGAGTCCCGCATCGGGTTCCCAGCTCCACGGGGAGTCTGCTTCTCCCTCTGACCTTCTCCCCTCCTCTCATGCTCTCTCTCACTCTCTCTCTCTCTTAAATAAATAAATAAAATCTTAAAAAAAAAAAGAGTTTATTAAAAAAACAAGCATATTGTAACATACTGGAGAGAAGACTTGAACCAGAAATGAGGGGATTTGGGCGCTCATCTCAGTCCCATCCCTAACTACCTGCGACCTTGGCAAATCACTTTACCCCTCACGGCCTTACTTTATTCATTTATGAGACCAAAAGGTGGGAGGTTTTATTTTTAAGATTTCTTCTAATTCAAAAGTCCTGTATTTTTTAAAATAGCTTAATGACATTGTTTCTCTCTGCCCTACAAACATGACTCGTGGTCACACAATATTATCCCACAGATAGACACTGAGCTTTACGTATAACCTTCCTTTAAAGGCTCTCAACAACTCTGGTGGGCAGAGTTATTATTCCCATTTTAGAAAAGTCACTCCTGTGGGCAGATTTCATGATACCTCTGAAATAATGAGGTCTTTAATAGATCAGTATAGACACAAGCACAGAGGCATCTGAAATATGGTAGTTGTCCCTTTGCTGTCTTTTCCTTCCTGTCACCTCAAGTCTCAACTACCTCTGTGAAGTAGATACATCTCATGTCTCCAAAGCAGAGACCCAGTGTGGAGGAACTCTTTAGATGATCTCCAGGTCTAAAATATATGCCCGTGCCCACCTGATCTCCTCCACGTGGCTCTATAGGGATTGATATTTAGGAAGGTAAGAAAGAGCTCCTGTTAAGAAGGAACATTCATAGACCATCTAGAAATAAGACCATAGCTACATAGAAAATATCAGACACAGGCATTTTGGGACATCTTAGGACCTGCTTCTGATGATTGGTATGAGGCTGGGAGGATAAAGAAAGACATGACAAAGAGACTTTGGGGACTAGTGGCATCCTTCCTTTGCTTTGGTACCGTTCCTGAGCCCAAGGTTTCCTGAAATCTGACCCTGGAAGAGTGGAGTGCTAATGTCAGCGTCTGTATATCCCTTACGGATTACAATCCAGTGTTGGCCAAATGGTTGAAAAATTAAAATCTACGCGATGAATATGCACTATGTGTGACCCATGTATTTTACGAGATGCAGAAAAAAGGCATCTTTTCTTCATCTCTGACTCCCCCAGTACGAATCCATAATTCCCATCAAAGCCATATGGAGAGGAGGCCTGTCTTTTCCAGGACTTCTCAACAATTTGGCAATCTCTGCCCCAACCTCCACTCCCAGTCATGTTTGCTCTCATGCTTCGCAGTGTCCCTCTACAAAGCAAGCCACAAAATGGGTCTGGGAATGCTTTGGGGGAAAGAATGGTGCTGTTCTGTGGGCTACCCCAGAGGTGTCCCAGAATGAGACCACAGGCATCCTTAGGATGCTGACCCAACCCTGGGAACTCGAGAGGTTGACACAGGGGTCGAGAAACGATGTCCCTTGGATGCCTGCGGTGCTGTTATATGACCCCATCCTACTGGACAGCTGTCAGCATCACAGCAGACACATTTTGACTAGAAATCCTGCCTTATTGTGAGAGGTTGCACTGGTACGAAAGGAATATTTTCATTCAAAGATCCATTCGGGGATCCACTTGGGAAATTATGGACCTGCTGGATTTGTAGGCTCCAGGTTGCCCTTCATCAAATTTATTTTATTACCTTTTTTTGATTGAGAGCAAAAGATAATAAATTACCTTCCCTTTCTGCGGCCAAGAAGGGGCATCACAGGAGATTCATCTTCCACTCCTTCCTCCCTATAAAACAAGGACGGTACCTTCAAGGTCATTTCAGCACAGTTAGGGCCATGTCCACACTACACAAGGGAATGGCTTCTTTTCTGTGCCAGGCATTACGCTGCATGCCTATGTACACTGAAGAGTGACCTCTCTGAAGGGAAAGAAATCAATACGTTGGGAGTTCCTTCGATGGCTTTCTTTTCTCCCTTACCCGGCCCCTTCATCAACTTGCTTCTGACTTCTGGTTCGTCTAGCTTTGCAAGGGTGGGCATCATCGAAGTATGATTTCCCCTGTTCCCTGGCAGTTCAGAAAAGAAAAGGCCTGTGCCCCAAAGAATGGAGAGAAGTCCTCTGACACCTTCTTGGTTTCCTGTCGTGTTCTCAGCTTGGCAAACCAGTTACTCATCACCTGTGCAGTCCCATCCCATCAGAGAATGCATGGGAATTTAGAAATAGATTTCCTCCTCTGTGTAAACTGCAAGAAAGGTCTCAGGAAAGTGAGATTGCCTTCCATGTAGGAAGTCCAATGTGCTATCTGGGACACTGGAAGGGGCTTTGGAGTGCCTTAGGAAAGATCAATTACGAAAAGTAAAGGCTCTTCACTGTGGAAAACAGTACGGAGCATCCTCAAAAAGTTTAAAAATAGAACTACCCTACAATCCAATAATCGAGCTACTGGGTATTTATACCCAAAATGCAAAAACACAAATTCAAAGGGATACATGCACCCCTGTGTTTATAGTAGCATAGTTTACAACAGCCAAATAATGGAAGCAGCCCAAGCGTCCATCCATAGATGAATGGATAAAGAAGATGTGGAATATAATTTGGCCATAAAAAATGAAATCTTGCCATTTGTAAAGACATGAACAGAGCTAGAGAGTATAATACTAAGTGAAATAAGTCAGTCAGAGAAAGACAAATGCCATATGATCTCACTCACATGTGGAATTTAAGAAGAAAAACAAATGAGCAAAGGAAAGAGAGAGACGGAGAGAAACCAAGAAACAGACAATAGAGAGCAAACTCGTGGTTACCAGAGGGGAGGTGGGTGGCACAGATGATGGGGATGAAGGAAGGCACTTGTGATGAGCACGGGGTGATGGATGGAGTTGTTGAATCATTACATTGCACACCTGAAACCAATATAACACTGCACGTTATACTGTATGTTAACTATAACCATATAAAACTTAATTTTAAAAAAAGGCAAATGCTCTTACCTTAGGCCCTGAGCTGCCTTCATTTTATCTTGGGGCATGGATCCCAGGCGCCCCTAGGGAGGAGACTGCCAACCCTCCTGGGTTCTGGGGGCTCCACAGAGATGACAGATTCTGCAAATAAGGTACTCCATACACCGTGGGGTCCTGCGACCCCGAACCCCAATTCATGCACTCAGCTAATCCCAGCCACATTTTTGGTGTCTGTTCTATGCTTAGCTTGCTCGAAGGAAAGAAGTTTCTGTCCTTGCCCTAAATGACTGGACTAAGTCAGAGATTTGAGAAATGTTAACTAATTTGAAGAATTCAATTTAGAGTAAAAAATAAGCAACAAAAGCAATAAAATAAGAATCTGATCCCCTTTGTTAAGATTAAATAAATATGGGGGCACTTGGTTGGCTCGGTTAAGCACCTGCCTTCCACTCAGGTCATGATCTCAGGGTCCTGGGACTGAGCCCCGCATCGGGCTACTTGCTCAGCAGGTAGCCTGCTTCTCCCTCTGCCCCACCGCCCCCACACTCACACAGTCTCTTTCTCTGTCTCAAATAAATTTTTTAAATGTTAAAAAAAGATTAAATAGATATGTATTCAAATAAGTATCTTACTGTTAATAAAGAAGTAACAAAGAGAAAAATATATTAATACACACATAAAAAGATTGACCTGTACTTTTATAATTTTTGTAGCTTTGCATTCATCCTTTTAATTTTTCAATTCTCCCTCTCACACATATTTTATACAAATTATTACCAGATCAGACATACCAAAAAGTGCAAATATTTTAGTATTGTACCTTGACAAGTTAAAATAGTAGTATTTGAGGTTTTATTATATTAATCTGCATAGAGATGTTTTAAAACTATCTAATGTATCCATCACCATATGTTACTATGTATTTTTTTATATCTAAAACTTAACCAGTGAAAAGACGGGCATGAATGCATTTAACAACAACCTCAACTTAACAAAACTAACTGCCAGTTAAAACCATCTTTTAAAATAGCCTTAAAAATATAACCATCCCCCCAAATTACTTAATTTTAAAATGCCACACTTTGGGGGCACATGGTTGGTGCACTCACTTAAGCATCCAACTCTTGGTTTTAGCTCAGGTCATGATCTCAGGGTCATGAGATCGAGCCCCATATCGGGCTCCACTGTGGAGCCTGCTTAAGATTCTGTCTCCCTCTCCCTTCTCCCTTCCCCATCTCTAAAATAAATAAATAAATAAATCTTAAAAAAAAGACAAAATCAAAAAACGGTCACACTTTTGTGTTCTTGGGTCAAGACTGAGTTTTCTCAATCATTCACTATATATGAAAGTCAAGCCATTATGTCCTACACCTTAACTTATGCAGTGCTATGTGTCAATTACATCTCAATAAAACTGAGAAAAGGAGTTTTCCAACTTTCCTTTAGTGCAGACAGCCAAAGATCATAAACGACTCTCAGCCTACAAAATCATCTTAGTAAAATTTTGGCAAAAATAACGTCTAAGCAATACCAATAAAAGAAATTCTGTGCGCATTTCTCCTTCCCCCCTCCATCACCACAATTTTCTTAATAGCTTCTTGAATTTTTTCTTTGCAATTACCTACAAGAGACCCAGATAAAGGTAATGAAGAGAAGACCAATCTCCGTGAGAACGTAGAAATTACAGCTTACTAAAGAAGAGATTTAAAGATAGTATTTTGGTCACATTGTAAGTCAGAGATCAGGTATGTGATGAGGCATCCTTAACATAAATAACATATCAATTTCAGAAATGTTGAACTTTGATATCTGTTAGTCCATCAGAAAGTAGCACAAAGAACATTTTACTGGTACATGGGAGACTCTAAGACAGCATCTGTTGTGGCATAAATGCGCTTGTGTGCGAAATACCAAGTTCACGTTGGTGCCTTTGTCATAGCCTTGACTCGAAGAAATACGGGAATACCCAGACGCTGGAACTATGTTACCACCGTATTGTCTTCACACACTTTTTGTGTTTATGGAGAGAAGAAAATCAGAGCAGGTGGGAGAGGAGTAAATAACAGTTAAATATGGAAGGGGGCTTTCAAATGTATCAGATCATTTATACCCTCTTTCTCTTCCCCCTTCTTGAATGGTGCCAAGGCGCAAAGGCTCCATGGGTTGCCCTCAGGAGATGCTTAGCCAAGGATCACCCCTGCTCTGGGCCTTAACTGCTAAGAAGGCTCCAGACCTTCTCTACTTCCCTCTGCCCCCATCTTCGTCCTTGCCGCAGGATCCTTCCCAAACGCAGTGTCCATCAAGTGCGACCCTAGCCTCTTTGGCCTTCAGAACTGGACCAGCCTGGTAAGTGTCCAGCTTCAGTTAAGACCAAGCTGTTCCATAAAATAGACACGCACATCTTTAAATGCAAGACAGCATACGATTATAAGTATCAATTCCCATTTAACAGTTATCAAAATGAAAATGATACAGCAAAGGGCTTCTATTTAGGGTACCTTATAAATATGAGGGATTGCTTTCTAGAGAAATACACTGTATCATATCCAGTATCTGCATGACTCTGCCAGGCTGCTGATCTTACATAACCAGAAGAAAGTTTCACAGAAAAGGTAAAACCATCACTATTTCACAGAAAGGAAATTGATTAGAATAGAAGAAGCAAGAAACCCACAAGAATGTGAAGAAGACTGTACTCGGACTATATTCTGCCTCTCGACCTTGCGTTGATGCAAAAAAGGCTCAAGTGTCTTATCCCTCTAGGTTCCTATAGATAGACACTATTTTTGCAGCTTTTTAAGAACAAGAAGAAGTTTGTTATTCCATTCCCAATTCAGAATTTTGCGTATGCACCGTCTAGCTCAGCCTGGCTCCTAAGGCGTGTATCATAGGGCCAGCCATGAAGAAAGCCAATGGTTTACAACTGCAATCGTGTTTGTAACAGGGCGCTCAGTGGCAGGATGCTGTCTCGCGTCTATTATTAATTTATAGCCAGCTCTGTACAAGGCACTTGGCCTTTGCCCTCTTGCCTGACAGACAATAACCAGTGAGTTAAAGCAACATTGTTTGCCCACTCTCCTCCCTGTTGTTTACGCAGGTTGAAAGAAACAACTTCATCAAGGTTTGAATTCTTTCGTAAGGACAGTCTTTCTGTCCTCCCCTTTCCCTGCCCCGCCCGCACAGCACCCCACCTCCAAAGACTACCTAGCCAAGGGCTCCCTTCTGAAGTCGGCGCCACTGATGCCACCTCGGGGGCTCTAACCCCCCTTCTGAAAAGATCAGGTGGTACAGCCAGCTTTCTGCCAGCCTTCCAGGGCCTGGGAACCGCGCGCGGTGGCAAGGTTATTCCTAGCCGCCCGCCCCCAGCGACCCCTGACACCCCCTGACGAGTGGCCTCTTAAAGGTGGCACGCAGCTCGCGGGCGCGGGCCGGGTCGCGTGAGTTGAGCACTGCAGCGCGGCTGTGCTGTGCCGGGCAGCCTGGGGAGGCACAAATCGCTTCCAGGAGGCCGCGCATATGATTAGCGTGAACCAATGAGAAGGCTCGGAGGAGGCAGCGGTTGCCAAAAAGAGCAGATGTGCCTGAAGTCTGCATCGGTTCATCTGGTGACCTCCTGAAATCGGCGAAAGATTTATATTACTAATTACACACTTTCTTTTTTTTCTAATTTAGTCATCCTTCTCTTCGTCAGAAAAAAAAAAAATGGAGATGCAGTTCCAGGTTAAAATCCAATGTTTCATTAGGAAGGGTGTCATCATCTTTTTCGAGGGTTTTGCAAACCACAGTTTAGATTCTGTCCGAATTAGACTGCCCGCCTCCCCCCTCCTCACACACACGGCTCTTTATTTATAGAGTTATCCCACATTTTGGAGCTTTGCGAAATAAAAAACCAAATGCACTTTGGTTGGAATTTGGTGTTCACTGTAACTTAGAAATGGTGAAAATAAACTCCAGTTGCCGGGAAATTTATGTCTTCGTTAGATAATGACTACGGAGACGAGAAACCATGGTGGAAATTGGGTGCGTAGCCAGGCCACACTTCAGAGCTTATTTCTTGGAGGTATTTGATTTTTACGGTCACATATTGTTTGGACCATGGCGATCTTCTCCTGCAGGTGTGGGGTAGGTGGGGAGGCGGGTAGAAAAAATGAAGAAGTCACAAATCCAAAGCTTTCTGGAATGGGATGAAAAGGGTGCAGGTGGTTCTCCCTTTTTTCTAAGGAAAAGTTTGCCTGCGGGTCTGCTCTCTATGGGTTCAAGTTTTCGGTAGCTGCTTCCTCTGGCCCCATCAGAAGGAAAACAATCCCTGTCAATTTGCCTTGATAAATGAACACACAGCTTTCCTGTGTCTCTGAGGCAGGTTTCGGAGGTACATACAAGCAAAAAAAGACAACCAGTGTGACACACTCTTAGCCAGGGAACGTCCTCTGACATTAAGGAATTTACGGTGGCCCCTAAATCTACCTTCCCCTGTTCACTGCAGGGCTGCAAGTCCAGAGACAGCAGACGGTATGCACACGTTCATAGAAGGTCGGTGTTCAATCAGGAATATTTCCGAGTATTATGATGAAGGTTTTCTTGCCATACCATCCCCAGAATGAAATCTGAGTTGCTTCTCTTGCACAGTTGGAAAAATTTTTAATCGGAAGCAAATGAATCAAGTGATACAGGTGGTTTTCAGTGTTAGCCCTTGAGTTACTTTGACTTCATTGACATGACACTAAAATTCAGCAGACTTTGATCAGAAACGCAACATAGTTTCTTTGCAGTAATGTCAGTTTTAGATCTTGCTGGGTAAAGAAAATAAACATGTGTGATTGGCAAGAAACCCTCTAGTAGTGCCACAGAGGATAGTGTCTGCCTCCCACACAGACCCAGATACATAGAACCTGGAGCCAAATGCCCATGCGGACGTGACTCCAAACCAGTTATTTCCCGATCCGGGAAAATTTGTTGTCAGGGACTTGATTGCGTTAGAAAGGAATGTTGTTTTGTTTCAGAACCAAAGATTTCCGACAAGATAGAGCATGAGCTTTCTGAAAGGAGAGATCTTTTTGTTGTTTTTTTTTCCCCCCTCTCAAACATGCTCAGACATAGCTTTCCTTTCAGCTAATTAAGCTGTTTTAAAGCAAACTGGTCAAACAGTGACATCTTGGTGGGGAGCCTTGGAGTCAATTGCATGATATAGAAGGCAGGGCACTTAGAGGGTGACTTCCACTATTGTTTTCTCTGGCTGAATATTTTCTACTTGGTCAATGCTGCCAGAGTGACCCCATACAATTGGGAGAATTCAAAGCCACTGGCCTCAAGAGATGCCATTAAGAAGACAACCACAGAATAAGATTTCATGGTCAAAAGCCAAACTTAGTTTCTCCTACCAAGTCCTGATGCTTACAATATTTTATATGTATGTTTTCTTCCTGTCATTAGCATACTGTTAAAATAGTTAAACCAAATGGGAACGCAGCCATCAGGAATTGTTCTAAATAATTTGTGTGTTAGTGTAAAACCCACAGGCTTTTTCATAAGAGAAGTCATTGGGAAAAAAGTAGACTTTTAGATTAATGATGGTTCCTTTAGAAGAATGTGTGGAATACGTAGATCAAAATTTCTCTTAGCTAAATCCATAGTAAGTATGATGGACCATCTCCTCGGTCAAATATTTGTTAAATAATGTATGACACCCATTGTCGAAATGGATGAACATCAATTTGACATTTGACAGCTATCAAGACGGTGCACACTTTCACATGCTGAAGGAAAAAATTAAAGTCTATAAATAATTGCAAGATTATTGAAAGTCCTTATCCTTTGTATTTCTTATATGAAACCCCAGCACGTGGATTCAGTCAATAGGCTAGAAAAGGTCTTTTGAAACTCCAATCATGTTAGAGGATGGTCTTTTTCTTTTTCTTTTTTTTTTTTTTTCCATTAATAGCAAATGATTCATTATTTCTTGCCAAGAAGCATGATGTCTTTACAAAACAATATGATTCTGGACCTAATGACCCTGAAAACTGTGTTAAGGTAAGTGTTTTCCTATAGAGGCCAGATAGCACCTATTTAGAAAGGAAACCAGTGACCAGAGGAATTGAAGAAAATAGTTAAAAACAGAAGGTGGAATGATGATGTAGTTTTTCCCAAGAGACAGCACACTCAAGTCGATATTTATTTAAAGGAGATCCTGTGTGTTCCTTTTTTTTTTTAAATATAAGAACTTTTATAAGAGAAACAAGTGGTTTGCTCTTTCTCATTTGGTTCATTCAGAAATCTTTTTTTTTTTTTTATTAATGTTCCTTTGACTTTTAAATACCAGCTATGCTAAAATAAGTGATTCATAAACGCAGAACATCTCGATCATAAGGAAAGGGGGAGGTGACCACCCGCACTCACTAGGGTTCTACGATTGCAAGGAGTATGAGCGGCATTGTCAGTAGGCTAGAATTAGGAGAGAAGCTTCGGGAGCCAAATTGTCTGGATTCCCATTCCTGTTTCCCACATCTCGCTGTGTAGCCTCGGGCAGGACATATAACCTCTCTGTTCTTCAGTTTTCAAACCCGGAAGAGGAGGCTGATAATACACTACCCAACAGGAACTGTTGTGAGCTTTAAATGAATGAAGTGCCTGGTGCGTGAGAATCCCTCTGTAAATGTCGTGGAGTATGATGGCGATGGCTTTACGCTGAGGGCTTCACATACCTTATTATTTGTAATCGTCACCAAAACACTATACGGACTAGATGGTTTCACGGTAAGGCTGAGAAAGTTAAAGTTTTCAGAATCTATTAAATTTTTCTATTGTCACAGAGCTCAGATTTTAACCCAGTTTGCCCAACACCAAAGTCCATATTATTCCACGTCTTACTCCTTCTCAAGTAAACATCAACACTGTTTGATTGTGAAAATATAAAAGAGCAGGAAATACATACTCCAAGTTCTATCTTCATTAAGCAGCAGTCTTGGACACTTGGATAAATTGTCTTGTAGATATGTCTCAAGTCTGATACAGGGTGCATCATTTGCATACAACACAAACATCTTTTGTGTGTAAAGGAATAACGGGGCCATATTGAGACAGCCCTGTGGGGGAAAGATGCAGTCCATCTGCATGGCTACCATGGAACCATCCCGAAGTACAGGAAAATGAAGAATTCAAGGGACTTTGAACTAACTACTGAGCCATCCGGGTAGTTGGAAACAAAACCTGGTTCACTCCGGCATGACCCTGAGCTACATCATGAACTGGCTTCACCTTTCCGCTCACCGTCCTGGGCTCACATTGTGGAACTCATGGCGCCCGGCAAGGGAGGGTCGATCCTGCCGATGCAGTGCTCACACAGCATCCTGGCCAAGGGCTGCTCAGGGGAGCGGGATGGTGGAAGGAAGGCAGTGGTTAGAACCAGGCAGACCCGGGGACAGACTCCTGCTGTGCCATCGTCCAGCTCTCCCGTGACTCTCTTGTCTGAGTCAGTTTTCTCCTCAAAAGGTTGGGATAATTTCTACTTTCTGGGCTGGTGGTGAAGATTTTTTAAAAGTGTGTGAAATGCCTGACACAGAGCTGGTTACATAGAAAATGCTCCATAGGCAGCAATCAATCACAATGATTTGTAATAATCACTTAAAACATGCTTTGATGGGCTTCTGGGTGGCTCAGTGGGTTAAGCCTCTGCCTTTGGCTCAGGTCATGATCTCAGGATCCTGGGATCAAGCCCCGTGTTGGGCTCTCTGCTCAGCAGGGAGCCTGCTTCCCCCTCTCCCTCTGCCTGTCTCTCTACCTACTTGTAATCTCTTTCTCTCTGTCAAATAAATAGATAAAATTAAAAAAAAAAAAAATACATGCTTTGAGAGCCTGCTACACTAATCCAGGTGCTGCACCTGCAAGGTCCCTGCTGTCCCCTACTTTTCCGATGACCACGGCGGTCTATGTCTATGGGGAACAACACCATCTCCGCGTTTAGGGGCAAAGGGTCTTATTTCTGCTGTAGATGCCGCAAGTTGGCAAGTAATTCAAGTCTGGAGAGAGAATCGAATGACAAAAAGTATTAAAGTATTTTTTTAAAGTAGCTGCTAATGGCGTCTGGGTGGCTCAGTGGGTTAAGAGTCTGCCTTCAGACTCTTAACTTCATCTCAAGGTCCTGGGATGGAGTCCCACATTGGGCTCCCTACTCAGTAGGAATTCTGCTTCTTTCTCTACCCCAGCCCCCTGCTCATGATCTCTCTTTCTCAAAAATTAATAGATAAAAATCTTAAAAAAAAAAAAAGAAGAACACTTGTATAAAATAAAATAAAAAATAAAGTAGCTGCTAAGATAATGACGTCTGGGTCTAGGAGTGGAACAAAGGAAATTTTGACTTCGGAAAATTAAACACAGAAGGCCCTGAGTGCACAGAAGCTATCAAACACCACTGAAGAAATCTGGATTTTTACTCTGCCTTCATCTGGTTGAGTCAGAAAACACAAAAGGTAAGAAGAATTCCACTGCTGAATAATGGAAAGATCGCTAATGTCCTTACGTATAGTCAGCACAATCTGGTGTGAGAAATGCTTACTTGTGGAAAGAGAGGGACAGGATGGGAAGGACGAAGGTTCCAACACCAGTTGCCCATACACACAAGATCACCTTAGATCTAATGTATGGCAGGCGATTGGTAAAATGCAGAAAATATGCAACTCACATGCAATTTCCCCCAAACTTTAATATTTTGAACACAGTCAAGGACAAAGTGCCTCACAGTTCACGTCCTGTCAGCATTTGAGACTCACAAGAAAAAAAGCTGAAAATCTGACAGAAGCCACTTTCTTTACTGTGAGAGGTGGCTGGTTCCATCCCTATAGTTCCTGTTCTCTTGAACTAGACACACATGAATGCTTATAACAGCTTTATTCATTATTGCCAAAACTGGAAGCAACCAAGTTGTCCTTCAGGAGGTGAAGGGATACACAAACTGGAGTGCTACTCAACGCTGAAGAGAAATGAGCTACCAAGCCATAAAAAGACATGCAGGAAACTTAAATGCATATTGCTATGTGAAAGAAGCCAATACGAGAAGGCTCCATCCTGTATGATTCTAACGATATGGCATTCTGGAAAAGACAGAACTATGGAAATGGGAAAAAGATTAGTGGTTGCTATGGGGCAGAGGAAGGTGGGATGAAAAGGAGAGCACACAGGATTTCTAAGGCAGTGAAACTATCTTTCTGTACAGTACTATAATGGCAGATGCAAGTCATGACACATTCGTCACCATGCGTGAAGTCCAACACCAACAGTAAATGCTAATGTAAACCATAAACTCAAGCTAATAAAAATGTATACTAAAAATCTAAAAAGAAAATTTATATTTAGAAAGAACTACCCGGGAAGCTGAGAGTACAGATGAAGAAGCTATGAACAAGTTCCATCAGTGATGAAAAAAATATTTTCCACTGATGTAAAAATCTATGACTTGGATCAGATTATTACTAAGTTTGATGAAATACTTCAAAGGAGGAAGCAGTAGCCCAGAGTTTGAGGCTGTAGGGTACCAGCTGACCATGACATGGAGTGATGGGTGGACATTTAATTATACCAGAATTCTTATCGGGATTGCTGTTGTTTTTGCTAACACTCCTTACAAATTCTGTGGATTTTGAAAAATTGTCCCAACCCTGTTTTCTCCAAGAGCCCTGTTATTTTTAATATATGTCTTGCACTTTTGTAAAACTTGAGGCTTTTTGGAAACTCATACATTGCATTTGAGCAGAAGTACCTGTGTTTCTTTGCTATACAGTCACGTGCTGGGATCTTTCCTTCTTGTCCATTGACTGTATTCCTTTCCATATGTAGAATCTTCCAGATAGCTTAATACTTTGAAAATACCAAATTGATGTCTTTTTAAGCCCTCTTTCCCATAATTCTCTACCAAGACTTCTGCCATTATAGCCCCAGGAAAATGAAAATTCAATAGCTACTGTGAAAAAAAAGGGAAAGAATGTAACATCAAGGAGAATTCTAGTAAGATGTGGAGAGGGGAAATGAATCCTTTTGCCCAGCAGAACTATGGGGAGAAAGAATAGAAGCAGATGGTGAGATACGCGTATTCCAGGTTTCCCTCTTGAAGTGGGATTTCTAGAAAAAGGAGTATATTGAACTGGTTGAAGAAAGGTTTTGACAGGCAGAGGCCAGTGGGTTCTAGAGATGCCGGGGGTTAGGAAGAGACACTGTGCAATTCATAGTCTAAGCCCAAAGCTAGGATGTAGGATGTAGAAACTCAGTGGGGGGGTTTGAAGTGCCAACAAGAGCCAAAATAGCCCTGTTCGCCAGGGTGGACCACTGGGCCCAGAGTAAGTTGAAAGAGAACAATGTCTGTGTTCACCAGGTTTTGGTTACAAACGCAGGGCGGAAAGCGGCAGCCAAGGAACAATGGCTCTCACAAAGGAGAGCAAGGAGGTATGTGTAAGGACACCAACTGGGTCCGCCAAGGCCTTGGCGGGTAAGAGAGATGGCACCAATATAAAGGCTTCCTGTAAAGACATTACTTCCGGGGCAGAGTTGAGGGAACGACAGTGGATGGCCCAGAGATGATCAACTTCAGGATACTCTTCTTCCCCTAGGGCTAAAGAAACCAGGGAGGATAAAGCAAAGCCCACGGACAGCTGGAATTGTGCCAATCTCTAATCATGGAGGTGCACAGCCAGAGACATGGTGCCAAAGGAGGAGGAAGCAGGGAAGAAATGCCCACATTTCTTTCCCCTTCCAAACGCTCCTCTCTTGCTGGTGCCTCCCATTAACCACACAGCAGAAGCCAACAGGCAAGGAAACCTGGGAGGTAGTCTGCAGGGGTCAGCCTTCTGGGACACGACTGGAGAGCAGATGAGGGCACGGGGTGAGGACAAGCAGAGAATAACCAAACATCTTCCATTCCAACATGAGACGGTGTAAGCCCCTCTTCCTTAAATACACAGATACTGTGTCGGAGAGGAGCACCAGCAGGTTCTGAAATAGTGAATATTTACCTAAAGAGACTGAGTCACTTAAAGGAAATGTTTAAATTATTGAAACATACTGAAGTGTGCCAAAATACTGTTTAGTCTTCTCTTTCCTGCATCAAGTCATTGTAATAAAAATTAGATTAATTATTTTAAAAATAAAGAAGCTACATTTTCACCGCACAGTGTCCTGCAGTGTGAGGAAATCTGTGCACCTCTGCTTCATACTCTCTCTACTTCCAGAAGTAACTGAGGTTACAGATGAAATGTAGCAGAGGGGCGCCTGGGTGGCTCAGTCAGTTATGTGTCTGCTTTTCGTTCAGGTCATGATCTCCGGGTCCTGGGTTCGAGCTCCACATTGGGCTCCTTGCTTAGTGGAGAGCCTGCTTCTCCCTCTCCCTCTGCTGCTCCCTCTGCTTGTACGCGCTCTCTCTCTTTGTTAAATAAATAAATACAATCTTAAAAAAAAAAGAAATGTAGCAGAAATGTCTTGATAGAGACAAGAAGAAGAGAATATTTCGAGACTCCTGCTTAATAATCTTAATAATTGCATAATAAGTTATTTGACACCTAAAATGACAAAACAGTACATTGCGTACATCTTTGATTATTTAAAATAAAAATACAGATTTAGCTGAAGAAGTGAAATATTTTCTTAAACTCAATATAAATGATAATTTCTCACAAGGGATCTTCTATAAAGTATATCCAGTGATATGTGGGAAAGCGCTCCCATCAGGTTTTTGGAGGTAATGAAATGATGTTCAAGTATAGCATACATTTTGGATGACCTCACATTTCCTGCCCTCTACTTCTGTCTCCTCCCAAATGTTTTATATGACATCTTTGTTTCATACTACATACCAGTTTCCCAATTTTGTTCTGGACAAAATGATTTTCTTCAGAATTCATTTTCTGAACTGTATAATTCAGTGGGTTTAGGGTATATGTGTAGAATTATCACCATTTAATTTAATATTTTTTTTAAAGTAATCTCTATACCCAATACGGGGCTGGAACTCACAACCCAGAGATCAAGAGTCCCATGCTCTACCGACTGAGCCAGCCTGGTGCCTACAAAATGATTATTTTTAACAATGACGTCCAAGCCGTTCCTAGGGAGTTCCAGATCAGCTTCTTTGTGCACAGACCCAGCATCCGTCCTCACCAGGTTTCTCCCTGAAGATCTTCAACATCAAAATACAATTTTCTATTTCTTTGTCCAACTCCTCCTTTCCTAAATTTAGTTATCCCAATACAAAATTCTTCCACAAATGTCATGCCCAAAATTTTCCAACCTGCCATCAGAATTTTTAACTGAACTCTTCCATCAAAATTTTTTTGCATCTGTGTTTTTACTGTATATATCTACATTGCATTTGTTTTTATCTCCTCTCCCCATGCTACTATAAAGTAAAATGTCTGTATTTTCACTGTATTTCTCAAAACAGCAAAAGCTAGACATCAGGAGATGACCAAAAGCTTCATTAAAATGGGGACAAACACAATACTTGCAAATCTATCTGGAGAAGGCTGTGTACTTCCTTGTTTTATACACACTCACACACATACACACACACAAATATATATAAAAATTGTTTTGAAGTTCAAACAAAAGTATGTGCATCTCAGTGAGCAATTTGCTTAAGACACGATCTGACTCATGTGTTTCTCTTGTTCCTTTTCTTTTAAGCTGTTTTCCCAAGTCTCAGTTAAATAGTAAATACCATGTTGCCATACCCCCTCTCCCAACACACACACACTCAAACCAAGCGCTTTCCTAAAAATGTCACCTTAAACCAGTAGGATTGGGAACCCGACGTAAGTGAGCCTTTCGTGAAAAGAGGCATTATCTGGAGCCTTCAGACTAATCATTTTTGGTTTGCGGCGGGAACTTTGAAGGGCGACTCCCGGCGGGGTCTCCTGGCCGCTGGCTACTTTTCCTGTGTAGTCGCATGTTAAGCATGATGACTCGCTGTATAGAAGCCATGTGTTGTCATAATGTAACATCATTAAACAAAGTGTTTAGAGCAGTTTTAGCTGAGCCAGAACATGAACAACAAAACCCGCCAATTACAGTGTCATTTTGTGTAGTTGTTAAGGTTGCAAATGTCTCCAACTTTTTCTGGTAGGCCATATTGAGCATGTCACAGCGAACATCTGAGATAACGATTTGCTGCGCAATGTGCAATTCTCGCTCCTTTTTTCATATCAGAGAAGAAAGAGTTCTTTATAACAATTTGGCTCAAATGTCTACACACATTGCTCCAGCGTCTGTAGCAGCATGTGTTTCTAGGATTGTTCTGGAAGAGAAAATGCAGAAACAGCAGGGAGCAGAAGATAAACAGGCAATCCGTGACTCATTAAAACAAGCATTGGTAGCCAACATTGTGGAGTGTGTGAAGACCCCAGATCCAACTCGCCTATAAACTTTTTTTACCAGCTGGACTTAGCATCTGTCGGAGCTCGGAAAGAGAGGTAGTCTGGTGCAAATGATTTCAGTGTGTCGCATTTATTAACCTGCCACCTTACATAACTCCGCTGATTGGGAACTCGGGGAAATGCTTGAGCAATGACACAGCTTATTGTTGGAATGTTACGACTGCAGCAATAAAGACGTGAGCTGCCATTAAAAAAAAATACAAAGACCACAGAGCAATTGGAAAATGATAATGAAGCAAAGTTAAAAAGCATCACAGTCTTGAGAAAGGCACGTGCCAGGAGAATAATTGAAATTCGGGTTGGATTTTGATCATTTTCAATTCTTTACATCAATTAGGCAGGAAGAGTATTTTCTTTTTTTTTTAATAGTTGTCATATTAGCTTTGTTAGCAGCTCTGAGGTAAACGAATGCCAAACTGGGAACATTCCTGTGTCATTTTCCAAGTACTTACTGTTCTAAATGAATGAGCTGCTTCTGTAGTTAAATCCCTGACAATTTCTGGAAAGGCATTTTCTGTTTTTTTCATGTTTTCGGGGGAGAACTGAAGGAAGAGGAAAGGGGCCTTTCTATAAAAACCATGTCCGTTTTTGTCTTAAACAGCTTTGCCTTGCCTCACAGTTAATTCAGGACAAAGAACATTACCCCAGAAGTCAAACCACACAAGATAGCCGATACTCTTTTCGTTCCTGTGCTTTGATTTGCTTCTCTTTTGTCTCAAAATTTGCTTAGGATTATTTGGTCAAGAGGGGGAAAATGCTACAAAGCAATTTTCTATGTGGTATCCAGACCACATGCCAGGGAGTTCAAATTAATGGGGATGTTTACGCTCTGGTACAAAATTTGCACATATTAGCTTATAAAATATGGATAAGCTGGTTTCTATAACAAAATACAGCCATGCCATTTCAAAAATGAAAATTGCAGAGACTTTGGAAAAAGATCAGCCGAAGGAATGCTTCACGTTTTGCCATGGTTAGCCTATTATTTGTAGTTTTGAAACTTTATTGGTCCCCAATCTAATCTTTTCTGAGTATAAAAACATTAACATATGGTTTCACACAGCACAGGGCTGGAAAGTCTGTGTCCCAAATGCACATTGTACGTAGGGTGACATTCACACTAAATATCATCCCTCAGGGTCTGTACTTCATTTTACCTGGGATTGGAGAGCCATGAAATCCCTGGAAAAGTTGTTCATGATTCTGAACCAAATGGTGCACAGTGTACGGAGATGCTAACAGTGTGTGCTTCTGCCAAAGGTTGTGGCTCAAATGTCTCTCTAAGTAACATTAAAAATCTGCTGCTTCATGCCTATGAATTTCAATATTTATAGCATCCCATAAAACGGTCCACTGTCGGCGAGAGATGCGCCACTGTGCACTCTCCGAGCAGATGGCCGGCAATATGGCACCTTTGCACGGACCAGCTGTGGAGCGCAGAAATGGATGCTGGTCCGAGGCAGGGTACGGGCCCCACATCTGGAATTCTAACCAACTGGCCTCGGTACCCATTGTAAAGTTTCCTTCCCCGGGACGAGCTCTGATTTAGAGCTGCTCACCAGTGTGCCTTAAACTGCATCAAGAGTCCTCATTAACACAAGAGACTAGAGGGAGGTTAGGGCCTGGAACTCCTCTGCTGGGCATCTGTTAGAGTCTGTGGATGGCACTCTGTAGTCCCTTATAGACGCACCCAGGGGAGGATTCTCTCATGCATAACGCCACGTTCTTACCTAACTGGTTTTATAACAAAAAAGGAGGTCTTATCAGAAACAAAAGCCACTTTCTCCGCATCTCCTTTTTAAATGGGTCGGAAAAGACCCTCAGAGACAGGGCAATTCCTAGGATCTCTGAAAATTTGGTAGGAATGTCTCGTTTTTTTTCAGATCTCCAGTGGAATATCATCTTATTTTGGATAGGTTGGACTTCGTTCAAATGCATGGTTAGAAATTTCTAAAATACAGGGGCGCCTGGGTGGCTCAGTGGGTTAAAGCCTCTGCCTTCGGCTCAGGTCATGATCTCAGGGTCCTGGGATCGAGCCCCACATCGGGCTTTGTGTTCGGAGGGGAGCCTGCTTCCCCCTCTCCCTCTGCCTGCCTCTCTGCCTACTTGTGATCTCTCTCTGTCAAATAAATAAATAAACTCTTTAAAAAAAAAAAAAAAAAATTTCTAAAATACAGAAAGCTCTTAGACTTGTTCTCTTTATTGTAATATCACTACTCTGATAACTGATACGGTATAATTTTGTGTGGCTTGATTCATTCAATGGAAAGGTAAACTGTTTTACACAGATTAATAGAAAGGTAGGCTGTTTTACACACACTTCGAATATGAACAGGAAATGGTTTTTATATAAAAATACTCTTGGGGGGGCGCCTGAATGGCTCAGTTGGTTGGTAGAGCATCAGACTCTTGATTTCAGCTCAGGTCATGATGTTGGGGTTGTGAGCCCACATTGGACTCCGTGCTCAGCACAACATCTGCTTGAGTTTCTCTCCCTCTGCCCCTTCCCAGGTTTGCTTTCTCTCTCTCTCTTCCTTCCTCTCTCTCCCTCTCTCAAATAAATAAATAAATAAATAAATAAATAAATAAATAAATAACTCTTTTAAAAAATACTCTTGAAGAGTAACATTCTAATTTCACTTTTACTAAATATTTTCTCTTTAGATAAAAATTCCACTCCCATTCTTTCATTTTGTAAAATACTTTTTCCCACATGACCCAATTATTCACTTTAAAATTTATTTGGTGTTCAATGGCCCCATCTCTTCAAAAATGCTTTATTTATAGCCTTATACTACTGATGAGTCATTTTCTAGGTCAATATCTTGACATCTATTTCTACCCTTCTCTCATCCCCAAGGGAAATGCGGATATTTTAAGCAAGTGAGCCAACACAACCAGTTACCAATGGGACTATGCTAACTTAATCATGTAATTTACAGGCATTTTATAGTTTTTTCATTGAATAGTCATCTACTTTAGAATCTAAAAATAAAATTGTGTTTATGGTATTTGGCCTCAATGTTTAAAAAGAAAAGTTTGATGAGAAATGTCAAAGAAGTTCTAAAGGATTGCTGATTTCCACCTGATGAAAAGCTAGCAGATTAAATATGCTCTTATTAATTGACAGATGGGTGATTGAATGGTATGGTGGGTTAGTAATTAATGCATGACTAAATACCCGGCCAAGACATAGTAGCTAAAGCAATAATTGTTTATATAAGATAGTATCCACTACAACTGCTCCCATGTGGCACATATCCTAGAGACTCAAGCATCTATAAAGAAAGAGGGTAGAGCGGTGAGAAGGAAATGAACCACACTGGATACTTGGAATTACACTGATAAGAGGTATGGAATTATTAAAATGTAAAGAGTGTTTAGGTAACTAAGAATAAACCCAAGCTGGCGATCCGGTGAAATACACATGATCATAGCAGTTTCAAATTCACTAAGGGAGAACTGAAATTTTTCTTGTTTTTCAACCATGATTAAATTTCTCATTGGCTATTCAATATCCCAGAGATATCACATATTTACTTCAACAGGAAATGCCAAGAATTAGGTCATCCCAGACTCTCCTTAGAACTGTATGGATTATGAGTATATTGTGAATGACATGTGTGATATCTCTGAACGGAAATATGTTCTCTCAATCAAAGGGAATATTGCATGTGAAACTAGCATGATATCAACATTCCCAAGAGACTGTCTCCACCCATAGTTGCCACTGCCTCTCCATTGTGACTGATACAAGCTTTCCCAACACAAATAACCCCATCTCTGGGTGTCCATCAGGCAGGCAGAGTTCCAGTATGGTGTTGTCTGCCTCAACGTGCGCTCGTCACGGATTGCAGCACAACGTTTCCCATCTTGTAGAAGGACTTCCACTCCACTGCTCCTGACAAGAGACAAATCTATTCATGTATGCCGCTTCTGGTTTTGAAATGCAGAAAGATCACTTTTCCTATGATATTTTGAAAAAATTACTCTTTGAAAGTAATACCTTAATTACAATAAAATGGCTAGAGGATGGTACAGATCCATAAACTTGTATAAAAGTGATATTAAAATATCTGGTAGAATGTGATTTTTCTTAGCTTTAAAAATGTGTAGGTGTGAGAGTCTACGCATGTGTGTGTTTTTGAAGAACCTTAATATAACAGAGCTACAGAAAAGAGATGTATCTTGTTGAATACTTTTGTGATTTTAATTTTCAGCTTGGCAGTCAATGAAAGTGAAGAAAATCTCCAGATTATTGGTGTTTGTTTCAAATTCCTACACTCCTGAACATGAGAATGAGTTACAAATATTGAAAGGGAGAAAACTAGGTTTATCCTAGTTTACTGGATTAGAATTGGAATTTGTGTAAAACTCTTGGTTTCAAATATATCAGTAGAGATAAAAATAAATGTAGATATAAAAGTGTGTGTTTGAAAAAAAAAAAAGAAAGAAAAGTGTGTGTTTGTGTATATTCATAGATGCTCACATTCCTGGCCCATAACCTGACAGGGTGTAGGAGCCACAATACCCCGATAGCAGAGAGAATACCTAGCTGTACCTCAGACTGCCTTTCAAATACTGTCCTCCACTGAAAGGAGCCAAAGGATCCTTGGAGAGATGGCTGATTCCAGGCCTGGGGCAGGGAAAGTTCCAGATGAGCCTGGAACATCTTATTGTGCCAGAAAGCAGGAAGCGCTCAAAAAACTATGGTGACATGTGAAAAGGACCCAGGAGACAATGTCATGGAGCTCCCACTGGCCAAACTGTGGACAACTGAGCATCAAAATACAATAATAGTAATGCATTAAAACTCTTCTAATAAAATAAAATAAAATTGCAAAAGCATATAGATATGAATAAACGAATGCATTTGTAGGTTGATATGGTACAAGATACTTACATAGTTCTAAAGGATCTCCCCACAAATTATTTATTAATTACAAAGGGGAGACCGATTAACAGTTGGGAAAACTGGCGGACATCACCCTAATCAAACCATCTAGTAAATCTCACCAGTAATGGGACAAATGGAACTTATGCTCCCTGACAGGGAAAACCAGCATCACCTCTGTGATATGTGTGTCAAACATGAACTACCTGAATTTAATCATGAGGAGGAATCAGACAAAACCAAACTGAAGGACATTCTGCAAAATAAATGGCCTGTAGTCTTCAAAAATGTCAAGGTCATAGAAGTGGAGGAAATACTGAGAAGCTGTTCCCATCTAAAGAAGACTAAAGAGACATGACAACTATTTGCAAGGTGTGATTCTGAGCAGGTCAAGTTTACAAAAGACTTTTTTTTTTTTTTAAGATTTATTTATTTATTTATTCTAGAGAGGAGGGGAGGAGCAGAGGAAGAGGGAGAAAGAACCTTAAGCAGACTCCACCGTGCTGAGTGTGGAGCCTGACAAGGGGCTTGATCTCATAACCCTTAGATGACCTTGAGATCATGACCTGAGCTGAAACCAAGAGTTGGATGCTTAACCAACTGAGTCACCCAGATACCCCTACAAGAGACATTTTTGAAGCAATGGGTGAAACTTGAACGGGATCTTGAATGTATCTATGTTAATTATCTGATTTTGATGGTTATGTTGCATTTATATTGGGGGATATCCTTATTTATAGGAAATTTGTGCCAAAGTATTCAGGGGTGATGGACTATTAGGTGGACGACTTGCTCTAAATGATTCATGGGGGAAAAAAGTTCTTCATTCTGTTTTCCAACTTTGCTATAAGGTTGTAGCTTTTCAAAGTTAAAAATGTAAGGTTTTAATATCTTTGCACAAGCCTTACTTCCAGAGAATCTGGATTGATTTAAGGTGAGACCCAGGCATGTGCATTTTTTAAAAGCTCCCCAGGTGTCTCCAATGTACACCCTGGATGGAGACTTATTGGTTTAGACTCTAAAGCATCATTTTACAAAAGAATGAAAAGAATTCTGATGCCAGGCTAAAGATCTTGCAGCTGGCAGAAGAGGCTCCAGAACTCCTAGTTGGTTCATTCATTTATTTTATTGGCATTATATTCAGGGCACTGCGCTGGGTATTTTGGAGAAAAAAAAAACCAGTAAAACATACATGCTTGTAATAGTAACAGCGCCTTCTCTTGTATAACATTTTATTACTTGTAAAATATTTTAACATTTCTTTTGGATGTCAAAGCAATTCACTTGAGTATTATTATCTCAGTTTTACAGACAAGGAAACCAAGGTTACAATGAGTGTGTGACATTTTGTGTCAGGTCCAGGATTCTGCTGACACCTAGGTCAGGATTTTTCTGCCACACTCCACTAGTTTAATAGAAGACAGCAAATGTGAAATGTCAGATGAGTAATAAAGAGGCATAAGCATTCTGGGAACATACAAGAACTTGAGATTACTCCAGGTACAGTATTAGGGAGAACTTCAAGGAAGCAGAATGTAAGCTGCAGATTGAAAGACAGTTTAGTAAGATTATAAGCAGAGAGAGAAGTAAAGTCATTCTAGACAAATGGGGTATATGAGCAAAGACCACAAAGAAAATAAAATTTTAACGTCTTGTGGGAGATAAAGAGGCTAGTTAGGGTAGAGGATCTGAGAGTTCCCATCAGTGAACAATTCCTATCAGAAAGATTATATTAGGGCAGACTACAAGTATTCTTACCTGCAGCCTCCAAAGAGCAACCACAACCTGACTAGTGTGGGTTAGAAATCAGGAAAGACTAGGCTATGAATTTGAGCCTTAGCTTTGCTTTTTATTGTTATCTGCTCTATAATGTAGGAGAAACAAAAACATCTAGTAATTGGTGCTTTTAACAATGAAATGAGAAGGTCAAGGATAATCAATCTCACCAAGACTCTACTGAGGAAGGATGATTAATCTGGTAGGAGGTGGGAAGCAATATGCATTGCTCTCAAAATAATTGCCCGTCCCTGTGCAGGGCTCCTGACTTAGAGGATCTCCTTGATGACTCATGGCAACCTCATGAGGTAGAAATTACTGCTGACTCACTGTTATACAGATTAGAAGGAATCCGTGTTCCTTCTAATCTGTGTTCCTCTTACACAGGAAAGAAGGAAGCTGGGAGTAGAAAAGGTTCATTGCACTCCTCAAGATCACCCACCTGATAGGTTTTGTAATAGAGGTTTGAATTTAGAGCTACTCATTTCTCAAGTCCATTCTCTGACTCTTCTGTTCTTGCAGAGGTCTGGGCAAGGCCACTGTGTGAGCAACTCTGGTGAGGGTTAACAAGAAGGAGGACCTTTTGAACCTGAAAGTAATCTTTTGTCACAATCTCCACACTCAAAGTTGATAGAATTTGTTTAATTGCTAGATATTTGTTGCTCTGAATAGACATTTCAGTTTCGCTTAGGTAGAGAAAATATTGACTTTTGACTTTTATCAAAATTGCAATTCATAGTATTTTTTCATAGTCGAGTATCAAATTGAGAACTTTATATCAATAAAAAGTGTTGAGGATTTAGCCAGAGATCTGGTTCTTTATTATTATTATTATTATTAAATTTATTTAAACTAAAAAGCACCAATTACCCATTTTTCCTGCCCCACATCCCCTGTCTCTGGCAACCACCAGTCTGTTCATTGTATCTGCGAGCTTGGTATTTATATATTTATATATTTATTTATTTATTTACAGATTCCACCTATAAAAGAAATTATATGGTAGTATACAGTAGGTGTCTATTATTTTCTATGAAAAAAATCATTGGAATTTTCTGACCACAATGATATGAAACTAGAAATTAGTTACATAAAAAAAACTGGAAAATTCACAAAGATGCAAAGATTAAATAATATGCTACTGAATATCCAATGAGTCAAAGAAAAAAAATAAAAAAGGAAATCAGAAAATACCTTGAGACAAACAAAAATGGAAATGCAACATACCAAAATTTACAGAATGCAGCAAAAGCAGGTCTAAGAGGAAAGTTTATAGCAATAAGTGCCTACCTCAGGAAACAAGAAAATTCTCAAATAAACAATCTAACTTTATACCTCAACTAAACTTTATACCGCAATTAAAAAAAGACCAAATGAAGCCTAAATTTAGTAGAAGGAAAGAGATAATAAAGATTAGAGCAGAAATAAATGGACTAGAAACTAAAAATACAATAGAAAAGATCAATGAAACTAAGAGCGGTTTCTTTGAAAAGATAAACAAAATTGATGAAGCTTTAGTTAGACTCACCAAGGAAAAAGAGAGGACTCAAAAAAAAATAAAATCAAAAATGAAAGAAGAGATGTCACAACTGATGCCACAGAAATACAAAGGATCATAAGAGACTACTATTAACCATTATATCTCATCAAATTAAACAACCTGGAAGAAATGAATACATTCCTAGATGCATACAACTTATCAAGACTGAATCATGAGGCAATATAAACAGATTGATTACTAGTAAGGTTACTGAGTGAGTAATCAAAAATCTCCCAACAAACAAATGGCTAATGGCTTCACTGCTGAATTTACCAAACGTTCACAGGAGAATTAATACCAATCTTTCTCAAATTCTTCCAAAAAATAGAAGAGGTGGGAACTCTTCCAAACACATTTTAAGAGACCAGCATCACCTTATACCTAAACAAGACAAAGATGCCACAAGAAAAGAAACACCAGGCCAATATCTCTGATGAACATAGATGCAAAACTGTTCAACAATATATTAGCAAACTGAGGGCAGCTGGCTGGCTCAGTCAGTAAAGCATGCGACTCTTGACCTCTGGGTTGTGAATTCAAGTCCCACATTGGGTAGAGAGCATACTTAATTAAAAAAAAATTAGTAAACTGAATTCAACAGTACATTGAAAGGATCATACATTACAATCAAGTGGGATTTATTTCAGGGATACAAGAATGGTGTAACATCTGCAAATCAGTCAATGGGATATTCCATATTAATAAAATGAAGGATAAAAAATATGATCATATCAACAGAGGCAGAAAACACATTTGACAAAATTCAACATTTATTTATGATAAAAACTCTCAACGAATGTCTGGTTCTGGTAGAACCAAGAGGGATTGGAGAGACTAAGAATGGACTTGAAGAAAGCAGTTTGAAAAGGAGTTTCAAAAAATTCTAGGTGGAATGAGTTTCCTTACCTCTTGTTTCCAATACTGAAAATAAACAGAACAACTCATTGTGTCCTGTGGTCCTCAAACCATTCTAACCTGGGAAAAGACGCTCTCATTGATGCCTGTGTTGAAGGTGGGTGGAAATAAAGCATCTGTTTGTACTTTTAACGACAGAGCATGGACATTAAAAATGTATTATTCTGAGAAACAGAGTTGAGAGCAAGGATTTGACAAGAAGTAGCATCCTATGCCCATCAGGGCCCCTTGCATAGAATCTGAATGGTGCTTTTTCAGTCAGACTGACACACATGACGTACATAACACAGTCAATTAATACAGTGGTTGAAAGCTGTCATTGCTTACCCACATCAACTACTTACCTCACATCATTTGTTGAGCCTCTTCAATGTAACAAATACATACTGTATATGCACCAGGTGGGGTGGAGGGGTGAGAGTTTGCGGAGAGGAGATGGATAAGGTGTCACCTCATGGCTCTTCATTCTGAGGAGATTTTCAGTCATGATTAAGATGATAGGTCTCCATTTGTTCTAATGTGAATTAGATGTGAAAGGCCCTGCCATTTTAATTGGTGAATACTCATTTTGACTCCTCCATGTTTGACCTTTGGCACCCGAAATTCATCTTAGGAAAGATAGTGAACTGGTGGGAACCAAAAGCACAAGAAGAGTGAAAAGAAATAAAATTGTATTTAAAATGGCTGGTTCCATGCCTCTTGATTTCTGAATTACTTAATGGCAAACAAGAACAGTCTCTGATCTGACCAGAAAAACATTGTAGGTCATTCCTTCAACTGTGCCAGACATAAAGCCAGTCACTAAAAACAACTGAATAAATTTTTATGCTGAGCTTCTATTTGACAGCCTTCAGAGAAATATCTTAAGTAAATTGTTCATTTTTATTGGAAATAAAAGGATAAACAGATATTATTACATTATAAAACTTCTGTAAGAAAACAAGTATGAGTCATATTTGACAAATATTAGTTTAGATGCTCAGCATTTTGTAAAACAGAGTTGCTCATTCACAGGACTTTCCCCTTCCTGAAGGACTATAATCAGTTTTCAATTGTATATGGTCATGGAGGAAAACAGTGGTATACATTAACCACAGATTATTTCTACTGGGGTTAAAATATATTTTTATAACTTTCTTTAAAAGGGATATACTTGAACGTATCCCTTGGAGTAACACTAAGCTGCTGTAACGAAGCGACCCCAAAGCATAGTGATTCTAAAAAGCTAGAAGCTATTTCTCTATAACATTTCTGCAGTGAGTGGTCCAAGTCTGAGGGACAGTTTGGCTCTGAACAGACTTCAGACACTCAGAACTTTCCAGGTTGCTTCATTACGCCTCGGGCATGGTTATCATGGTTGAAACTGGGTTGCCACCATGTCTAGATTCAGGCAGTAGAAAAGAAAAAGAGGGTATGGATGAAGTAGCCCAACACCTAAAGCTCTGGGCCTTGAGATGGCACACACCACGTCCTTTGGCGTTCTATCAGGGAGAACCTGATCACATCTAACTTCGAGGGAGAGTGGGAAAGGCAGACTCTAGCCCCACAGTTATGTACCCAGGGGAAAAGGGAAAGAGGTTTAAGGAGATAACCAGCAGTCTGCCCCATGTTGATATTATGGGAATTCATAATTGAGTGTGTGTACTTTAAATGACTTAGGAAGCTATATGGTAAAGATCTCAAAGAAGCTGTTAAACAACCCAGTTCCTATTTGCCTCCTGGAGACGTTCAGTTCCTCTAAACTTAGGAGAAGTTCAAGGCCTATGTTAAAACAACTCACCCTTTTGCCATATCACTTGCAACCCAACCCAAGAGTTCACATAAACGAACAATGTCATTAAGACCTAAGAAGAGTCATATCTGATATGCCCCCAGACCACATACTGGCATCCAGCAGATTGAATGAAGCTCACGGACATTGTTCCTTAGTACATCATGAGAAATAATGTCTTTGGGAAAAGAAAGGGAATTCTGACAAAAATCCTAGAATTGTCCCTTCCACCTGGCCAAGGCTGGTCCTTGGTGGGGCAGGGGCTAGGCTCACTACAGTCTCCAACACAACCCCCTATTTTGCACCTACACTGCTCTGGCCTGGCCCCTACAGGCTTTTGAGCTTTTAAAGCCCGGGTCATACACACTGCAACCAACCCACTCAAAACTAGCATTTAACTTCAGTTGTGAGGACAGAAGCCCTGTTGTAGGAAAGTAGGATGATTACCCTTAGTAGGATTTAGCCCGTCACAGGGGTAATGCCTCTTCACAGCCAGTCGTGGAGGTCTCTTCATTTTCTTTTTCCAACCAATTCTTACTATGCTTTTTAAATACTCTTCACTATAATCACTACTAAGTACTGAGTTGTCAGTTTAGACAAAAACCTAGGTTCACTGAGACTGGTACTTCCATCAACGTTAAGGGCAATGGATGTATCCACTGTATGGGAACATGAAGTTGAATTTCAGGACAAGAGACAAATTAGGGAAACTGGATGGTTTTCCAGGTTCTCCAGACTCAGTTTTTAGCATTGTGCTTTCACTGATTCACTAAAATTCAAATTTACTTGACAAAATCCCATAACATCAGACGGTAGAGTACTGCTTGAGAAAAACACAAAAAATGCACTCTTAAACCAAAGGGACATCATTTGTGGTTAAGTCTCACTGGCCCTTATTGTAGATTGCAATCAAAGAGAAAGAAAAACCACAGAATCATCATCTCATGTTCTCACAGAATAGGCACAATCACTGTGTATGTTATGAACACAGAACTAGAAATAAGTTTTTAAAATCTTAAAAAATAAATTCACTGAAAAAATGAATTCAGGATGATACCTGGATAAAGAAAGAATAGAAATTGGAAATCCAACAGTAAGAATAAATATTGGAGGGTCCCTGGGTGGCTCAGTGGGTTAAGCATTAGCATTAGGAACAGGTCCTGGATCCTGGGATTGAGCTCCACGTCCCCACCCCCACTCTGCGGGGAGTCTGCTTCTTCCTCTCCCTCTGCCCCTCCCCCTGCTCGTGCTCTCTCTCATTCAAATAAGTAAATAAAATCTTTTAAAAAATATTTTAAAAAAAGAACAAATATTGGATAGAAGGGAAATGGACTGATTTGTGTACCTAAGAAGATAACCTTTTCTTTCCGTTATTGTTTCTTTGTTGTCATTTTCTGTAAATAATATCTTTATTGAATCTTCCTCTGAGCGAAGCAACAGACTGGGCTGTAACTTAAATCAATCAGCCGGTCAAAAAAAGCAGTATTCTGGGCCAAAGCCTTTGAAAATGTACCATATGCATTAATTCCCCAGAGCTCAGTTCAGATCTCACTGGTTGAAAATTATGTTAGACAGGATATTAGTTCTCTGCTCTTCCTGGACTCCCAGAACCCATCCTTTGCCCTTATAAATTTGAGCTGGTGTCTGGTTTCGTTTGCAAAGAAAAATAAATAATATAACAAAACACACACGGGGGAAATCCAACAAGGCCATCATTAACGTGCTAAATTACTTCTAAGATCCATCCCCTTCGAAACTCCACGGACGCAAATGCTTTGCCCCTCAGTAAAGCTGTCTTTCTCTCCCGAGCTGGAGCAGAGGGACGGGCATTTGCATTTGACTTCTGCTGATGGAAACTTAATATTAAAACGCTATTTGGCAAGTTCGCAAAAGCACGGAAGAGCAGATCCTTATTCTTTTTTTCTAGATGTAGTTCTTTAACAGAGTCTCCTTAAGAGTGCTCAGTAGGGTGTGACCATATTGCTCCCCGTGGTCATCATATGGTTCGCCCACGCTGACGCCGGATTGTTTTGTGGATGTGAGATCTTGTATGTTACCCCGAGAGCAGCGGAGCCAGTGGAGCCGGGAGCTGTTGTTGAGACTGACAGCTACATTGTGTTCCTGAAGAGTGAAACGGCAGAATCAAAAACACAAATGGACCCAGACAGAATGTCCTGACCTTTAAGAAAAAGCCTGATTGGATATGGTGTGAGCTTGCCTTCATCTCCCTCCAGAATGCATTACACCTTTCTCAGCCCACTTTCTCAGGGTAGGCGGCTCATAGACGAGCTTCTCTTAGATTCTTTATGGGAAATTATTTAGGGGGGGGGAATACCCAGGAGCACTGAAGTACGTAGCCACCTCCCCCACACACAATTTATTCTTGAGTTATTTTATATCAACATTAATGACAGAGTGTTATTTTCATTAATCCCAGCATATTGGTATTTATGATTGTACTTACAATTTAAAAAATGCAGACAGTAGCCCAGATATGGGAGTGGATGGGTCATCGATGCTTCCAAACAAATGCCACTGAAATGTTTTTAAATTCGTAAATGTTTGCAGTTGCTGTTCGCCATATTGCCCACTTCTTCAAGCGATCTAAATACAAATAGAAAATGCACAGAAGAGTCGAGGTAGTTAATCTCTCCTTTCTCTCTAGAGATTTTTCTATTGAATACAGTTGTGAAACCATGGTTTTCTTTATGAAAAAGAAAAACTCATTAATTGCTTGGTAAGTGGATGATATAATAATTAAAACAATGTCTCTGTTTTAACAAGTTGATGTTTCAAACTTAATTCCCTCCGCTTTATAGATGAAACTATTCCGTGTGACCAGGTAAAAGGTCCGTGCCGTTCACGTGTGAAGATCTCTGGGACACATTATTAAATTCCATGTCATGAACTATCTGGCCAAAACACCATATGGTGAGTTGGAACAAGAGTTAGAGAATACCGGAGATAATTAGCATAACATAAAGTAATAGTTTCAACTACATATTTCTTTCTGCAACAGAAGAGGTGGGTCGTGATGTGGAAATTTGACCACCGGGAAAAGATGAATTACAGCACCCAAAGAAAATCATCTAGATGCTTGTTTGTGGTTAAAAAAAAAAAAAAAAGCTCTTTATTTTCACTAAAAAATTTCTTCTTTGCACTTATTTTCTAATAATTCCTTCCCCTTGGAACAACACTGCAGACACACAGCAAGCTTTTGAGGCTTCCTTCTGTCTTTCTCGTCCATTCTCTCCTGCTCTTTTCCTGATTCTAGGTTGCCCTTTGCTAACAAAAGTCTTCTGTAAGCTTTTGGTTGTTACTGTATACACACACTCACCACGAGTTGATTTGTAATACGTGATCTAAAATAGTTATAGGATCACATTACATCTACCGGTAGAGCTCTTCTGCCTCATCAGATGCTGGGATGGAACTTAAGGTATTTTTTCACTCTGAACTTCCAAAAGCCTGATGATGCCCCTGATATCTCTTGCATCTCTGGTCCACAAGAGGAAAGCATCTTCTAACTCAATTAGCATGCTAAAGAATGGGTTTGGTTTTGTGCTCCATTAAAGTCGGCTAAATGGATGCACCGCATGTCTTTATTTCAAAAATAAAGCTGAACAATTAAATCCCATGTCTCTTTGCTCAGCTTTTGATGCCACACAAAGCTTTCCCACTTGCTGCCTTTGGATGTAATGTTAACAAAGTCAGTTAACGTCAAGCGCCACGGTAACAGGCATGGCAGAATTCCTTGTTTTTGCTCAATCAGTCTGTGTTCAAACTATCAGTTTGATTTATTTGTCTACATTGACCCTTATTCACCACTTAATTATCCTCGTATAATGTTTCAAGAGGCTCCTGACACACGGAGAAAGACAATTGCCGATGTTCTATGAAACAACTGTTGACCTGATGGGCCCAAATGAAGACCATGGGTCGAAGGTTGTTTGCTTTTGGAAGAACCCACTTCTCCTGCCCGAGAGCGGCTGCCAGAGCCACTCGCTCTGGGTGCTAGAGGCTGGCCGGTCAGGCTGTGAGTCAGGTTCTCCGAGTGTGTGCTGACCATTGCAGCAGGGCGGTCACGGTGCTCTGCTCCATCAGACTCTCCAAAGTCCCCGAAATGTTTGGAGTAATATTAGAGTTAAGAAAACACACGCACACGCACACGCACACGCACCCTGCACTTTAATTCTGGCAATGTCCTCTCGTAAGTATACGGTGACCGTTGTGATTGCAAATACGTTTTCTCACTTTATGTAGCGACAGGAGGGATTTCAGAATCACAGGCATGAGATGGGCATAAGGTTATAAACACAAATTGACTTCCTTTCCGGGTGGATCTCTAAGAGCTGGTAGCAAATCAGATGAATTCTTATTTTATTGGGAAGCAAACCGGTATCTGTCTTTTGTGTCTCGCCAAAAATAGGATTGTGGTAGGTTTGATTAGAAATTAAGGAAATTCATTCAGAACTTTTGAAATCGGACAACAATTCTCCATGCATAAGCCATTAAAATTCAGGCATAAAGGAAATAAATGATAGTTGAAAACACAGGCTACAAATATTAAAATTTATAGGAAAATGGCACATGTAAATATAAAAGCATAATTTTATATTTATGAAGTGGATTTCTATAAAAATTTGAAATTCTTTTCTGGCAAGTTGAGGCCATATTTCATTTGGCTCCATCATAGTCGGCATAAACGGATTTTACGACACCCTACCCACCTCAGTTTGTAGTTTTAATTTTTCACACATTTTTCTCTCTTGTTTGGTATGTTCTCCATCTTATTAAATTTTGGTCTCCATAGTTACCAATGTCAACTGGCAGCATAATTATTTTTCCTAAATGAAAAATATTCCTAAGTGCTGCTTGTACCTAATTAGAAAATCATTCAGGAATTCATGATCCGACATGGCCTCCATTTGTTGGTGATTTTTACCCTTCGGTGCCTTGCCTTACCTTCTCTGTAATGGGTATATGATTACAAATGTTGCCACACAGAAACAATATCATAAGAACTGGGTAAATTACAAGCAGCATTTGCAAAATGCAAACCTTCCAATATTTCCAAAAGCTACTTGGTAGAACTTTTTATGGCTAGGGTTGCAACCAAAACCCTGGGAAGAATTTATGGAAGCCCCTGTGACCCGTATGAAAACCACCAGAATATAGTCTCGCATACCCCACAATCCTGAACCCTCCTTCCCTCAGCCTGAAGAGGTCTGAAGTCGCAGGAGAAGTGGTCTTGTGGCCAATGAACCTCTACCTGATTCTGTGCAGAGAGGCTAGGGGGTCAGGAGACTCTTGTGCCCACAGGCATCCCACGTAGACTTGCTAGCAGTGGTTTCCTCACCGCCGAGGGCTTTCTACCCTCTGAGGCTTAGGCACGGCGTTCGAGGGGAGCACATCTAGTGGGTGTGCTACGACGGAGTGAGCTGCAGCCCTACACGTCCAGCTTTGACCACAGTGGATCCACTACTTTCAGTTGTTTTCCACAGAAAACTTTTCTCCAGGACAAAAGATGGCATAGACTTTAAAGAGTTGAAAAAAAAAAATTGTTTTTTTAAACTCTGAATGTAGAAGACTTCCAGCTCTGGGATTACAAAAATCTAGGAATAAAACTATAGTTTTTAGAGCTGCAAGAATGCAAAGAGACAAAGTGAAATAGGTAGGGGGAAAACCCAGGTGGAAAACAAGACCTCCATTTGTCCGTTTGGTCCACGGGTCCATCCTTCCAGTGGGTTCTGCCGTTGCTGCTGGTAAACCACTCCACCGCTTCGTCTGGCCACAGACACATGTGCTGAGATCTCCTGAAGTCTTCCGCCCATCAGTATGCCAGCGGGAAGGCGAAGATGCCCACATTTAAGGAATCGTTCCAACATGGATTCCTGCTCTAGGGAAGGCCCTGGAGCCTTGCTCTCTGCTCTGCACTTGGCCCCTGGTACCAAGAAGTTTTCACATCATGTTCCAATAGAAACAATCAAAATAAAAAGTTCCCTGAAAAAAATGCGGCCGTCTCAATTTTTTTCTTCTATCTCACCCCTCCTCAGAGTTCCTGTCTCCTTGAAAATACTTTTTTAATCTGAAAAACATAATTTGCTTTCAAGTCTTATAGCTACTTGCACCTGTTTCCTTCAAAAACAGATGTGTCAAAAGTCCATGTCCAACACCTCAAGGATTCTCTTACACATCTCCTTTTGCATCTGTTTGCTATGTGCTGCTAGTGTTTCAAAACAGAACAAAAATGTGAAAGCAACCAAGAGAGAAGGAGTTAGCCAGGAGCCACAGAAACAAACACTCCTTCTAGAAAATACGCTTAACCAACTCCCATCAGCATAAACCTCCCAGCTAACTGAATTAAGGTTAATACAAACCTTACCAAGAAGTTAAGAAGGAATGGGACTCTGACTATCATTCTAAATTTACTAGAACATTTTGTGAATTACTATGGACAGGGTTAATACTCTGTTAGATGTCTTTTTTTTTTTCTATTTATTTTTTTTATTTTTTTTAAATTTTATTTATCAGTGATCCAAGATTCATTGTTCATGTAGATTTGTCTTTTGATGGAATAGAACTTCAACAAACTATGCATTGGCCTTCCTTAGGCCAAGTGGATAATAATACCTGAGAACCTCTCTTGTTTTAGGGACTGCTTGTCAAGTGTGTTAGGTACCTCGAAAGCTCAGCTGGCTTCTCTACTTAACACCTGTGTGACCTTCTGAAAATTATTTTGTGAAAATTATTTATATCTATTTTACATATAAAATGGGGACCTCAATGTTGGAAATATATAGTGAGACCATCCAAATACAGCCCTTACTTCATGCCTGTCTAAAAGAAAGTGACCTACAAATTAATTTCCTTTCCGTTCACTTCCCTTGCAATTCTGTAATACTTATGAAGCAAGCGGTCATCCTTTCCAGAATGAACTAATTTAGGCTCACAGAGAGTAATCAGAAAGCACACATAAGTCTGTTGGGCTCTCTGGCTATATTCTTTACATTGTCCCATTCAGTTTTTGTTCTTCCCCTGAGAGCCACGATAAAACAATGAAGATTTAGCTATAACATGTATGATTCACAGAGAAGTATGTTACAGGTAGAGGTGAGAAAAATAAGAAGACACATAGCTTGTGTTTCTGTATCTTACATCTGGTCTTGGAAGTCATGCAAAATGGCAATGCACTGCCTGGAGATGTTGGAAGAAAAGTAATGGGGAGCACAGTTGATTGGTTTAAAACAATGGTTCTGCTGGAGGGGAGCATGGGGGACATCAAGCAATGGTTGGAGACGTTTTTGGTTGTAACAAAGAGGAAGAGGCATTACTGGCTTCTGGGGATAAAGGTCAGGGATGCCGCTAAACATTCTACAATACACAGGACTGCCCCTCTCGACAAAGAATTATTCATCCCACAAATGCCAATAGCGCCGAGATTGAGAAGCTCTGGTTTAAAACGAAAAATCCAATAAGAAAAACATTCTTCTTTCTTTGTAATGATTCCTTTTCAGTAATAGTCTGTACATTTTCTGGCAGTAATGTCAAGTGGAGGTTTGCTCGGTACATTAATTCTGAATTGTGAGGTTACAGTGGTTCTGAGTGAGAAAATTAAGTGTTTAAAGATATGTAATGATGCTAATACTGGAAGGAAGAAAGATCGGAAATAACTGGTATTCGAATCATTTAGAAGTTTTAAACTGAGAAAAATACTATAAAATCTTAAATGTTGGGCTAAAATAAAATAGTAAAATCTCCTCATGCTATTTTTCTTCTTTCTGCTGGACACTGAATTCCTTGCCTTAGATGATTTGGAACCTGGAGATCTGTAACAAATCCAGCATCCAAAATAGACTGTGCCTCGCAGAGAATACTACAGGAAAGATAAAGTCGTGAATTTAAGATCACTCTGAATCCGTGTGTTGCGTAAAGCTTCCATGTTTTATTCTTTTGGCTTTTCCCCTGGCAAACACAGACACTGAATTCGAACAAGATGACACAAATAACATTCTACAAAGAACAGAGTAGATTTAATATACGGTTTAATGGTGTGTCAAATACAAGCATTAGAAGTACATTTGTTAGTAAACTCCACAGTACAAGCACCACTAGCTTGCTCATTGAAAACCAATGACTTGTGGAGGAAAAAAATACAGACATTCCATTTTCTTATCTCACACAAGTCTTTCTAATACAAAAAAACATTGAGACGAAATATTCAGTAGAGTCTACAAGGTTGACCCCAAAGTTCAGGATCGCATTGTTACGTCTGGTTCTCCGTCTGATGGCAAAGGGGCTGCTGTCTCCCAGATTCTAATAGGAAAAACCAAGTTGGGTTTTCCGTGTGCTAAGTCCTATTAGCAAAATTTTAAATACACTTTTAATAAAAACATATGAACATGTAATACTTTCTGGTTGGTACGGATAGATGAAAGAAACATTAATTTTTTTACATGGAAAATTTATGACCTAAAGTCAGTATGTATCAAAGAGTTTCACCAAGGCATACCAATAAAGCATTCACCTACTGGGTTGTGTTAAAACAGGGCAAGATAAAAGTAAAGTTAGTTCATTTTTTCCCATCACAACAAAAACGTTGATAAAGAACATACTTGATATCAAACAGAGCTTCCTGCTGGCTTCAGTTACCTGGGAGTTTGGAGCCTGTGGTTTGAATAATGTTTCCCCTACAATAGGAATGACAGCAGAAGTGTGGAGAGACTGATGGGGCTTCCTGCAGGCTCAGCTTTTAGAGTTCAAACTCATTCTTTATTCTCAAGTAGAAGCGATAACAAATGTGTAAATAAATAGTCACTGATCTTCTGATGTTCCTTTTTTGGTGTTGGAAATTACGTAACAGTTCATCCAGCAGGGTTGAACTGACTTCAACAAACTACATTCGAGAGTTATGTAAGTTTTCCAAAGAATTAGCAAAGAATAGTTTTCTTTAATCTTATTTGAAAATAAATGTCTGTACAGTGAGATTCTTGAAGGAATAGGGTTGAGGCGGTTCGGGCATTAATGGAAGATGCTTGGATAGTAAAAAAAAATCACAAAACCTATAATATGAATAGACTTGGTACACATGCATAAGTTCTAATTTTACTAAGTACAATTTTTGTCTCCTCAGTTCTGGATAACATTTTGCCAAAATAATTAAATTTTGGTATAATATTTTACATTTTAATGTGGAATATAACACCTCTACTAGCATTCAGTTATTTTTTCCTAAAACAATGCCTAAACCAATATCAAACAGATATCTACTTGATCCTCAGATCAACCAAGGTACTTGGCTACTATTTATCTGATCTTCAAGCACATCAATAAAAATACTTAGGCAATGCATTTTTTAATTGCTTACACTAGTTTTTAATAGTTTCTAGCCATTCAAATGAAAATTACAATATTTAATTATCATTCCAACTTTTGAAATCTATATGATTCTGTGATTTAACAACTACATTTTAAATAGTACCCAGAAGAAAATACTTTAACTCTGCTAAATTAACGTTTAAGTTACAGAAAAGTGGAGACAAAGAAGATTCTGGCAGGAGTCAGACCTACTGAACCATCTAGCCCTTCTGATTGGCCACCAGAGGGCAGCATCCTCAAATGGTTGTGGGTGGGAGAGGCGACAGACTGGAGGGAAACTTGGGTGGTTAGCTCCTCCTATTCCCACTGTTTTCTGAAATTTTCCCAGTTGAAACCCAGAAGTGTGAGAGTAAGGAATTTTTTTATTCCAACTTTTTAAAAAAGTGGAAGAAATTCCAAAGCAGAAACAATAACACTTTAATAGCACTTAAATGTGCCCAGCACTGTTTTCAGTCTTTTACGTATATTAACTCATTTGGTCCCCGTAACAACCCTGTGATGTGCACAGTTATTGCCCCCAATCTTACAGCTTAGGAAACTGAGGCACGGGGAGCTTTGGTCACTTGCTTAAGCCAAGGAGTGGAGCTAAAATTCAGACCAAAGTGGTTGGTTCTAGAGTTCAGGCATAAGATGTCTCCCCTGGAACTAAGATTTCCTAAACTTCTCTTTTTGCATTCTGTATTTCCTTGAAAGTCATACAATATTACAGGCGTATCTATCATATCAAGACTTTTCAGAAAGAATGGTGCTTCTTTTAGGTTTTGAGTTTTTAGAAGGCAGAAACTAAATGTGTACAAAAATAAACACTAGAGCTTCAGCCAGCACGGAGCTTATAAATGGTTAAACTGAGACAACCTACGTGGAGAAAAATGAAGACTATCTACAAAAAATATATTATTAAATTTTCATTATGATACTGGAAAAAGGTGACTCAAGGATTTGAATACAAAAAAGACAAAGAGAATTGATTAATCCAAAATTCCAAATCAAAACAATTTTTAAAATAAAGTTACAACCCTTGTAGAAGATAGAAGTTGCAAGTTAATATGAAGTAAATCTCAGCCGTCAAGGAAATAACTCATTCATTGATTCATTGATTCATTTATCCATTTGACATCTAGCACTAAAGGCAGATTTAGTGACCTCATCACAGAGTACAATCTTGAAACATGGGTAGGTTTTTCCTAGAAGAGGCAAAGGAAGAGAGTTTCCCAGCAAAGGGATGAGCAAAAGTGAAGCCCAGAGATGTGGAAGAGTGGAATGTGTTTGCAGAATGGTGAAGAGACACAGGTGGTGGAGGCTTGTGGCCTGTGGAGGGAGGTACAGGGTGGATAAGGAAGCAACACACGTAGGGGGCAATGGAGTGTGAAGGGCCTGGAATGAAAAACTCAGTAAGGGACTCAACCTTCTATCTCATAAGAAATGGAGAACATGTGGGTTAAATTCTAAAGCTGGACTAAAGCAGTACCTAATACGCAAGTAAAAGGTCAAGTTTGGACATGGTATTAAGTATTTGTATGAAAAGTTGAATAATGTGTTCCTTTAGGTTCACATATGCTGCCAGATTGGGAAAGCATGCTAACATTTTAAATGCCTACATGAGTTGGAGAAGCAGTGATTTTTAAAGTAAGGAGAGGAAATAAATAAGGACACTAAAATAAGAGCTTAGACAAGTAATGTCTCCAGAGCATGCATGGGACGGGATTTAGATAATGACAGTCAGTTTGCCAGCTAAGGTCTGTCGGTAACAGACCAGCAGAATGATCAAGAGGACCCAATGATTTAAATCAGACTTTTTTGAAAATAGGCACATGGCCCTCAAGCATTTTGAGTGCCTACTATATTCAAGGTACTGTGCTAAGTGGTGGGTAATCGAAGATGAAAGAGAGATGATTTCTGCCATTGAGAAGTTCACAGTTGTACAGGGCAAGGGTGAGATGGACAAGCAAAGAGATCATTGCACTTGGACAACTGAGACATCCTAATAAAGACCTGTTTGCACTGTTTTACAATATTAGAAAAAGAAGAAACTAGTCACTCAGTAGAATGTTCAGATGCTTGTTGTCTGGAACTCTCAGGGTCAAGGATGCATTCCTTTTCCTCTCCTCTCTAGAAAGTTCTATTTATCTCTCAATAAATTCAGCGAGGAGGTTCCTAATTCTTCCCTCACCCCAACCATTAATAATCCCAAGGCTACTGAGTACTGTGGGATTCTGTTTGTGAGATAAATAGCATAGAGGCTGACTTGGAGACCAACCCACTGTTGGCAGGTTACCAAGTGTGGCAGATTCATTATTTGTTCATAATTGTTTATTCCATCCCCATCCTTGCCACATTCACCTATGAGCACAGTATGCTTCCTGATCCCAATGACTTTGACCTTGGCCAAGAGACTCACTTTGGCCAACAGAATCTTAGTGAACATGATATATGCCTCCTCCAAGCAGAAGCTTTAAGCGTTCATGATATGGCTCTATCTGCCTTGTGCTTGTGCCCTTGACTATGAGATTGGTGAACCTCAGATAGGGGCTGCTCCTTCAGCCTACATCTTAGAATGAGAAGATATGTGAAGCCCTGCCGATCCTAGACAAACCCAAGGTCAACCTGGGGTCATCATTTAAGGTGAGCAAGAAATAAATGCTTGCTTTGGTAAACAACCAAGATTTGGGGATTGCTCGTTGTCACGGTATTTGTTGACTAACAGATCAGGTAAAGTGTGATTATCGAGTGAGAAATGACTGTGGCTTAAATTAGAGTAGAGACACTGAAGTCAGGAACGGCAAGGGCTATTTAAGAAGTAAAACCAAAAGGACCTTAGTAATGAATTGGAGGTGAAAGTGAAAAAAAAAAATAGAAGAGTGAATCGTGATATCTGGATTTCTGGCTCTGCAACTGGAGGAGGGAAGCAAAAACAAGTTAAAAAATTAAAGATGTTGGATTCTTTAGTGCATGCAAAGAAAATAATGGAGAATAAGTACTGAAAAATATTTTAATACACATGTGTGTGATTGTAATATTAAAATGACTATCATCCATCTCTATTAAGCCTCGAACAAGGGGAAATAAGCTTAATTTGCATGAAAAGAGGTTATTACACTCAAGAATGACACTTCGGACGAGAAGGTTGTTAGATATTAGAATGCATTATCCATGGTATTCAAGGAATTTTCTTTTACAGGATATATTTCGTTCCAGATTAGACATGGAATTTTCAAATTAATTATGAAGGAATCTTTTCTAGCAGTGTGATTTTACACAATTCTTTCTTATTTTTCAATGACTTTAACCGGGTTAATTTTATCTCTCTGAGCCTCTCACCGTCTGTAAAACAAGGAAATGGAACTAGACGATTTTTCAAAGTACCTCAGCACTTGGAAATAGAAAACAGACCTCAGCAGTAACACAGGACCTTGGAGAATAAACAACAACCTAGTTTTCACAGACGCTGTGGAAGCAATGGGAAAGATGCCTGGGTAGAATGTTCTTTTATACACTGATATTGGTATTGATATTGATAGAAAGAATATGCCTTTTTTAAACCACTATGTACTTCTTTGCTTATAAGGAAAACAAAGTGGTTAAAATTATTTTTGACATAATTAAAATGTGCAAAAAATGGTTGAGAAATGTAACTTCTTGTGGCCTTTTTTTCCCCCTATGAGTTAAATCCCAAATGCTTAATGCCTTAACCCCTGCTTCATGCACCAACAGAATTAAACTTTCCAGTTTGGCCCAAATTGCTATGCTTTGCCTTGAGGGAAATATTAAGGTAAGCAAGATCTACATATGACTTTGGACCTAACCCAGCGCAAAACATCGTATGTAATACTCATAATTCTTGGGTTTGACAATTGAGCTGCTTTTACAGCTATTTGAATCCTGACAACTGGTGCTTTAAGTACAATTTCACATTATTAAATGAGATTTTACTTACAAAGTATCTGATTGATCTATCTATCTATCTAATTTTTTTAAAGGGTAGCCTTTAGTATTTTCATGCCAGGCTTTGTCAAGGCTCTATACATGCAGTAATTCTAAATTTGTTCCAGAGTAACTGAAATCATAGATTACCAATCAGTGAACAACATTTACTGGGTAAATAGTCCTGCAAAGTCAGACACGATATAATGCAGAAGAGAAGGAAGCCAGTGTTAGAAATAGACTATGCCATATGAGACCCAAAGAGGAAGTTAGGTTGCAAAATAAAATTAAACAAAAAAAAGAAGAAAGAAACAAGAAGGTTTCTGATCACAGAGTTCCTCAAATCCTAAAAATAAATAAGAACATGCTGACTCTTGATCGACCAGCTAAAGATAAAGCAGTAGGTAATCTGCAATATAAGGGGAGCAGGACCAAAAAACCTATAATTATGATTCATGAAATAATTGCTTATACTATCAACGGAGTGCTCTTTATGCCCTCATAGCTAGCAAAGAGGGTTTCTGCTAGACTCGGAGTTTATAGGGAACAATCTTTTTGCACTAAAGATTTCCAGAATATAATTTTGCACACAGATATTCAATCAAAGTGTATTGAATGAAAGATTATTAGGGTCAAAACCCCTCAACTCCATAAAGGAAGACTAACTACTGTTTGATCTACTTGGCCCAACATACCCAGCATGGAATAATTAGAATGTCATCAGCTTTATGCCAGAGAGCCCATACTGGTAATTATTTGTAAGCAAATTAACAATTTTTTATGGGAGGGGAAAAAAATCAAATAGTGGTTATTTGAAGTCTTATTCTCAGTATTATGGAATGAAATAGTGGTCTTAATTTATGCACCAATAATAAAAATATATAATAATACCAAACACTCGTGGTGCGTTTATGTGCCAGTCACTGTTCTAAGCACAGTTGAGTATAAACTCTCTTCTTACGAAAACCCCATGAGGGATGTACTATTATCCCCACCTTACAGATGAGTAAACTGAGGCATAGAGCAATAAGTTGCTTAAGAGCACACAGCTAGTAAGTGATAGAGCCAACATTCAAATATAGGCAGCTTATCTCCATTATCTGTGCTCTTATCCAAGTATGTTGACATCCCTCCAATAAACCAACTGTTTATTTCATTCTCTCTCATAGGCCTGGAATTTCTCCCAAGGAAAAGTGTAGCATCACAAAGCATACATGTGCTTTGTGTATGCTCATACATACACGAATGTGTATTTTGCATTTCATACATTCTCATATGTATGAGAATGTCTCATACATTCGTTGTTGCATATTTTCCTTGGCATATTTTAATGAATATTAATGTTAAAGGAAAATCTACTTTTCACAGATCTCCAGCCTATGCTCAATTCAACCTATTCTTTCACTTCCATAATATGAAAACCAAAATGGCAAATTTACATGTATCTTAATTTTTAATTTTTATTTATACTATTTCTTTATCTGCTCAAGTAAACTTTGAACAGAAATGGATGAAAAATTGAATCCAAAAAGAATTTGGACACAGAATATAAGTAGATCTTTACTTTACGTCCTTATGTTTTATAACTTGTACCTACTTGTAAAATTGTAAATAAAACCTTAAAAGCCCATGTAATCATTTCCATGAACACTGATTTTCTGAGTGACTAGAGTGATAGAAGCTTGTCGGTTTTGTCTTCAATATATATCAGGCAGAGGGGAAACCAGTAAGCCTGTCCGCCCAGACGATGCTTAACTGCAGGTGTATTGGTCAAAGCCAACTTACGGTGATCCTGCTGCAGTTTGGTTCCTACCCCCATATCCTATCTGTCAAGGACTGTGAGGAGTCTGAGATTTTTACCCCACATGTACAATCTTGGCTGCCGCAGTTTCCTGTCTGATGGTAAAGACACGAGATTCTGGGTTCGAGACAAAGGACTCTTCCTGCTGGCACAACAGGCAGCATGAATTTTCGTGTTCACATCAATCCTCTAATCTCCTAAATCTTTCTGGCATGATAAATGAAGAGAGCCTGGGGCCATGTTACACATGGCGCGCGTTTGCAGCACTGAAGAGTTCCAAGCTCAGGAAACCCAATTTTCTTTATTATTATTATTTTTTTTAAGCAAACCTGCCCAATCTTTGCCCCAGAGAGACGTTATTATACTAGAGAGCGCACAAATCTGCCCTCAGCTCTGGAGAGAGACACTGTGGCCCTCTTCCAAGGCTATTCCCTATGCAAACATCCTTGAAAAGATAGTTCAGACGAAGAACGAGAGCTGTCCGTGCCCCGGCTCACAAGTCACAAGGAACACAAGAGATCCACAGAGAATTCTCTCCCGATGTGCATTTGCTGCCGGCATCATGGGACCCCAGCCATTTGTCAGCAGCACCCTAATATGGCCAGGCAGCTGTAGGGAGTGAATCAATTTGTAGTAATTAAGTTCTTAATTACTTAAGTTCAGTAATTAAGTTCTAACTATGATCCTCCAAACCACAGAAGCCCGGAAAGGTTACCAATGCTACTGACCCCAGAGATCGACCACCAGCCCACTAAAAATGAGAGTAGACTTTGCTCTAACTACTCAGAAGATCCAAGATACCCCTGAGGGGTTTGCTCCTACCCCTTCCCCCTGCCTTCTCCTGCCCCCACTACCACCCCGAATGCATACAAATTACCTACCTTTCTGCTTAATCCTTTCTGGATCTTTGATGGTTTATGGAATAAGCAAAATCCGTCTCTCCACTTATCTTATTTCTGCCCTCATCATTCCTCCTTATCAAGGTGCTTACCCCATCCCACAATCTTGTACCCACACTAATCGGGTACATCCATAATGGCTAAAGAATTTCCCCTGCCCACCCAGCCCCAGCCCTCCTCCCTTAACTGATGGATTCATTTTTTTTTTTTTTTTTTTATGTGCTCTAAGCAGGCTTCTTTGGTCATTCCCTCACTCATGCCTGAGATGATGATAGTTGTTAATTCTGCGTTCTTCCACAAACCACGTACAAGCCACCGTGGCCAGGCTTACCACTACCCCGCATTAATCATTATTACCAGTCTACATGACAGTTTCCCTGCCTAAATTTTGAGTGACTGGAGGTCAGAGCGTTTGTCTTCTTATTCACAAGTTACCAATAACTTAATGCAATGCCTGGTACATAGTGAGCATTTACAGAACTGTTTGTGGTATCAATGAATGAATGAATGATGCAGTCACACTGAGCTCATTCACAACGAACAGAAGTCTCAAAGGAGCAAAGGCTTTAAGACTAAGAAACAAACCTCTAGTGGTCAAATAGCAAGCCCTATTTCAGGCAGGGCGTTTTTCCAGTTCATGTAATAGCAAAAAAAAAAGTTACCTGTAGAATATGGATTTGTTACATCCACACATTAATAAATGACTTGTTAAATGGCACAATTTGAGAACAAACTTACAAACATCTAGGAACCTCTTCTAAGTAAAGGCAGTGAATTCTCCCATTTCCTCCTGGAGGATTTACTTAAATAAAATATGCTTGTTAAACACTTCCTCCAAAGATGGTTTCCTTAATAATTTGGCCATTTTATTCAAAAAAGGATAATATTGTATTCTTGTGTAAAATGTAAAAAAGCAAGTCTTGACTAATGATGATGCCACATTGTGTATAATTTTGTTCAGCTAATTTTGTTCAGCTAAAAGAAACAAAAGTACTTGTTTACTTGTAAGTTCCTGATATCAGCTCCCACCAATGTAAGAGTAAGTAAAAATAAAACCTGAATTTTTGCATAAAAAAAATTTCTAGTCATTAGGATAAGAGTAAAAGTAACAGTGTTGATCTGATCACTTTCCAGAGGATTTGGAGTAAGCCAGCAAAGAGGAATGAAAGTTGGATGGTAAGAGGAGGTGGGAGGTGACACGAAAAAGAATTAGAAACTCTTGTCCACACTCTGCAGAAACTAAGGCTTCAGAACTGGTCGGACATCTGTTTTCAGCAAAGCAAACCATCAAAAAATGAAAAGGCAGCCTATGGAATGGGAGAGAATATTTGCAAATGATGTAACTGATAAGGGGTTGATATCCAAAATATATAAAGAACTCACATGAGTCCGTATCAAAAAACAAACAAAAAAACGATCTGATTAAAAAGTAGACAGAAGACCTGGACAGACATTTCTCCAAAGAAGACATACAGAAGACCAATAGACAGAGGAAAAGGTGTTCAACATCACTATTCATCAGGGCAATGCAAATCAAAACCACAATGATGTAATATCCCACACCCATCAGAATGGCTAGACTCAAAAAGACAGAAAATAATGTGTTTACGAGGATGTGGAGAAAAGGGAGCCCTCATGCACTGTCGGTGGGACTGCAAACTGGGGCAGCCACTATGGAAAACAGTAGGGAGGTTCCTCAAAAAAAAGTAAAAACAGAATTATCATATGATTCAGCAATTCCACTTCTGAGTATTTACCTGAAGAAAACACTAGTTCAAAAGGATATATACACCCCTATGTTCATTGCAGCATGATTTACAATAACCAAGCTATGGAAGCAACCTAATTGTCCATTAACAGATGTAGTATACACACACACACACACACACACACATACACACACACAGGAGTATTGCTCAGCCATAAAAAAGAATGAAATCTTGCCAGTTGCAACAACATGGATGGACTTAGAGGATACTATGTTCAGTGGAATAAGTCAGAGAAAGACAAATACTATATGATTTTACTTACATGTGGAATCTAAAGAACAAAATAAGAACCGACTCACAAATACAGAGAACAATCTGGCAGTTGCCAGAGGGGAAGGTGATGGGGAGACCGGTGAAATAAGGAAAGGGGATTCAAATGTACAAACTTCCAGTTACAAAATAAAATAAGTGTCACGGGGATATAATATATGGCATAGAGAATACAGTCAAGAATATTGTAGCAACTTAGTAGGGTGACATATGGTAGCTACATGATCACTTCCTAATGTATATAAATGTATCATGTTTTACACCTGAAACTAATAAAATATGGGATGCCAACTGCACTTCAACTAAAAAAAAAAATCTGTGTTACCACTTGGCTGTTTGAGCAGTAAGTTTGCAGGAAAGCATGTAGAACTAGTTATTTGTACCTGGAATAAGAATAGGTTAAATTCTGAATGTTCACATTAGATATCCTTTGAAAAGTTACCCATCATGTTCCTGCTTGGAAACTAGAGTAGTCAGGGATGACACACTCCGGCTTCTCCATCAGGCCACCTGTGGTTCAAGGACAAAGGGAACTGCAGGCTTCCGCCAAGCACAGACATTTGCAAACTGCCGCTGGTTAGTTCCCAAGGCCGAGGCTGGCTGTTGACAAAGGAGGTTGAGCGGCAGACTTACTTTTTACTCCCCCCCCACCCCCACCCCACTGCTCAGCAAGGCCCTACTTCTCAGGGAAAGCTACAGGATTCCTTCCTGAGAGAGCTACAGAAGTAACTCAACATTTCCTTCCCGTGACAAAAGAAATACCCTGACCAGAGTTTCTATCCTTATCTCTCAGAAAGCAGGGAAAACTGAAAAAGAGCTACCTTTGACAAAATGGACTTTAAAAACTTGGTTTTGGACAATTTGGTTGGTTTTATAGGGGTTAGAAGTTCACAGGCAAGGGTTTCAAATAATTCAATAATTCAATTCTTTTTTTAAGATTTTATTTATTTATTTGATAGAGAGAGACAGTGAGAGAGAGAGCACAAGCAAGGGGAGCAGCAGGCAGAGGGAGAAGCAGGCTCCTGGCTGAGCAGGGAGCCCCATGCAGGACTTGATCCCAGGACCCTTGGATCATGACCTAAGCCAAAGGCAGACACTTAACCAACTGAGCCACCCTGGCATCCAATTCTTAAATCTATTCAAAATAGGGTATGATTTCATCAGGGGCTTAATGTCGAATCAGTCTCTTGTTTTGAGCAAAACCCATTAAAGTCTGCCTAGACAAATTTAATTTGCCTCCTTGCAAAATGGTAAAGTATGCACCCTGAATGCACCTTATAAAACAAAACTTCTCCTCACAAGTGTGCTTTTTTGGAATTCCACCTTAGATGATATCAGAAGTTAACCTGTTTATTCTGCTCCTCCAAAATTCTCAGTAAAATCAACTAGTCCTAATCAAATAGATCCTTCTGCTGAAGATCCTGTACTGAATACTGTTTAAAATAAGACAACAGACCCAAAATGGAGTTGCTCAGGCTAAGCTCCACATCACCTAACTGAGACTTATTCAGAGTTTCAACTGTTCCAGAAATGGAATCTTAAGCCAGTCCATCAGGAATCATCACATCAGCATTTGTTAGGTAATCTGCCTGATGGACCCCTGGCCATCCCCTAAAGGAAAATAACCTTGCAATAACCAATCCACTTTATTGCCTAGTATAACTTCCTGTTCCAGCACTTCTGCTTGTAAAATTCTTTCATTTTGTATAGCTCTTCAGTGCCTTTCTATCTGCTGGGTTGGAGGCTGCCCAGTTCATGAATCGTTGAATAAAGTTAATAAGATCATTTAAACTTTGTTTTTTTAACGACACATAACAAAATTGAATTCATTCAATCCTCACTACACTCCCCTATGAATATGTACCATTATTTTATTCATTTTTCGGATGACAAAACTCAAAGTCACAAAGCTAGAATTTGGCAGAGAGAATTCCTACTGGAAAGACAGACTTCAGAGCCCACATTCTTAGTGCATTCTGTATGCCTATTTAAAGCAAGATCTTCATTTTCCATAGGATTTACAACTGTACACTCCTTGAATATTAGAGATATTTGCCCAAGAGATATTTATTCCATTTCAACTGCTTTGAGAAATTATTACTTGGGAACAAAGATGGATTTAGAAGGGCTGTAAGTTAAAATTTTTAAAATTATAACTTTTAAAAGGCTCGAGGTTTTCCAATATGCAAACGCTTCTCAGAATAACAAGATGCATGGACACCTTTGGCTACATGAAGGATAGACAGGCTCAAAGCGAAACTGACATTTGAGTATTTATGTGCTTCATATGTTACCTGATGTAATCTTCATAATACTTCCAGATAAAGATTTTTATTACTTCTGTTTTTTAGATGTAGAAACTGATGTACTGAGGCATTTGGTAATATTACAAATAGCCATTAAATAGCATAGATTTAAATCTAGGCATTCCTGATTCCAGAATCTATGGTCTTAACACCCCCATTTCCACACTGTCCCCTGAGAGCACAAATACATGTGCTTAGCTATCACCAAACACAGTGAGGTGAACGTGATCCAAATACAGCATCCCAGAATCTTCCAATACTCCTTGCAATTATAGATTCCTAATATAATGATTATGTAATGTAGCGATGAAGGTAATAGGCACTATTGGGTAAAGATGAAAGGAAACTGATGAGAGACTGATATTGTCAGACAGTCCACATGTACCACACTCATGGGCAAGAGCAGTAGTGTGAGGGATCAATGTCCCACTGCCTGACTGAGAATCAATCATTCTGGCTTAGCCACTCTGTACTGCTGAACACTAGTTACCTAATGTCTCTGAGCTTTATTTGTCAAGCTGTAAAATGGAGCTATAACCAAGCCCTACCATATCCCAGAGTATATTAGTTATCTGTTGCTGGTGAAGGGTAGCAGAATATGCCACCCCAAAATATTTCATTTTAGCATAAGGATTACTTTGAGCTGAAGGCAATTGAGAAGAAGCAGATACAAGAAAAGCTCTCTGCCCTCTCCGTATTTGCCTAAAATAAATAAATAAATTTATAAAGGTGCCTCTGCTCCTCCCCTCTACTAGGAAGAACAGAAATCAATCAGCAGAGACAACACTAGACCCTTATTAAGCACCAGAGAAATCTACATAAAAAATCTTACCACCTTATCCTTATCTATCATCATTTGCCTGCCCACAATCTGTCAATCCCCTTTTCCTTTGTCTTGTCACTTCTCTAAAAAACTACTGTTCTTTGCTAAGATTCTATATAAGCCCAAGTTCTAACCGCCCTTTGAGTTGTTCATTACTGAGTTCTCCAGTGTACAAGTTTAGTGCACATATTAATAAACATCTGTTTGTTTTTCTCTTGTTAATCTGTTTTTTGTCAGTCTCATTTACAGAGTCCCAGCTGGGAAACTTAGGAGTGAAGTGGAAGAAAGTTAAGTTTTTCCTTTCCTACACCATATAACAAATTACTCTAACACTTGGCAGCTTAAAACAACACATGTTTATATTAACAGTTTCCCCTGGAACGCAGAGGTAGTTATCTGAGTCTTCTGGGTCTCTCGCTGGCTGCAACCAAGGCGATCTGAAGGTTCAACTAGGGAAAGATTCATTTCCAAATTCACTTACATCGTCGTTGGAGGAATCCGATTCTTCTCTAGTTATAGGACTGAGGACCTCAGTTCCTCACTGGCTGTTGGTCAAAGACTGTCCTCTGTCCCTTGCCATGTAGACTGTCCAATATGGCAGCTAGCTTTAAAGCCAGTGAAAGAGTCTGCCAGGAAGACAAAAGTCACAATCTTTTGTAATCTAATCACAAAAGTGATAGCCTACTGCTTTTGCCCTATTTTATTGGTTAGAGGCAAGTCCATAGGTCCAGTACACATTCATGAGAAGGGGATTACAGAAGATGTGAATACAGTAGGCAGGGATCATTGGGGGGCCATCTTAGAAGCCTACCTACCACAGGCAGGCAGTGTGAGTGGGGATCCAACAAGATGACCTGCTTGAAAGCACTTAGAAATCTGGTAAGCGTATGGTTGCTATTCAAACATGGCATTTCTCTTACAGCTTAAATTTTCAAAATTGAGAATTGGATATAATTCCATTGTTTCACTGCATTCATTGCATTCATGCCTGTTGGTTGGAATATAAGCTTGATCAGATATTGGTACTGCGTGCCTGAGAAAAGAGCTGCCCAGGAACATGCAGCTACTTTGAGGGACTACAAGCTAGCTGAGGCATGAGAGCTACGCTAGTTTGCTTTTCTTTCCTTTTGTGCTTTAAAAAAATATATATTATTTCAATTTAGAATTTTACCAAAAAAAAAACCAAAAAACAAAAACAGATTGTAAATAATAATGATAATTCATTGATTTTGTTCTGGTCTTTAAGTATTATTTTTATTATTCTCTGTAACATTTGATTATTGGTTTCTAAGTTTTGATTAACCACTTTATTGTTTTAGCTTTATAGCAAAACACACATGTATAAAACTTATAATTGAATTTTCTGCAGGAAAAATAACTTTTTAGTGAGCCTCTGAAACTCTGTAGTCTCTAACCCCCTTTGCTCAACCACTCTGTTGAAATCAATAGTTTATAAAAACATTTGTGAATAAACAAGATTTCTTAAGAACCAATGATCACATTCTTAAGACCTAATGATCATAGAAAAGATTTTGTGCAATATAATTGTGATACTAATGGGTGAAATATCTATTGGAATTCTCTCTCTTCTCTAAACTTTACTTTCTTCAAAGTCTACCTCAAGTCCTAGTTCCTCCATGACATCTCCAATTACTCAAGTCAACACCAAGTTTTTCTTCTATGTGAAATTCTATTACACTTAGTATTATTATCCTATAACATAGCACTGAAGACTATTTTAAATGATTTCTGTTTCACGGAGTCAATGATTTCTCCACAAGATGCTTATAAACTCTTTACAGGCAATAACCTTGTCATATGTGTGGTTGTTACATCTGCTTTGGGGGAGTCCATTAGTAAAAGCTGATAAAGCAAATATCTAAACGGAAAAGAACTTTGAATGTCATAAATGTAGAAGTTAGAAATTGCCTAAATTCCACACTCTACCCACAAAAACCACTTCCCTTACTAGTGTGGACGTACCAATCTTTTTCTGGACTACATCCAACTTTAAAGACAAAAATCATTTTTTATTCACCTCAACCTTCTCTCTTCACTTTGCATCAATCACCCTTTCCGCACCATCCCACTAAAAAAGCCTACCAAAGTGGTTCACGACAACCTGAGAATTTATCCCAAAGACCGTTTCCTAAGAAGTGAGTCCCCATGATAGAAAGGCAAATGGCGGATCCAACACCAAGAGCACATTCTGGCTTGGCTGTCTTTCCTAAGTAAAGAAGACCATGTGTGACACTTGGTGAAAAAATCTATTTCCTACTATTGCTCTTCTTCCCCACCCCCAACAAAAAAATATAAATAAACACAAACAAACAGAGAATATTTCCTCTCAAGACAGGAAACTGGAACTCTTGAAAATGGGGTTCAATCTGTCTATTCTGTAAACCGAGTATCAGTTTCAGGTCGTATCAGATACTTTCAGGATAGCCCTATCTGGGTCCTCCAGGTTGAATGGTCCTTCTCTACGACCAGAGGACCCTGAAGGGCTCTACCCCTGCCTGGGCCAACAGTAATAGGTCCGGGACTAACTGGGGATGTTAATTAATTTTGTTTATTTACTGCACAGAATTAATCAATTCTACTACACTTTTATATATTTTGGTGTTTTGCCAATGTCAGTTCCATCTGTAATATATCGTTTTCAAGACACAGGCAATCTGTGTGTTTTATCTTATCTTCATTCGGCAATCTGTGGGTTTTAAGCTCTATTGGCTGAGTTTCCCAGAACTGAGGAAGTTGAGAAGTTACATGAGCCACAACAGTTGGCATAATATGTCAGAGGACAGAGAAATGCAACCCAACAAACACGTACTGGGCATTTATTTTATGCAAGGTATTGTGTTAGTTGTTTGAACAGAAGGGTGAGTAAGGTACAAGTCCTACCCTCAAAGAACTCACAATCTGTTTGCAGGAGATACGTGTGTGTAGGCACACATACACACACACACACACACACACACACACAAGAACTAATAACAGTCCGACTATGCCAAGTAATTCAGGAGAGGGATAAGCAAGTGCTGAGAGAAGACAAAAATAAAAATTCATTCTGATTGAGGATATTAGGAACTTCATAGGAAAGTTAATATTTCAGATACAACCCAAGACAAATAGAGTTTCAATAGGCAAAGAATATATAGTTGTTACACAGAAGAAAAATTGGTCATTGGTGGGTTGCTTTTAGATTCAGAAATTATTTTGACTTTTCACATTATGAACTTTCAGTATTAACAATAAAACTTAAGTTGGGGTATTTCAACTTACATTCTTACATGTAATCTTTTTTTTTTTTTTTCAATTAACACACAATGTATTATTTGCCCCAGGGTGCATGTCTGTGGATCCTCAGGCTTACGCATTTCACAGCACTTACCATAGCACATACCCTCCTCAGTGCCCATAACCCAGCCACCCTATCCCTACCCGCCCCTACCCCTCAGTCTTACATGTAATCTTATATATAGGAATATCAGGCGTTCTATTATAAATAGGACTTCCCATGCCTTATTTGTTTATTCTGTTAGTGACCATTATGTAGAGAGTTGAGTATGGAACAAAGAATGTGTGTACATAAACCAGGGATCCTCTTTCTTTCTGCTTCTAGTGAGCTAACAACCGTTTAGTCTGAGAGGCCTTAGTGATTACGTAAGTTAAAGTTTTCATTTTACACACCAGTAAATGGCTAGTTAGCAATAAAATCTGCACTAGAACCCAAATCTTCTGATACTTCCTCTCAAGTACCTCCCACTGCAACTACCCCGAAATCCCGCTCCTGTGAAGGCTCTCGGGAGAGAGGGAGCACTTCCTTTTCAGTTTTGTGGGGAATGGGAGGGTAGAGATAATGGCAGGAAAGTAATTTCATCCCTTGAGCCTTATAAATGGTCTCTTCTGCTTAGTAAGGCAGGCGACTCTGCCCAGGTAGCCAGCCAATTTAGGATCAGCGTGCAGACTTTCCTAGGGTGCTGTGTTTCATTTTCCTTCCCCCCAGTCCCAGGGCCCTCTGGCTGTTGGTCCATAATGGCAGGTTCAGACTCACTGGATTTCCCCCTCACTTACTCCCATTCTTTCCTTGGAGTTCCAGTAATTATCGGGTAGCAAAAGGGAGCCCACCAACATGAAAACCCTGTCAGGGCAGGATTTTACCTATTTAGTTCACTTCCAGGCAATGCTTGCCACATAGCAGGTCCTCAATATTTTCTGAATGAGTGGCAATATTGTTTTGTTTCAGGCATTCAGCTAGACATTTGCATTTATTGGGTTGGCTACAGCTGTATCCTTTTTTTTGGGGGGGGGGTCACTTCATTTAGTCTCTGGGCAGATGAGAATAAATCAGGCTAACCCTGCACCACACTCACCAGCATTAGCTGTTGTCAGGAGGTAGGTGAATGTAACATTGATTCTTTTAGAAATTTTTTCAGAACTCCATTTGGGGAGGCAGATTCCCTTTTTTTCAATTATTTTCTAATTATTTCTAATTCATATCAACTTTTTTTTTAACCTTCCCAGAAAGGAGATAATATCTATAATGATGTCTTACCTACCTTGAGGGTTATATTATAAAAACGGACTGTAGAAAACAAAACAGTCGGCAACATCAAAAACTCATGAGAGAAAAATTCCTGGGGCAGGACTAAAATAGCATGAAGTATAATTTAAAAATACTTCAAGTATATAAAGTATATATTAAGATTATTATAATTTAGATTTCATAATCTAAGGTATATCTCTTAAACAATTTCTACAGGACATCTGCTTCTAACACTCACCTACTTGAATAAGAATTCCCTTCAACCATTTCTTCATCTGCACAAAAAATAGTGTTGCATCATCTTATTATTCCAAGGGAGATATTCCTACATTATTATTTCAAAACGTCCTATACTTCTTTTAAGTTTTTTTCCTAATCATCCCTTATTAGAAAGAAATGGAATGTTTATTTCACTGTCAGTGTCCTTTGTTTTACTCCCAAGAGTCTCCACAAATTAATTGTGTGTGCACTGAGACTTCTCACAAGTTGCCATAGTGTTTGAGAGCATAATTTTGAGGACAGGTCTGCTAGGTGCATTGAGAAAGTAAAGTGAAAATAAATCTAATCTCTCTGCATATTCACACATGTCTAGAGATCAAAATCACTATGGTCATCATTGTGGAATTAAATCAAACCTGTCCATACAAGTATTTAGCTATTTATTCAGCACACGTTTATCGAGTGTTTATTATACCCCAGACTCTGTTGGGAGTGCTGATAGAATCCGTGTCCTCATTAATCTTTCTGAGAGAGTTTTTCTCTTGTGTACGGAGGGGTAGGGGCGCAAGGGGTGGGGATTGGAAACAGATTTGCCTGACAGTTTGGAGAGATAAAGAGGTTTTAACATCACAGAAGCACAAATTTTCAATCGAGTATCAGCTGTCTTGTGTCTTTCAAAAGTAGTTCCTTGCCCACTTCTACCATGGAGCTCTTTCTGTATCTCACCTCTTTCCTCCCCTCTTCCTTTTAAAATATACAATTCAGGGACGCCTGGGTGGCTCAGCTGGTTAAGCAGCTGCCTTCCGCTCGGGTCATGATCCCAGGGTCCTGGGATCGAGTCCCGCATAGGGCTCCTTGCTTGACGGGGAGCCTGCTTCTCCCTCTCCCTCTGCCTCTGCCTGCCACTCTGCCTGCTTGTGCTCTCTCTCTCTCTCTCTCTGACAAATAAGTACATAAAAATCTTTAAAAAAAAATAAAATATACAATTCATTGGTTTTTAGTATATTCACAAGGTTGTCCAACAATCACCACTAATTCCAGAACATTTCTTCACCTCAAACCCATTAGCTGTCACTCCCAATTCTCCCCTCTTCCCAGTCCCTGGCAACCCCTAGTCTACTTTCTCTGTCTATGGATTTGCCTATTCTGGACATTTCATATATGGAACTACACATTATGTGGCCTTTTGTGTCTGGCCTCTCACTCACCATAATGTTTTCAAGGTTCATCCGTGTTGCAGTGTGTAGCAACACTTAATTCCCTTTTATAGCAGTGAATTATTCTATTGTATGGAAATACCACATTTTGCTTATCTATTCATTGATGGACATTTGGGTTCTTCCTACTTTTTGGATATTATGAATAATGCTGCTATGAACATTCATGTACAAGTTTTTTTATAAACATACGTCTTCAATTCTCTTGGGTACATACCTAGAAGTAGAATTGCTGGGTCATATAGTAATTCTGTTTAGCATTATTCCCCCTCATTGGCTCTTATTTTTTTTATTAATTTTATTATTTTTTTATGTTATGTTAGTCACCATACAGTACATCATGAGTTTTTGATGCAGTGTTCCATGACTCATCGTTTGTGTATAACACCCAGTGCTCCATGCATTACGCGCCCTCCTTAATACCCACCACTGGGCTATCCCATCCCCCCCACCCCCCGACCCTCTAAAATCCTCAATTTGTTTCGGAGTCCATAGTCTCTCATGGTTCTTCTCCCCCTCTGATTTCCCCCCCTTCATTTTTCCCTTCCTTCTCCTAATATCCTCCATGCTATTCTTTATGTTCCACAACTAAGTGAAACCATGTGATAATTGTCTTTCTCTGCTTGACTTATTTCACTTAGCATAATCTCCTCAATCCCATCCATATTGATGCAAAAGTTGGGTATTTATGCTTTCTGATGGCTGAATAATATTCCACTGTATATGTAAACCACATTGTCTTTATTCATCTGTTGAAGGGCATCTCGGCTCTTCCACAGTTTGGCTATTGTGGACAATGCTGCTATGAACATTGGGGTGCATGTGTCCCTTCTTTTCACTATATCTGTATCTTTGGGATAAATACCTAGTAGAGCAATTGCCGGGTCATAGGCTAGCTCTTTTTTTTTTTTTAACATCTTGAGGAACCTCCACACTGTCTTCCAAAGTGGCTGTACCAACTTGCATTCCCACAAACAGTGTAAGAGGATTCCCCTTTCTCCATATCCTTGCCAACACTTGTTGTTTCCTGTCTTGTTAATTTTTTCCATTCTAACTGGTGTGAGGTGGTATCTCATTGTGGTTTTGATTTCTATTTCCTGATGACTAGTCATGTTGGACATTTTTTCGTGTGTCTGTCAGCCATTTGTATGTCTTCTTTGGAGAATTGTCTGTTTATGTCTTCTGCCCATTTTTTGACTTGATTATTTGTTTTTTGGGTGTTGAGTTTGAGATGTTCTTTATAGATCTTTGGTATCAGCCCTTTGCCTGTAGTGTCATTTGCGAATATCTTCTCTCATTCCGTGGATCGTCTCTGTTTTGTTGACTGTTTCCTTTGCTGTGCAGAAGCTTTTTATCTTGATGAAGTCCTAAAAGTTCATTTTTTGGTTTTGTTTCCCTTGGCTTTGGAAACATGTCTTGAAAGAAGTTGCTGTGGCTGATGTCGAAGAGGTTACTGCCTATGCTCTCTTCTAGGATTTTGATGGATTCCTGTCTCACATTGAGGTCTTTCATCCATTTTGAGTTTATCTTTGTGTATGGTATAAGAGAATGGTCGAGTTTCATTCTTCTGTATATAGCTGTCCAATTTTCCCAGCACCATTTACTGAAGAGACTGTCTTTTATCCATTGGATATTTTTTCCTGCTTTTTCGAAGATTATTTGACCATAGAGTTGAGGGTCCATATCTGGGCTCTCTACTCTGTTCCATTGGTCTATGTGTCTGTTTTTGTGCCAGCACCATGTTGTCTTGGTGATCACAGCTTTGTAATATAGCTTGAAATCAGGCAACATGATGCCCTCAGCTTTGTTTCTCTTTTTCAACATTTCCTTGGTAATTTAGGGTCTTTTCTGGTTCCATACAAATTTTAGGATTGTTTGGTCTAGCACTTTGAAAAATGCCATTGGTATTTTGATCAGGATAGTATTGAAATATAGATTGCTCTGGACAGCATAGACATTTTAACAATGTTTATTCTTCTGATCCATGAGAATGGAATATTTTTTCATCTTTTGTGTCTTCTTCAATTTCTTTCATGAGTGTTCTGTATTTCTAGAGTATAGATCCTTTACCTCTTTGATTAGGTTTATTCCAAGATACCTTATGATTTTTGGTGACATTGTAAATGGAATCAATTCTCTAATTTCTCTTTCTACAGTTACATTGTTAGTGTATAAGAAAGCAACTGATTTCTGTCCATTGATTTTGTATCCTGCCATATTACTGAATTGCTGTATGAGTTCTAGTAATTTGGGGGTGGAGTCTTTTAGGTTTTCTACATAAAGTATCATGTCATCTGTGAAGAGAGAGAGCTTGACTTCTTCTTTGCCTATTCGGATGCCTTTAATTTCTTTTTGTTGTCCGATTGCTGTTGCTAGGACTTCTAGTACTATGTTGAACAATAGTGGTGAGAATGGGCATCCTTGTCGTGTTCCTGATCTTAAGGGAAAGGCTCTCAGTTTTCCCCCATTGAGAATGATATTCGATGTGGGTTTTTCATAGATGGATTTTATGAAATTGAGGAATGTTCCTTCTATCCTTATACTCTGAAGAGTTTTAATCAGGAAAGGATGCTGTATTTTGTCAAATGCTTTTTCTGCATCAATCGAGAGGACCATGTGGTTCTTGTCTCTTCTCTTACTTATGTGTTCTATCACATTGATTGATTTGCAAATGTTGAACCACCCTTGCACCCCAGGGATAAGTTCCACCTGGTTGTGGCAGATAATCCTTTTAATGTACTGTTGGACCCTGTTAGCTAGGATCTTGTTGAGAATTTTGGCATCCATATTGATTAGGGATATTGGTAAAAAATTCTCCCTTTTGATGGGGGTCTTTGCCTGGTTTTGGGATCTAGGTAATGCTGGCCTCATAGAATGAGTCTGGAAATTTTCCTTCTGTTCCTATTTTTTGAAATAACTTCAGGAGAATAGATATTATTTCTTCTTTGAGTGTTTGGTAGTATTCCCCAGGGAATCCATCAGGTCCTGGACTCTTGTTTTTTGGGAGGTTTTGATCACTGCTTCAATCTTGTTACTGGTTATTGATCTATTTAGGCTGTCAATTTCTTCCTGTTTCAGTCTTGGTAGTTTATACGTTTCCAGGAATGCATCCATTTCTTCTAGGTTACTAAATTTATTGGCATATAGCTGTTGATAATAATTTCTAATGATTGTTTCTATTTCCTTGGTGTTAGTCGTGATCTCTCCCCTTTCACTCATAATTTTATTAATTTGGGTACTTTCTCTAATTTTAACTATTTCCCTTCTCATGCATGTGTTAGGCTTAATTCGTTGTTGATTCTCCAGTTCTTTAAGGTGTAAAGAAAGTTTGCGTATTCGGGATTTTTCTATTTTTTTGAGTGAGTCTTGGATGTCTATGTATTTCCCCCTTAGGACCACCTTGCCATATCCCATAGGTTTCGGATTGATGTGTTTTCATTCTCATTGGTTTCCATGAATTGTTTAAGTTCTTCTCCTGATTTCCTGGTTGATCCAAACATTTTTGAGCAGGATGGTCTTTGGCTTCCAAGTGTTTGAATTTCTTCCAAAATTTTTCTTGTGATTGAGTTCCAGTTTCAGAGCTTTATGGTCTGAGAATATGTAGGAAATAATCTCAGTCTTTTGGTATTGGTTGAGACCTGATTTGTGACCCAGTATGTGGTCAATTCTGGAGAAAGCTCTGTGTGCACTCAAGAAGAATGAATTTCTGTATATATATCTATGAGGTCCATCTGATCCAGTGTGTCATTCAAAGCTCTTGTTTCTTTGTTGATTTTCTGCTTAGATGAGCTGTCTATTGCTGAGACTGATGTGTTGAAGTCTCCTACTATTAACGTATTATTATCAATATGTCTCTTTATTTTGGTTAGCAAAGATATTTACAATTGTTAGAACTTCTTGTTGGATACTTTAAAAATGATATAGTGTCCTTCTGTATCTCTAACTACAGTGTTTAGCTTAAAATCTAATTTATCTGATATGAGAATTGCTACCCCAGCTTTCTTTTGAGGTCCGTTGGCATGAAAGATGGTTCTCCATCCCTTCACTTTCAGTCTGGATGTATATTCAGGTTCAGAATGAGTCGCTTATAGACAGCATATGGATAGGTCTTGTTTTTTTATCCAATCTGCAACCCTGTGCCATTTTATGAGAGTATTTAGGCCATTCACGTTGAGAGTAATTACTGAAAGATATGATTTTATTGTCATCATGTTGCCTGCGAAGTCCTTGTTTCTACAGATTGTCTCTGTATATTTTTGTTTTATATCACTCTTGGGTCTTTCCCCTTTTATAGAACCCCACTTAATATTTTTTGCAGGGCCAGCTTGGTGGTCACATATACTTTCAGTTTCTGCCTGTCCTGGAAGCTCCTCATCTCTCCATCCATTCTGAATGACAGCCTTGCCAGATAAAGAATTCTTGGCTGCATGTTCTTCTCATTTAGTACCCTGAATATGTCTTGCCAGCCCTTTCTGGCTTGCCAGGTCTCTGTGGACAGGTCTGATGTTACTCTGATATTCCTCCTTCTGTACGTAAGGAATCTCTTCCCCCTAACTGCCCTTAAGATGGTTTCCTTGGTTCTAAGATTTGCAAGTTTTACTATCACACGTCTGGGTGTTGGTCTGTTGTTCTTGATCTTAGGAGAGGTCCTCTCTACCTCTAGGACACGAATGTTTGTTTCATCCTCCAGATTAGGGAAATTCTCAGCTACATTTGCTCAAATATATCTTCTAGTCCTCTCTCTCTCTCTCTCTCCACCCCCTCGGGGATCCCAATAATTCTGACATTGGAACGTTTCATGGCATCATTTTTTCTCTAATTCTGTTTTCATGGATTTTAAGCTGTTTTTTCCAGGCCTCCTCCTGTTCCTTCTTTCTATCAGCTTATCTTCTAGATCACTAATTTGTTCTTCTGCCTCATTTACTCTAGCTGTTAGGGTATCTAGATTAGATTGGATCTCATTGATAGCATTTTTAAGTTCTGCCAGATCAGCTCTCATTTCTACCCTTAGAGAATCTATGTTGCCATTAATAGTTTTCTCCATCCTAGCTATTGTCTGCATAACAGTTATCCTGAAGTTTACTGCTGACATCTTGCTTATATTCATATCCATTAGTTCTGGATCGGAGGTCATAGTCTCTGAGTTTTTCCTATGTTGGGGGTTCCTCCTCTTAGTCATTCTGTTGAGGGGTGGTTGAGGGAATGTACAGAGTCCAAATTATTGACCACAACCCAAACAAGATGTACCTGTTTTATAGGAACCTTAGGGTTGTCTGCCTCTTGTTCTTCCAGCCTGTCTTCTGGGGGAGGGGACTGCCACACTGTTACTCAGGCAACACTGTTTGGGTAGAGTTGTTCTGTCCCCTGTGTGGGGGGATGGGCTCAGTGAAAACTGGTTTGGGGAGGCTTTTGTTCTCTGGTGGCTTTCTCTGGCAGCTTTCTATGTCCCACACCTTCCCATCGAGAGTCAGAGCAGAAGTGATCTTATTCAAACCTCTGTCTCAGAACAGAGAAATTGCAATCTGCCCCTCAGTGAGGTCTCCATGCTACATTGTCTCCGTTTCTGTCGGTACTGCCAAAAACCTCAGTGTCCTGGGTTGTGTGCCCCACAGCTGCACTCACAGCCCTCACTTCCAGGTCCAGGCATGTCTCTTCCCTTTCTGCTTCTAAAACCGCCAGCTGCCACCAGTTCACACACATGACCCTGCAGCTCCAGGTTTCAGTCTGGGGGGCTGGCCTAAAGTCCTTTCTCTATGGCTACTGGTCTGCGAGTCTGTGCCTTGTCCCAAGTGAGGGAGGTTTTTGTGCTCCAGTGGTGCAGAATCCCAGAGGCTTCCTCCCCCTTCCATTTATCTTCTGATATCTGCCTGTGGAATCACTGCTCCCTGCTTCATACCTTGAGACCAACCGCCTGAGATATTCTGTTTGTAGAGATCCAGATATATCTTCTTACATCATAGGCTGATTTCGTGGGTGTTCAGAATGGCCTGGTAGATATTCAGCTCAATTCAGGGGAATGGTTGAAATAGGGTCCCCTACTCCTCCTCCATCTTCGCCAGTCCTCTGTGTGGTATTATAAGGAGAAGCCAGACTGTCTTCCAAAGTGGCTGGACCATTTTATACTCCCAGTTTCTCCATATCCTGCCAATACTTGTTATTGCCCCTTCTTAAAAATTATTATTATAGTCTTCCTAATGGGGGTGAAGTGATATCTCATTATGATTTTGATTTACATTTCCCTAATGACTAATGATGTAAAGCAACTTTTCATGTGTTTACTGGCCATTTGTATATCTTCTTTGGTGAAATGTCTATTCAAATACTTTGCCCATTTTCTGAGTTAGTCGTCTTTTGAGTTAATAGTTATTTCTATATTCTGAATTAAGCTCCCTATCAGGTATATGACTTGCAAATATGTTCTCCCATTCTATGAATTGTCTTTTCACTTTATTATTGGAGACTTTTGAGGTACAAATGTTATTAATTTAGATGAAGTACAATTTATGAATTTTTCCTTTGGTTGCTTGGGCTTTAGAAATCATTGTCTAATGCAATAATTATTTGTACTTATGTTTTCTTCTAAGAGTTTTATAGTTTTAACTTTTATATTTAAGTCTTTGATCCATTTTGAGCTAAATTTTATATATGTTGAGTGATAGAGGTCAACTTTATGCTTTTACATGTGGATATCCAGTGTGCAATAACTTTTGCTTAACTTTTAAATTCCGCCATGGAAGAAACTGTATCTTCATTAATCTCTTGCCCACTTCTTGGATTATATGAAAAATAGCATATTTAAAGCTTTCATATACAAAAATAAAATTGTATCATCTCAAAAACCTTAGCTGGAAATACCATAGTTAAGTTTTACTATATTTTCTTTGTATATCCACTCTTGTCTGTAAATTCAATTCTAACTTGAACTGACTCTTAATTAACAAGTAACACATAGGACTTGCAAGAAGATCTTAGGCTGATTCTCAGAATTCAGCATTTCATTTTCATAATGTAATCATCTAACCATAAGGATATAAGGAGACACTTTCCCAATAAATCTTATTCATACATAGTAATGGAAGAGAGGGAATAGGCAATCTCGGGAAGCAGAAATTAATAGAGAATATGGTTCAAGCTATAATAGAATAAAGCAGATGCTTTTCTAATATATGAAACAGTCATTCACAGTGTACTTTAGACCTGGATCATATTATATTACCTATAACCATACTAGTCTCCAACAAATGTGTGACATTAGTGATCATTGCTATATTTTCTAATTTCAGTAATCAATGCTACACTTATTTTTTTAATAAGGGAAAAATATAGGACTCATCATGGTACTATTTGAATTTTATTTTTGAATCATGATTTTATTGGTAATTCATGTAAGGATAGCAACATCTGTAGGATCTGTAGTGTATTCACAGTTGTCCAAATTCATTTTTAAAAATTTTTATTTATTTATTTATTTATTTATTTATTTATTTATTTGAGAGAGAGGGAGAGAACTCAATCAAGGAGAAGGACAGAGAAAGAGGGGGAGAAAGAGAATCTCAAGCAGACTTTTCCTGAGCATGGAGCCCAATGCAGGGCTTGATGGGTGGCTAGATCTCATGACCCTGAGATCATGACCTGAGTAGAAATCAAGAGTCCAACACTTAACCGACTGAGCCACCCAGGCACCCCTAAATTCATTTAAAAAAAAAATAAGTATTTTGCTAAAGAAGATATATTCAAAATTAATAAATACATGAAAATATGCTTAAACATTACTAATCACTAGGGAAATGCAAATTGAAACCACAATATCATACCAGCACAGACCCATTATAATGGCTATAATTTTATTTATCCAAATTCACTTTTATAACAACCATAAGATTAGGCAAAATCAGTGCTACTATTCCCATTTTCTAGAGAGAAAAATTACTAATTGATCATTGTTATTATAAGCTATTTCTAGCATGTCGAAAAGTATTTAAAATGTAAACAGGACGTATTAGCCAGCTTTATCATCTCATCATTTTATCATATTTACCTGAGATTTTTAGAAAAGAACTACAGGGAGCTGGGGTCACTCAGTTGGTTAAGCATCTGCCTTTGGCTCAGATCATGATCCTGGAGTCCTGGGATTGAGCCCTGCATCAAGCCCTGCAAGGAGACCTGCCTCATGCTCCCTGCTCAATGGGGAGTCTCCTCCTCCTTCTCCCTGTGCCGCTCCCCCTGCTTGTGCTCTCTCTCTTTCAAATAAATAAATAATCTTTTAAAATAAATAAATAATAAACAAACAAACCAATAAATAAATAGAACTACAATATGTAGACATGATTGGAATCCTCGTTACTCCTTTCCCAGTTCCATTCCTTTTCCTTCCTCTCGATAGCAATTACTTAGTATTATTTCATTCTTAAGGATATTTTCACTACATACATATGCATTCTTAACAATATATAGTATTGTTTTATATGTTTTTAACTTTTATGACCTCATATTCTAAGTGTTATTCTACTGTTTGCTTTTTTCACTCAGCATTATATTTTGGGGGAGTCATCCATGTTGATACGTGTTTCTCTAATTTGCTTCTACTATATCATTCTGTTGGATGACAAGAACACAATATTTTTAATCTATGTTTCTCTTGACGAATATTTAGATTCTGAATGTATCTATTCTCTTAAATTCATATGTTGAAACTTAATCTCCAATGTGATAGTATTTGGAGGTGGGGCCTTTGGGAGATGATTAGGTCATGAAATTGGAGCACTCATGAATAGTATTGATGTCCTTTTAAAAGAGACCTCAGAGAACTCTCTCACCTCTTCTTCTGCTATGTGAGGGTGCATCAAAAAGACAGCCAGGAAGTGGGATATCATGAGACACCAAATCTGCTGGCACCTTGATCTTAGACTTCCCAGCCTCCACTACTGTGAAAATTAAATTTCTGTTGTTTATAAGCCACCCAGTCTATGGTATTTTGTTATAGCATCCCAACAAACTAAGATTCCTTTCAAGTTGCCACTATTATTAGTACAAATGCTGAAGCAACAAGCATTTTTATGTATGTCTCTAGAGAGTTGGTAAAAATCCACCTACTCCCTATTAATTTGTAATAGCACTTTTGTCATATACCAAATTTCTATTTATATCTTGGTCTTTATATCTTGGTCTAATAATTTTTCCCTATGTCAGTATCAAATGTCTTTATTATTATAGTTTTATAAGAAATCTTAATATCTCACAAAGAAATTTCTGACACTTTACTTTTATCTTGAAAACAATCTTGATATTTAGTCTTTATTCTTTCAGATACTTTTTGATCAATTTATCAAAATTAATGAAAAGCCTCATGTAAATTTTGATTAAAATCACACTGAACTTGAAAATTAATCTTCACAAATGAAGTTTCAGTTAAGTTATTGGACTCCTGCGTGGGTGGGTACAAGAGGTGGTACACCTCTCATACTCTTTAGAGATTTCTTCAGGAATTTCAACAGTGTTTTCCTTTGCTCCATAAAAGTCTTTCATATATTTAATTAGATTTATGCTAGACTCCTACTAGTATTTATTGCTGTTTTGAATGGGCTATTTCTTCTACCATATTTCCTTATTGTCTTTTACTGTCAGGAATGTAATTTGTTTTGCAAATTGATCTAAAATACAGAAATGTCACTAAACACTAAATGTCACTAAACACTGTTATTGCCTTTTTAATTTTCATGTAGGTTATCTTGAATTCATTATCTAGATAATCATATTGTCTCAATATAGGAATAGTTGTATTTTCCTTTCTACTTCTTACACCTCTTATTACTTTTTCTTGTCTTATAACATTGGCAAAGAATAGAAGTAATGGTACTGGCCATCTTTCTCTTGTTTCCGGTTTTAAAAATAATCATTTATTTGATCTTTCTTTAGCCTTTGATCTTATAGGCTATAAGGATCAATATGTATTCTTACTATGAATCCTTTCAATCAACGTTTCTTCCAAAGTTATTAAGCATTATATAAATTAAAGTGCACAGATACAGCCTCATAGCAAATGAGATTTTAATTTCAATTAAAGCAAAACTGATGCATACTACTAATTACCATCCTAATTCTTCCTCTGTTAAAGGTTCATTTAGACAACCAGTTAAATTGATAAATGCACTCCAAATCTGTCAGGGGGTAACATAGGAATCATCTTTGATGATGAAGACACATCACAATAAGTTTTCCACTACTTTAGATTATTGAGCATCAATGTAAACCAAAAAGCATATTATGATGCAATTGAGACCTGGTGGCAAATTTTAAATATTAAAAGCATAATCCCTTTCTTCTCTCATTCTAAGTCATGTTTAGCTTGTTTTTTTATTTGGGATTATTTGCTGTAAACCAGAGCTGTGAACTTTCCTTCTGGCTGATATTCCTGCCTCCCACTGGCATTGGTGGCACAGTGAGTCTCTTTCCTTCCATCACTTGTGATGGTCAGCAAATGCTCTTGGGGGTTCATGTTGTTCTACTGTAATTCTTTACAAAACTACTTGCAGTAGATACCCCTATTTAAAGATGACAAGAAGTTAGAACACAATTCCAACAGACCAGTATTAAGGTTGAATTAACATTTTCTCTTCCCTAATAAAAATGTTTACATAGAGTCCTTGTTTTAGGCTTTCCATTTTTTCACTCAAAAGTGTGAGGATGTTCCTCCCCAAAATAGGAAAAATGGATTCCATGGTCACTGCTGGTTTCTTTGAGTCAGGATTATATAGTAAGACATCCATCAGTTCTGCATACCCTTTGGAAACAGTAAAAAATCTAAGGCAATTTTTAGCTGAGCTAGAAAATCACGAACTTGCCAGAAACCTGTTTTCCTTCCCAAGTGCCATTTTTTCCACTAGACCTATATGCCCAACAAAGCTTCAGCCCTGATCCAATTTGGAATCTAGCTTCTCAGTGCCCACACCCAGACTGCATCTGTAGCTGCAGGAAATCTCAAAATTGAGGTGCTCAGAGATCTGGTTGTAGCTTCTGATGCTTCTCGAGGTACTTGGCTTCCTTTCCCACTTACAAGTACTTCACAGAGAAAATAAGAGCACATCCAGCCAGATTGTCTCAGCATTTCCCCCTGAAGCTTCTCTGTATGTCTCCATTTCTACCGTTCCTCCCTTCCAGCCACAGGAGAGGAGATGCCTCTGTGCCGAATAACCTTCTCCCGACACTATGAACCCCTTCCTCACTGTATCTCCTTCAACATCCCGACCCACCCAGCCAGCATGTGCTCTTGTCCCTCAACCTGAAAGATTGTGTGAGTATTTTTCCATATTTTAAGAAGTTCTTCTCCAGCTATCAATATGGCTCTCTCTTTCCCATTACAGTCAAATGTGACTCTGTTTTTCAATCTATTTTGCAGGCTCCTCTTCTCTCAACAAACCCTATGGTGGCCTCCAGGTCCTGATCTTGGCTCTCCTATCAGTCTCTGCACTTCCCCCCAGATCATCTTGTGTTAATCATGGCTTCCACCTCAAAGACTCAGCTCTATAACCCTACTACACACCTATCCTGACCTTCATACACTGCAAGCCAGCCCCACTTCAACTTTCCCAATTCAACAGGTTCAAAGTGGACTCACGCTCCGCACATCATCTGTTCTGCCTCTTGTACTTTCCCATGTTAGCCAGGGCCACCATCCTTCTCCCTGGACAAGCAAACCAGAAATAGTTGTCTGAACTGCCTCATTGCTCAATAACACCTGGAGTTCTTCTGCTACACCGCTTCAGGGAGTCTCACTGGCCTCCACCACCTTCCATCCTATTCAACTGGTTGCTCTATCCCACTGTCTCCAGTTATTTTGTTTCTTGTCATTTCTAATGAACTCTATGCCTGACTCTCCTCCCTGTATAGTAAAGTCAAATATTCAAGGAATGTAATATTCTTCAGCCTCTATAACTAAACTTAATTTCAGTCGGTGTCAATTCCAGGCAACCTCAGTTATTTCAGCCTCCCTGTCTCTGCCTCCCCCATTCCAACTTCCCATAAGAAAATAAAGATGTGCAGAAGAGAGTGTGCACTCCGGGGAGCATGGGGAATATGTGATCTCTCCCTATACCAGACAGGATGTGGAGAAATTCTTGATGCTATGCTACCTGTCTATTCATGCAGCCATCTCTAGTTTTCCCACTCCACACATGTTCAATAGAAGGAAAATCTACATGGCTTACCCCCTCTCTGGGCTCTACCCTGAAAGCAAGCCACAAGGGCTCTGTGCTCATGGGCTGCTCTAACTCTCCAGAGCTATAGTCATGTATCCATCCCACCTTGAGGACTCAGTCTGGGGCAAGACAGGGCAGAAGTGGCAGTACCTGAGAAGTCAGAGAGCACAGCTCCTTCTGGACTCACTCAACATCCATTAGTCCCCTTCTTACATTTTTCCCCCTAGCTTAGTCTTTTTAAAATTATTATTATTGTGTTCAGTTAGCCAGCATATAGTACAACGTTTGTTCTTGATGTAGTGTTCAATGATTCGTTCATTCGTTGCATATCACAACACATGCTCTCCTTAATACCCATCACCGGGCTAGCCCATTCCCCATCCCCTTCCTCCTGTAACCCTCAGTTTGTTTCTCAGAGTCAGAGTCTCTCATGGTTTGTCTCCCTCTCTGATTTCCTCCCACTCAATTTTCCCTCCTTTCCCCTATGGTCCTCTACCCTATTCCTTATGTTCCACATACGAGTGAAATTATATGATATTTGTCTTTCTCTGCTTGACTTATTTCACTTAGCATAATCCCCTCCAGTTCCATCCATGTCGGTGCAAATGGGTATTCATCCTTTCCGATGGCTGAATAATATTCCATTGTATAGATGAGCCACATCTTCTTTATCTATTCATCTGTTGAAGGGCATCTCAGCTCCTTCCACAGTTTGGCTGTCATGGACATTGCTGCTATGAACATTGGGGTGCATGTGTCCCTTCTTTTCACTACATCTCTATCTTTGGGATAAATACCTAGTAGTGCAATTGCTGGGTCGTAGGCCAGCTCTTTTTTTTTTTTTTAACATCTTGAGGAACCTCCACACTGTCTTCCAAAGTGGCTGTACCAACTTGCATTCCCTCAAACAGTGTAAGAGGGTTCGCCTTTCTCAATATCCTCGCCAACACTTGTTGTTTCCTGTCTTACTAATTTTTGCCATTCTAACTGGTGTAAGGTGCTTTCTCATTGTGGTTTTGATTTGTATTTCCTGATGACTAGTGACGTGTCTTGAAAGAAGTTGCTGTTAGCCTAAATATTCTTAACTACATCTGCGCCAGATTATTTTGATCATCATTCATTGATCTAAATCTAATGTTTGTAAATAAACTTGATGTCCTGGGATATTCTATGTTTACACTTTTGAGGGTCAAGAGCTTTCAGAGTTTAAAAGCCTCACTTCAACTGTGTCATTCATCCCCTGAGACAATGGACACCACACACAATGGAGGAAGGGCAATACGCACAAGGAGGGAAGGAAACAGGGAATAAAACCCCCTCTACCATTTCCTGGCACACGATTCCATTCTAGGTGCTGCATTCTGTGTCTCAAGGAGCTCTAGCTCTTTGCTCAAGGACCAGGCCTGCTATCTCACGTTCCACTTGACAGGAAAGTTCCAGAAAGGGTGCCCTTAACTCCTCCTCTACTTCACTCAGTACCCTTCCTGCTTCACCTCATCTCTCAAATTGCCTTCTCACCTTCATTCCGAGTTACACTCTTAGATCAACTAATTCACCAAGGAGGATTCCTAACTTCCTCCATTTTGCCCCCAACTTCCCCCTTAACTAGCCCATGACAAAACTGGAATTTCCAACCGCAAATCTCATCATGTCCCCTTCTTGCTTAAATCTATCAGTGGCCTCATCACCTGCAGGACAATTTGGGGGAACTCCTCAGTGCAACACAGAAGGCTAGATAGTGGTCCAGTGTGGACCTCACCCCCAGCACACCCCACCTGAGGCACAGAGCTTTTCCCAGTAGGGTCTCTAACTGTGTCCTCTCTGCATCGTTTTACATCTCATTCCCCTTCTTGGTAAGTGCATATCCTCTCCCCACCATCTGCCTCACCACCTCACCACCCCTGCTTCCTTCTGAACACAAGAGACAAGTCACTAAGAGCAATCAAATGATAATGTTTTTGATAAGTCACCTTCTAAAGGGAACTGGTCTTATTTAGTCCATCAAAAAGTGGCAGAAGAATCTTTGTTTCCTTGTATTTTGTTTCATTCCCAGTTCTTCTCCTTTTACCAAGCCTAAAGATGGCCACATTTCTTATGGCTTTCTAAAAGGGATGACATAGCCTATGTTTGGCTTTTGAGCCTTCCACTTAGGTCCTGAAGAGACTCTAGGAGGATTCCTGTGTTAAGGAAAGGGAGCCACACCAGGGAGCATGAGTGATCTTAGCCAGTGGTGAGGCCTGAGTGCGCCATTCCTGGCTAGGTTTGGAAATTCCAAAATCAGGAGGGCTCTGCCTTTCCTTAGTGAAGCCCAGGGGTCAAGCATCAGGCCCTAGGATTCTCGTGACCATAAAAGTGCAAGAACAGAAAGAAGGCCTGTGCAGTGAGTCTAGAGATCAATGCTAAAACTGCTGCATTTCTCCCAGGCCCAGGGTGGCGTGAGTGAGGCCACAGAAAGGCAAGAGAGGATTTCCTGTTTCTAGAATGCTGAGGGAGGAGGGGATGTTTTCTTTGTACCTCGAAGAAAGTCAAGATGTGGCACAACACTGAAGAGAATTGGGGACAGCCTAAATTGACTGAATTTACTTTCTATTACCCAAACGAATGAGGCATTTTCAATGAAATCCATTTCAGGTATAGATAAGTCTCCTACCTGCCTGTTACAGATGGAGATTCACACCTACACTCCCCCCTTCTCCAAATATAAGCCGAGAAGCACTGTATCACAAACTTTTAGATTTTGGAGGGGCATAATACGAGTGATCTGATGGATTTTCCCTTGGGACCACGCAAGAAGAAATGGGTTTAAAATGAGGCAAAAAAGGTTCCAGTTGGACTTTAGAGAGATTTTCGAGAACACACAGACAACACCAGAGAAAGGATGTGATTATGTTATTTTTAAAAGAGAAGATTGGCCTATACGCTTCCTGAAGTTGTAGTTCATATTTGTTTTATAATTAATAATGTACAAAACGTATGCTTTACTTTGGAGAATGAGGGTTGGGCTCACCCCACCCTGGGTCACCCCCACTCCACCCCTAACTCAGGCCGCTCCAAAGACCCAATAATTTAAAAGTCAACCCCTCACTTGGGTATGGCAGCAGCCCCTTTGCCTGAGCCTTTGGATGCAGAGAACACAAGGATTCTCAAGTTCAAGTTTGTATACATGTCTGAGTAAAAAACTAAATGATTTTCTCTCTCCCAGTGAAAGGGACATCTACAGTCATGAATATCTTTGCATTCCACCCGAGAAAAAGTTTCAGCTCTTCTCAAATTATCAGCTCTTCAGTTTCTGAAAATATTTGACCAAGAGTAATTATTATTTTGATGATTTCAAGTCTGGGCTGGGTAGTAAGCCCTTCTTGACAAATATTCCAGGGAGGCAAGGCTGGTGAAAAATTATTTATCAGTTCGGTTGCCTATATCTCTGTTGGACAGCACAAACAGAAATGGCCCTCTGCTTTTTAACTTTCCAGATACAGTGTATTGTCACGTTTTTATTCTGGAAGGATGACGGTCTCCAACTGGAGTGAGCCTGGTGCCATGCCTCACCCAGAGTCACAGCTTGTTTCAGAGAAGTCCAAATTCTTTACTCTCCATTTAAAGAAAGCAAAGCAGAAGTAGCACTCTTTTAACTGCTAGGTTTCCGAATGTGGAAGACCCAGGAGAGTTGTAGGATGCAGGAAGTGGGGAGAAAATCCAAAGAACATATTAACGCGTGCGCGTGCGCAAACACACCAATTTTATGAGAGGTGGTCGTTACCAGAGGGCAGTTTTTATCGCTCTGAGTAATTTATAGCTTTTAAATGTAATGTTATCATGCAAATAAAGTTTTTTTCTACCCTGGTGATGAGCTCATGAATAAACCTGAAAAGGATGCGAGGCTGGCGGCAGGGATGGGAAGAGCAGGCTGGGAATGAATCAGCAAGCGCCTGCTTTCTCCAGCAACTGTCACTACAACCATGGGATCAGTGCACCGCTCAGCATGAGGACTCGGGGCGCGGCGATGTGGGACATGGCGCTGAACAATTCCCATCCGAGGCAACAGACCAGGAATGCTGCTCAGCCCACCGTGCAACAAAAATGTATGAAATCGCATTAGCAGAAAAACAAGATTTCTGGGTCTTATCACAGAAAGGCTTTTTTCCCCTCCTAGATGAATGTTCACCTCTAATTGAACAACCGTTACCCTCTTTATTTCTACCTGAAAGTGGCTTTTAAAACTCATAATTAAGGGCAGGATCTTTATAATCCCATCATGATGGAATGTCTTTTTAGTGCTTGAATGCAGTTCATTAACAGGATATTTAGGGCTTTTTTTTTTTTTTTTCTTTTCAGTGGTTAATTGGACTACGATTCATTTGCATGTCCTGAACATGCATTTTAAAGTCTGTACAAGAACTCCATTTAACTACTTTCTAAAACGGGTTCTGGAAGGCTGGAATCCACCATCCTTGTGAAACAAACACTATACGAGACTCGATTTGTACTTGAGAGGAAAATCACAGCAGGGAAAATAGCTAGAATCTAATCAGGTGTTCTCTAAATTGATATAATAAAACTGTTTTTAAGAAAGAAAGATACTATGCAGTATAATAATTTCCAAAAGTTGATGCTTTTTCGTTAAAATAAAAATGTTATAGGGGCGCCTGGGTGGCTCAGTAGGTTAAAGCCTCTTCCTCCGGCTCAGGTCATGATCTCAGGGTCCTGGAATCGAGCCCCGCATCGGGCTCTCTGCTCAGCAGGGAGCCTGCTTCCCCCTCTCTCTTTGCCTGCCTCTCTGCCTGCTTGTGATCTCTCTCTCTGTCAAATAAATAAATTAAATCTTTAAAAAAAAGTTATAAAAGTTCTGCAGAAGTGCAAATTTAGAATTTTCCCCAAGGGACCAGTGTATATCACAGAAGCAGTGGGGCACAATACTCCGAATATTCACAATGGACTTTTGGAAGTGTGGGGAGGCTTAAGGGTTAATTTGTTTAAAATTCATGGCTGATTTTATGGGAAACATTCTCTATTCTAGCCACAGGCTGTTACATTTGGAAGACCGCAGATAGAAGAATCAATTTAATGCATCCAACTCCTAGTTCAACAAGCCCAGTCACAAAGGTATCGAATGATAAAAAGTTGCAATATAAATGTATCTTTCAATCCAAACAGACACTCAAGTTTTGTATACTGCACTTTTTTAGATTGCTAGCCACTTACACCAATAGGCTTAGATCAGTCTTCAGGTGGAATTAGCTTTGTTTTTCCCACAAAGATTCTAAAAAGTCTTCTTTTTTTTTTTTTAAATTTTATTATTTATTTATTTGACAGAGAGAGAGAGATCACAAGTAGGCAGAGAGGCAGGCAGAGAGAGAGGGGGAAGCAGGCTCCCTGCTGAGCAGAGAGCCTGATGCGGGGCTCGATCCCAGGACCCTGAGATCATGACCTGAGCCGAAGGCAGAGGCTTTAACCCACTGAGCCACCCAGGCGCCCCAAAAGTCTTCTTAATCAAAATCCTTGCTCCTATGGACACTAACCAAGTAAATTAGTCTCCAGGTTAGCCCAGCACTATCCACCCTTCTCTCCCTACCTGTCTTCCACAGTAATTCGCAAGCACCCAGAAAATCTTCTCATCCATGGATAATTCCAGAGCTCCAGGATCCTTTAGGGACTAGATCGATAAACTAGACTGGACGCAGGCCTTCCAACATTTCTAAGAAGAAATACAGACCTTCAGCTAAAAGGTGCGCTCCTGAATTGGATATTTATTTAAAAATTCTCAATAAAAGAAAAAATGATGATACTAGCTCAGTGTTATGATTTCTTTCAAGGACAAAAAGACAACAAATCTAAAATTTATAAAACTGTAGATAGATGTTACCTTAATAACTGTCTATGATCATATATGTATGAAAATGTATATGAATATATTTGAAAATATATTGGGACTTAGAGTAAGTGATTTATCCAAAGTCTCTCAGCTAGTCTAGAACTCAGATCTGTTCTGAAGGGTAGAGTTCTTTCTATAGCACTACTCTGCATTTGACTTTTTTTTAATTTAACTTATTAAATTTCATATATTGTTATAAATTAAGCTGTAAGTAGAGTTCATTACACTCCTAATAACCCCTTGAGTCAAACTGCTTACAAATGACGAACAAAAACACAAACAAAAAAAAAGCAAGTAAACAAATAAAACCCTATAAAATGAGTTTACTGGAATATAAAAAATAAAATTTTAAAGAATTTTTGAAGTTCTTGGAGCTATGGATTAAATTAAGAGCGTGTTGATTTAAAAATAACTTACTTGGGGCGCCTCGGTGGCTCAGTGGGTTAAAGCCTCTGCCTTTGGCTCAGGTCATGATCTGGGGGTCCTGGGATCAAGCCCCGAATCAGGTTCTCTGCTCAGCAGGGAGCCTGCTTCCCCCTCTCTCTGCCTGCCTCTCTGCTTACTTGTGATCTCTCTCTCTGTCAAATAAATAAATAAAATCTTAAAAAAAAATAACTTATGTTATTCTATTTACAACCCATTATGAATATAATTAGCTATAAAATATTTTCATAGTAATTTAAACCTTTTGAAAATAAATTTTAAATATAGTGGTATGCATTGCAATCGTATATGGTGTGAATTTAAAATCTGGTTTGAATTTGAAATCCATGGTATGAATTTAATGTAATTGAAGTTTTGTTTGGTTTTACCTCTTGAAAGTATTTTAATTAAAATAAGAACCCTGGCTATTTACCTACATAATTGGAGTATTTCTTTGTTCTAGTTATTTATATTTTAAGATAAATTTTATCTCACTATATCTCAATGTATGTTACCATTATTATATGTAAAATGTTATATATAAAATAAGTATTAATATATAGACAGTATCCAAGTTGAAAATCACTTAAAATTACCTACCTTATGCTGATAATAATCACTGCAATGATTTAGTGTCAAATGTAGCACCGCTATGGTTTTGTCTATGAGATTTACAGTTTTGTATCTCTAAACTGAACTCAAATTAATTGACTCTGTGTCTTTGTGCAGATAAGCACATAGTTTTGTTTTATTGAGAGGATGACAAATGCAGTATTGTGTTTTTTTATTATTTTATTTTTAACTCTAGTAAATTAATAGTGATCTCCATGTCCAAAACCCCAATGACCAAAAAAATAGAAATCAGATACTTTACTAAAAATGGAAAAAATATATTTTGTGCCAGAGAATGCACAAATATGTAAATGTTTACAAATTCTATTTGCAGTAAACAACGATACATTTTTCTGTAAGTAATCAGAAGGATAAGAATCAAGTCGTATCATTTTTACCTTATTGAATCATGTAGAAATCTTAATTTTGAAATTATATTCAGGAATCAAATAAAATTTATTCTCATATAAATGCATCTAGAATTATTTTTATTTTACCATTTTACTAGATATCTCAATCTTACATAGCTCATCAAGAAATAATACAAAATGATTTACATAGCCTTTTACAGGGATTTATTTAAGAATCTCTCTGAATATTGTTCATTCAGAGTTGCTTTGAGTTGTTTGTCAAATGTATTTATTCTCGGTCAATGTACTCTAGTAATCTGCCCTTAAATGTGCCTTAAATGTGACTTAATATTTTATGATATTTGGTAGAAAATATCAATTTTGCACAATAATATAAATTTATTTTAAGTATGAATAGGCCTTAAAAGGAAATTTTAAATTGATCTAGTAAATGACCTATAATTTATATCAAACTATTGTTTTTTAAAAAGCAAATTTATTACAAAAGTCACCTTGAAGCATGTTTCTTTTTGATTATAAATTTATCAAGATAGATTTTTTCCCACATACTTCTTAAATAAACATAACTTCACTATATAAAACAGAGATAATTTGTTTTATTTCACAGTGGGTTTTTTCTTTTCTTTTTTTTTTTAAAGATTTTATTTATTTATTTGTCAGAGAGAGAGAGTGAGAGAGAGATCACAAGCAGGCAGAGAGGCAGGCAGAGGCAGAGGGAGAAGCAGGCTCCCTGCCGAGCAAGGAGCCCGATGTGGGACTCGATCCCAGGACCCTGGGATCATGACCTGAGCCGAAGGTAGCTGCTTAACAAACTGAGCCACCCAGGCGTCCCTCACAGTGGGTTTTTTTTCTTACATTATTTTAGCTCGAAATGCATTCACAGTATTGATGCTGTGTGCAGTTCATGTTTATACTATTAAGAACCTTTCTGTCCAAGTAAGATACATGGATTATGTTGCCCAAGATTTTACTTGAAAATTGTTTACTTAAGAAATTAGTGAACAAAGATATTCTTAACTAAATGCAGAATTAATTTATATCTTATTTGTAGAAGACCATAATAATGCTGAATACAATCACAATTTATTTTATTTGTAATTTTAGTCTTATTGTGCCGGATAAAATATTTAAAATAACATTTCTACTGCTTGGGTATCATGATATCAAAAATCTATACATAACTACATTTTACTCTTAAAAAATTCCAGGTTTCTTAATCTACTTTAATTATATTCAAGGAAAAAGTATTATGTAGAAAAAAATTGTTTTATTAACTCTTATTTTACTGTAAAATATAAAATAAAAAACTAGTGAATAATAATTTTTTAGTGAAGAAATTTAAATCATGTTTTGATTATATCGTTAAAATGTACCTTAACAGGATTTAATAATCTATATAGATTATCATTCTTTGCATATAATATGGTTATACACCCAGATCATCCAAACAAAACAAAACAAAATGAACAACCCTTAGAGTTCAGTGACGTGAATGGATATAAAATAAACATACAAATATCAATAGCCATGGGATGACATACAATGCCCAGAAATAACCCTACAAGATATAAGCAAGACCTATTTACAGAAAACTATAAACTTTTATAGAGCAATAATAAAAGGTAAGCTGAAAATGTTAGAAACACTTCATATTTATGGATAGAATAATGCATGACTGTAATTCCTCCTAAATTAATTCTTGTATGTTAATGAAACTAAATAAAAATAACATGGCAATGAGATTTTACCTGAGATGGGTGACAGTTTCCAAAATGATTCTGGAAGAATTAATAAGCAAGAATAGCCTAATAATACTTGAACCAAAACAAGAAAAAAGCAATGTGCTTAAAAGTTTCATAATATTTCAGTATAAATGGTATGGTATTATACAAGAATTAAGACATAGATTAATAGAGCAAATCAATTTGAAAAAATCATAACATATAAGAAATACGTGTATTGTGAAGAAGTATCATAAACAAATACAAAAAAGACAGATGATTTATCCAGCGAAGACTTTTGGAAAATTACCTATTGAAGAGTAGCTAAGCATTTAACCTACATGATACTATGGATTTATTAAAGATCTTGTGTAAACAATGAAACTAAAATACTAGGTGAAAACAGATGTGTCTTTTTAACTGGTATGAGGGTAAAAAGGGATTTTCTAAGATAAAGTCAATGAAAGAGATCACAAAGGAAAAAATGATGTCATAAAATTAAAGCTTATGTACATTATAAAAAAAGAAACAAGCACAAAACTGCAAACAAAATACAAAAGCAAATATTTAGTTGGATAAAAAGAATTTTGACTGTGGCGCCAGGTGGCTCAGTCGGTTAAGCGGATGCCTTCGGCTCAGGTCATGATCCCAGGGCCCCGGGATGGAGCCCCACATTGGGCTCCCTGCTCCATGGGGAGCCTGCTGCTCTGCCTGCTTGTATTCTCTCTCTCTCTCTGTCAAATAAATAAATAAAATCTTAAAAAAAAAAAAGAATTTTGACAAAAGGTACTATCTTTAATGCACAATAAAAGGCTCTAAAAATCACTATTATTCTAATAAAGTAGAACATGAATAGATAATTCTTGATTGAAAAAACATTAATTACAACAAATATATAAAAAATCACCAAACTAATTGCTAGAGAAACATGCAATAGAGAGCCACAACAAGATATAATTTATAATCTGTACCACTGACAAATTATACTTTAAATGTTAATTCTCAATACTCACTAACAAGGTACTCATGCATTATTTGTGAGGACAGAAATTAATATTAAATTTAAGAAGGCAAACTGACAATTATCTCAAAAATATTCATAGTCCTTGAATCAATAATTCTACTTCTAATGAAATAAATCAGAGATAGGTTCACACATTTATTTGCAAAGATGTTTATTGCAGTGTTATTTATAATAGTGAAAAGTAGAAATAATCAAAATGTCCAACTGTAGGTAAATAGTAAAATAAATTATGATTTATAATTCATGAACTTGATAGAATATTATGCAGCCATTATAATGGTGGTTCCAAGGCATATTTAAAGACTTGGAAATTTTTCTTTCTTTTTTGTTTTTAAAGATTTTATTTATTCGACAGAGAGAAACACAGCGAGAGAGGGAACACAAGCAAGGGGAGTGGGAGAGGGAGAGGCAGGCTTCCCACTGAGCAGGGAGCCCAATGCGGAGCTCGATCCCAGGACCTTGGGATCATGACCTGAGCCGAAGGCAGATGCTTAACAACTGAGCCACCCAGGCGCCCCAAGACTTGGAAATTTTTCATGATACGATGTTAAATGAAAATTCAGGACTCAAATCTATATTTGTATAGTTACTTAAGTAAATAAGCATTACAAATGGAAAGAAACCAAAATATTGGTAAGTTTAATTTTTCTTTTCTTCTTTGTGTTTTCCAAATATCCTGCAATGAACTATTCCCCTTTTATTGTTATAAAATTTCTTTAAATTTTTTAAAGATATGACAAATTTATACATTGAAGTTACTGGGCTAGCAAGGTGATACAGCTAGACAGAAGATAAACAGATAGAGACAAATATATTGCTATTAGAGATACATATTTATATATCTCACAATACCCCTATAAACAGTTACATTAAGTCAAGTTTAAATAGCATTCATTCAGATGTTTACATTAATTTTCTGTTGCAAGGTAATGTGGTAGCTGCAGATGGCCATTGCTTTTCCCTTATGAAACAAGTTTTCATAAAACTTAACACTGGTTTAGTTCTCTACGGACTTCCTCCCCCCCATTCATTTTTTAGTTCATCTTTAAAAAACAAGATATAATAGATACATAACACTGGGTAAGCATAAGGTATACAACGTGTTGATTTGATACACTTATTTATTGCAATATGATTATCACTCTAGCTTAGCTAACACCTCTATGATGTCACGTAGTTATCAATTTCCTTTTTGGGGAGAGATCGTTTGAGATGCAGCTTCTTAGCAACTTTCAAGTGTATCACACGGCATCTTTGTAATCACAATGCTGTGCACTAGATCTCCAGAATGTATTCATCTTTCTGCAAGTTTGTACCCTTTGACCAACATCTCCCCAGTTACCTCCTCCCCCACGCCCACCCCCAGAGCCCCTGGAAACACCATTCTACTCTGTTTCTTTTTCTTCATCTTTGGTACTTCAAACTCTTTGCAAGCAAGTAGGGTATAAATAAATGCAAACACTACTGTCATTTTCACACAGACTTGTCCCTGGGCTTCACTGTAATTTTCACTTTAAACGAACTTTTATTAGGCCACTTTTACCCCTCAGGAGCAGCTTCCGAGTGGAGACGCCAGCAGCTGACGTGGCAGGCCAGTCTGCCCAGCCACCGTGGGACTCTGCCCTCCGCCACTCTGTCCAGGCCTGCCTCTGGGATTGCTTTCTCCCAAAAACATAACCATTCACACCATCGAGAAGCCTTTGTAAACCATTCCAAGGAGGAGGAATTTCCCAGGGAAAGAAATCCCTAAACCCTATGTATCTCTCCTTCCTGTGTTAGGGTGGAGATGGTCGATATCACAGTAGGTCATTTTGTTAAACTGGTGACTATTCTAATAATGATTTCACCAAGAAAAGAATGTAAGATACAAACTTAGATTTGTTGAAGCAGATGGAAAGTACTCCCAGTAAGTATAGATTACTATTCTGAACCTACCTGGAAATAAATCCTCCTAAATGAAGACTTTCTAATCAGCAATTTATTTATAACTGAGATTGCAACATAAACCCAAATGGTTCTGGCAATTAATGCAAAATGAATCATTTATTTACCAAATTACCTCAATTTATTTGCCTCACCTTCTATTGCAACCCTGATCATTGCTAGTTTAGGGAACTGAGAAACGACTAATATTATTTTTATTTTGTTGTGTTTTTCCTAGTTTTCACAATTCCTGGTTAGAAAAAGCTACATGCCTCGTGTATATGTTTGTGTGCGTTTGCTTGAAATTCAAACATGTTGAGTGTATTATTGATAATGGCACACAAGCAAAAAGCAGAATTTTAAAAAACTAAGTAACTGTTACACCAGTAATTTTCTCACTGTGCTACACTTTAAGTTTTCATGAAAAAAAAAAAAACCTTTTCCAACATTCTGCATTAAACATGGTATCATTCTATATTTTAAAAAGTTTTTTATTATCATCCTTTTTTGCAGGGGGGTGGGAAATAAACTGTTTATTTCCATCTGCCAAAGAACTATGAGTTTATCATAAGGGATTAAAAAAATCTGCCATGGAGCAGATTATTAAATTAATAACTTAATAAATAATTTCATACTTAATAAATAATTTAACTCTAAACATTATACTGTTCAGTAAGACCGTATCTGTGGTTATTTTGAACATTATTATTTTTTTGAACATTATTTTCTTAAGTGGACCAAATTTTAAATGTTATTTAGTGACTGAATAATTTATTTTCAGTTGTTTATGCCATTTGCTTATCGAATAGGACATAATCTACAAGTGTTGATTTTGGAAGCGGGACTGAACTTTTAACCTTAAACAATGAGATGATACTTTCGAAAAATACTCTAGTACAGTTATGCTTATCGTCTTCGAGGAGAACAGAGGTATTCATCGTCTTTTTTTTTAAACAAGAATATTTTACATCGAACGTTTAATGAAAATAAATAACATAAATAACAGTTATTTTTACTATTATTCCCCTGATTTTACAAGATCTAAGAGGCAGGAGCAACCACAAGCAGGTTGCTATGTTGCATTGACATCTGGTGGAGTAAAGCCGTTATTACAAGGTGGAAGAAGGAAGGCTCTGAACTTTTAATTGGAACAACGTTAAAGCGGAAAGACAATGTAAAGATCATCTCTACTCTAACCCTGTAATTTCTCAGCTATGAAAACTGAGGCAAAGAGAAAGTAAATTTGTCAGAAACATTTCGTGACCTGTGAAAGCATGAGAAGTAAATGCGGCAGTTGTCATGGTAAATAGAAATTCCATGTAAGAAACAGAAAAAAACTAATACGAAATACGTAGAGCTATAAAGTATACAGTGTTCCTGCTTTTTGTCAGGAATATGGTGCTTTGTTACACTGCTCTCTGTATATGTTTGAAATAAAAGGATTTTTTGAAAAGAAATGCAAAAATGTGGAGTTAAAAAAATATGTTGCTGCTCCTATGGTGAAGAACTTTGGTTTTTTAATTTACCCCAATGTGAAAAGAGATGAGAGAGGGAGAGACAAGGAACACTACTATTGCTTCCTCTCTGTACATATTTTAGCAGTCCTCCGAGATGGCATATCTTGAGGAGGAAATCACACTGAGTCAGACACTTCCTCCAGCTCAGATACTTTGTCTCTTAACCCCTTTCCTTCCTCAAAGAAACTTAAACATGGCATCACAGAAAAGAACAATCTTTTGTGTGGTTGCTCAGACATGGTCTCCCCCTGGCCACAGGACCTTTCTTCTCCCTGGAACGCACATCCCAGAAGCTTGTGCTTCTCAGCTACGCTCTCTCCTCTCAAATAGCAAAAGTCCAACTGAGTAAATTTTAAAGATCTGATTTGTTTTACTCCTCTCTTGGGCAGCATCCCATCTAGCAAGTACAAAGGAGCTCCAAGGGGCTACAGGAAAAAAGAAAAGGGAAGGAAGGAAGAAAGGAAGGGAAGAAATAGACATTTAAAGGCAGGACAAAGAAGCCATAATGCCCCCCTCCAAAAAAAAAAAAAAAAAAAGAATTTCAGGCAAAAGGGTCTATGTGGTAGATTACATCATTGGTACTGACCACATAATTCCGGACTGACCCGTTAAAAGCCTACATTCCTGAGGAAAGTTGAAGTGGCAATTAGGTTAGGTATTAAGCCTGAGTTTGGTGAAGTGGGCTTAGCAAAAGTGACTCCATTTGGGGCCTGTTTCTTTTTAACTCTCCCCAGTGCTGATTCCCTCTTAGAAGCACATCCGAAGAGTCTTCCCTGTGCTCCTCTCTGTCCTTAGTTCCTTGCATTCTCTCCCTACAGCACTGACATATCGTCTTAAATGTGTTTGTTTCTTTCCCGAGACTGTAGGCAGGAACTCAGCCTGTAACCATCTCTTTTCATCTTTTTTCTTAACTTCCGGCAAATAAGAGGTGCTCATTTATTGCCCGCCAAATACACGTGGGTTCTGGTGCTACCTCCTGTGGGCCTTGCTAACTTTTACAATGCTTCTCCCTCCTGGTATTAATTTCCCCTATTAAAATTATGCTTTGAAAGATTTGCTCTAGCAGAAAGCCTGTATTTCTGAAGTATTAATAATGCCTTGGGCCAATTTTGTTGATCAGGAGACAATACAGAGTTTCCAAGGCTCCCTGCCCCACTCAGGATTTCCATCTGGAGTATATCCAGGGAATTCCAGTTAAGCACAAGTTTGTTATCATCTGGCCTAGGGATCTGGAAAATTAACAAGTCATAGGAATTTTAAGTAAAGGGGTTCTGGAAACTGAAGCAACTGCATCATTTGTATTACTGTAGTTTCCTTAAAGTTCTTTTGTAACATCTTGATTGAGATATGTGACAGATCATACAATTCATAAGTATTTTTGAATATATGATTACATAAAGTATACAATTAAATATTTTAAAATATATTCACAGATTTGTACAGCCACCTTCACAATCTAACTTTAGAATATTTTCATCAACTCTCCCCACCCCCCAAACCCACTATACTCATTAGCAATCACTCTCCATTTCCCCCTCCCTCCAGCTTGGCCCTCAGGAATTCATTAATCTCTTTTCTGTTTCTATAGATTTTCCTACTCTGGACATTCCATATTTGCGCATACCTTGGAGATATTGTAGGTTTGGTTCCAGACTACTACAATGAAGTGAAGATTGCAATAAAGCAAGTCAAATGAGTGTTTTGGTTTCCAGTGCATACAAAGGGTATATTCATGCTATGCTGTAGTCTATTAGATGTGCAAAAGCCTTATGTCTAAAGAAACAATATACATACCTGAATTTAAAAAAACTTCCTGTTAGAAAATGCTAACAAGCATCTGAGCTCTCCATGAGTCATAATCTTTCTGCCAATTCAGGGTCTTGTCTCCGTATCGATAGCTACTGACTAAGGAGGGTGGCGGTCGCTGAAGGCTGAGGTGGCTGCGACAATTACAGTAAGACAACAATGAAGCTTCTCACATCAATTGACCCTTCCTGTCACGAATTATTTCTCTTTGGCATGTGATGCTGTTTCATAGCATTTTACCCTCAGTAGAACTTCTTTCAAAATTGGAGTCAGCCCTCTCAAACCCTGCAGCTGCTTTATCAGCTAAGTTTATGTCATACTCTAAATCCTTTGCTGTCACTTCAACAGTCTTCATGGTATCTTCCGAGAAGCAGAAGCTTGTGTTAGCGGCATGAAAACAGTGTCAGTCTCAGTATACGTCTCCATCAGAGCTCTTGGGTGAATAGGGCCCTTGTCAATGAGCAGTCATACTTTGAAAGGAATCTTTTTTTTCTGAGCAGCGGGTCTCAATAGTGGGCCTAAAATATTCAGTAAACCATGTTGTAAACAGATGTGCTGTCATCCAGGCTTTGCTCTTTCATTTACAGAGCACAGACACAGTCAAGTTAGCCTAATTCTTAAGGGCCCTAGAATTTTCAGAATGGTAAATGAGCACTGACTTTCCACTTAAAGTCACCAGCAGCTTTAGCCCTAACTAGAGAGTCAGCCTGTTCTTTGAAGCTTTGAAGCCAGATATTGACTTTTCCTCTCTAAGCTGTGAGAGTTCTAGATGGCAACTTCTTCCAATATAAAGCTGTTCCATCCACATTGAAAATCTGTCTGGTGTAACCACCTTCATGAATGATCTGAGCTAGATCTTCTGAAGAACTTGCTGCTTCACCTTGTGCTTTTCTGTTATGGAGACGGCTTCTTTCCTTAAACCTCCTGAACCAACCTCTGCGAGCTTCAGATTTTTCTTCTACAGCTTTCACCTCTGGCAGCCTTCACAGACTTGAAGAGAGTTAGGGCCTTGCTCGGAATTAGGCTTTGGCTGAAGGGAATGTTGCGGTTGGTTTGGTCTTCTATCCAGACCACTCAGACTTTCTCCATATCAGCAGTAAGGCTATTTGGCTTTCTTATCATTCATGTGTTTACTGGAGTAGCACTTTTAATTTCCTTCAGAAACTCTCCCTTTTGTATTCCCAGCTTGGGGAACTGGCACAAAGGGCCTAGCTTTTAGACTGTCTCAGCTTTTGACATGCCTTCCTCACTAAGCTTAATCATGTCTAGCTTTTGATTTAAAGTGAGAGACATGTGACTCCTCTTTTCACCTGAACACTTAGAGACCACTGTAAGGTTATTAATTGGCTTAATTTCAAGATTGTTGTGTCTCAGGAATGGGGAGGTCCAAGGAGAGGGACAAAGGTATGGCCAGTTGGTAGAGCAGTCAGAACACAATTATCAATTAATTTTGTGATTATGGGCATGGTTATTGGCATCCTCAAATAATTACAATAGCAACACCAAAGATCATGGATCACAGATGACCATCACAAATGTAAAAATAATGCAAAAGTCTGAAATATTGCACAAGAGTTACCAAAATATGACACAGAGACACAAAGTGAGCAAATGCTCCTGAAAAAAAATGGCACCAACAGACTTGCCTAATGCAGGGTTGCCATAAACTTTCAATTTGTGAAAGACATAGTATCTGCAAAGCTCAATAAAGCAAAGTGCAATAAAATGAGGCATTCCTATAAATGGTATCATATAATAGGTAGTCTTCAGTGACAAGTTTCTTTCATTTAACATGATTTCAAGGTTTATCCACATTGTAGCATGTACTGGTACTGTATTCCTTTTGTTTCCAGATACTATTCCATTGTATAGACACACCACATTTTGTTTATCCTTTCATCCATCAGTTGATAAATATTTAGGCTGTTTCCAATTTGGGCTATTGCAAATAATGCTGCTATGAACACTGATATACAAATTTTTATATGGACATATGTTTCCATTTCTCCTAGATATACATAGCGAAAAGTGGAATTTCTGGATAATATGGTAAGTCCATGTTTAACTTCATGAGGAACTGTCAAACTGTTTTCCAAAGTGACTACATCATTTTATATTCCCACCAGTAACATATGAGGTTTCCAATTTCTCCACATCTTGTTACTGTCTTTTTTAAAAAGCCATCCTAGTAGATGTGGTTTTAATTTATTATGTCCCTAATGATTAATAATGTTGAGCATCTTTTCATGTGTTTCTTAGCCATTTGTATATCTTCTTTAAAATACCTATTGAAATCCTTTGACCTTTTTTAATTGGTTTTTTTTTTTTTATTGTTAAGTTACTGGAGTTCTTTATATATTCTGGATAAAGTTTTATCAGCATATGACTTGTAAATATTTTCTTCATTCAGCAGGCTTTCTTCACTTTTTGATGATATCATTTGTAGCACAAAATGATAATCCTCATTTTTGACAACTTCTTTTTTCATGTTAGTAAAACCACCTCTTTGCCTTGAGCTATATGCTTATTCAAAACTAAAGTATATTCAGGCAACTTGTCATGATAAACCTTGTCTTTGGAGAAATCTTAAAACTTTTTCAGGGAAGTGGTCAGTTATTTTCATAGAACTGAAAAGTCCTTGCCTCTCATCATTTGAAACACAAGGCTTTCCTTTCTTTTAAGATTGCCCAGGCTACACTGCAAACTTGTAATAGTAGCTCTATATTTGAGAATTTGAATTTATGAAGTGTTTGGGAAAGAGAACAAATTTGACTTCTTGGAGCTGAATTCCTTTTTGCCCATCTCTTCCTTTTACACAAGAATTGCATTAATACTCTTAACTCTAGGAAGCAAACAGGGTTGCGGGAGGGGAGGTGGGGGGGATGGGGTAACTGGGTGATGGGCACTAAGGAGAGCACTTGATGTAATGAGTACTGGGTGTTATCTGCAACTGATGAATCACTAAATTCTACCCCCGAAACTAACACTATATGTTAACTAAATTGAATTAAAATAAAAATTTCCTTGGGGCGCCTGCGTGGCTCAGTGGGTTAAAGCCTCTGCCTTCGGCTCAGGTCATGATCTCAGGGTCCTAGGATCAAGCCCCGCATCGGGCTCTCTCCTCAGCAGGGAGCCTGCTTCCCCCTCCCCGCCCTACCTCTCTGCCTACTTGTGATCTCTCTCTCTGTCAAATAAATAAATAAAATCTTAAAAAATAATAAAATAAAATAAAATAAAAATTTTCTTTAAAAAGAATAGTATTAATAAATGATTTCCAAGAGTATTGGGAGAAAAACTAATAAATGTAATTTAAGCAAAGTGTATCTGTACTCCATTCTATTTCATTAATGATAAGTCTCCTACCCATCCCATGTGAAAACACTACTCTCAACTTGGCTGCAGAAGCTTCCTGAGTTACATCAGCAGAAGCTTTGCCAAGAACAAACAAAACAATGAGTTCAAAACCAGAGAACGTTCCACTTTCGGATTATTTCCAAAACTATCAGAACTGTGAATTTCATCATTACGTGGAAGTACAATAGCAAAAGCTCAAGTTTTGAAGTTAAACAGACCTGGGTTAGAATTCCACCAAGCAACCCTGTTACCTTGGACAACACATAGGAACACATCGATAGTCTGTGGGTGTCCGCTTGCTCATCTATGCTCGTAACCTGACTTCATCCAGGCCTCATAGCTGGACATGCAGATGAGGTCACATTAGCAGTGATGATACATACTTCCTTGGTAGTTCCCTCCAGCTTGTGCAGGAGGAGTAAGGTCATCTTCCTCCAATGCTTCGCATGTGTTTATTTGCAAAAACATTAGTTCCACTCATTGGTCAAGAGCACTGTCCCTACTCCACTTTGCACTGTGGGTGCAGACTGTTCTCCTGCTCCCTTGGGTCCAGAACAGGCCCTATTGATGCTTCCCCAGTGAACACAAGATTGCCTATCAGGTCGAGGACTGCCACGTACTTGAAATTATCCTGGTACTTGATTCTCAAAATCTCTACCCTGATCTGAGTTTCTATCTTGTTCTAAGGGCAAGAAGTCTATGCAAACCATCTCTAGAGCTGGGTTTCTAAGCCCAAGGTGCATAAAAATCACCTGGTGAATTGTTGAAAATGTGTGCTCCTGAACCCCACCGAGGTCTCGTGATTGAATTTCTGTGTTGAAGGTCTACAGGCCACCTGGAAAACACCTCTGTTGCAACTACTGATTTGAAGAATGTCGGTCCCTCTGAGGCATCCACATGTCCTCAGAGCCATTTGTGCCCTTCCCTCCCCCAGCGGGTGCTGTCCACACTCCAGCTTCGCCTGTGAAGGGTCAGTCTGTAACCAGTAGCCCACTGAGCTCAGGCTCTCGATTTATTAGCCATGATAAAATTGTCCTCAGGTAGTGAGTGACTTGAGGTGTAAATGGACGGGGTCCTGGATTTCCATCACTTTGTTCTTCTTTTTTCTCTTCCTATAGTCCCTAGACCCATCTAGTCACTCATTTTCTTGTAGCAGAAAGTTAGCAGTTCAGAGACTCCTTTCTCTTTCTTATTCCCAATTTGTAGTTGTTCACAGTAGCCTGTCTAATCCCCCTCTTGAGTCCCCTTGACCACTGCCTCTGCTCCCCACTGCTGCTTCAGCAACTGCTTTGTTCAGGCAGCAACATCTCTTGTCCAGACTATTAAGGCCAACCCTCCATTCTTCTTTCTGCCTTTAGTCCCTTCCTTATAGTTGACATCCAACCTCTAGCTAGAGTGATCTATGAGACAGGCAAATCTCTCACCCCATTTCTCACCATCCTTCAAGCAGTCACCCCTCTCATACTGTATACAAAATCCCAATATATTTTTAAAGATTTTTTATGTATTTATTTGGGGGGGGAGAGAGCACACACAAGCAGGGGGGAGGGGCAGACGGGGAAGAAGAAGCAGACTCTCCGCTGAGCAGGGAGCCCAATGCGGGGCTCTAGCCCAGATTCCTGAGATCATGACCTGAGCCAAAGGCAGATGCTTAACTGACTGAGCCACCCAGGCACCCTCTTCCCCACCCCTGCCCAGAATCCCAATATATTAAACTGTTAAAACTTGAGCTGCTCAGCTGAGGAAGACATATAAGATGGGTTGATGAAAAGAGGAGGAGTTGCAGCCCTCAGTGGACCCACTCTGCCTTCCTGGATCACCTCTACGGACAGCCCTAACAGCAGCTCTGGGTCACCTCCACAGAACCACTGGTCTCCATGGAACACAATTTGAAAAACACATCTCTAAGAATAAACTTATAATTTCCTGTGTAGCAAAAAAGGCCTCCAGTAATCAAATCCCCACTCAACTCCCAGTCCCACTGCCTCCCATTATTCTCTCAGAGATACCCTATGCTCTGCAGCCTTGCCGATAATCTGGTAATCACTAGTCACATGCGCCTCTTTAAATTTAGGTTAAGTAAAATTAAATGAAATAGAAAATTTAGTCTTGCTGTCAATTAGCTACATCTCAAGTGCTCAAGAGCCACATGTGGCCGTGGCAGCCACAATGGGCATCACAGATACAGAACATCTCCACCACTGCCGAAAGTTGGACTGGATGGTGCTACTCTAGGGATACCAAACTAATTTCAATTCCCCAAACCATACACATTTTCTCACAGTCTAGCACTTTTGTACATGTTGTCTTCTCTATCTAACATTGTCTCCTCTCTTGTCTACCTGGTAAATTCCACACATTTTCATCCAGATTCTGTCTAAAGATGCTTCCCCTAAGGAACCTTCCCCTACCTTTCCGATTTCCTGTCTCATTCAGGGTCAACTTGACACTGTTTTTTTACTGATCCCTTGGTACTCTGAAATTCTTTTAATATAACACTTTCATGTGGCTTTGTGATTATTTGCTTGGCTGTGTATATTTTATATTAGACCATGAACAGTGATATTTTAACTAATCTTTGTAACCAAAGCAATCAATATAATGAATGAATTGATAAAGGATGGCGAATGAGCAGATTGCTGTATGTAATCCAGGTGAAAAATGGTGACTGTGGTAGGCAGCATAAGGTCCCTCCCCCACTAAGAAAATTCCACATCCTGATGTCAGAATCTGTGAATATGTTACATGGCAAAGGGATTTTGCAGATGCTGATAAAGTTAAGGACTTTGAGATAGGGAGATTATTATGGATTATTCAGGCGACCCAATGTAATCATGACATAATCCTTAAAAGTGGAAGAGGGAGGGAGAGGAAATGAAAGTAATACAATGTGAGAAAGATTCACCTGCATTTGCTGCCTTTGAAAAGGAGGAAGAGGGCCATGCACCGAGGACTATGAGTGGCTGTTAGAAGCTGGAAAGGCAAGGGAACTAATTCTCCCCTAGAGCCCTTAGAAAGGAACAGGACCTGCCTATACCCCTTGCTTTTAACCCATTGAAACCATTTTAGACTTCTGACCTCCAGGACTATAATAAATTTGTGTTGTTTTAAGCTGCTATGTTTGTAGTAATTTGTTAGAACACCACAAGGAAATAAATACAGTGGAGTTAGGAAGGGAAGGGTGTTAGTCCAGAACGAAAACATGTTTCACTGGGGGACTTCTCAGCCCCAGGACCTTGGAGACCCTGTAGAAAGAAGGGCCCACTGCAGCAGAGCAAGGACATCATCAGTGACCCCAAAGCAGAGCGGATGTGTCCCGGGCTCTGGCTTTTGTCTGAGGAGCACGGTCAGGTGTGAGGATGGTTTTAATGCGATCTAGGAGTGGGTGATTTAGTATAGTCAGGAAGATAGGGTCTCTAGACAGGCCTGATGGTGATAACATCTAGTCTAGACTTTATTGTCTCTGACAGTACAGAAAATGACAAAATTTGTTTAATCTTTGTGGCTTACTTATTTTATAACTGGAAGTTTGAGTCTTTTAATCTCTTTCATCTATACCTCACCAAATACTTTTTTAAAGCCCACAAGTGTCTAGCCCATTGCATAAATTAAATAAATATTTACAGAATAAAAGACACTGTAGAGCTTCACAAGCACAGTGGAAATTTTATTTTACACAGTGTCAACAGAGTAAGTTGCGTTATAACTGTATCTACACATGCAATGGAGAACCTTCTATTCAGAGAAACTATAAATATTTACTATCTATTTCACAATCATAGTTTCAATATGAATTGAGTAGTTTTCAGTGATTTTATTTCATTTTTGAAAAAGCACTTGTCTAACAAATATCTTTATTCCAGGAAGCATTCCTTTGGACACAGGAATGAAAAGCGTGGTCACAGTCTAGCAGTGAGGACAAGGCTGTAAAGTACCAGCAACATCTTGAAGTGTCAAGGGCATGATGGTTCACAAAAGGAGGTGATGATTAAACCATACCTTGAAGGATAAGGAAGTATCTTTCAGGCAAAGAAGGTGGGGTGGAGGTGGCTCTGGGAATATGAAGGAGGAGGGTGACATTGTGGACAGATATGAACCTGAGCTATGATCCTGGGCATGGCTAGCTCAGGAAACTGCAGTCATTCCACTCTGGGTCACAGTGTAAATGCAGGGAGAGAGGAAGGTGAGGAGAATGCTCCAGAAAGAAGGTGAAGTGCAGGTCTGGGAGGAGTCCTCTATTCCATGCTGCAATCAGGACCCCCAAATGGTTTTAAGCATGGAAGCAACACATCTAGATTTGCACCTCAGAGAAGACAAGCTGACAGCCATGCACCCCAGAGGAGGCTGGGTGGGTGGTATGATGAGAGACAATATTCTCTATTATTATTAATGTTATTAATTATTATTAATATATTATTATAATATATAATATAATATTATTATTAATATTCTCTATTATTATTTATCACCATTATTGTTACTATGTTAAAGGTGCATATTTGTTGTTTTTAAAATTCATCCAAAATGCAGATTTCAAATTAAGAAATTAATCATTGGAAGTAAATTGTCCAGAGAGCACGGACAGTGAAAAGCGTAATGGGTGGTGATAGTAACAGAATAAAATAGTGAAAAGGAAGAAGATTAACTCACAAAACATACAAAACAGTTAGAGGCACAAGAGAGCAGAGACATCCCTCCAAGTCTGACAGCCTCCTAAATTGACTCCATTAAAAAATCCAAAGTTAAAATTATATTAGCCTATGTGAGGTAAGGATTCCGCCTGCTCGCTTGCATTTGTTCTTTCTGAGAGATTACTCATTACTGTGCAATTAAAGCACAATGAAAGGATTTAAATACCATGGGAAAATGACAAGATGAAAGAAAGCAAGTCCTGGCGATGTAATATACAAAATGATTGGGCGAGCCTGGTGGTGGGTATTGAGGAGGGCACGTATTGCATGGAGCACTGGGTGTGGTATATGAACAATGAATCTTGGAACACTGAAAAAATAAAATAAAAGTAATTGGGGGAAAAAAATAAAAAATAAAAAATATCTCCATAAAAAATGATTACTATAGTTAATATTTTATTATATATTTGAAAGCTGTTAAAAAAATGGTAACTGTGTAATGATGGATGTTATCTAGACTTACTGTGCAATATATATAAATATCGTACACTTGAATATGTATAACTTTTGAATATATATAAATTATTGTACACTTGAAACTAATATAATGTTCTATGTCAGTTATATCTCAATTTAAAGAAAAAACTGACCTTGCACCTAATGCAAATGCCATCTTAGATAATTGACAGTAGAGTTGTCAAAGGCAGATTTTGAAATACATCTTTCATACATGCTGAGCTCAAAGCTTCATCCCTAAATTTTCTCTAATCCACCATCCGAATGTCATTTCTCTCCTAGACAATGTCTGAACTCCGAAAACTGTATATGTAACATCCAGCTATGTATGGCACTTCTTTTTCTCCTTACTATACAGTAAACTAAGACTGAGGATCTTTTTCATAGGTTCTTTAAGCTTGCCATAGTGTCTATTACAAAGCACCTGGTAAGTACTCAATAAATATGAGTTCATTTATTTATTCATTCAACAAATAGATGTTAAAGTGCCTCTCCTACATGGGACACTACATAAAGCAGCAGGAATACAACTGCAAGCCAAATATGCATGAACCCCACCCTCATGGAATTTCCAGGTCACTGACAGCAGAGACCTTATTCAAAACATCACAGATGCAAATAGAATTACAGTGTGATTTGTAATCGAAAGGCAAGGTGTGGCGTTATAAGAACAAAAAATAGAACAAATTATGACATTATTTTTATATCCCAAGTGTACTGCTTAATAGCCATGTTACTCTGGGCAAATGACTTAACCTTTAGAATCCACATTTTCTGAATATAATATTATCTACCCTGCAGAGTTATAAGAAAAGTATATATAAAGCTCCTGACTCACGAAAGTTGTTACTACAAGTAAAAGCCACTATTTTAGTACTGTGATGGGTCCTATATCCCCTTTTAAAGGAAATTATAAAATAATACCCAAGAAACTCAAGAAAAATGAAACTTTTTCAGTTTTTCCAAAGACAGTAACAATTTTTCTTCCAAAGTCACGAATTATTCATTACTGTCACTAACTTAGACAAACCTAGTTAGGTAGGAAATTGTACTTAGTAAGCATTTGCCCTTTTACCGACAGACCACTGAACTCAAAAACTTGGGAGGCGTTTTTTCTCATCAAGTAAGAAGAGAGAAAAGAAGTACTATCAATAGGTTTTCAGAGCTTCTCTTGTTTCTGCTTTTTCTTAAAAATAACCATGAGATACCAGGATAATCCTTATGTCAAAGAGGTGTATTTGCAGGGTAGCATATTTTGCTCCCTTTTACTATATAGTAGAAAAAAAAAAATCCCAGTGCGAAACAACTGCATTAAAATTTCATTAAAAACATCTTTTTAGGGGCACTTGGGTGGCTCAGTCGGTTAAGCGTCTGCCTTTGGTTCAGGTCATGATTTTAGGGTCATGGGATCAAGCCCTGCACAGGCTCCCTGCTCAGTGGAACTCATGTTAAATGAATGGTTGGACATGTGGGACAGTAAGATGGTCTTTAGAGCTTCCAAACGATAGAGTTAAGGTGGTATTTATGCTGAGAGTATATTGCCAATCCAGAGCATTTAGTCTGAAGTCAAATTAATTAGATTGAAAACCTCTCCATAAAGCATAAAGGGAGGCTAACTAGGGGGGAGAAACATTCTGCAGAGCTAGGTGCTAGGGCTAGTTGCTGTGGAGCAGGAAGGAAAAAGAAGGAAGGAAGTAAAAAAGGAAATAAGGGATAGAAAGAGCTTAAACATATAGGAAAAGCGAGAAAATGTAAAGAGAAACAAAGAAATGAAGAGAAAGGAAAGGAGAAGAGAAGGAACAGGAAAAGAAAGAAGAGTCTCTTCAGAAAATTCCTACCCTAAACTGATGCTTACTTGAGTTTGAGAATTAAAATTCAAATAAACAATCTGTGATTCCAGTAATCCAAACTGAAAACTTAGTTAAAAATCTCTAGGTTGGTAGTGTGCTACCAACTAGCAGAACTTAGGATATATATGCAGAACTAATTCTTAGCAGAACTAAGGATATATATGCTCCCAGAGAATGCACTTTAAATCCAGACATCAAGGAATTCCCATAAAACACTTTCCAGTGGGCATGATTGGGCAGTCATCATCTTAAGCCATCAAGAAACCAAGCTACAATATGAAAGAGTCAGCAGGAATAACAAACTTCAGAATAATACACAGAATGTCTGCACATAATAGCATTATTGAATACAGGATATCAAATAAGTATATTCAGTATGTTTCAGGGAAAGAATAGAAGGAATTGAAAATAAGATGAAGAAATAAGAGGCTATGAGAAATGACCAAGCAGATATGAAAATAACCAAATAGAAAATGTAAAATTTAAAAGGTAATATTTGAAGTTAGGAATTCAATGGATAGACTGAATAGCAGATTAGACACAGCTAAAGAGACTACTTAAACACAACCAGAAAATGTTGGGATGAAATTAAGAGAGAGAATTTGAAAGTTTCAGGTCATAGATGTGAAAATATAAAGGGTATTAAATCAGTTTTTCAGAATGAGTCAATAGGATAAGAGAGAAAAAAATTTTTGAAGAGATATTGGCTAAGAAATCTTTGCAATTGATAGAGAACAACAATTCTCAGATTCAGTGAGTCCAGGGACCTTCCAGCAAGAGAAATACAAAGAAATCTACATCTATTGAAAATGTATTGAAACAAAAGAACACCAAAAATATTCAAAAGTAACCCCCCAAAAAGATACTTACCTCCATCTTAAAAGTGCTAAAAATTTTTATACTTAGTTAAACTATCTTTAAGAACAAGGGTAAAATAATTACACATATAGACAAGCAAAGATGGGTTTTACTAATAACAGAACTTCACTAAAAACTTCTGAGCATGTACTTTCAAAAGAAAGAAAATGATCCTGTTTTAGATGAACTGGAAAGGCATTGGGCCGTGAGGCCTGGACCCAGCTGGTTCTCAACATGTTGTTAAAGGCTCTTGGTCTCATCATGAGAAAGAATTCAGAGACAGACATAACACAGCATACAAATGAGAGATTTCATTAAAGTGAAAGTGATGTAGTTTTTTTGCAGTAGTGTTTTTGGGGTCTAGAGCCCACAGCCAAGAAAAAATTATTGAGATGTCTTTGGGGCAAAAAAGGTGGTTTTATTAAAGCATGGGGACAGGACTCGTGGGCAGAAAGAGCTGCTGCCAAGGCTGCCTGCTCCCTCTTGTTGACCTGGGGTTGTGAGGAGCAACTGATTATATACCTAGGGTTGGGGGAAATAAAGATAAGGGAAGTTTCAAAAGGACTTTCATATGCTAAAGAAGATTCACAAGATCCTGGAGGAATGTTATAATCTGTCTATGTCAAGTGTTTGTCAATGAGCTGCGAGCTATAAGGACATTTAATTTTTTTTAAAAGATTTTGTTTATTTGTTTGTCAGAGGGAGAGAAAGAGAGAGAATGAGCACAAACAGGGGGACGGGCAAAAGGAGAAGCAAGGTCCCCAATGAGCCCAGAGTCTGATGTGGGACTCAATCCCTGGACCCCAGGATCATGACCAGAGCCCAAAGCAGACCCTTAACGGACTGAAGCACCCGGGCATCCCATGACATTTAGTTTTATCTACATTTCCTTCTGTCTTTGTTTCCCACATCAAAAATACATTCTGAGATGTGAGAGCAGGCGGGAGAGTTCAAGAAAGAGAGCTGTGGCGCTGGGGTGTGGGTTTCCCTCTTTTATTGACAGCTGTTAACTAGGGAGTGGAATATTCATTACTTGGGGAGAGGATTTCTTGGAAGCAGGGTTTTGTGCCTTTGCTTCCTTATTTGATCAGAGATTTCCTGTCTGGGCACCCCCCATCTTGGGTTTTTCTGTTTTGATTTGGCTTCATGTGGAGTGCTGCCAGGACAAGCCTCTGACTTTCCCACTAGCTTGCCATGACTTCCTTTTTGTTGGCCTCCAGGTATCCTGTTAGAACCTAACTAACTTCAATCTCACAAGAAAGATCTCAGATGGAAGACAGAATGGTGAGTGAAGAAAATGATAGGTAGCTAAATCTAGAGACTCATTGATTACATAAAATAATAATATCAACAATGTCTACTTTTTGCAAGTATAAAAACAGAACCGAACCAAAATACTGGATAAAAAGAGCATTGAAGTTGGGAAAGTGGTCATCAGGGAATAAGCATTCTATGATGCTGGCATTTAAAAGGAAAATAAAGGCCTAAGTTGAGATTTGTTACATTAAATATGAATGTTAAAATTTCTAGACTAGCTACTAACCATATAAAAATAGAATGTATAAAAAAGAAACTTTTTCAAATTGGAGCATGTATGTTAAGTACCATCAATAGTTAATACCTAAGGAGGGCACATGATGTAATGAGCACCGGGTGTTACATGCAATGGATGAATCACTGGACTCTACCTCTGAAACTAATGATACACTATGTGTTAATTAATTGAATTTAAATATAATAAAACTTAAAAAAATACTTAATACCTAACCTAATTGCACTTTCAGCCTCTTCCAAGAGTGAAATTTTAAATGAACCAATCTGGAAATTTACTTATGAGCCCTAGTGAGATAGTCTGCGTGAGAAGATCCCCTGCCTTTTCCCCAAGGAACATGACCTTGCCTGAAACAATTCTTCCTTTTCTTTTCTCTTTTTGCTAATAACTGTCTCATCCCACCCCATTTCTGCCTATAAAATTCTTCCATTTTGAGCAACTTCATGGAGTTTCTAGTTACTTGCTGGGTAGTATGCTCCCTGATCCATAAATTGTTAATCAAACCAATTAGACCTTTAAATTTACTCAGCTGAATTTTGTTTAACAAATGTATGATTTCCAAATTAGCAAAGAGCAAAAATGGAACATGGTAGGGCGACACCTTAAATCAATGCATTTATAGAAATTAAAAAGGCAAAACTAAACAAAATGTTTTAGCATACATATATGGTGAAACTGCATTTTTAAAAAAAACAAGAGAATGAACACAAAGAGTTGGTTGGGTCCTTAAAGGAAACAAATGACACACTCAAATTAATTTCAGGGGAAGTTACTAACAGGATTAACAAGAAGGTAGAAGCAGTGTGTAGAAAAATAAGTTAATGCAATGGCCCATTGGCCAAAACCAACCAAAAATTGCAAGGCAATGGAGACTAGGTGGAGACCATGCAAATCAGTTACAGCACACAGCATGTGAGGCAGAGTGAACGAAGGAGGTCAAAGTGAAGGGCAAATACAAGATACCTAAGATACATCAAGATATACAAAATATCACAATAAGGCTTATTTCATTCTCCTCTTAAATCAGTAAATGTATGTTATATATACAGCTTAAAAATGGGGAAAAATACAATAAAAATAATGTGGCTTTTTTTCCTCATTGAAAGATTACCTTAAAGATGTTTCAAAAATAGAAATGGGGGCATCTGGGTGGCTCAGTTGGTTAATTTTCCAACTCTTGATTTCCGCTTGGATCATGACCTCAGGGTCCTGGGAGTGAGCCCAGCCTCAAGCTCTGTGCTCAGCGTGGGGTTGGCTTGAGATTCTTTCCCCCTCTCCCTTTACCCCTCCCCAAATAAATAAATAAATGCAATCTTTAAAAAAAAAAAAATAGAAATGAGGAGCAAGGAAAGTAAGAAACATTGAGGTGACTGGCAATAGGCATTATTTTTCCTTTGCTGTTAGCTCGCTCCTTTACTTCTATTTTTCCTCATTTGTAAAGAAGACAGCAAAATATTTTAAGTTGTCACGATCTCATTTAAGAGATCATCTGGCCAAGAAATAAAGGTAATTTCCAAGTTTCTTACTGGGAAAAGTCAGGGATAATGCTTTTCATTTTCAGGGAAGGCAGTGTGCTGGCTCAAAAGTGGCAGATTGGAAATAAATTAGATCCCATTTACTGTGAAAATGATACATAACATAGATAAAAATTAAATAAACAGTAACAGTTTAAAACAAAGAAGTTCAGCCATCATAGAGAAAATACTTTTCAATTTTTTTTTTTAGTTTCAGCTGTTTGACTATTACAAAATTCTATGCAAAAACATAATTAAGCAGTAGTAATAACCAACAATTACTGAGTGCGTATTCTTTGTCAGGGAGTGTTGTAAGTGCTCTGCACATATGAAGTCATTCAATCATTACCGAAAACCCACAAGGTAGGATTATCAGTATCTTCTTATAGATGAGGATACTGATAAAAATAGGTTTTTTTGATAAAAAATAAAATGAAATCACTGGACAGTGGAGTTGAGCTCATGTTCTTTATGTCTGTGTCCCCAGAGATGCCCCAGTTGAGGTGTGGGGACACCCAGTCAACGTTCCATCCCTTCCGTCGGCTCTCCTAGCATCAGGGCACCCTTTGCAAGGGCCTGTAGAACTCCAAGTACGACAGGGAACATGGTTGAAACCTACCAACTTAAAGAGTGGGAAGCCATAAGAATATTTGAGGGTGTGTTAGAATTGAGTGTTTCATTTGATACTAAGTTTCCTTAAAGTCAAGAAAGTCTGGGAAGTAGCAAGGCTTATCCTGGGAGTTCTTAGCCTATAGTTCATTGAAAGCTCTGACATCAAAGGTTAACTCTTGCATCTGCATGTCATCTAAATGTCCCAGACATCTGGCCTAGGAAATCAAGTTTCTATTTAACATCCAAGTCAAGAATAGTTGAGTCCTCAAGCATGCTTGGTTGCAAAATTCAGTCTTTTTCTAGCTTCCTAGTAAAAGGATTCTCAGAATTTCCAGGCAAGCTTACAGATGTCACAGATCATCCTAATTGTACCTTGCCACCTCAAGCAAACTTCTAGCTCTAGAGTGTAGCTCATCCCGTCTGCAGATCATCTCTTGCCAATTTACAAGGATAACTGATTCCTGGAATCCTTGCCTTAGGGAGACTGAGAAGCATAATAATGTTGCAAAAACATGGGATAAGGTCTCAGACTTCAAGATCACGCAGGCCTGGGTTTGAATCCTGTGTGATGTGGACAAGTTGTTTAAGTTGGCCTTTGTTTCCTCATCTCTACAAGGAAGATGATAATATCCACTTAGTAAGTTTATGGTGAGAATTAACTTCACTAAAGCGTGCACCTAGAACATACAGTGTACTCTCTGAATGGAAGCTCTTGCTAGATTCTTAATTCCTTGCAACAGACACTTCTAAAAGGTTGCAGAAACTTTAATTCCACAGGACCATTTCTCCTATCAACATTCAAGAATGCCAAAGACAGCAATATTAAGTTACATTAGTAAAAGCAATTCTATAGAGAGTTACACTAATTCAGACCAGATAATTTAATTTATAGTGATCTAATTGGATAAAGGGCTAGAACTGAAATCTTACAAAGGAGAAATGTTTAATATTTTATTTAAACTGATATGCTCTGATGTATCAGGTGCCTGAATGGCACTTTTTTTTTAAGATTTATTTATTTATTTGAGAGTAGAGGGCAGGGGGAGAGGGAGAGGAAGAGAGAAACTCGAGCCGACTCTGAGCTGTGTGTGGAGCCCAAGGCAGGGCTTGATCTCAAGAGATCACAACCTGACCGGAAAACAAGAGTCAGTCTGGGCCCCCCTGGGCCCCCCTGAATGGTACTTGTTGCATGACTTAACTAGGTCAACTAAAACTGAGTTTTCTGGTGAATTCACAGGAAGGACATAGACATTCTTTGTTCTTAACTGAGACTAGATCCATAGACTTAAGGTATCAGATGTGTACGTGGCAAACTTTACTCCTTATTTGGAAATTATGGAGCACATTTTTCTGGCCAAATCAAGTGGATCACACTTGATCCACTCTCGCAAGGAGGTAGAAAACAAGGGTAAAGAAAATTCACTCCCAGAGAGCACTTCCCCTTTTTCTTTCTAGAATATCACCAAGAAGGGCATGTGAATTTTCTTTAAAACAGGGTGACAGTTTTTGCCTCATGATCAAAACTTCTGCATTCAATTTTACAAAGCTCACTCATAAACAATCGGCATAGTTTGGTCAAAATTGAGAAGTTAAAATGTTTTTGAAATGACAAATCTCAAAATACAATTAAGTGTATTCAAGAATTTGGTCAAAATTCACCCAAAGTAATCTTTTCTTCTCTCTGAACAAAGCATTACAGCTATAGTGCTAGGAAATAATGCTACAATGCATGAAAACTACTCATATCACTCATCCAAATTTATATTTATTTAGTGGTTATTTAGTAAGTAGTTTATGTGCTAAATCATACTAATTTAAGTACAGTGTATTATATTTTTATTCATGTTTTTATTTTGTTTTGTTTTGTTTTTTAAGATTTTATTTATTTATATGACAGAGAGAGACACAGCAGGAGAGGGAACACAAGCAGGGGGAGTGTGAGAAGGAGAAGCAGGCTTCCCGATGAGCAGGGAGCCCAATTTGGGGCTCGATCCCAGTACCTCAGGATCATGACCTGAGCCTAAGGCAGACACTTAACCATCTGAGCCACCCAGGCACCCCTATATTTATGTCTTGTTCCTCGTAATGAGCTTGGGAGTGAGACAGGACAGGTCAATGTTGCTACAAACATATCTTAAGCAGCTACTGTCTGTAAGGAATTCTAGTTCCCCAGAAAATGATGAAATAAGGTCACTCTACCCCATATTGAGTCCTGAAAGGCAATAGTGAAAAAAGAGTGGCTAGATGAGAACAGAAAGACTTAGAAAAGCCCCAGGCAAGCCAAAGGGGCAGGATCCTAGCGTTGGAGCAGAAGAGATCGAGGGCCACAAAGCAGGGGACAGGCTGCTGAGACCTTTCCTGTGGCCCCTATTCTCTGCCCTTCGATCCTTGGCTGGATCATTACCAGTCAGGGTCCACAGCACTTGTCAGGAGCTGTGGTGTCACATCAGGACCCCTGAGGAACCAGTTGCCATGGGGACAAATGGCAGGAGGCATAGGCAGACCAGCCGCCTCCAGATCATTTATCCTTTAGCCCTGCCCCAACACTCCTGGGGCACAGGAGATGACAGTCCAAGCAAGGTAGCTTTGGGGAAAGGATAGTGCTGGGCTGAGGCTGGGGGAAGTCCCCTGAGAGATGGGATAATGGGAGTTGGGGACACAATAAACGGGACCTCACATCAGAGCTCTCCAGGCTGAGGAAAGTAAGCTTGGGGGCGTTCCCTCTTTAAATGCACTTGGAAGGGCAAAAACTAGGAGGTGAGCCTTTGTCCCCTCCCCAGTACACCAACCAGCTAAGAGCAACAGGGTTAGCTTCCTGGGCAAATAATAAGACTGTAAGCTCTAAGCACTTCTCCCAAATTGATCCATTGTTCTTTTATATATCTTGACACTAATTTGATTGGTACATGTATGGCTGTCACATCTTGATCTAGGTTTCCTTTTTCCCCATATTAATGTCTCTCTGACCTTTAGGATGTTTGTTGTCCTAAATTCTGTCTTAACCTAAAATTGTTATCTCGGCTTCCTTTAAGTTCATGTTTTCCAGGTGTATATCTTTCCATTCACTCCCTTCAACTTTTCTGTATCCTTCTTTGCCACAAAATCTGTAAGCTTAGATCAATAAGTTTGAGTCTTTTAAATGTATTGTACTTATTATTGTACTAGACCTTTTTCCTGTCGTTATTTCATACTTTGTATTGGCCATACTTTTTCTTTCATTTTTTTTCTTTTATGCTTTTTACTAGATAGTTCAACCTTCTTGTTCAGAAATTTACACATTTTTTGTCTCTCCAGGGAGCACCCCTTATTTTCTAAGATGAGTTTTTGTGTTAATGTTTATTTTTCCCTGTTCGATTTTCTAATCAAGATCCATTTGTTTCCCTTGAACAAGGCAATTTTATCTTTTTCTGCTTCTACTCCTACATCCTACTACTTCTCACTGCTTTGGGTTTACATGGCATTTGAATCAAGGATTGTTAGAGATTTAGAGTTTAAGGACTGGAACAGAAGAGGTGAAACTGTTATTATTTGCAAGTGATATATTAAAAAAAAACAAAAAATCCTACATAATCAACAGATGGACTCTAAGAAATAATGAGATTTAGTAAGGTTGCCAAAAATGAGGTCAACTTACATTCCTTTAAATGAGCAATTACTAAAGAGAAATATAATTGAAAATAATAGAGCAATAAAAAGAGCAAAGGAAATATAATTGAAAATAATAGAATATTAAAAAGACCAAAGGAAGTTTTATCTGGAGGAAAATGTAGAATTCTGTTGAAGGATATCACAGATAAGCCAATTGAACTTTATTAAGACGTCATTTCTCCTCAAATGGATCTAATGAAATTCCAGACTTCTAGCTGCACATTCTTAAAGGATGCAACAAACACTTCTTTTTTTTTTTAAGATTTTATTTTTATTTATTTGATAGAGAGAGAGCATGAGTCTGTGTGGGGGAGGTAGAGGGAGAGAGAGAAGCAGGCTCCCCACTGAGCAGGGAGCCCAGGACCCTGGGATCATGACCTGAGCCGAAGGCAGACACTTAACCGGCTGAGCCACCCAGGTGCCCCTACAACAAACTGATTTCAAAAAATCTATATGAAAGAATAAAAGACTATGCATATCTAAAACAGTTTTGAAAAAGTAGAACAAAGTGAGGGACTTCTCCCTAAGAGATAATAAGCATACTATAAAGTCATGGAAATGACTTTTTAAAAAGAGCACAGCAGCGGAATAGAAAGCTCAGGAACAGACCTTCGTATCTATTTAAATATAATCAGTACGGAAATAATGCATCGTTTAGTAGACTATGTTGGTAAAATTGGCTTTTTACAAGAAGAAAAATAAATTCCCACTATACATCAGACATAAAGTTAGCTCCACATGTTTGAAAGAACTAACTATGAAAGGAAAACTATAAAGGGAACAGAAAATATATAGGACATTTTTGCAGACTTAAAGTCAGAAGAAATATTTTAAATGAGACCCACACACTATAAGTCATAAGGTAAAATTAAAAAAATGGATAGATTAACTTACGTTAAAATTAAGGATCTCTTTCCAACAGAGAGTACCACAGAGGAGATAAACTCATTGGTGATAGAATGGGAGAAAATATATACCATACCTGCCGCTTCCTGACGGCGCACGGGAGAAGAATGAGGCACAAACAAGTCAGCTGCAATAGAGATTGGGAGCAGGGGTCGGCAGTTGAGAAGACTGCCGCCCC
>CM052886.1:23863347-23914976 GCA_028534135.1 Potos flavus
AAGCAGGCGGTGTTCCGCCCTGAGCGGGCCGGGTGTTCCCAGCTGCTCGGCTTCAAGATCGTGTATCTTCCCCTCCACCTGAGGCCTGCTGGACTACCATGTTTTTCTCAAGGTTATCTTTAAGCATGCTTGCATGACCAGCACAACTCCTCCTGGTTATATTTTCAAGAGTGTATTATTTTGAGGGATGGTTACAATACCTAAAGTCTAAAGGGATTTAGATCTAGAACAGAGAAGGGATCTATACAAATCAACAAGACAGGAAACAAAATAACAGATGAAGGATATGATGCAATTCACAGAAGGGGAAATACAAGAGGCTAACAAGTATATAGAAGCCAAATCCTACTATTCCTTGTAGACCTGCAAGCTAAATGAGATCAAGCCCTAGGTAAATTTAGATACATCAACTAAACATCAGATAGACAAAAATCAGGTAATCAGAAAATGTGAGGTTTTAGTAAAAACAGGTGGAAAGAGGAATGATTATGCATCACAGGTGGAAATGTACTGTGCTAGTCATTCAGGAGAGCACACAGTAGTGTTCGGCAGACTCCACGAACAGGCAATGTGACTCCTGGGCATAGTCCTACAGGAGTCTCCACACAGGCCCACAGACACGGGATCTGCATGCAGGGAGACCTCCACAGAGCAGGAAGTGAAAAGCATTAAAGATGTCCAATCCTGGGGGAACAGATGGCTGAAATCTGGTAAGTTTTTGTTATGAATCTCATGCTACAGTGAGAAGGAATATGGAATATTGAGTTTTAAAGGTATGGAAAAAAGATTGCTAGGTCAATACTACTTAAATAAATTTAAAAAACAGATCTATGTGCAATCAGCAAGGTATTTTGCAGGATATATGTATCTACACATTTATATTTGTGGGTTTAAAAGAAAAAACACCAAGCCTTTAGGACTAGTGAACCTAACTTGAGCTGCTACAAGGAAGAGTCATGGTCTCACATCCAGCTTCCAGATCTGAGCCAGTTATAGATAAAGAGTCCTTTCAGTGAAGAGGTGATAGAGTTCCCTTGAGGAATACCTTTCATCACTGCCATAATTATGCACTATATATCTTCTTCCTAAGTCTTCAACAAAGAAGCATGTGGTCCTTTACCGGAGTGACTAAGCACTGGGAAATTGGAACGTATTATTAGACTGGATCTGAGCTGACCCCAATCATTATAGAACCAGAACCCTTCTCTGGCCCAAGACGTCGAAGAGGCAGATGAAAATGAAGTCTTGGCCTGAATTGGTCTCAAATAGTCTGCACATTCAAACTGTGATGGTTTCTGCAGGTCCTAAGTACTAGTTCAAAGAGTTGTATCACAACCTCCAACCACAGAGTAAGGAATATTACGGTACAAAAGACTAAGCTAATTGGGAACCCCTGTGACTGCCTCTTCCTTTGGAAATAATAACTGAAAAAATAGCATACCCCTAAGGAAATTACAGCAATCAGTTCCACCCACCATCAAAGGCTTGGAAAACATAGGGGTTGGAGCAGGACTCCTAGGACATCCCTACTTGATGGGCTTGCCTGGCTTGTATAGGAGATACATGGGTCCTGGAGAATGACTGGTAAGTATAAATGTAATCACATGTGAAATGACTCTAAGTTAACGTATTTTTACAAAAGCAGTCTCTTTCCTGGAATGCATCAACTCAGCTCAGCCCCTGCCAATCACTGGGGGGCAGAGAGTAACTATCAGGATTGTTATATTCAGTAACAAATTTTGTGGAAGACTAGAACAACTCAGTAGAGGTAGGACCACCAAGGGCTCAGACCCTTTAGGAACAATGGTAAAAAAAACTCAACCAAATAAAAAAAAAATCATTCAACCATACAAAGAATTCCAACCTGTTAGGAGCTGGCTAGAGTCAAAGGGAACATGAGTGGGTAGAGGATGAAGAAAAGTATAAATATCAACTAACCTCATGATAATTTGCAGAAAGAAGTATTAGAGTATTCAGAATTTACTAGTTGTATGGTTGAGGAGGACACTATTTCTCAACTCTGAGCATCAGTTTTCTGATCTATAGCATGTAGGCTGAGGATAATTATATCTACTGTGCAAGGCTGTTCTCAAGTTTGCAATCAACGTATTGGTATTTTGAGCTTGGTAGGAATTCAGCACTTGGTAGGAATTCAAAACTTGACAGTCATCTTTTAGGGAGGCAGTAGGATCTAGTGTAAGGTGATTAAGAGCAGAAACTTTGGAGTCAGAGTAGAGGTTGGAATCCCAGATGTTTACAGATCTGGGACATGTTGATTAAGTTTTCAAAGATTTAAATTTTCTCTTCTACAAAATGGAGTTAGATATATCTATTGACTAGTTTTCTTAAAAATATTCAATTAGATAGAATAGGACACTTAAAAGTACTAAAAAATAATAGCTATTATTTTTATGAAGTAGAGTCCACGTTTCATAAATCTAGTGGGAAAAACACACATAAGTAGATGTATGTTCAATATAATGTGATAAGTGAGGAGAAACTTAGATGTATGATGAGGGTACAATGAAAACCTGCCAAAGTGAAGAGAGAGGAGATATTTAATGCAATCTGGTAGACACTGTTAACGGATCTAAGTCCAGGAAGATCGAAGTAAATTTGCTCATGGTCCCAGATGTAATTAAGGGAAGAGCTGGGCCTAAAATCCAGAACTTCTAACTCTTGGGCAAATTTATTTTTTTTAAGATTTTATTTATTTATTTGAGGGAGAGAGAGCAGGAGGGAGAGGAAGAGATACTCTGAAGCAGACACCAAGCTGAGCAGAGCTGGATCCCACGGGGCTCAGTCCCACAACCATGAGATCATGACCTAAGCCAAAACCAAGAGTTGGATGCTCAAGTGACTGAGCCGCTCAGGTACCCCACAAATTTCTTTTTTGTGACAAAATGTTATATTCGTATGACATACAAAATAAATATAACTTATTAAGTTTTCCTGTGCAGAATTCTCAGATAGTCCTCATATAATTATCTGCCACATAATTATATCTTTTTGTGAGTAATAGCTCAAGTATGAGAGTCTTTTATTTGAAACCTCTTACCTCTCATTCAAACCCATCTTTTAAACATAATACAACATTGTATGACCATTAATACCTTTAGGAGGTACAAAGGAAGGAAAAGACATTAATTCACTCACTCAAATCTTTTAACATCTTTCATGGGTCAGATACTGTTCTAGGTAGTGAGAATACAGAAGCTAACGAAAACAGACAAAACTGGACAGGAGAAAAGTAATAAATACCCAAGTGAAATATACAATAGTGCATAGGCCTTCATACGATAAAATGGGCAAGTATGGTGATATCTTTTCTATATGTTTTCAAATCTTACTGTTTAATAAAAAGTAGTGCTTATATATACTTTTTTTTTTTTTAAGATTTTATTATTTATTTGAGAGAGAGAGAACATGGTGGGGAGGTTCCAGAGGGAGAAAATATTTCAGGCAGACTCCACACTCAGCACAGAGCCCAACACGGGGGTTTGATCCCACGACCCTGAGATCATGACCTGAGCCAAAGTCCAGAATCAGGCACTCAACCAACTATGCCACTCAGGTGCCCCCAGTAGTGCTTAAGGATACTTTTTAAGATAAGGAGTTGTTATCTCTGTGTTTTCTGTATATCCCACCTCTGAGAGAGGTGGCTGAGAAGAAACTACTCAATGTACATTAGGAAAATAATAAAGCAGGAGCCGAGTTTGAGAGAAGAGAGAAAATATTTCCCGATTAGTTAGACATTATCTATAAGGTTTTATCCAGGCAACTGTAAAGCTCTTGATAGGCAGATACAATCTCTCCTGTACTTCCCTACAGGAACAAAGAAAAACAGAAATTTCCATGAAAGAGAATCAGAACCTCTAAAAATTACCTTACAAGTAAGCCTTGAGGGAGGGCTGGAAAAACAGGCAAGAATTTTAATACTCAACAGTCAGAAAGTTGCAAGAAAAATGTTAGGGATTTTGCCTCGAGGGTTGCATAAAATTCTCAAAGCCTGAAACTTCATAACATGAGAGAGTTTGGGGCATGGGAAGTATTGAGATTTAGAAAGAAATTTTTTAAGTATTTTTTTCAATGAAGAATGAATGAAAAACCAATACTTACAAAAGAAGGAAGAGAATGTTAATTATATTTAAGCATTTATATTTCTTTGATTCTTATTCTAATTATATTTTTCAATCATAGTGACTAATAACTGTGCTCATGCTTTAAGTTTTATGATTTCCTCAGAAACATGTAATAGGAATAAGGCAGAGCTCTTATCTGAATCATAGCTCTAATATGGCAACTGTTCATTTGGACCTTGAGCCAAAGCAGGGTTGGTTCTGGCATATCCTCCTCTCAATATATATTCCCAACACTGAGGCAACCATATAGTGATATACAGTAAATTTCGCCAACCGTATAGTAAGAATTGTAGGCATTGTAAGAATAAACAGTCCCACACCGTCATCTCCAGCTAGATTGGAGCTCTTTCACAGCCAGTTACCATCCCTTTGGGTGGCTAGTTTGTGTCCCACATTCCAATCAGCCTCTTCTAAAGGAGGTCAGTTTTCACAAGGGTTACTGAGAAAAAGGCTGGGTTAGCGAACATTCTTCTTCCTCTTATACTTTTTTAAAATCATGACCAGAAAAACAACTCATATCCTAGGAATAATAAGTCAATAATAAAGACTTCTTGGGGTGCCTGGGTGGCTCAGTTGGTTAAGTGTCTAACTCCTGCTTTCAGTTCATTCAGGTCATGATCTCAGGGTCCTGAGATCTGCCAAGTGGGGCTCTGTAGTCAGTAGGGAGCCTGCTTGAGGTTCTCCCTCTCCCTCGCCCCCTCCCCTCACTCTCCCTCTCTCGAATAAATAAATAAATTTTTTTAAAGACTTCTTTAATAGCCACCAGAAAATTTAAGTTGGATATCTTTCCAAAATCTGCACCTCATGCCTTCTGAAATGAAAAGTTTCAAGAAGATTGAATAGGAGCATTTATAGCCCCTATTTATTGACAACCATGGCTAATTAAAAAAAAAAGTTCTCCCTATATAGGTCTTTCTATCAAATAATAGATACAAAACCATTCTCCAGTTTTTAATAAAGGGATGTCCAGTGTCGGGATTAGAGGCCTCACTTTGGAGACAAAGGAGACAAGAAAAATTGCATGTTCTAGTCTCTGAAATCAGAGGAATGGGCTGCTGACCCAAAGTATTTCTCGGTCTAGTCTAAAGAAAAAAGAACAGCTCAAAAACAACTCAAAAACATGCCAACTCTTCTCAATGCCCAGAAATTCCCGTTTTTAAGCCATGCTTTAGGTTATTCAGAAATGTTCGACTCCTCATAACAACTTAGAAATTTCTTAAATGGTCAGCACAAATAAAGTATGTTGTGCAACTTCCCCTCAAACCACAATTACAGGATAAACAGTCATATCCTTAAAGGAGCAACTAAAAATAATAGATTCAACTCTGAGACTATAGAAAAGGGACACTTTTTCTGAAATGTAGCTTTACGTATTTTTTTTTGATAAGGAATACTTTTTGTAAGTTATAGAAATAATAAATAACTGTTATTTACTATGTGCAAGATGTACTGTTTTACGTGGGTTACCTCACAATTCTTCACACAATTCTATGAAAAAGTTATTATTATTATTATTTATTATTATCCCCTTTTTACAGGTGAGGGAAATAAGGCTTCTGGAGCAGGTGAGTCAGCTCATGATGGTAGCAGTAGAAGCAGACAGAAATGGTCAGGTTCTGGGCATATTTTAAAGGGAAAGCCAAAAACACATGCTGGTAATATGACATAGATCTGGGAGGAAGAGAAATCGGGACTGATCTCATGATTTGGTGCCTAGCATTTGGAATAAAAGAAGACAAGAGCAGGAGACAGGGGTTGGGGATCCTAAAGACCAGGAGTCTGGCTATGGATATGCTAAGTTTGAGGTGCCTGTTGGACAGCAGAACGGAGGTCTTGAGCAGGTGGTTAGATATGCGAGTCAGGTCTAAGGAAAAAGTGCAGGCTCAGGATGTAAATATTCAGAGGTGGAGGCGACGAGGAGGAACCAACAAAGGAGAAGCGAAGGAGCACGCCGTGTTACTGAAGACTCAACCGGGAGTGACATCCCAAGGTTAAGAAAAGGACAAAGGGACACCTGGTATGTCAATTGATCTATTTCTATTTTTCTAATAAGTCGGTGAAATGCATCCGGAGAACTGCCTGACCATTGGATTTAGCAAGACAGGGACTTTGTGAAATGCTGTTTCATTTTGCTATTGGGCTCCTTCTCCTTATCATTTAAATATGAAACATTAAGCACATCGACTCCTTTATTTGCCCTAATCCGGATCATAGCTACTAATTTAGCTAACCCTTTTATCATACCCATAATCATTCCTTTTTTAGTGGGTTTTGTTTTGTTTTGGTCATACTTTACCAATACTACAACCTACTTCAGACCTCTGTTAGCTCAGGGCGGAATTACTGTGTACCCCCCAAACCTGTCTCCTGGTTTCTGGTCTCCTCACCAGCAATGCATCCTAATTAGTCATCCTGGAACAAAGCTTTTCTCAGGGATTCCTCGGGCCCTTTGGTTCTCATCAGAAACATACTAAGGAGAGGCTTCTCTCACCTACCTCCCAGCTCCTCCTAAACACAGCATACCCTTATGTGTATGTGACCAGCAAGGCTCTGCCTAAACTCCACAGGGAGAACCCACAATGAGAACCACCAGTCAGGATGATTGGGTTCCTCTATTTGTCATAACCTGATGGACCGATTCAGTCTCTTTCAATCTAGGAGGAAGTGTGGGAGACTGAAAAATACCAACACTGATTAACTGGGCAAAAGACTGGTGCTTTCCAATACAATTTAAGCTCAAACACCTATTAAAGTGTTTAGTAAAATTAAAAAAACAAGGGAACTTCTACTGGCAAGGACACTGTGGGAATAAGGAGCAGCTGGAGCTCTCATTCACGGCTGGTGGGAAGGCAAAATTGTTTGGCCGACTTGGAAAATAGTCTGGCAGTTTCTCATAAAGTTAAACAAATACTTAACGTATGACCAGCAGTCCCATTTTTAGGTACTTACCCAAAAGAAACTACACATACGTCCCTACAAACTAACCTGTCAGTGGATGTTGACAGCACCTTTATTCATAACCCCAAACTGGAAACAACATAAGTGACCATCAAATGGTGAACAGATAAACACATTGTGGTACATCCATAAAATGGAATCCTACTCAAGAATAAAAAGGACAAATTCCTGATACATACAACAGCATAGAGGAATCTCAAAGCGTCACGCTAAATGAAAAAAGCCAAACACAAAATGCCACCTACTAAATGTTTGCATATATATGGCCTCCAGGAAAAAGCTAAACTGTAGAGACAGAAAACAGATCAGTGCTTACCAATGGCTGGGAGTGGGTAGAGAGTACGACTATATAGGGACTTTCGATTTTGATGATGGAAAATATACTATAACTTGATTGTGGTGGTAGTTACATAATTGCATAGTTTTGTCAAAATCATAGAACTGTACACCTGAAAGTGGCAGATTTTACTGCATATAAATGATACCCCAATCAACCTGATTTTAGAAAGAAAGTTCCATGGGGGCATGTACTTTGTTTTTATTTCTGTTTGGGTTTTTTTTAGAAGTTTCTTTTTTAAAAAAGAAAAAAGATCTTTATTTATTTATTTGAGAGAGAAAGAGTAGAGTGAGAGAGAGAGAAAGAGCATGAGTGGGGGTAAGGGGCAGAGGGAGAGGGAGAAACAGACTCTCCACTAAGCAGGGAGCCTGATGTGGGGCTCAATCCCAGGACCCTGGGATCATGACATGAGCTGGAAGCAGATGCTTAACCAATTGTGCCACCCAGGTGCCCCTATATTTTTTTTTTAAGATTTATTTATTTATTTGAGAGAGAGAGAGAGGGCCTAAGTTGGGGGTGGGGGCAGAGGAAAAGAATCTTGAAGCAGACTCCCCGATGAGTGCAGAGCCCAACGTGGAGCTTGATTACAGGACCCTGAGATCATGACCTGAGGCAAAACCAAGGGCAGATGCTGAACTTACTGAGCCACCCAGTTGCCCTGGTTTTATTCACTGCTTTATCCCTAGCCGTCAGAAAAGTAACTGGCACATAGTAAGTATGTATGGGAAGGAAGGAAGGAAGGAAGGAAGGAAGGAAGGAAGGAAGGAAGGAAGGAAGGAAGGAAGGAAGGAAGGGAGGGAGGGAGGGAGGAAGGGAGGGAGGGACAGAGGGATTGAGGAGAGAGAGAAAGAGGGAAAAAGGGGAGAAAAAAAAGAAAGGGCAGAAAGAGAGGGGGGAAAGGAAGATCTAATTCTGAATTTTGGTCTGACCATTCTTCAGATTCTCTAATGCATATAACCTGGAAGTAGTAGGTAACCCATCCTAAGAGCACCAATTTACTAAACACTGGATTTCAAGTTTCTTTTATAGCCTGAAGTAGAGGGTAAAGATTTATGACTTGAATTTTTAAGCCCATATAGTCCTCTTTCCAATATCTAAAACACAAATAAGGATTAAAAAACTACATACATTTCTGGATGAGCTAATACAGATATAAAACAAAAGAAGAAAATTTGCAATGAAACATTTTAAAAATTGATTTGGTATCAAGAAGAACACAGGACAAATTAACCTTTGCATATAACTGTAGAATTTTCAATTCAAATTATTTAAGCAAGGAGTTCAAAACCAGTCATTTCAAGTTAGAATTTTCTGTACAGAATCATCAAAGCAAACATGAGTGAGTTCCAGCAGCAAAAAATAAAATCTGAAAGAGAACCTCCTTTAACCTCTTTTTTTCTTTTTAAGATTTTATTTATTTGACAGAGAGAGAGAGAGATCACAAGTAGGCAGAGAGGCAGGTAGAGAGAGAGGGGTAAGCAGGCTCCCTGCTGAGCAGAGAGCCCGAGATTCGGGGCTCGATCCCAGGACCCTGAGATCATGACCTGAGTCGAAGGCAGAGGCTTAACCCACTGAGCCACCCAGGTGCCCCTAAAATGTCAACTGCCACATTCATTGGTTGGCAATTAAAAACAATCTAAAGATTCTCTCAGGAGAATGAGTAAGTACATGACGGTTCATTTATGGGATAAGAATACCTAGTCTTAAAAATGATATTTATGAAGAGTCATTAATAAAAAAAATGTTAAAATACAATATCAAGCCAAATAAGGTAGAATACAAAGTTGAATGCTCAGCACATCATAGCTGTATAAATTTTTAGCACATTCTAGCAGATTTATTTTAAACATTTCATAAAAAAGGATTAGAACAAAAAGCCAAAAGTCTTTTTTATTTTAGTTTTTATTTATTTATTTGTCAGAGAGAGAGAGTGAGAGAGCACAAGCAGGGGGAGCAGGAGGCAGAGGGAGAAGCAGATTCTCCGCTGAGCAGGGAGCCCAATGCCAGACTCCATCCCAGGACCTGGGATCATGAACTGCAGACACTTAACCTACTGAGCCACTTGGCTGCCCCATCTATAAATGACATTTTAAAACTAAGACTGGTGATGACAAGTGATTCCAAGATAGAGCATTTAGAAATTCCAATATATCTAAAACATAGGGAAGAGAAGTCAATCAGGGGAGGTGAACACCATTATTAACCAAAGATTTAATCTATAGTGACATAACCTTTTACACCTTGGAAGCTCCTGTTTCTAAGCTCATTTCTAAACCATTTTTTTTTTCTTTCTCTTTCAGGCAGGGAGCATGAGGGGAATTCTGGAGTGTTGTAACGCTCTGTTTCTTCTGGGTCCTGGTTACTTAGTGTATTTGGTTTTCATAAATGAATAATGTTTTCTTATGTATGCTTTTCTGTGTGTATAATTCATTGAAAGTTTTTTTTTTAAATATTATAGTTTTCTTGCAGAAACAGGCAAAATTGGATATTTTAAAGATCCTAGAAACCCTCATAAAACTATGCCCAAACATAATATTGTCCAATTAATCTATTTTCTCAGTAGAGATTTTAACTCATGGCACTACAACAAACGACCAAGTAAAACATTGACAGTTCAGACTGTGGGGAGTGAGAGTGAATGGAGGTCTCCATCCTTGAATTTCCCAGGAGATTTATGTGGGGACCCTCACTCCAACAAAGAGAGCCAGAAAGAAAGTAGAAAGCACAAAGCAGTTTATCGAAGGGAACATACCCTCTTAAAGGGGGAGTGCAGGTAGGGTCCAAGGTAGAACCAGCCTCTGGGTTGTTTCGGGATTGGATATTATTGGGTCTCTCTGAGCTGGGAGACTCTGTGATGAACAGTGGGGTGGTCTTTAATGGAGGCTGCTTCCAACCATTTGGGAAACTCCTCCCAGAGATTAGGAGGGGGAGTTTCTGACTCTACAGTGTTTGTATTGGAACCGTCATGGCAGCCTTTCTCAGTGGGAGGTGCTGGGTCCGCAGTGCAGATGTATTGTAATGAGTCTCGAGGTTACCCTGGGACAGATGTGGATGAGGACAGTGCATGTTCTGCACCTGTGATTCTCACTCTGTCAGGCCCAAGGTCTTGGAAGCCACAAGGTCAGGACATTGTGCTCCCAGAGCTTTTAGGGTATAGTGTATTCATCTATGTCCTTGCCTCCAGCTCATGTCTCCATCATTCCCCTTTGAGAACGTGGAACTCTGCTTGGGGCGGTCCTTCCACTGTTCATATCTGGATTCTACCCAACAAGACCTTAATACTAACTAGTTCTCCAGATTCTCACAGATAGTACTAAGTATCCCCCCCGCCCAAACATTTAAAGGCTGGTAAGAAAATGTTTAAGGGGCATATATTCACAGAAAAGAGTTATGCTATGAATTTGACTCATCTGTGTGTGTCTACAGGTGAGAAAATTCATTGCTCGTTCCTTCCGGGCCAGCCGATAAGGACGCCTTTCAGAACTCTTTCTTGAAAGTGGGTAGAATACCGAAGAAGAATAAAAACAGCCAAGCAGAAAAGGAAGAAAAAGTGATAAACCTCAGTGAGATTTATTCAGTTAAAGGCCGGACCTGAGTGTTGGTAGGAAAGGACTAGAAAAACTGCCTTGTGAAGCATGTGTACAAGCACCTCTTGAGAGGTGGTCAGTGAAGGGTGTGTATGGAAAGGAAACTACAACTTTGGGCATTTTTAACAAGAAATTGTTGAAATTAGTAAGAAGTGTGGCAGGTGGGAAATATAATAAGAACACGTCTCAAGGGGCACCTGGGTGGCTCAGTCGGTTAGGCCTCTGTCTTCGGCTCAGGTCATGATCCCAGGGTCCTGGGATGGAGCCCTGCATCAGGCTCCCTGCTCAGAGAGGAGCCTGCTTCTCCCTCTCCCTCTGCCTGCTGCTCCCCCTGCTTGTGCTCTCTCTCTCTGTCAAGTGAATAAATAAGATCTTTAAAAAAAAAAAAAAAAACTTAAGAGGAAGAAGGGAAAATTAAAAACTTGAGGTCTGTTTTTCCTCCCTTCCTTTGCTTATTTGTTTTTAAGATCAAGAAACTTGTCATCCTCCTGAAAAGTCCCTAAGATATAAATCTTTGCTTCCTCAATCTTGAAACAATGACTCATCTGTTTAGTGCAGTTTACCACTTTCCTCCTCCCACCTCCAAAGCCCCTTTGATATAAAGCAGACAAGTTTATTTGACAACTTTTAAAGATAGGCTTCCTGCAAGGCCAGAGCCAAGGCGGTTTTCCTGAGAAAAGAGAGTAGTCAGAGAGTAGTCGGAAGCATTCAAGAGTGCAAAGTGTCCTAGACATGTGGGCAAGAGCCCAGCCTTCGGGATAAGTCAACCAAATCACCTGGCTCCCGGGGCCTTGAGAAAGTCCGTTGGCCTGCACTTCTGTTACCGTGTCTACAGAACAAAAACAAACCATATTGGGGCTATCTACAGCTGGCAGTTGGGAGAATTCAGTAATATTATGGTTGTTAAAAAGTGTTCCCTAAACTGTAAGGCAAACAAGTTCCTGTTACTATTGTCAGATGAGTCAGCATTGAGCGACTGTGCATATGCTCAGGCCAACAGCAATGTGAAAGATCGAAAGGACTATTAGAGACAGGGCTAGACCAGGGCCCCAAGCTAGGCCTCTGCACTTTAGAATCAGACTGTGACAGGTGTCATTCTACCTGTAGATGAAAGGCCTCATGGGTAAAAATCAGAAGCCATCCAGTGGCCTCTTTAACCACGTGCGTGGATTCGGAAAAACAATGAAATAACCCTCTGGAGTAGCCCAGGGTGCTCACTTCGTCCCTGCCTCTTCTCCCAAAGCCCAGTCTTTGGGCTTCCTGAGATGCCCTGGTATCCTTCCCAACAAATTCAGTTTTTTTGGACTAAAATAATAGATCATTTCAAAGCTTCATGGTTTTGCAAAGGAGGAGCAGGCAGAAGATCTGGAACCTCACAGTTAGCAGGATGGAGGCATTATCAGTCTCAAGCAGAGCAGGGACACGCTGACTGAGGAAGATCTGAGCAGGGAGGACTGCCCAAAGCGTGAGGGAGGAATAACACAGTGGCAGATGGCAGGCTGTCGCAAGATCCAAGCAGGAGAGCCTGAGACCAACATGGCGGCCCCGCGTATGCAGAGAAGACGGCAGAAATGAGGGATATCGTTGTTTAGTCCCACAGATTTTAATATGAGCCACGTATGCGATTTTAAATCTTCCGCTAGCCACATTAAGTAAGTGTAAGAAGGTATAAAGAAATACGTGCAATCCATTTTGAGAACATATTTTATTTAACTCAATATATTCAAAATATGATCCTCCAACATCTAATCAATATTGTAAAAATATTAATGATAGGTTTTACTTTTCTCTTTTGTACGGAGCCTTCCACATCCAGAATGGGGTTCCTCTTACAGCATATCTCTGTTTGGACATGTTACAAGTATTCGGTAGCCACATGTAGCTATCGGCAAGACTAGCCTCTTAAAACATCTTGTGATGTTTTACCCTTTAACTCGTTTCATAACCGCAAAACTGGACTGGGTTTACAGATTTTTAAATCCAAATCCTCATCTCTTAAAAATAGATCATATGCCCAGGCCATTTATTTTTCAGACCCTTTATACTCAAAAGAGAAGAGTCTGTTGACAGTAATTTGAACGAAAGCAATGGGAGGATTCTATCAACTATTCTAGCTAAAAACTACAATCGCGGTTGGGCAAACTCCCCAGCTCCTCTTCACTGCTGACTAATTAACACACACTTTAAACCGCAGAGTCGAGAAAACAAATCTTTTGAAGTGATGATGAAGTAATGATTAGAATTTAACACCTTCTAGAAAGGAAACTCATTGCAATTAGCTGTTTACACGTCCAGGCTCTGATTTAAAACCTCCCCAGTTTTTTCCACAGAGAAAGTGAGAACCGTTTTTACCATCGAAAGATTGTTATTTCTGTATTTTCATTCCTTTTCCTAAAAGAAATACAAAAACAAATTTAATACCATCGTCATGACAATAACCATTTTATAATGAAATTAGTGTTGCTGAAAATTTTGAGGCACAGGTAAGAGATAAATTTGAAATCTATTTCCCATGAGCTTGAGCACCACCAACAAAGGCCTAAGGACTGGGGTGGGGGGAGGTTTTGTGTTCCTCCTCATTCAGTCAGAAATGAGGCCCATTCACCTCCTGAACGTCTCCTCTGATTTCCAGTTTTCCTGAGGTACTGTGCCTAACTAGAATGGGTGCAAAAATTGTGCTGGACACCATCTTCTTCCTGAAGTGGATTTTACTAATTTGCCTTTTTCTGGATGTTTTGCTTCCCAGAGGTAGCTGGAGCCAAGTTTACCCGTATGGCTAGGTAGTCAGGAATGTTCTTACTCTCCCAGGCCTGCTTCTGGAAATTTGGTTTTGTGCCAGTCCCTACCTCCTTTGTTAGCCCACTCAGTGACAAGTACCCCCAAATGGTAATAGGAAGACCCAGTTCTGCCCATATCATAAGCCAACACCTGACAGAGTGGGAAAAACCTATGTGCCAGTGGACGGTATTATCCTGAGAAAGTGCTCAGTCCATCTTCATATTTAGTGTCTTGTCAAAAAATGGACATCTTTTTCACTTTTGCAGAACAAACAGAGTAGTTGAGATGGTTAATTTGCTATATCAAGTTGATTGGGCCACAGTGCTCAGATAGGTGGTTAAACATTATTCTGGAGGTTTCTGTGAGGGTGTTTTGAGATGACATTTCTATTTAAACTGGTGGATTTTGAGTAAAGCATATTGCCCCAGATGGGCAATAGGTGGGCCTAGAGTGGGGGGGTGGGCTCTACTCTACCCAAAGCCCACGAACGCTGTGCTGCAGAGGATGGCCGATATGGATGTTGCAAGAGACAACCATACTGTTCAAAGCAGGTCCTCACACCTTCCTAGCTTGGTCAGAAAGGCTAGCAGCATGGTCTGTGAAATCACAAACTAAGCCTGGGAAACACTGAGCATGATTGTATAAATCAGGATTCTCCAGCAAAACAAAACCAGTGCAATATGTATGTACATGTGTGTATATACAACATATGTATATATAATATATGATATATTATGTCATGTACATATTATGTATATACAGAGAGAGGGAGAGATTTATTTTAGGAAATTGGCTCACATGATTACAGAGGCTGACGAGTTAAACTCTGCAGGGTGGGCTGGCAGCCTGGGGTCCCAAAGAAGAACTGATATTGCAGTTCAAGTCCAAAGGCCGTCTGCTAGCAGAATTCCTTCTTGCAGGGAGAGGTCAGTCATTGTTCTATGAGGACAGGCCACTGATTGAATGAGGCTCGCACTAATGGCCCAGCGCTGCTGCCTATCCTGGGCTCCTGTGTGCCATATTTCCCCCTCAGAGTGATTTTCTCCCAGAAGTCTACTGCTTCTCCCTGTAGCCCCTCATATCAGTATCTATGTTTCTGAGTCCCGCTGTCAGGCAGCGCTCAAGGTCATCAAGAGCTTCCTAGTCCTACGGTAAATCAGAGATGTGACTCAGCACCTGTTTAAGGTTCCTCAATATTTCATGACAGTCAGCAAGTGCCCCGTGTTGTGTGATCATCCTCAGCTTGTTTCTTCCGTATACTCCAAGAAGCTGTAACGTGTGGCTTCATCTAACACCACCAGTGGGTATCTCAGTTTCCACCCCACTACATAACCAAAGTTAATGTCAGGAATGTCGGGACGGAGTCGGCTTGTGCATAGAGTGTACTGGGACAGAGGGCCAGAGAAAAGAGGAGGGAAACTGCTGATGCTGAGAAAAGAGAAAGGTGGCCTGTGATGTCTCAGGCACTGTCTCCGGGTCAAGCGCCACGCTACTCTGTCACACACATTTGCTGAATTCCCACATCTGCCCTGTGGAGGTGAGTATGACCATTATCCACATTTCGCCAATGAGGGAAACGAGGCACACAGAGATATACTAACGTGCCCAAGGTTCCAGAGCTATTAGATGGGACTGGGATTTGAACCCAGGCAGTCTGGTTTCCCACTCCTGTTTTCTCCAGCAAAGGGACTGAATATGAGCATGATCAGGAAAGGACAGCCTCTCTCTTTCTGGGATTCTACTGGAGACACACTGAAAAATTTTGCTTCCCAGAACTCCATGATTTTTCTGTGTTTCTATCATAACCATCCTTCTTTTAATGTGATTTTTAAAAAAATATACTAATGTCTCCACCTAAGTCATGATTAAATTTTTCCTCCATCTTTTGGCCTGAGGGATAGTATTGGCTTTATTATATTTTAATTTTTTTAAAAAGATTTTATTTATTTATTTGTCAGAGAGAGAGAGAGAGCACAAGCCGGCAGAGTGGCAGGCAGAGGCAGAGGGAGAAGCAGGCTCCCTGCTGAGCAAGGAGCCTGATGCAGGACTCGATCCCAAGAGCCTGGGATCATGACCTGAGCCGAAGGCAGCCACTCAACCAACTGAGCCACCCAGGCGTCCCTATATTTTAATTTTAATAAGCAAGCTCCTTCGTAGATGCAGACAACAGATCGGTAGCTGTAGGGGGCATGGAGTGGGCAGAGGAAGTGAGATGTGTGAAGGGGTTCAGAAAGTACAAACTTCCAGCTATAAAATAAGTGTCATGGGGATGTAATATACAGCACGGTGATGATAGTTAATAATACTGTATCTGAAAGTTGCTGAGAGAGTAGATCTTAAAAGTTCTTATAAGAAAAAAACTGTAACTAGGTATGGTGACAGATATTAGCTAGATTTATTGTGGTGATTAGTTCACAATATATATAAATACGGAATCATTATGCTGTACACCTGAAACTAATACAACATTGTGTATCAATTTAAAAAAAAAAAGCAAATTCTTGTTATAATCTTCTACCAACTTGCCAATGTACTTAAACCTGACCTGAATGACTAAGGAATGGGGTGTGGTGGAGTGCAGTTTGTCCGGATGTGCTGAAGCTATAAAGGTTAAAACAGGGGGAATGCAAGCTGATGATGCTTACAGATTTGTTATTTGCATTTGCTGAAATCTAAGCACTTTTTGTTAAAGACATAGTCATTTCCTATTAGTCTATAGGAAAATAATACTTGTTGGGAAGGAAGAATTTCTTGTCCTTCTTCAAGGTCCTTCCAGCCAAACTAAGAATCAAATTGACATGAGACAGATTAACAGGAGAAAATCAAACTTAATTTCGTACATATAAGAATCCACAGAGACATAGAAATTCCAAAGATGTGGGGCCTCTGGGAGGCTCAGTTGGTGAAGCCTCTGACTCTTGATTTCTCCTCAGATTGTGATCTCAGGGTCGTGAGATCGAGTCCCTCATTGGGCTCTGCACAGAGCACACACCTTGTTTAGTTTCTCTCTCTCCTTCTCCCTGTGCACTCCACCCTGCCAACGCACACACGCACTCACACGTGCACGGTCTCTCAAAAAAGAAAAAAAAAATTCCAAAGGCAGTCAGGCAAAATGAGGTATGTATGTCATTCTGAAGTAAGGAAAAGGAGGTAGGCATCTGGGACTTCAAAGGGAAGGAATTCAATCCACAGGAAAATGAAAAAGAGTAAACGATAAACAAATGTTTGCTGGGCCTCTCAGAAGCAAGGGGTCACAAAGGACTTTAATCAGACAGGTTCTTCCCTGCCTGCCACACCGGGCTCACGTCATGACATAGTTATTTATGGTGATACCACTCTTCCTGGAGCAGATCCTCTATCTCAATTCTTGTAGGCAGTTGTGCAGAGGGAAAGAGCTTTTCCTGAATCTGCTGGGGTTTGGTTGCTTTTTAACTCAAAATAGTCTTCATGCCCAAGTGGCACATCTTGGGGCATCCAGCCTTCAGCCCCCACGTACTGTTAAAAATTTCTGTTTTATCTTCTCCACCACTAGTTGGTGGTTGCTGGATCCCAAGGTGAGAGTAGAAACCGGTTTCAAGGTCACTCTTCACCAGGTCACTCTCCCCCATCTTTGAATAGAACTAACATCCCTTCTGTGTTCTTACCACAGCTAACACAAACTTCTATTACAACACAAAGCTGTAATGCCATTTAAAAAAATTTTTTTTATTTATTCATTTGCCAGAGAGACAGAGTGCGTGCATGCGCACTAGAGAGAGAGAGTATAGGCAGGGGAAGCAGCAGGCAGAGGGAGAAGCAGGCTCCCTGCTGAACAAGGAGTCCAATGCAGGACTTGACCCCAGGACCGTGGGATCGTGACTTGAGCCGAAGGCAGACGCTTAATAGACTGAGCCACCCAGGTGTCCATGTAATGCCATTGTTTATAAAGATTTTAATTACTTATTATTTATTTAGAATTTGAGAGGGAGTGGGGTATGGCGGACGGGTAGAGGGAGAGGAAGAGAGTCTTAAGCAGATGCCATGCCGAGTGCAGGGAGCCAGTCACCAGGCTCCATCCCAAGACCCTGAGACCATGACCTGAGCCAAAACCAAGAGTCAGATGCCTTAACCAACTGAGCTACCCAGGCTTCCCATGTAATGGCATTTTTTATTGACAATCCTCTGTCTCATAGAATAAGTTCTATTAGAAATTAATCACAGCTTATTCTTTAAATCACTGTGACGGGGTTATCTAGAATATACTAATACACAGACAATGTTTATCCACTTACCTCTCAGGCATGGGGCTAAGCACTGTTCACAATGACCTCATTGAACCTTCACAATAATCCTATGTGGAATACATTACTCAGTCTCCACTTTACAGGTAATGAAACCGAGGCACAGAGAGGTTAAGGAACATGCCCATGGTCACGTGGCTAGTTAATGGTGATGGATACATTGACTCTAGGTAACCCAGCTTCAGAAGCTTCATGCCTGTCGTCGCACTATGCAGTTTCTCTTCAAAATGTCTGATGATGGACTGATTCAAGAAAAGACAACAGTCTTGCTCACTCCTAAGGAGCAGCTAGGATTCTGTAACAAGATTAGCACTTTTCTACTTGATAAATTTCCATGTAAATGCAATTGTTCTCTACACAATTTGAAGTGTCTTCCTCTGTTCCAGCTGCAAACAGAATACCACAGACTGAGGGGCTTGTAAACAACAGAAATTTATTTCACACCGTGTGGGAGGCTGGGAAGTCCCAGGTCAAGGCACCAGCGGCCAGCAGTCTGACAAAAGCCAGCTTGCTGGTCAATAGGCAGCCATCTTCTTGCTGTGTCCTCACAAGATGGAAGGGGCAAGAGACCTCTCTGGGGTCTCTTCTATAAGGGCACTAATCTCATCCAAAAGGGCTCTACCCCTATGACCTAATCATCTCCCAAAGGCCCCACCTCCAAATACCATGAAAATGGATTAGGATTTAACATATGAGTGTGTGTGTGGGGGAGGGGGGGTTATGTTCTTAGATGGAATTAGGGCCCTTAATTAGGTTTCCTTGTGTAGAGGGGTGCTTCACGCCAAGCAATTCTGTCAGTAGCAAGGTGTGACAATTCAACTAACTGATTCCGTTTTGGGGCTGGGGTTTTAACAACCAAATACATATTTGTTAAAAATAGTAATATTGCAGGGCAACACTGTCATTCAGTTTATAGCAAGGAAAAAGAAATGATCCTTTTGCTGGTTTGATTTCTAGTCCAAAAAATCACATTATAAATTCTTCATTTACACAAGCTTTCAATTCTCTTTTTAGAGGTCTGGATGATATAGCACTTACACATTCTTTGATCAAACTATCGATTACGAGAGCTTGGCAAGGTATCATTCAAGGTTAATTAAATTAAAAGATGATATGAGGCAGAGGTTTCAAGATGGAATGGCTTATGCTAGGCCAAGTCACCAAACTGGGGCTTAATACCTAACCTGATTGCAGTTTCAACCTCCCCCAGAAATGTAATTTTACCAGTCAGTCAGCAATTTTCTGGTCAGTACCTATGAGGTAATCTTTCACAGGGGCTCTCTCCACCCCCCACCCCCAACCACTACCCCCCCAAGGAGAAAGAGAGAATCCATCTAATAAGACCCCCTGTCCTTTCCCCTAAGGGAATTTGACCTTGCCTGAAACAATCCTTTCTTTTCTTTGCTAACTTCCTTGTCCCCGCTCCTTCCTATACAAACCTTCCATTTTGTACAATTGCTTGGAGCTCCTCTCTGCTTGCTTGATTTGATGCTGCCAGATTCACAAATCTCTTAATAGAGCCAATTAGATCTTCACATTTACTGAGTCAAACATGAGGTAATTAAGACAGTGGGCTTGTGGTTTCACTGGGGAACAGAGGGTTGTAGAGAAAATTTGTGTTTCTGTAGTTAATTTTCTGAGCAAATTTTATTGGCCTTCAAGGTCTTAGCTCAAACAAGTCTGGAAATGAGTTTTTGAATACTAACTTAATGAGTATTCCAGAGAGATTTACCTCCCCAGAGCTTTTTTTTTTTTTTTTTTTTTTTAATGTCAAAGAGCAATAAACCCCTTTCAGGATCATGGAGACATCTCCTGGGAAGTAATGCTGGAGACTCCACTTTTATCCTTCCTCTGGAAGAATTTATTTATATTCCAAAGGGTAAAAACCCAGGAGCCTTTTCCTTTGTGTTCTAACAGAGACTTAGTTCATAATGGGAGGCAAAAGATTTCTCTTTGGTGCACCCGGGTGGGTCAGTAGGTTAAGCATCTGACTCTCGATTTCGGCTCTGGTCCTGAGTTCAGGGTCCTGATCTCAGGGTCATGAGATAGAGCCCGGTGTCAGCGGCATGCTCCGTGCTCAGCAGGGAGTCTGCTAGAGATTCTCTCCCTCTATCCCTGCCCCCCTCCCCACTCATGCTCTCAATCTCAAATAAATATAAATATTCCCCTTCTTTATCCCTCAGAAGGGGAGGGATGTGCTGATTCGTTTTGCAGGGAAAGCTTCCTTCCCCACTGTAGTCACTGTTATGACATCCGGTTCTCATCACATGGCTCTAGGGGGAAGAATTAAGACAAAGGAGAGATGGGATGACTATTTGCTCTATATAAATAATACTCTGCTCTGCTTTAGAAACTCTGTGTTGGCATACAGGATAATATTAATAAATATAGATATTAAAAACTTAAAAGGAATATATACTCTGCCTAGAACCAATACAAGTAAAACTCTCTGCTGACCAAACAAAACAGGTCTACTGGCTGAATTCAGTCCATGAGCTGCTAGTTTGCAGAAACTAATATCAGGCGTGCGCTGTGTTTGGGACGATGAAAATAAAAAAGGGAACCTCATTTAACGTGGAGTCACAAAGCCCTAAAGGAAGAGCTCTCAGGAACCTGAAGAACCAGTAGAAAAAAAAAAAAAAAGATAAGAATTATTTTGACAAGGGAAGACATTTTTCACATAGCTATTTTATGTCCTGCTTTTAAGAAGAAGGGCGATCCCTCCCTGCTCAGCAACAATGCACCAACCACCCCTCGCAGCCAATGAGAAACCGTCACAACCTTGAACTCTTGCTCTTCTCCAGTGAACTTTTGTTCAAGACCCTCACTAATTTCTTTCTAAATCCTAATAAAAGCTGCCCTTCCCTTTGTCTCTTTGGACTTGCCTGTGGTTCCCCAGCGTTTGCAATTGCAATTCCTTTGCTATTTCCAAATAAACCCGTTCTGCTAGTAAAATAACTGACTATTCTATTTTTAAGGTTGACCAGAAAATATGCTGTTATATCATAATTTGAAAGGTCCTCAAAAGATTCCTTTTCCCAGAGCAAATATTGTTCTCTCTGTGTACTTGTCAAGACCTCAAGACCTCAAGACTGTTGCAAATGCATTGTTTTGCTAGTTAGGAAGTGTTATAATGCTAAAATATCTAAGGGTGCTAACCCTAAAAAGAATTATCAAATGCTGATATATCAAATTAAGCTGTTCGTCCATCTTTACCCAAAAGAGCTAAGAGCATCTGCCTGTGGATTATCAAACGGTTTACCTAAATGTTAGTCAAAGATCAAGGTAGAGAGAAGCCTTGACCCCAAGTCTTATGAACCAGGGTACTTCCAGATAATTCTCAGCATGGGAGGTCTCTTAGTATGGAAAGAGCAGCAAGAGGGCATTGGGCATTGGTGTGGTGAGGGAAAGCACTTTAAGAGGAAGAAGCACTGAAAGAGGAAGTGGGAGGAGGCCCTGAGGACAAACTGCGTGCTTCTTTAAGTTGCTTGTTTTTTTGTTTTTTTGTTTTTTTTCCAGCAGCAGTTATGCAGCGAGTGTTTTGTATGATATGGAGAAATGTTTTCCAAAAGAATATGGTAGCTGTCCTTTAAGAGGCTGACAACACATGGCTGGGAATTCTTTTAAGTAAGCTTTTTTAGTTGACAGGGACGGAGACACTCAGGTTACTTTTAGTGATGAGTGATTTTGGTGAGGATGTGCAGCAAAGTCAGAAGAGGAAACAGTCAGCTGTGAGCCAGTCCTCAGGGGCCACAGAGGGAGCAGTGTTCAGGGTACACAGCCTTGCTAGCAAGCTTCTGGCTGCTGCTGCTGCTCTCAGACTGGGGCCTCTTGTTCTCCCCTCAGTGAGGGATCTTCTTTGCTTAGTAGTCTATAGTTCTACTTTCTGTCCTTGAGTTTGTTGCTTTTTTTTTTTTTTTTTTTTAATTTTTCCTTACCCCCAGCCATTCTCCCTGCCATTGTGGTGTACATTCCGGCTCTCTGAAAGAGATTTAGGTTGGTGTGACAGACAGTGAGAGAAAATTTCAGGTCAATTAACAGAAAACTAGACTGGTGGTGGCTTAAATCAACAGGACTTTAATTTTCTCTTATAACAAGAGTCCAGAGGTAGGTGGTTGCAGACATTGGTTCAGCTGCTCTATGCTTACATTGACTCCTCAAGCTTTCTATCTTTCTATTCTTCTACTTTTAGCTGTTGGCTTCTTATCTTCAATCATGTTGCCTCATGGTTGCAAGATGACTGCTGTATCATGTGTCTACATTTAATGCAAGAAGATTGGGGGAGGGTCAAGGCTAGTAAGTTCTCCCATTGCGTCTATCACATGCTCACATACACACACAGAGACTTCTGCTTAAGTCTTATTGACCAGAACTGTGTCATATGATGACATGTAACCACCAGGAAGGTTGAGAAAGTGAGTATTGAGCTTTGACAGCCACTATCGTGGGAAGGCAGCAAGGCAGAAGGATATTGGGCAAGGTTAGTAGCAGTCAGGTAGTGAACAAGGTCTGCCACAGTCAACATCTTGCATGTGGCATCTATCTTAGGCAATGGTCCAAGAGAAGCCATCTACTAAAAGACTTTGCAGTTGATGGATAACTGTCTTTGAGTCAGAGGTTGATCTGATACGATCAGATGTCAGCATGACAGCTTTCCTTGGAAGAGGGCTGTATGCAGGGCAAGAACTAATAGTCCTCTGGTACCGGTATGATATACAAATGTCTCAGTTCTCATCAGTGACCCGATTATAGCTTAATCAACCATAAGCTTAACTGCCATAATCCCACATCTATTCACAAGCTTGCTTTGTTCATTCATATATTTATTCAATAAATATTAGCGTAATGATAGGTATTTATCTAGGGGAAGGGGATATGGCAGTGAAGAATAGAAGGAGCTTACTTCCTAGTGGAAGAGAGAGAGAATTTATACTCCAATAACCCCATTGCTCTCTCTGGTAGCGATTAGCACAATTTCACTACTTATATAGTTAGATGGTAATAAGCGCTATGGTGAAAACGTAAGTAAGAGGTAGTGTAGAGGCATGGGTAAAGTGTGAGAAGGTAGGGGAGCGTTAGCTATAATTTATAGAATAATTAGAATTCAGAACTAAATGCTTTAGCCACAAAATTTTTGGCCTGCTGCCTTTAAAGGAAAATGAGCAGACATTTCTGCTCTAGAGAAAAAAGGGAAGGAAATACACAGAGCCAGGAGCCAAAAGTGCATAGTTTGTAATACACACTCAGTCTCTGTTCTCATTAGATCATAGTCTAATATCTTAAGTTATTTTATTTGGCCTATTAACTTCCTGTGTTGAGTGTGGCCTACAAAATGCAGCCTTAGCTTCTGAGCAGCACTTCAGCTTTTACTTGGCTTCGGGATTATCCACCTCTTACTCTACATTGTTTTTTGTTTTGTTTTGGTTTGGGGTTTTTTGTTTTTCTTTTTTTTTTTTGGTTTTAAAAACTCACCAGAGGATATGAAGAGACTGCCAGATACTTGGATATCCTCCAGCCCTTAGGCACAAGATTCTTAGGCACAAGGCAACTGCTCCTGCTCATTTGCCTTCTGTGTGGCTATGTAATATGTATATATTGGAGTTTAAAATATATTTTATTGATCATCCTCCTACCTCTCTTACTAACTTGTGAGCAGCAATCCCTCAGTTTTGTCCAGACTAATTCCTTCTTATCCTTCAGGTCATGGCATAATTATAACTACCTTAAGAAAGAATTTCCTTAAAACTTAGACTAAACTAAATTTCTGTTTATCTTCTTATAAATCCATTATTCTCCTTGATGAGGATTACCACAATTTCAGTATTTATTTATGTAATAGTTTGATTAAGGCTTTTTTAATCCCTCATAGACTATAAGCACCATGGAGGCAGGGGCCATATCTGTCTTATTCAGCTCTTTATCTCAATGTGTAACAGAGTTATATATACACAGTGGCACTCAATAATATTTATAGTAAATTAATAAATGTCCTTAGTCTCCAAGTGACTAGCAAGGTGCCTCAGAAGGACAGGTACTCTCATGAATGCTGATTGTGAAGTTCTGCCCATAATATCCCTTAAGAACAGAAGATTTAGCCCCATCCCCTCCTTCCTGTTAGGAGTACTGCTGGGAAAAAAAACAACAAAAAAAAAACCTTAATTGTCTGCACTCTTTGGATAATCCCTCAGTTAAAGAAATGGATAAGCCCAAATTATGTCTACTCCAGGGGTGGTTTGTATCCAATAACCAATCAGTGTTGGGAGTTGAAAGGCCAGCCACTCATATCAACTCATGACACCTCTAAAAGACTATCCCAGTTCCAAGGGGTCAGCTGAAGCCATTGTTAGGATGACATCATAGATCAGTCTCTCCCTCTGCTCAATCTTGTTTCTTCCACCTCCTTTCACAGAGGCTGATCCCAAGAGCACACAACAGCATGTCCTACATGCTAATCTCCCCTTGCAGAGTCTACTTCATGGGTAACCCAACCGGTGATGGCTACTAAAAAATATTTACTGAACTGAATTGAATATTATGATCTGTCCTACTCCAACAAAGATCAGTTCTTATTCATCCTCACATTCTTGCAATGACTAGGTGTCTTTCATACAGTGAGTGCTATTGTTTGAATTTTTGTGTCCCCCCAAAATTCATACGTTGAAATTCTAACTCCCAAAGGGGATGGTATTAGGAAATGTGGCCTTTGAGAAATGCTTGAGTCATGATGGAAACTTCAATGAATGAATGAAAACCCCAATGAATGGGATTAGTGCCTTTATAAAAGAGGCTCTGGAGAGCTCACTCCCTCTCCCATCATGTGAGGGCACAACTAGAAGTCTCCAGCGCAGAAGACAGCCCTCACCTGATTATGCTGGTGCTTTGATCTTTGACGTCAACCCTCCAGACTTCGAGAAATGAAATTCTATTGCTTATAAGTTACTTGGTCTGTGGTATTTTGTTAAAGCAGCCTAAATAGAGTAAGACAGTGGGCATCATAAATACCAAAGTATTCCCCAAAACTTGGTCTAGATAGAGGTAAAGCCTCCCTATTTAAAGTGTGGTCTTAGAATCAATGGCACTGGCATTCTCTGTATATTGTTACAAATGCAGAGTCTCAAGGCCCAACTGTATCAGACCAATTAAGTTAGAGTCTGCATTTTAACAAGATCCTCAGGTGGTTCATATGTTCATTGAAGTTTCAGAAGTACTGAGCTAAGAGATTTATTAATATAAATAAGCATTTATTTATATTAATTATATATAACTATATATAATATTATATAATTCACTTATATATAATTATAATTATAAAATAAATATTTAATAATTCCTTTCTAGTTTGTACAGCATCTTAAGTTTTTTCTCTCTAAAATTTTGCTTAATGATAGCGCAATCATGCATTCTTTTATTCAACAAGTGCCAAAGATTTCAGGGTGATAGAGCTTACATTCCAGAAGGAGGAGAAAATAAACATAGATATGCCCCTAACAGAGCATGTAGGGGAAGGAACGTGCCATGAAGAAATAGTAGGGCAGGGTAAGGTAAGGTGAGAAGCTGGGTTGCGATTTCAAATTTCTGCATGGCCATGATAACAAGATACTTGAAGCAGGTGAGGTAGTTAGCCGTATACATATCTGAGCGCAAGCCTGGAGTGCTCTAGGAAGGCAAGAGGCCATTTGGCTTAAGAGGAATGTGAGAAATGCAGAGTTAATATGGTCAGGGAGGAAGGAGGGCAGATCACATGATGAGACGCTCTTAAGAAATCGCTTCGTGATATTTAATTCCTGAAAAGATAACACAAGTTGCTTTTCCTCCAAGGATGAAGTACTTCTTGGCCAAGCCAGTTCGATGTAAGCTGTGGAAGTCTGCACAAACCGTTTCACCACTGAAGCTTTAGTTTCCTCAAATACAAATGCAGGGATTAGAGAAGGCATTGAGGGCTCTTCCTGTTCTCAACTCTCAGGCTTCCAGACTGATGGCAAAGTCGAACAGGGTTAAAGTAAGGATCGTGGCTGGGTTGTGGCCTCAAGAAAAGTTCTGCAACCCCAGAACATTGTAACAACAGAAAGAAGAATGACGGAAGGTGGTGCCACATCGAAAGAACCTAACCTTTGGATCCAAGTTCCTCATAAACCTGTGAGCCCTTGTCACGACCACAAACTTTCACGCCCTTAACGCCGTGAGCCCTTGGACTCGGCCTCTCCTGGCCTTCCCGTCCTTGTCTTGCCTACCAGCCCACGCCCGGTTTGGCATTCCCTATGCCGTCTTCCTACTCACGTCACGGTTCCCAACCTCCAGCCCGGAGCCTGGAGACCACGCCCCGGCCCCGCCTCACAGCTCTGGCCCCGCCTCACGGCCCTGGCCCCGCCCCCGACATGGCCCGGCCTCCCCCGCCCTGGCTCCGCCTCACGGCTCTGGCCCCACCCCCCCCACCCTGACCCCGCCACTACGCGCACGCCCGGCCGCCCCTCGGAGCGCTGGTCCGCTGGTCCGGAAGTGACGCGAGGCTGGGGCTGTAAGCTGGACGCTCGCATTCTCTCAGGGCCGCACCCCGAGTCAGGCCGGAGCAGCATGGCCCTGCAACTTCTGCTCCTCCTCGTCCTGCAGGCCGGGAGCTGGGCTGAGATGAGCCCCGCGGATCTGGAACTGTCTTCGGGTACGTCGCTCGCGGCAGGGCGGCGGCCGAGTGGGATAGGACAGGGGAGGGAGTCGCCCGGGTTTGGAAGCACGGCCCCGCGGGGTCGCGTCCTCGTTGGCCCGGGACCTCGCGCGCGATTCCCGGACGCCCCGGGACGTGTGCGTGGGCGGCCGCCGGGAAGGCCACTCCGGGCGTCGGCGGTCAGCGGACTTTATGCCCTTTCTCTCGCCTCTTCTGTTGTTGCCGAAACAAAACAGCCTCTCGGTCTTCCAGTTCTTTTAATTCATTTTTAACTGAGTTTCTCGGTCGGGATTTGGACAGTGTGGCCAGCCCTCGTGACTTAAATATTCTTAGAGTAAGCCCAAAATCCTTAAGAGAGAAGTTGTTCTTCCCCCATTATGAGAATCCTTAAGTGGCAGTGATTGGTCATCTAACGTCTAAGTCTGGCCGCCGTGCGGTGCGTGCATTCGGGAGCATATTTGTCAGGCTGTACATCTCTTAGCTTAGTTCCTCGGAGCGTGTTATTTCTGCCTGCTCACTGAGATTTCCCCGGAAATAAATGCCGGGAATACGTTTTCCAAAGCTCGGTTGTCACGGTGATTAGGAGCTCCAGTGAAATCAGTGAATCTCTTCTCCAAGAGTGTTAAACGTAAATCATAGGAAACCCCTCAGTCTTGAGTGTCTGCCCAGTATCCACAGTTAGCAGTTGCCAGAGGCCCCGCCTTCTGCACCCTTGGCAAAATCTGGGTCCGGACCTCTCTATTACGACTTCGTCTGTGAGCTCCAGTTAGGGGTGCTGCATTCATATCCACCTGTCCTTTGGCTTGCCCTTTAAGAGGCAGGCAAACAAATAATTAGTCATTCCTTGGGACAGACATTGTTCCAGATGTTGGGAATATAAAAATGGGAGTTGCTCAGTTTCTGCTTTCAAGGATCATGATTCAATAGCCAACAGTTACTAAGCCTTAGGCACCACTGTTAATTTATCACATCTCATTTTCGCAACAACCATGTAAAGTAGGTGCTATCGGTATTTCCATTTATGGATGAGAAGTCGAGGCACAAGGAGATCTGCCCAGTTTGTAGAGAGGTCAGTGCTACTCAGTAGGGAGCCTGGGAGTTGGGCTCCAGAGTCCAAGTTCTTAACCACTCTGCAGACTGCCATTACCTAGGGCAAGTTAGTCATCTACAAGGGCAGTTACAGAACATTGTGATAAGAGTCTGGACTTTTGCACAGGCTACTAGAAAACCAAGATAGGGGTACCTGGGTATGACAAGGGGAGTCAGGAAGGACTTCACAGAGAAATATAATAACCCCAGAGTTGGAGCTGGAGGTACAGCCTTGTGTGTGCAGAGGGAGAGGTGTGAAACAGCATGTTGAATTAATGGAATACTAAGGGTTTCATTGTAGAATATGTGTGTGAGAATATAAGGGGAGATAAGAAAGGTAGAGAGGTAGGAACCCAGTAAATTAAGTGCCTTGTCATGTTTTAACAGACAACAAAGGATAGCAACATAGCATTGGCTAACTTAGGCAAATTGGGGGATTTATTGGCTTAGAGAATCCAAGCAAGAGTTAGAAAAGTAGAGATGCACCCTGGGCCTGAGAAAACTGAACCACTCACTCAAAAGTGCAAAGACTATTTCTTATTACCGACTCTGGGTGTGGATTGCTTTTCTTACTTGGCAGGAATCATGAATGTGGACAGCTTTCGGGCTTTGCATCTTGCAACTTCCGCCATCCTAACAAAATTCCAGGAGGAGGCTCTGATTTGCTCACTTGGGTCAGGCACCAGCTTGCAGGGAAAGAACCATGTTGCAGGGGGTGGCAGTGGGGGAATTTCCAGAAGAAAAATATTCCTGAAGGAAGTACAGGTGCTAGGCCAGCAAAGTAAATATGCTCACTATACCTTGCTCTAGTTGGTGGGCGGTCACTGGATTATTTGAAGAAGAGAAATGATTTTATGCAGGATCAGTTAGGCCATTTAGAAAGCCTGTTCATCTTACACAATAGTTTGGGGATAGACTCAAAGGAAGGAGGCCAGTTAGGCCTCTGCTTAAGTTGGGATGAGTCACTGAAAATGGCAGTTCAAATGCAGAAGAGAGGACAATTTGAAGAACCTTTAAAAGCAGAGTCAGCAGGAGTTAGTGATTGGATGTGGGAAGAGGATGGCTTGGGTTCCTGGTTTAGGAAGAGCATTAAACTATGTGCCATGCCCTTTTGAGTACAGACAGGGTCCTCCTAAGCCTGGTATCCCTACCTTAATTTCCAGAAGCCTGCGCAAAAGTCCAGGTTCTTATCACAATGTACCGTAATTGCCCTTGTAGATGACTAACTTGCTCTAGGTAATGGCAGTCTGCAGAGTGGTTAAGAACTTGGACTCTGGAGCCCAACTGCCAGGCTCCCTACTGAGTAGGAGTGACCTCTACAAACTGGGCAGACCGTCTTGTGCCTCAATCTCTCATCCATTAACGGAGATACGGATTGTTGTGAAAATGAGAGGTGATAAGTTAACAGCGGTGCCTAGTGTTTAGTAACTGTTAGCTACATAATCATGATCCTTGAAAGCAGAAATGGTACCTTCCATTTTTGTATTCCCAACACCTGGAACAATGTGGGGCCCCTTGTGATTACACAATTTGCACATACTTGAAACCAGCTCTGGGAGTATTACCCGTCTGCTCCCATGGGAACATCTATTATGGCCTTTTGTACTCCGGCATTTTGTTAACAAAAGTGCCAGTGACCCCTTCTCCTTTTTTCAGTACATTTTCAATACATTTGTCTAGGCTTTTCCATGTATTTTTCTAGTTTGTGTTGTGTTCCCTATGCTTGTAAAGTTAGTTTAAAATATAAAGTCTCGGGGCACCTAGGTGGCTTAGTGGGTTAAAGCCTCTGCCTTCTGCTCAGGTCATGATCTCAGGGACCTGGGATTGAGCCCCTCGAGCCCCGCATCGGGCTCTCTGCTCGGCCAGGAGTCTGGAGTCTCTCTCTCTCTGCCTGCCTCTCTGCCTACTTGTGATATCTCTCTGTCAAATAAATAAAATCTTTAAAAAATAATAAATTAAATAAAATATAAAGTCTCCAGAGAGTAGGAGGAAAACCCTCAAGGACAACCTATTTCTGGCTCTTGGCTAGCTTCCTTGTCTTGCTATTGTCTTCCTTGTCTTGTGCCTGACATTTAAAAGGTGCTCAGTGTGTTAACTCTTACAGTGTTGGATTTCACTGTGTGCTTGGTAGTTCATCTTAGATGAGGGAACCTGGTAGGAACAGGGAAGCAGGCAAGAGAACATAGTCTCTGTAAAATCCAAGTGGTCGGGAATGTATTGTGCTACCGTGATGGGCTTTTGTTAGTATTTCTTAGTGAATGGATAGGGAAAATAAACCCACGTGTGCTGTCTAATAATCGGGTATTTCACCTTTCATCCAGTTTTACCTATAAAAGTAGTATATATATTTTTAAGTGAAGCAGTGTCTGTCTTCTGCTGTTTGCTCTTCCACTCTGGGTGTTGGTAATATCCAAGAGCACACTGTACTTTCTCACATAGATGTGGGGCTCTTAAGTTGCCTTTTCCACTGATAAAGTGGAGAAAGTCTCTTTTCTGACTTTAGGGAAATGCTCTGGGTGTTCTTAAACTTTTCATTATTTTATTTGGATCCTATTTTTATTTAGAGATTCAAAATACTTAAGACAGTGCATTTAATTATATTTATTGAACAAGTTATTAATCATAATTTTCTTTTTCATTTTATTCTTTTTTTTCCATTTTATTCTGACCCATAATTCATATGGACTTTAGAAGGTCCTCAATTTAGTTCTATATAGAGGAAAACCTAAGAAAGAGAAAAATAACCCTTGTAAAGAGCTATCTTACAAAATTTGGCAGCATACAGCAGTAGTGCAGTTATATGAACTGGATGAATAATTAATGGTTCCATTTTAATTGGACAGAGAAACAGAATGAGAATTGAACCAGAATTAAATGAATTCCTGACAGGAATGAATCAGTTTACTTGTAATTTTCTTACTAAGGGAGTCTCTTTATTTTAGATTATCCCAATGCAAAGTAATCAGAATGCTGATATCCATTTCAGTCACGTCCATTCCAAAGAACTGATTTCCTTATGCATTGTTCAGATTTTGCAGTGGTCATCATATAATTGTGATAGTATAATATATCAGACAAAACTACTTGAATTAGATGCTTGTAAAGTCACCCAAAAATAATCATTTCCAATTCCTACTAATATATGGAAGTCATTTTCTTATTTTGTTAAACTGTCACAAAAATGGTGCATAAGTAGCTTTTCTTAACGAAAACCAACAAAACTTTATGGATTGCCAGGTTTTTAAATAGCTTCTCTAAGCCTTTGTTCTTTCATTGGTAAAGATATGTATAATAATATCACCTCCCTCATAGAATGGTTTGTGTTGGTTCACTGAGACAGTGCATAACAATGTGGAGCAGATTGCTTGTCTTGCAGTAAATATTTACCATTCAATAATGTTCACTGTTATTTATTTTCATAAATATATTTTAAAATATTAAATTGTTGTAGTTGTATAGGAGAGATTGTGTTGCCTTTAGAAAAAAAAAAAAAAGCTCATCCAAATCAGCGTGAGAAATTTTAAAGTAGGTTCAGCAACTAATTTGTTCTACCTTTTCCCTGTTCTTCATAGACTGAAAAAGACTCTAGTTTTTCAGTTCCTATTTCTCAACCATTTCTCAACTTGCAGTGACTTAGTCCAGATGGGAATTAGTCTTGAGAAATGACTTCTCTCGGGGACTAGGTGGGTCTGGTCCAGTTAGAATTTATTGGCATGCCAAGCACACCCAACTAGATAAATTTGAATAAACGGAAGCACATATAAAAATCCTACATTTTAGGTCAGAAAGAGGCTAAGCAGATGTTTATGGGATAAGCTCTAACTTGGTGGTGGTTTGAGTAAAAGATCTGGGGGGATTTTAGTTACAAATTCCGCATAAGACACTATTTAGTATGTCCATCTCTTTAAAAAAAAAAGGAAGGAAAATATTTCATTCATGTCTGTTGTATTCTGGGCTCCACAACTTAGGAGAGAGAGTGAGTGATAAAATCCAAATAGATCCTGAAGACAAACAGGCAGAAGAGAAGACAGCAGACATATTAACAGTTTTGACCCAGCTAAGGAACTATTTTATGGAGAGTAATAATTTTATTATTTTATTATTTATGGTAATAATTTTATTATTTGAATCCTTAGCTCTGAATCTCTTCTAAAGGTGTAAGAAAATAATAGAAGTAGAAAATAGACTTTTTGTATCATCTCATAAAGTGTGATGGATGATTCAAAGCCCAAAAATATTGAAGTGTTTCAATGGAAAAACTTTTATGAACATTTGAAACATGTGCAAGAATTCTCAAAATGTCTTTATTCATCTTAAATCTAGAAGACACTGATGCTTGCTAAGAGAAAAATTTGGAAAGCATTAAGAAAAATAGCTGTTTTATCAACACTATAAAACCATTCAGGAGGTGTAGATTGTGATCATAAATCTATTCGGAAAAAAAATTGCAGAAGTCTTGGTTTGATATTTCCCCCTTTCCTCCCTGGATTTCTCATGCCATTTCTCAGTTTGCAATGGAAGAAGAAATCTTTGTAAAAACACCCATGGCCCTGCCTACATCTTTCACTAGGGGAAAGGTGTTAGAGCTTTTCTCAGGGTTGTTCATTTGCAAAAGAGTCTGGATGCTTTAATGTGGAGCATTTGCTTTTGAGCTCTGCTGTCAGATGGCTTAGAATCCCCCAAAACAATTTGATTGCTGGCCCCTTTATTGTTAACGTCTTTATGCTTCTTAGCTCGCACTTCCCATAGAGAGGTGGGTAAGCAGATTGTCGGATGGTGTCTCCAGACCCCAGAGCTCTGCTCTGCAGTGGATGTACCCATCTTTTATACAATCTTTGTAGGTGATTTTGTTAAAATTGGGGAAGAACTTCTGTAGCTGTCCCTTTTTCAGTAGAGGCACAGATGCCTTTGGTGGTTATGCGATGGAGGCCACGCGGCAGCCCGCACTCCGGTCATCATCCACGCTGTGGAAATCTGGGGATGTCTGCGGTTCCTTGCTCCCCTAGCCGTTACAGCAGAGCTCTTCTTTCTGGCTGAGGTTTTCTGGTCTTCTGTGACATTCCCATCGCCCTGTCTTGTGGCACTGCTTCCTCACCTCACATACTGTCTTCATCAGTTTTTCTGTTCTCTTCCTTGCTTTTTTTTTTTCACATCCTGTCTCTCCCAGTTTATCAAGAGGAAACAGTTGGTTGTAATCAGAACTCTCCTTTTTTTTTCCCCCTGCATTGTAGAGTGTTCTAAAAAACTGGTTGTTCTTTACTGTGTTTGGTTTTGGTAAAGCCTCAACTGTGTTCTAGAGACATTCTGAGAAGCAGATTTGAAGACAGTGAATGTTTATTTTAGGTAGCATGTACCACATAACGGAACTCATTTCCAAAACAACGTAAGTTCCAGAAAACTATCTGTATCGTTTTCAAGAGATGGAGAAATCTGTAAGATTATTTTATTTGATAGATGCTCTAGTAGGATCTTTCCTTAAACTCCACAGTTAATCCTTTCTTGCTATTTCTACATGTATTTTTATTGACATAAGGTAAATTTATTTTGAATAGAAGTTTGCTGTAAGCCTTAATTATTTTAATTTGAATATAAAACAATTTAAACTTTAGGTCACAAAATTCTAAAACAATAGAAAACTACCCCTGTCTATAATGCGAGTTTGGCAAATAATGACAAAGGCAGATGTGTAATAACCACATGGTTTCTCTTCTGGTAGCATTAAAACCACAGGTTACATCCTTTGGTGTATGTATTCAAAGTTTCTCCTTTAATAGAATGGTAAAATCTGTTAGTATCCATTGAAACCTTCTCCTCCCACGACCTGTCTTGATTGCTTTGAAAGCTGTGATTTAAGCCCTAGTTCTAGTCTAACCAGGTCAAGCTTTAACTTAAATTATGGAAAGTATCATTTGATTCACATTAAAAACTAATCTAATGTGCAAGTCTACTTTGTGGTTTTATAACCATGATTCAGTAACCTCTTCTTAAATGTAAATGCACTTTATTTAATATTCTGTATGCCTTTTCCTCAAATACAGGAATCTCAGCCTGAGTCTATACAGTTAAAAAGTCAATCCTGTTGGGAATAATTTTTTTTTTTAAGAGACTTAAAAAGCACTGAAGAACTCATTATTGGAAACTGGAGTAAGGCAGGTCCTCTTTACCAGAGGCAGAAAGTTTAGCAACACTGTTGCTTTTGGTAACAGGAAGAGTAGGAAATGTGCCTGGTGAGCTTAGCTACCTAGCGAGGGAGGTTGCCAAGCAGTGCGGAAGGTGTCACATAGTTTCTTCTTGCTGCTGCTGCTTTTTTTTTTTTTTTTTAAGATTTATTTCTTAGAGAGAGAGAGAGAGAGCACACAAGCACGCAGAATAGCAGGTAGAGGGAGGAGGAGAGGCAGTCTCCCCACTGAGCAGGGAGCCGGACACAGGGCTCAATCCCAGGACCCTGAGATCATGACCTGAGCCAAAATCAAGAGCCGGATGCCTAACCAGCTGAGCCACCCAGGCACCCTGTGCTGGGGAACTTTAAAATAAGTAAATAAAGTTTTGGCTCTCGCAGAGTTTTTGAGGCTGATGATATGTTTGGAAGCTACTGTACCTGACCACATTGCCATTCATTCATTTATTTTAATTGTAATTATAAATTATGTGTAATGGTTTTCAGATAGGATTGAATGGAGGTCCTATCTCCAACTCTGTATCTTGTTCATTCATAAAGAAGGGAAGGAAGGGACGGAAAGGAGGGAAGAAGAAAGAGAAAAGGAGAAAGGGAGATGTATGTGTGTGATTGTTTTCCAAGGGGTGGTGGACAGCAGCCTTCTACCCTGAGCAGGGGAATAAATGGCTACTTTTAATAACTTGTTACAAGATGTTAAAGTGACTTCTGCCTATTCTCTCATGTGACTCACATCTCGGTAGGACATTTTCTGAAATAGTTTAAAAGAACAAAGGTAGATAAAACAAGATGGGATCGAGAGGGAGACAAACCATAAGAGACTCTTAATCTCGTGAAACAAACTGAGGGTTACTGGGGGGTGGGGGGGTAGGGATAGGGTGGCTGGGTGATGGACATTGGGCAGGGTGTGCTGTGGTGAGTGCTGTGAAATGTGTAAGCCTGATGATTCACAGACCTGTACCCCTGAAACAAATAATACATTATATGTTTAAAAAAAAAAAAAAAGAGCAAAGGTAAGAATATTGTGTGTTTGTAAAAAGCCCTGCACACCCCAGAGGGCAAAATGTTAATGAAACTGACAAGGTAGATGGCTCCCGGAGGCAAGTTAGGCTTCTATTCCTGTGTTTCAGAAAAGGTGCTAAAGTGTGTGATGATACCAGGCAAAGGGCTGTAAGCCTACAGGGTATTTTAGAATAAAATTGACCATCCCTGGGGTAGCCAGTTCCCCTCTAGCCTTGGAAGGCAATCTGTGGTATCAAATATAGGAAATTCTAGTTATTAAATGAATTGAGGATTATTATCACAACAGGCAGTGCATTTATTTATAAAAACTCCTAAAACATAATAAGAGGTTTATTGCCTCTACTATATTCGTGTTTCCCTCATACTACAGTGTTGTCTCAGGAATTTAAAATGAATCAGAACGCTATACATTTTCCAGTAAAATTAATTTTTATAAATCTCAATTTAAATAATTATATTATTTGTCCTGTGAATTCTACTTCAAAATACGTATTTGGCTAACGTAGCTCCTTTTAAGGTTTTCTAATGTTAATGTTATTTTCTTAAAATTGTCCATTTTACTTTTTGAATCTCTTACAGTGCCAGTACCAACCAATATTAAAATTAAGGCCTATAACTTTAATACTGTCCTATATTGGGATTACCCAACCATGCCACAGACCCCTGTTTTTACTGTACAGGTAAAGAACTATGGGTAAGTGTTACTCTTTCATCTTTTTTATTCTGTTTTTGTCTAGGTCTCTACTTTCCATAACTCTGTGTTTTTTCTTATCATCTCTCCTTTCCCATGTGGCAAAACTTCTTAAACTGCTTGTAGATTTCCAGAAGTGCTAAGGATGCAAATTACTTTCAGAGTACTTCCTGCCTCGTAGTTCTTCTTCCTGTCAAAATTGAAGTAGAGGAGTCTCACTAACTTTCAAGACTTTTTTAAAGATGTATTTATTTGAGAGAGAATGCGCATGCGTGTAGGCTAGTGGCAGGGGCGGGGGCAGAGGGAGGGGGAGAAAGAAAGAGAATCCTCCAGGAGATTCCCCACTGAGTGGGGAGCCTGACACGGGACTCAGTCCCAGGACCCTGAGATCATGACCTGAAGAGTTAGACACTGAATCAACTGAGTCACCCAGGCACCCCAGGAATTAGAGATTTTTTTGAAGGCGTGACAAACAAAGCTTACAGTTCTGTATTAAAAGTAATGATGTCAGGCGCCTGGATGGCTCAGTTGGTTGGGCATCTGACTCTTGATTTCGGTTCAGGTCCTGGCCTCAGGGTCCTGGGATCTAGCCCCATGTCGGGCTCTGCGCTTAGCTTAGAGTTTGCTTGTCCTTTTTCCACTGTTCCTACTACCCTCACTCTCTCTCTCTCTCATAACAAAATCTTAAAAAAAAAAAATAATGATGTCCTCTTACTTTCCATACTGAGTAGTTTCCATAGTTGAGTAGAAAGATGAAAGTTTCAAAAAAGTTTCAAAAAAATTTCTGACAGGTGTCAGGAGTCTTTGCAATGCGTTAGATTCTGCAGTCAAAATGATTACTTATGTTAATAGAATCTAGAGTTATTTAAAGATCAGATTTTTAAAAATTGTATGTGGAATGTGCTTTGTTCAAGTGTTGTATTTTGAATTGAGCCTCTTTATTGTAAAGGAATTTATAGTGCTTCTAACCAGAGTAAGGACTTCCTACTTTGGCTTCTCCAGCCTCTTGTTCAGCTCTTTCTACCAGCCCCATGCTATAAATGAAAAGCAAAGCAGAGACAGAGATGATTCAAGTTTATATATTAACAGTAAAAGTTACCATTGTGCTTCTTTATTCCTCTTCATTTTAGGGAAGCAATATGGATTGATGCCTGCAATACCTCTCAGCATTTTTGTAATATCTTTCCCGTAATTAATGATCCATCACTTTCTCTCTGGGCCAGAATTAAAGCTAGGCTTGGACAAAAAGAATCAGCCTATGTAGAGTCAAAAGAATTTATTTTATGTAAAGAAGGTAAGTAGAACTTTTAAATTTGAAATTTTAAGTTTGAAAATACTTACACATATCTTCTGTATGTATTTGCTTTTATTAGCACTTGCTAAAAATTACCACAATGCCCAAGAAACCTTTGAAGGAACTTAGGGAGTCTGTGTCTTCCTCATTCCCCAAGCCCCACAAAATAGGACTGTGAGGTGCCCATCACTTTGCCCCTTCTAAACCATTACAATTCCGCTCCTACAAGCACAGATCGGTGCTGCCCAGGTGGACTCTGTGCCGGCCTTCCCCCCCGCCCCCAGCTCCATCACTCCCTGCTGAGTTACACGCACTGAGGAGACCTCTCCCTCTCCCACCCTCTGCCTGGTCCCCAGGGCCTCAGCTTAATACATTGCCAAATTTTAGATTTCTATAATCTCCTCAACTCCAGTCATTTTTTTAGCCCTTTCTCCTGCCAGCAGCGCATTCCTACGGTATACCTGATCTTAGTTATCACCTCAGGCTCCAGAATCTTCATTGCCAGTTCTTCTCTGACTAAAATCCTACCTGGTAGCTCTCACAGCCTCACTCGTAGGTAAAGAAGCAATTAGTCCCTTGACTCCTCCCTCATGTTCTAGGCCTTGTGCCTTGCCATCCACCTTGACGACTCCCTTCCTTGTTCAGCCTCCACGCGTGGTTCTCCCTTCCTTGTTCAGCCTCCACGCGTGGTTTCCTCCACCACGGCCTTGCTTCTGCTCCTGGTTTTCAGATTGTGCCTACTTTCAGGCCCTTCCTCTACTTGCCCTTGAAATAGTTTTATGCCCTAGAGTCCATGCCTTTGTCATCTGTTAACTGCACCGTCTGTATGTCAGATTTTCCCCGTACAGATTTATCAAGGGCATACTGTGTGCTCAAAAGTGTGCCAGGCCCTGGGGATAAATTAGCAAATAAAAATAGACCTGCCTGGCACGTGGTGGGCAGTAAATACATGAAGAATAGGTAAATGGTTCACCAACAAAGTCTCAAGCATCGGTGACACATAATAAATATTTGTTGAATGAATGAATATCTAGTTTTGATTTTCACCATAAAAATTCAATGTATTTAGCAAACTTTCATAAGAGCCTTCATGCCAGACACCCATAGGTATTGGCAATACAAAGAGTTTCAGTGAGTGTTCAAAGGGAACTAAAATGCCTTTTCTGAAACATTTTTTAGAGAATAGGTTTTCTTTTTAATCTGCAGACCCACAGAAAAAGGAAAAATAACTTAATAGAGCTTCTGTTATGTCAAGGTTTAACAGGATTCATGACCCTACTTTTTACCTTTAGCACTAGAAGTGCATTTAAGCTGTTAAAGAAGAGTTTTGATTAGATAAAAATACGTTCTGCTTGAGATTAATTTAATATTTCTTTATTAAGGACATTTAGAATATCTTCTAGATCTTTGTGGAATGGTTTAAACATGGTTCTGCTTTAGAACAACTGAAGAGTACGTTAATTGATTTTGGCAGTTTTGTGTACCATACTATAAAGTTCCGGGGCAGTACTGATTCTCCTTTTTGTGTGTCCCTTCCCCCACCACAGGGAACATCGGACCACCTGCAGTGGGTATCAGAAAGATGGAAAACCAAATGATCATTGACATATATCACCCTTTAATTAATATAAGTGGAAGAGAGCCAGTACCCATATATGATGAAAATAATTGTCACACATTCGTGTACACGGTGAAGTTGAGAATAAATGGAAGTACGGTAGGTGTTTCTATTTCCTTTGTTCTATTCTGTTCTATTTTTCTGTTGCTAACATAAGTGGTCTCTGTATGTAGTGGAATGAAAGTACAATGCTTATGAACACTCAGGCAAAACTTATGGGTCATAGGTTTTGGTAAGAAAAACCACATAAATAAATGTTGTTGTGGGGAGTTGCTGTTGGAGTTAATCACTAATGCTGGCAGGTGAATACATTCAAGTTTTGTCTTGGCCTCGTTTAACAGCATGGCCCTGTTGTAGGATTTTAAACCTGTTTGTGCCTATTTCTCCACTGGTAAGACAAAGATCATTGTAATCTTTTCTTCCTCATGGGTAGTGATGTAAAATAATAGGAAGCTGTAATTGGAATCCTTGTTTTTGAAAGAGAAAGCGGTTCTGCGGTGGGGATATACTTACATTCTGGCGCTTGTGTGTAGACCACACTTGGATCGGAAGGATTCTGATCCATTCTCCGCAGTGCTGCCATTGCTTCATTTCATAGTATTTGTCAGGCGTGTGCCGTGTGTGTACCTGGAACCCGCAGAGAGCAGTGAGCAGTCCTGACCCCGCTCCAGTGCCTCCTGGGATGGAGAAAACCAGAGCGGGGAGGGGGGATGGGCCGCAGGGTTGGGAACAGTAGTGATCTTCAGTAGGGTGGTCAGAGCGAGGAAGGTGTTACTGGAGCCAGGTCTGAAGGGGGCTAGGGGGTGACCTTCATGGATCTAGATGGGGAGAGTGTTTCAGGCAGAGAATCTGGCAGAAGCACACTAGGCAGAGTGCAGGCGCTGATGAGGTCAGAGGTCACCAGGGCCACATCTCTGGGGGCACTGGGGAGATTTGACATTATTCTGAAGAAGGCGTTGTATCTCTGGAAGGATTTTAGCAGAAAGAATGACATCTCACTTAGATTTTAAAACGTCACTCTGGATGCTTAGCGGAGTCGTCCTTCTGAGGTGCCCATCTAGCCTTCCTTCACGCCTTAAAATCCCTTCACAAATCCCCATGAGCTACAAAATCGTATCTAAATTCCCTTTCACAGCATAGCCTACCAGGCCTTCGTGATTTGGTCGCTTGCGTCCTTTCCAGCTTCCTGTCTCCCCGTTTTTTCCGACCTAAGTTTTACTTGCGCTGTGGTGAACTGCTCTTGGCGCCTCGTGGCCTGCAGGTACCATGCTCTTCCCAGCGTGCCCTCTCCACCTCCTCAACTTGGGCGGATTTCTGCTCATTCTTCAGTATTGAGCCGGCATTTCATCTCCCCTTTGAATTCTCTTCTGACATCATAGGCTGTCTGCACCTCTGTGGTTTCCTCTGTGGGTGACCGTTCCTGGTTCCGTGTCATAGTCCCCTTTCAGGACTCGTGGCTCGTATTTCTTTCTGCCCTGGGGGACGTTGTTTGAGGTCCAGCAGCACTGTCCTACCTTCATGTGTTCAGGCGCTCCCTGGCACAGGGCATGCACGTCCTTTGGCTGGTTGGACGAATGACGAACTGTCAGAGACTGCGCCCGTCCCTTCTGTGTACTACTGCTAGGAGATGCCACAGTCTTGGCAAAATCCCTTCCGTATTCTTCCTACGGGTGCTTTTGTCTCTCATCAGCTAAGTTTCTAGCACTATTATAACAAGACTAATGACCACTGGTTGCTTTAACAACTAACAATGAACATTCCTGCTATTTGAGTTTTTAAATTTGTAATCCCTACAAAGCACATTTTAATGGATGCGTAGCATAATGCTGTGTTGAAATAACAAATTGACTTCTTATTTGATATCAACACTATTTACAGACATATTCAGCTTTGACCAGTCGGTTTCCTTCAGGTGTTTGATCAGGATAAATATGGTGCTTTTTCGGGTCTGGTTTTGTTTTTGCAGAATAAAAGAAGTCATACACTTTCATTGTTGTTTTCCCCGTACAGATCCCGTATAAAATGCAAGTAGAGAAGGAAGACGATTGCAATGAGACTCAGTGCCACCTCGTTATCCCGATGTCCTCTCTGAATTCTGACTACTGTATTTCAGCAGAAGGGTTCTCAAAAGATTGGCATGTTACAACTGAGATGTCTGATGAGCTCTGTATTACCACTTCTGATGATAACCGCATGGAAGGCAAGTTTCTGCTGTTTTTTTCCTAAATATAGGGAAGGATAACATAAATAGGGCAATTGAAAAGATGCAGTTTCAGTAAATCTCTGTTTTTTAAAAAATATTCAGTGGTTCTATTTCTCAAAGAAGTCCAAAAGTAAAAATAAGCTCATTTCTCAGGCATTAAGAGATCTAAAACAACCAATTTAGAAAGCTGTGTGATGACCTTTTGACCAAGGGAAGAAAGAAACATAGTATCTAAAACCCCGTGCGTCGATGTCTGCATTTCAGGATTACACGTAGTGATATAAAGCAACTTATTTCCGTATAACAAGATGTTATGTATCCATTAGAATGTTCTCTGTTGGGGTGGTAAGTTTAAAAACTAAATAGCAGAACTATTCATTGGCATGCGTGATGTGAACTGGGCAAACACTGAAAATTAGTATCCGAAAATAAATGTTGATAGGTTATGGGTCATTTTTATAACATTTTTATATTTATATATATATATTTTATATATTTTATGTATATTTATTTTATATATTTTATATTTATTCATATTTTTTATTTTATTTGTTTTATATTATATATTTATTTTGTATTTATTTTTATATATATTTAAGTTTATTTTATATATATTTTTATATATTTATATATATATTTTATAACTTTTACATTTTTATAACATTTTATATAAAAAACATCTTTATAATTTTATTGTGTTTTTGTGTGTGTGTGTGGTGGGGGATGCGTACATATGATAGAACTTTAGAACTGGTATTTTCAAGTGGCAGACACCTTAACAAAAATTTGACCTGTTCTCTGCACTTACACGAAATTTAAATGTTCATTGTAGATAATTTATAAAATATAAAAGGCCAGAAGAAAAATTATCTGTAGTCTTGTCATCCAAATATTTGGTTATAGTTTGGTGTGTTTTTTTTCCTCATTCTGTTCTCTTTTTCTACATAGCCATGATCATGTTGTATAGTATATAAAATTTTATGTACTGCTTTAAGTATATATTTTAAATATTTTTTCCATTTTAACTCCTATAGTTTATTAATACTGTTTTTTAATATCTGTAGACTGTTTCATCATGTAGGGTTCATATTCTATTTAATGTTCCCCAATTTGGGACTTCTAGATGACTTATGATTTTCTCTATGATAGCATGCTTTGATAACTGTATATATATATTTTTCCAATTATTAGGCTGTTTTTAGAATATATTTATTTTTGTTTATTTTGAAGATTTATTTCTTTATTTTAGAGAGAGAGAGGAGAGCACACGTGGGAGGGACAGAGGGAGAGGGAGAGAGAATCTCAAGCAGACTCCACGCTGAGCATGGAGCCTGAAGTGGGGCTCTGCCTCACAACCCTGAGATCATGACCTGAGCTAAAACTAAGAGTCAGACGCTTAACCGACTGGACCACCCAGGCGCCTCCCAAAATTTTATGATACAAATGTCTTCTTTTTTTTGTTTTGTTTGTTTGGTTTTTTTTTTTTAGATTTTGTTTTTTTATTTGTCAGAGCACATACACAAGCAGAGGGAAAAGCAGGCTCCCTGCTGAGTAGGGACTGGGACTCGATCCCAGGACACTGGGATCATGACCTCAGCTGAACGCAGACGCTTTGTCGACTAAGCCACCCAGGTGTCCCTACAAATATCTTCTGGAAGAACGGGAATCTAGGCTGAAGAATTAGACCAAATGCCTAAAACTTAATAACTTTTAGGCTGTTATCATTAGGGTTTCAGATAGTTTGTGACTTAAAATAATGCGGTGCATTTTATGCCCACTTGCTCTTGTGTTATTTTGAAAAAATGAAATCCTAGTTAATACACAAGATTTGAAATAATGCAGATGCCCCAGATTTTTTTTTTTTTCTCAAGTCTGAATTATAAACCGGGCTGGCCCTGCGGCCACATGGTGGCGGCCCTGTGGCCCAGGAGCAGCATTCCCTGCCCCCCTGTGTCCTGCTTCTCATCACAGTGCTGGTCTTAGGGAGGAAGTGATTCTATCTGTACTGTCACAGTAACTTCATGTTTTTCCACATCCTGTAATAGGTGTTATACACACGTTCATTTAGTCATTTCCAGAGTGACCATTCCAAAAAAGTAACTTTGGAATTAGAAATTAAAGGTAATAAAATGCCAATAAGGAGGCTAAATACCACCATGATACATAGTGTTAATTTGGAAGAGAGGACTGTGAAAATAGAATACTGAAGATTGTGCTTTGAAAATAAAAAGCAAGGGCGCCTGTGGGGCTCAGTGGGTTAAAGCCTCTGCCTTCGGCTCAGGTCATGATCTCAGGGTCCTGGGATCGAGCCCTGCATCGGGCTCTCTGCTCAGCAGGGAGCCTGCTTCCCACTCTCCCTCTGCTTGCCTCTCTGCCTACTTGTGATCTCTCTGTCAAATAAATAAATAAAATCTTAAAAAAAAAGAAAAGTAAAAGCTGCATTAGAGTGAACTACACAGTAGTGATTATAGATGTATGTGCTCTGAAACAGAGCTTTCCTATTCTGTTATAATCTCTGGTTTGCGTTTAGAGGCACCTAATTCCTGCAGCTCTCCTGTCCGTGTGTGCTGTGTGTATGTCTGGATATCTTTATGAGTATTTGCAGTCTCAAAATAAATATAAAATGGAACAAAATTCTGAGGAGTGGGATTAAATGATTTTAAGAGTTATAGACATTGTCAGAATTTATTTCTGAAGGGATGGGTTTTTTTAAACTTTCTTGTGCCTTTTTAACAGAGAGAAAAGTGTAACTCTGGAAACACCCTATGTTGGAGGCTTTAAGGAAATTGTTACGAAAGTCTGTGTTAGACTCTTTGTGTCATGGAGGTGTAGGTGCAGAAGGTGGAGAATTGCAGAGCTGGGAAGAGCCCTTTTAGTATCTAAGACAGGTGCACCTAAGCTTTTTTCATCTTGCCCAACTTCTGTGGCAAGGGTTCTTTGCAATTCTGACTGTACTAATTACCCAGTGGGCAAATCTATTAAAGAACAGCACTAAGACTTTATAACTATTTCATGGATATAACAGTATTCCATCTTAATTCTAACTTGCTATTTTTTTCCCTTTTTTTAGATTCTGTTTGGATTCCAGTTGTTGCCGTTCTCCTACTTTTTCTAGTACTTACTATGGTATTTGTATATTGTTACACTAAGAAGATGAATCCATGTAAGAAGGAAAGCATCATGTTACCCAAGTCCTTGGTAACATATTTAAATATTTTTCTTTAATTATATACACTAAAGCATTTATTTGGACCTTTTTGATAGTTTTCTTAATTTTTGTTTAAGTAGAATGATGTTCAGCAGCATGTCACCTGTCATAAATCACGCAATCTACCACACATCCAAACTACATAATTTTTACTACACATCATGTACTTTTTATGCACAGAACAAGAGCACAACTGGATAAGTGTGTTAAGGACTTAAAGTTTAGTGGGAGAAGATCGGAATTCAGTGGGTGTACGGTGTTCAAACATAGAGGTTTTCATCCATGCCAGTGAGGATTTTGTCCACCGTCGGAGGGTGGGGCTTCGTTGTGGCTCTTCCAGAGGCAGTGATACTGGAGCGTCTTGAGGGACAGACAATTATCGAGGTACTAAGGGACAGTCTGTGGTAAAGCCCAGCATCAGGAAAGTGTGGCTTTTGAAAAATCCTAAAATATAGCAATACCATTATGGTTGGAGTGTAGGAGGAAAGATGGCCACAAGTGAGACCAGAAGTTTGACGTTTTTAAAGATTTATTTATTTGAGAGGGAGACAGCATGAGCAGGTGGAGGGGGAGAAAAATCCTCAAGCAGATTCCCCACTGAATGCGGAGCCTGATGCTCGGCTCAATCCCAGGACCCCAAAACCATGACCTGAGCCACAATCAAGAGTTGGATGCTTAACTGACTGAGTCACGCAGGCGCCCCAGAAGCTTGACCTTTTAATGTCTAACATTTAAAAGCCTTCGTATGATGAAAAGAATATCTACAGCTAACAGAATGGTAATTATTTGAATTAAATAGGACAGGAATAATATCTATAACACGTAAAGGACACATTTCAATTTGTTTTGAAAACACTACCTTTATGTAAAGTGAGTAAGAACTATCGGTAGTAGGTAATTCATGTATGAATCGTAGTATTTGTCCTTACTAATTAAGGATAAATGAGTAAGTAAGCACAAACCAACCTTGCAGTATGCAACTTTATACCCACTAGAGAAGGAAAAATGAACCTGAATATCCAGTAGTACCAGGAGTAGTAAAACTGGTGCACACTGGTAAAAGTAATACAGCCCTGGTGGGAAGGGAAACATATAATGGGTATAGAGTGTAGTAGTGCCATAAACAGTGCCACAGCCTTTGGCTTAGTAATCTTGCTTTTAAGAATTTATTCTTTAAAAAAAGCTTCATAAATAAAAAGATATGTAAAGATATTCACTTCAGCATGTTCTAGAAATAGTAAAAATTGGAAACACTTCAGTATGCACTGTTAGAGAAATTAATCATTAGCATAAAATTATATGAGGCAGTGAAAATTCTAATAAAAATTATAATTCTGAAGGCGAATGGTGAAAATACATAAGTAGGTATACTCCCAATACAAATGTGACGTGCATACATGTGGAGGTAATGGAGAAAAAGCAACACATACTGGTTAGATGGTGAATGACTTTTTAAAAATTCTAAGAAAACTTGCTCTTAACGTAGTATATTTTCATTAAAAAGCAAGACAAGCAACCACCAGATGCTATTATATTGTTACTGTAAATCTGCCATTTAGTGGTGTATTTCATTGCCCATTACCCTTAGACCGTGTCTTTTTAAGGATATGCACTTAAGTTTCATAATTTATTATTTTTAATCATTGGTTTCTCTTCCCTTAGCTGTCTGTGGTAAAAAATGCCTCTTCAGAGACAAAATCTGAATCAAAATGTGTATCACCCATCACCTACCAACCAATTGTCCCAGAAAATGAGAAAATAGTCTGGGAAGAAGATTTGTCTCCAGCCACAATTGTAGGTACGCCCACTGAAGACACCCTAGGAAAAACGGAACACCGAGAAGACGTTTCCAGTGAAATAGAAGTGGTGACCGCTGAAGAAAATACTTCTGACATGGCTCCTCATAGCCCTCTGACCCCAGGAATGAGAGAGAATTCTGTCCATTCAAATAGTAATCAGTCTGAACCCTGTGTCGTCACCTTAAACTCCTATCACTCCAGAAATGGTTCCGATAGTGGCGTTGTGGAATCTGACAGCTTCTTATCTGACTCAGAATTTCCCCCAAATACTAAAACTGAAATAAAGACCGAAGGACAGGAGTCCGTAGCGCTGAGAAACACTACCACCTCCTTTGGTTATGACAAGCCGCATGTATTAGTGGATCTGCTTGTGGATGAAGGTGGTAAGGAATCCTTGATTGGTTATAGACTGACAGCAGATTCCAAAGAGTTTTCCTAAGGTCAATGAAGATGTGCCAACTTTGAAGGATCAACTTTTCCCAAGCAGGTTTTCCGCTTTGATTTCATGAAAGGATCACTCTTTCAGAAATTGTATCTGTCGATATTAACCAAAGAAGAGTATCTGGGTTTACATAAAGTGCCAAGAGCCTCTTTGGCACTGTTATATTTGGTCTGAAAACTGCAGAGGCTTTGAAAAAACAAACCGTCGTCACATTTGGAATTTTCCATCTAGGTAGGCTGTTAGTGAAAACTCTTTAAGAACCCTGCTTCCTATGATAGTAGGTGAAATACCCAGGGTGCTTTCTAATCACTCCCAAGACCTAAAATAGATTTTTTTTTTCTTTTCTGTACCTCAGCATGGTATTTGTTTTTGGAAGTCGTGTGTGTGTGTGTGTGTGTGTGTGTGTGTGTGTGTGTGTATAGTGTATGTGTGTGTGTGTGTATATAAATATATATATATATATATTTTTTTTTTAATAGAGCATGAGAGAGTGAGTAGGGGGTGATGAGAGGCAGAGGGAGAGCAAGAGAATCTTAAGCAGGCTCCACACCGAGCACAGACTCTGATGCGGGGCTTGATCTCATGACCCTGAAGCCATAACCTGAGCTGAAATCAAGAGTCGGATGCTTAACTGACTGAGTCACCCAGGCGCCCCTATGTATATAGTATTTTTTTATATAATACTTTTGCATGCTCACTTTCAGAAGAAATCCTGAAAGTTTCCCAAAATTGAATTTAAAATCTAATTCAAATCAATAGACTTAATAAAGAATATGTAAATAGAGGCACCTGGGTGGCTGAGTGGGTTAAAGCCTCTGCCTTCAGCTCAGGTCATGATCTCAGCTCAGGTCATGATCTCAGGTCCTGGGATCGAGCCCTGCTCTCTGCTCAGCAGGGAGCCTGCTTCCCCCTCTCTCTCTGCCTGCCTCTCTGCCTATTTGTGATCTCTTTCTCTGTCAAATAAATAAAATCTTTAAAAAAATATATATAAATAGAAACATTTTTTATGGAACATTGCATTTGGAGACTTGTAAATAAAGTATTTTTAAAATTCATTTTGTACTCATTTATTGAAGCACTCAGGCAGATAACCTAGTATTTTTTATCCATTTGCTTGTTTCCATGCATTAAGACTATAGAATTATTTTCTAATTATTCATATCTGATCTTTAAAACAGTCCTAAAAACAATGTAATCTTTAAAAATGGTCCTTTTATGTCTGTATTTTAATATTTAGCCTTGTATAAAACACTGTTCCAAGCTGTTTGGGAAGGGGGGAAAAAAGCAGATTTTTCTGGAGAGCATGAGGATTGAGGGGTCCTCTAGCATAAAGACAGTGGTCAAAGCCGTTGGAGCAGGTGGGAGCCCTGAGAAGCATGTGGTGTGAAGAGAGGCAAGCCAAGAGTTAATTTCTGTATTACACAAGGAATTCTTGGGAATCACTAAGAGGATCGTAATTTTAAGATTCAAACGCATTAATTGACCAAAAAAATTTTTTAAAAACCAACTTCTAAGAGTAAGTTAACCAGGGAGAAACACCTCCTTTCACTTAAAAGTACAGATTGAAATGAGGTGCTATTTTATTCTATTAGTGGGGAAAAAATGTAGTAGTAAATACTAGTGAGATTTTGGTGAAACTAGTTTACTCACTTATTTGGGGAACAATGTCTTAACCAGTTTTTTTAACTAATATGTGAGTACACGTATTCCATAAAAATACATATCCTTTTCACAATTTAATCCATTGTATGAAAATTGTAAAAAATAAATCTTTAAGACAAAATCATACAAGTTAGAAAAGGAAAAAGCAAAAATGTGAGAATAATTGAGATAGACAAGTTACTGCTTTCCAAAAGTATTGTGCTAATAATAGACATTCAGCCACATATGTACAGTTTTTGTGCCCTACCTAATTAGGATAACAGTCGTTTTAATTTCTACCAGTTGTATAGATAAGCCATTTTAATACTTCTGTTTGCATTTCTTTAATAATTAGTAAAGTTGAGCATGTTTTATGTGTTAGGTATTTAGACTTAAGTGATTGCCTAATCTTGTTCTTTGTGCATTTCTTAGGGGGCTGTTTATTTTTTTTATTGACTGTATCCTTTGTCTGCTGTGAGTTACACATTTATTTTATAATTTCTTATGCTGCAGATGTTTAAAATGTTTATAAAGTCAAATTTATCCATCTTTTCTTTCCATTTTAAAGAAACTCCCTAGAAAATACAAACTTCTACCCACATTTTCTTATGTTATTTGGGGGTCATTGTTTATTTCATGTCTACATTTAATTCTTTTATCCCCCTAGATTTTTTCTTTTTGTACAAGCAGGAAAGTAGGGATCCAGCTTTATTATTTTGATTTCTAGAGCTGCCATAATAAATTACCATGAACTCAGATGGCTTAAAACAATGGAAGTACATACCCTCACCATTCTGAGGCAGGGCCAGATTATATTGGAAAGATCTAGAGGGATCCTTCTTTACCTATTCCTAGCCTCCGGTGGTAACTAGCAACCCTCAGCTTTCCTTGAATTTTAGCTGTGTCATTCCAGCCTCAGACTTGTCACATGGTGTTCTCTCTTGTGTGTCTCTGTGTCCAAATCTTTTGTCTCCATAAAGACACTAGTCATTGGATTGGAGCCCACTCTAATTCAGTATGACCTCATCTTAATTTGGTGAGATCTGCAAAGACACTATTTCCAAATAAGATCACATTCATAGGTACCAGGGGTGAGGACTTTATATCTTTTTGGAGGACATAATTCAACTCATACAACTAAGTCATCTAAATTCTTTGCTGATTTCAAATATCACATGTTATCATGCCAAATTCTCAGTACTTCTGGGACTTCCATTGTTTTGTCCTTTCTTATATTTACATCCTATTATTTATTTATCTATCTACCTTTCTTTCTTAATTCCTTTCTTTTTTTAAAGATTTTATTTTTAAGAAATCTCTATACCCAGCTTGGGGCTCGAACTTAGAATCCTGAGATCAACAGTTGGACGCTCTCCTGACAGCCAGCCAGGTGGCCCTGCATCCACTGTTTTAATTGTTAAGAGCTTTATACTGGCATATTTTAACTTTCGAGGCCCTCCTTAGTACTTTAGGTCAATGCTTGTTGCTCATACTTCTCCTCAACAATTACTCTTTGAGGTGAACTCAAAGAATGTTTGCCAAGTTTCCCCTCAAGTTCTGAAGTCTTTTGAGAGTGGTATTGACATTGCATTTGCCCTGTACAATGTTTAGGAATACCTTATATTTTATGAAGTTGAATGTTCTTCCACAAGAACGGGGAATATTTCTGTACTCAAGTCTTATATCCCTCATGAGAGTGTTAAACTTCAGGGGAAGGGCATTTCTTACCAAGTTTATTACTTGATACTTGACGTTACAGTTTCTAAATGGCTGTTTGTAAAAAGCAAAAACAAAAACCTACTGTTACGGATCATTTTTGATACACCCAACATCTAAACGTTTTTGAGTTTTCAGTTGATTGGTTGTGCCAGTATACACCTATGTCATCTATAAATAAGGATAATGTTGCCTTGCTGCTAATATTACACTTTGTATTTATTCCTTTGTCTTCAAACTTTGATGAATTGGTATGGTCTATTTCCCTAGAGTGATATACCTACTAAATTTTCGGTCAAAAGCTGCTGCTGACTGTGAGTAAATAGCCTTGTGGGAGTTGAATTAAATTACACCTTTGGCTCCAAGACTAAGTTTCCACTTAACGCATAAAGGGATCTTCTTCCTGACACAGTTCTGCTTCTTAAATTAATTTTTCTCCTAAATTATTACTGGTTACCCAATGCTCATTGCGACATTTCATGCCAAGTTAAAGTGTCTTAAGATTACCGGCTGTGTCCCATTAAGATACTGGTTTTTATACCCGAGAAGCCTATGAAAGGATGACTTAGATTATAAATTCCACCTTTACAGAGTGATTAGTTAGCTTGATTTATGAGGTGAGATACTTGCTCTACATTTTCTCCTTCTCTGCCTCTAGATTCTGGAATTGGACTCTTGGCCACTTTCTACTAGAGCTGCTAATAGAGAATGAAGGGAGGAATGAATGAATGAACAAAAGAACAAATGTGTAATTATTGAACTGCTCGTAAAAATACCCCACCTAATTTCATTTTACAGCACCCTGTGAGGAGGAATTGCTGTCCCCATTTAAGCTGAGAAAGCATGACAGCACGGTTAGTGACTCGCCCGGTGACCAGTGGGGTAAAAGATTCTGCCCCCCGTGCTTTTTCCAGTAAATCTCAGCTGCCTGCCAGTGGTTGTTTGCAAGCTTGGTGGTAGAAAGATCTTAGAGTAGGGAATGTTTTCTGGGATGCTTAAACTGTGTTAAGAGGCGATAAAAGATTATGTTGAGTGAAATAAGAGAGTCAATTATATGGTTTCACTTACGTGTGGGGCATAAGGAAAAATATGGAGGACATTGGGAGAAGGAAAGGAAGGGTGAATTGAGAGAAATCGGAGGGAGAGATGAACCATGAAAGACTGTGGACTCTGAGAAACAAACTGAGGGTTTTGGAGGGGAAGGGGTGGAGGTTGGGCAAGCCTGGTGGTGGGTATTGAGGAGGGCATGTATTGCATGGAGCATTGGGTGTGGTACATGAACAATGAATCTTGGAACACTGAAAAAATAAAATTTTTAAAAAAGGTGATAAAAGAACACTCATTAAAAACCAAAGGGTGGAGGAGGAATTAAGCAGCTAGGGGAAAAGAAAGCCAGAGATAGACATCTGATGACTTACCTGCCAGAGACAGACATTTGATGACTTACCTGTGCCAACGAGGTGGTAAAAGGGTGGCTGGGCTTGCACTGAGCTCCCCATGAGAGATTAATGCCTCAGTCTGGGGGATGCTTTGAGAGTCTCTAGAAACCTCTGTCACCTAGGAGCTGAGGCGTAAACAACTGCCATTGACTGAGTCCTCATGGTGTGCTGGGTGCTCTGCTGAGTGCTTCGCTTGCACAGCCTCATTGCTAAAATCCCATGGTACGTGTTTATAAGTGAAGAAACTAAGGCTTGGAGAGGACGAGGAACCTCTCTGTCACATAGCTACCCCACACAAAGCCATTTTTTCAGAATAAGGAGCGTGAGCATGAGATTGCCAGACTAGAAACTCTGGGAAGGAGAGGGAATCTAGAACACCACTGAGGAGAGGGGTGAATGGCCCTTCTCTCCTGGGAAGAGGCCACGAATGGCATGGTCCCCACAGTGGGCAGGGTGAAGTGTGGGGACGAGCAACAGGCGTCCCTGACAGTAACCTGCCCTGACTTCGAATATGGCTGGAGAAGGGCACTCTAAATTCGCATCTCAGAGA
>CM052886.1:23915476-23944996 GCA_028534135.1 Potos flavus
TGATTCTACCCGTGTCATGCCATCTATAGAATTGTTTGCTCCCATCATTTCCGTAGCGCTCACGTAGGGCTAGTGTGGAAACCGATCTGACTCCCTCCCTCTCTGGACCTGTGGCCAATCCTCTCTTTCCACATAGCAGGATTCCTGCTTGACTCCTGTCTGAGTGTTTGGGGGAACATCATGGCAGCTGTCCCAACTCACCAAACCTGGAAGGAGGACTAATATTTATCATGGCGCCACTATGGGCAGATGTTTGGGAAATTTCTCTTATTGACCCTCCTCGCTATCTGGTGAGACAAGAATCATACGTTTTTTCCAAGTGAGGAAACAAGAGCATAGGAAAGTAGTTGTTTTTTGGTAAACTAGAAACCAAAGAGGTGTATCTTGGGAATACAACATAGTAGGAACTCAGAATGTATATACAACATGGACGACGGCAGAACTGGGGCATTGGGGAGCCAGGGAAGTTGGGGGATGCCACAGAGCCTGGGAAAATGTGCACCTCAGAGGTTAAGGAGTCAGCCAAGAGCTGTGACATGGGAATCTGGAGCTGCAGCCTTGCCCAGGACCTTCTGCTGGAGTCATGTCTGGCTGACAGAAGGACACAGGTGGGGAGAAGGTAAGCACCCTCTGCAGGATTAAGGTGGAGCCCCCACCTTAGGGAATATAGGATTTTAGAAAATTGAAATGTAATTGACATATAACATATCAGTTTCAGGTATGCAACAGAATGATTCGAGGTTTGTACATGTTATGTAATAATCACTACAATAAGTCTAGTTAACATTCATCACCACACATGGTGACAAATTTTTTTTTCTTGTGACGATAAATTTTAAGATCTATTCTTTTAGCAACTTTCTCTTATACAGTATAGTATCGTTAACTCTAGTCACCATGCTGTAAGTGACATCCGCCGGACTTAGAACCCTAAGTTTGTACCTTTTGAATATTGGATGTTTAAGTGGGTTCAGTAAAGAATCTAGAGATCCCAGAAATCAAACGAACTTAGTCTGTGCTCTAGGTTTGTCTGGGCATTTGGGGGGATAAGTCCCAGGCCTTTGAGTACCAGGATGGGAGACCCATCGCAAGTGGATGAAGCTGAGAGAGATCTATTTTGAGGGATTCGAACTCAAGCTTTATCTATCTCCGAAGTGCAGGCTCCTCCCATTTGTCTTTGAATGTAAGTCCTGCTTTAACTTTGATAACCAGGCAGCTCCCTCCAGAAATAGCCTTAGGTGAAGCTGGAAATACACTCTAATACTAGTAAGTTACTTATGGTGGTTACAGTGCTACAGTAAAATAAGACAAAAAGTCATTACTTTAAAATGCAAAAGGTACTTTCCTTACTCCGAGGTCCATGAGGATTTCTAAATTTTGTTTAGGAGCTCAGTGTACATCTCACTGAATGGATATTACACCTAAGCAGTTGTGTGGCCATATTTTATTTTTGTTCATGAATAATAAATGAATACTAATCCATCCTTCTGCCCTTCAACTCCCAGAAAGCAAAACAATAAGAGGGGATTTCCAAACTGCACAAGGTTGCGTAAGTCAACATGTTCTTCTCTGGAAATCATGCAAAAACAATGAGAATTAAAATTAAAAAGTTTTATCCATGAGTCAGAAAAAGCAATCTAAATTGCAGAATTGTTAAAGAAAAAAAATAAAGAAAATATCCCACTTCAGAGCAAAAGACAGAACCCCTGGGATGTATTTCAGAGTAAATTTCTAGTGTAAATTACTTGTATTGGTATAAAATAAAGAATGAAACAAATACAACCGTATTTCAATAATAAAAATTTTTTTAAAAGCAGAAAAAGTGATCACATGCATAAGTGTCCACTGAAACCTTTATAACCCTATTCAAATGTTAGTTTTTTTGTTATTAAAGTTTTTGGGTCTTCCAAAAAAAAAAAAAGGAATAAAATGAAGTAAACATCTGACTCCAGGAGTTCTTATAAAAATAAGCAACAAATGAAGTAGAAGACAGTAGTAAGGAATTTTAGAAGGCAAAAGGAGATATGAACGAAACATGAAATTTTTTTAAAAAAGTAGGAGGTATAACTAATTACAAAATCTGGTTCCTTGAAAAAATTTTAAAGATAAATAACTATCTCCTTCCATTCCTCCTGCTTGTATTCCCTCTCTCGCAGTCTCTCTCCCACTGTCAAATAAATAAATAAAATATTTTTAAAAATAAAAATAAATTTAAGAAGATAAATAACTAGCTGACTTAACTAAGAATAAAATTTTAGAAAAGGGAGAAAATATCATTACTCAAAATAGGAAATTATGAAAGAGAATTTGCGGAAACAAGGGAAATCAAATATGGATATCATTAGTGAATAATTTGCATAACTCCCTGCAAATAAATTTAAAAGTGTGAATGAAATGGACATTCTTCTAAAGAAAATATAATTTGTTGAAACTGAACCTTAAAGAGAGAGAACATCTGAACAGACTAATTAGGAGAATTTGAATTAGAAAATTGCCAAAGAATTGCACACACACCCTGCCCCCATTCCTCACCCAGAGAAGCACCCAGATGATTAATCAGGGAAATACCTTCAACCGTCAAGAAGCAGCTACATCCCAGGTCACACAGATTACGTGGTCTGGCTGGAGAGTTGGCAGTGAAGCCACATGGTGTGACAAAGCCTGAGTTGTCCATATGTGTCTGAAGGAAACACAGTGACCTCGCAGATTCGATAATCTCAGTCCTGTCTCATCAGGACTCCCACCCTCGACCATAAGCAGCAGAGAAGCATCTTCATGTTCTGGCTTAAATCTTATAAATTCCTTTCAGTTGTTAATACACATTCCTTTTCACTGATTCACTAATTATGCCTTAGTACATGCTATGTGCCCAGCACGGTCCATAGTGAAGCAGCGAACAACACATGCAACGTCAGGAGGTCACCCCTGGAGTTTCTGTTCCAGTGGGGGAGATAGACAGCAAGAGTAAAATAAACAGTCCATCAAATGATGATAAAGTTTATGCACAAAAATTAAGCAGACAAAGGAGATGCAGACAGATGGCGGCGGGGGTGGGGGGAGAAGTGCTGCCATGTTGGGTGGTCATGGAAGAATTCACTGGTAAGGTAATATCTGAGTAGACACAGAAAGGAGGTGACAGGTGAGTCTCAACATCTCAGAAAGAGCACTGAAGCAGAGAGGACAGTGAATAAAAGATCTTAGTGTGGGGATAAGACTGGCATGCCCCCATTAGGGCCAGAAATGTAAGAGGTGAAGTTAGACGTAATGGCGCCAGATTGCCCACAGCCTTATAGGTGAGTATAAAAATTTTGACTTTTATCTTGAAAGAGACGTGAAGACATTAGAAGGTTCTATGCAAAGGCTCTGATCGAATATTTTTACATAAACACTCCTGCTGATGCAGAGAACAGTGGCAGCGGTGGGGAGAATGGACAGGGGGCTACAGCCACAACGCAGGCAACAGATGCTAGTGGTGGGGACCCAAGTGGTTGCAGTGGAGGGGGTGGCAACTGGGTGGATTCTGTTTATGTCATGGAAATCTTTCCAGAGTTGGAACAATGCCCAGGCACACGCTAGTGGATGGGCATAATGACTGGTTATATCCAGTAGGGTGTTCAGGGTCGGTAAAAGACCTTGGTCAAGAACAGTCAAAACCAAATCAGTAACATCTTTAATTTAGAGCAATAGGCATGAAGAGCAGAAAGTTACCCTAAGGAAGCCCTCAGTCATATGAATGGAGATTTTAAATAATGTATTAGTGTTCATGGTCCAAAAATTAATCAAAACTAAACTTAATCAGATTGGTCATTGTGTTTATTGCATGTATTTGAACAATGAAGTTCCTTTTTTTTTTTATGGATTCAAGTCCATAAACTACTTTGAAATGCATGCCAATTATTTTCAGAATGCAGAACTGCTTAAAGGTCATGATTATTCAGAGTTATTGAGGGCTGGGCGCATAAGAAAGAAAAAATCGTTTCCCAGTTATTGGTACTACAAGTATGTGGTTCTCTCTAGGTCTGAGGGAGAGAAGAGCGGATTTCATGTTACCATTGTGCTATGTTAAATTAACCTTAGAAAGAGGCCTTGCTGCTTACCAAATCACAGAATGAGGGAAAGAACCTGGAGCAGAAACCCAGTCCATCGTGGATACATACCACTGAGGTAGTTTTTAAACCCTTTTCTGAAGGAGCATGAAGAACATGTGGCCGTTCACTACCAAGACGTGGCTGAAGAAAACGAAGCTGGCCCCATCAGGACCGGCTCCGCCGTCTTGTTCATCACTGCATGCCTAACACAGTGCCTGGGGAAATGGCACAGGCTCTGTAAACATTCAGTTGAGTGAATCGACAATTAAAGGAATGAAAGGCCAAATCTTCATTGACATTGCTCTATCCCTTTACGGAATAAATGCTACAGGTGAAGAATAACACATAGTGATTTTATAATAGACCCTTTACGTTAGCCAGACCTGACTTTACCCCTTGCGTTGTCGCTACATGCAATAAAGCTGGTTAGGTTCTTTGAGCTTATGTCTTGTTTTCTTCATCTGTAATATCGGGATAATAATACTGACCTCCTGGGCTTGTCCTGAGGATTAACTAAAATAATGCATGAAAAGAATTTAATACAGTCTCCCACAGTTATTAGGTCCTGTTACCAACACTAAAATGGCACTCGAATTACCAAAAGTTTTATAAAGATGGCAGCTTGTAGATAAACTTTTAAAGTCCTTTTCCTTTTGTTATGAAAAAGTTCAAATATATATACAAGTAGAAAGTATAATGAGTGTCCTTCTACCCAACACCCAGTAGTTATCAGCTTGTGGCCGGCTGGTCACCCTCTTCCTAACCCCTTGGATTATTTTGACACAAATCCCAGACATCGTGTCATGTTATCTGTAAAACTTCAATATGTATTTCTAACAATAATAATACCGATAACCAAAATCCCATATCACACTTAAAAATAATTAATATTTTCTTAATTAGGTGAATTTTTGTTTGTGGGAAGCCACAGGGAAAAAGAAGAGAATCAGGTCGGTCCGAGGCAGGGGCTTAGGCAAGTTCTCTCCAGACCTGGCATAATGGAAGCACCCTGTCACTGTCAAGGTGGACTCTTCCTGCCCATGAGTTAAAGGGGAGGAGGGTATGGGGGAAAGATGGGTAATGAGGAGTTGGAAGTCAACATTTCATGCTTGAAGCAAAGTAGAGCAGACATCTCCTGTTATCTGTAATTTTCTTAACTTCCCAAAGCAAATATATTTTCATTGGAAATACTGCCTTACAAATACTTCTGCTTCCAAGTTGGTAGGATTTAATTTGATTTGACCTTCTCCTCTACCTAAGGTGTTGCAGCAGAACTGTCTTTTAAGTAGATTATGATATCACACAACTAGAGAGCTCATTGAACGCTTACAGGACTGGTTTGTTTTCTGCAATTTGACATAGCACAAAAGTTCACACATCTTTGAGAGAATTCGGTTCTTAGTATATGCTGTGATCTTCTCCCTTCCCCTCTAATTGTCCCTTATTTGTTCTACAAAAGTCAGTAACCCAGTGGAAACCCTGATTTCATTGTCTGCTGCACTACTTATTAAACCTTGAATTAATATATTTTTCGTTTTTTCTTAACTGGAATTAGGGGTAATTGGGTTGCTTTGAAACAAGAGCTATTTGTGTGGAAGATAGGGAACATCAATAGTTCAAACACAGGTTATCACTCCCTCCCGCCACTTATAAGCCAAGGTTAATGTGGGGCACCTGGATGGCTCAGTCAGTTGGGTGTCTGACTCTTGATCTCAGCTCAGGTCTTGATCTCAGGGTTTAGAGTTCAGGCCCTGTATTGGGCTCCATGCTGGGCATGCAATCTACTTAAAAAAAAACCAAAAACATAAACAAAAAAACCAAGGTGAATGCAAAGTCTAGAGCTCACTGGGTAATGTGAGTGAGTAAGTAGGTGCTGCTGAGAAGCCTAGAGGACAAGGAGCACCGAGAGGGTACAAAGTAAGCCTAAGATCTGTTGCGTGTTTCTTCCTTGACAGCCTTGGTTCGCTTCTGAGCAATGGAAATCCCACCTGGAGGAGATGAGGGGTCTGGATCCGAAGTCGGACACGCATGGAGGCACTGGAAAGCCTGAGGTAATCTTCACAGACCCCTCCATACTGCTCTGGCAGTTATTTCTACTTCCCTTTACAAGTAGGCTTTGGAAGGCAGGGGCAATGTCTGTCTTAATCTCTGCTTTACCCTTGCTGCTGAGAATAATCAGGCAGCAAATGTCTGTTCCATGTTATTGAGTGAAGGAATGAATGAGAACTGCTTAGCAGCTCTGCCTAGTACTTACTACAGATGTTGTTCTACCAAGGACTTAAAAGAGACTACAGAGGTATTTCCTTTTTTGACCTAAAAATCCTCACTTAAAAGAATTATGACTTTCTTCTTGTGCTTTAATGTACAACTTTAGTGCCTCTACAAACATGTGGTTAAAAAAATTGGTAAGAAAAATAATGAATCATAGGCAAAGAACAGATGACCTAGTTCGATCAGATTTCAAGGAAGATATGAAAAAGATAGAATGTAGCTCAAAATATTGTCCTCCACATTCAACCTTTTAAGGACTCATGGAGTTTGACAGCTCAAAATCTTTCTCAGATGGCTGGAAAGGGAGGGTGGGAATGAAAAAGGAAGAGCATTAGTTGAGTGGGGCCCCGGGCCACCATGGACTGGGAAGAGGGATGAGTAGGGCAGGGAAGCGCTGTGGAGAGCCAGAGGGTGTGGAGGGCATGAGGTATACCCAGGAAGTTAGTCAGAGAGCTTCCAAGAAGGGAGGAAAAGGAAGAATCAACCAGAGACCCTACCAGCTTGAACCACGGCCAGGAGCCCGGGGAGCTGTAACTTCCGAGTGAGTACATTTCTCAGAATCACTCTGCCAGCCAGCACCTCGGCCTCCCAGGGCCAGATTCCCTGAGCGCCTCGAGAGCTGTTTTATTCCCTCACCTTCTAGTGCCTTGCACAATTCCTGCCCTACCCTGCCCTGAGGTCGGCCAATCCTCAGTGTTTTGCCTTTTCGGAGCTGACAAAGTCCCAGTCCCGACAAAAACAAGCTTCCACATTGAAGTGACTTACGGCAAATATTTTTTGAGGTGATTTTTATACTTTATACTTTATACTTTATAATAACCCTAAAATAGTAAATGACATAGTGTCTTAACAAAGTGAAATCGTAGTGGCTTCAAGGAAGCATGGTTAAACCCACGAGGGGATGTCCAGCCTGAGGACTCTTCAGTTTCCTCTTCTGTCCAGAGCTGTGCTCTCAGTGAGGGGACCATTGGTGGCCTGACCGGTCGCACTCCAACCATGACGCCTAAACATTGCTTTCTAGGCTTCCTCATCTGTTTCTTCCCGACTGGTATCGTAGGTAAGTGCTTCGCTTCTTTTTAATCGCTCACGACTTTGTCATCCGAGTCTGCTCAAGGAACTGTTGAAAATGGCTCTACTTTTCTGGGCTTTGTCAAGTTTTCAGCTTTCTTCTGGCTTGAAATGGTCAGGACAGACACGGGGTCAGTTTCTCTCTGCAGCCTGCCTAGCTCCAGGTGGACTTAGTAAGTAGCTACTAAAGGGGAGACATTCAAGAAACTTCATATCCTGAGAAAGGAGAAACCTAGTGCTGGGCTGAGGGTCTGGAACCAAAATGATCCCAGGCAAAATTTCGCCTCAGTGTAGCAGTCATTTAATAGCTCCTAGGAAGGTGGGTGAGTGGCCTTGGTGTGGGCTTTTCATCTCGGTCATTACATTCCATCAAAATAGGACACTATTTTTTCACTGCCATTTGCTCCCTCTGGAGCTCGGGAATGGGGAGAGAGGGTATCACTTGAGTTTTTATAGTCGGGAACATAGTTGTTCTAGAACTTGAGCGTGCATAAAAATCCTCATATTCCAGATTCAAAATGTGGACTTCTGGGCTCCACCTCTCCCATCGGGACTTCTAGCAACTCCTTTAGGAAATCCTGATGCAGGCAGCACACTGCAAAGTATTGCTAAGAACAACGGTGCCCGTGTTCATGTTCAAGGTTTTTCCTTCTCTTTTTATTTTAGAAACGCAGTCAGCCCATGAGTCTCTGAAGCCTCAGAGAGTGCATTTCCAGTCTCGAAATTTCCACAACATTTTGCACTGGCAGCCTGGGAGGGCTTGCACCAGCAACGGCAGTATCTATTTTGTGCAGTATAAAATGTAAGTAATTTGAGCTTCCTCCAGCTGGGATTGAGATCACCACTGGGAATATACACTCTAGAATGCAGCGGACTGTTAGGATCTTTTTTTCAGTTTCAGAGGGGTTAAGAAGAAGCAGAGTGTCTTGTCTCCTTGAAGGCTGCCTGGGGACACAAAAGGCACAATGATGAGTAGTCTGTTGGGGATGCGCTTCAACCCTCAGAGATGCAGCGCAGAGACCTTACGAGCTGAGCCTCTGGCTTCACGATGGAGCCTGGCACATGGTGGGCTCTCTACATATTTATCTAGTGAATGTTGGAAGGAAATTGCTTAGCACGTAGTAGGTACTCGACCAGGCTGATGCTTTTGACAGTTGAAGAAGCCGCTGCGGGACACATGGAGATGAGTGTACAAAAGAGATTTTTAATTCAACAGTCACTTTTGAAAACTTAGAAAATTCTTTTGAAAAACAAGTGGCTCCTAGAACGTGCTGTGGCATGCTCCTCCTTGTGCTCTTTGGGCTGCTTCTGGGGGATCATTGCCAAAACTCAGATATCATCAGTTCCTTTCCTGGATTGAGGCCAGGAGACAGAAGCTCCTGATTTGCAAATGGCGGGTTTTCCCACTCGTGCATTTCTGGGGGTTATTGAGACTCCTCCTTCTCTTCCATAGTTTGAGATGCTGGCTGAGAGATACTGAGACAGCAGATATTACAGTTTCACATTCATGATTTTTCATTCAAAACTGAGAAAATCAGATGTAGCTGTGGACCAAAATAGCCATTTTTATTCCTTACCCTCATCCATGTCTCTCTAGCACGGGAGTAGGTTCAAGGTCAGATTTTCCTATTAATTAACCTTCTGTTAATGTCACAAGAACTATTTCCAGAAGTTTTTCAGTCTTTAACTGCTGCTGCTATTCTCAACATATTTTGTATAGCAACTGTAAAATGTATGCATCTTTACAATAAAGCTTTCTCCATTCTACAAATAGATCTGTGCATAGTGGGGGCTATTCCCGCATATAGAATGTAGGGATTGGTGCGTCTTTTTTATACTTTCCCCTTAGGCAATAAAAATAGGGCCTATATGTGGTCCAGCGTTGAAAGTGGATTAGAAGTTGTTTAATGAAGATTAAACTTTAGGACCCCATGGGAGAATTTTGTACTTGTAATTATTTTTCTTAAAGAGGGCTCCCAAACTTTATGAGATTCAGAATACTTGGATCCATTCCTCTCCATATGGTATTTTCAAGAGCACATTGCGGATTTATATTTTTGAAAACTTTCACTTTATTCTATTCCATTCATGTGGGTCAACTGTTAATATCTGTCCCACTTAGGATAGTACAAAAAATGAGGTATCACATTACCAAGAGAAGCTGACCACTATAGCTAAATTCAGAGAGCAAAGACCATGTCTCAACAATAAATAACAATTAAAAAACATCAAATTGTGCTCAATATATGTAACTGGTTCTGCTCTCATGGTATCCTTTAATAAAATGCCACTGCTGCCATCATAAAATTTACAAAGTACAGACACCAGAAGTATTCCTCATTATATGGCTAGAAAGCTAGATTTCAAGTCTTTCCACAAATATTTTGGGAAGACTTTTGCCTCAGCTTCTCATTTCTACTCTGTTCCCACCGTCATTTATTGTGTCCTCTGATTTGTGACGGAAAACGAAGGGAACAATTAATTTTCCCTTCTGCTGTTATACCATCTCATACTCTTGGGCTGAGTCAACCTATCTACGTCTTTACCCTTTTTTTCAAGGGCTCCCCTCCCTCACTCCTAGTTCCTGATTTCAGGGCTCCCTCATTACAACCCTCGTTCCATTTTCAACAAAAAGATTGACCAGATGTGTTGGGTAAGCAATACCTGAGATGAAAATTGGTAGCGACTTCTCAGAATTGGCCACATTACTCAACAGCAGGCTGATGAGAAGTGAAGAAAACCACAGGGTTGAAACCTCAGAAGCATTAAGGATGTGGGAAGCTAGTACTCAAAAGTGGAAGTTGGTTCATATACCAGAAGAAAAACTTCACTAAGTATTAAAAACCCCAAAACCCTTTTGCTATGGATACAGTAGGTATCAGGCTTGAGTTTATCTTTAGCAAGATAACACTTTGATTAACAAGAATAAAAAATTTTTTAAAGATACTTAAGAGTTGCCAGAAGCTTTCACGGGGTACTGACGTTGGAGGACAAATCCCAACCTGTCTAAAAAATTAATAGACTGAAAAAATGGAAGACTCCTTCTATGGGAAAAACAACAACAACAACAACCCTCAGATCGTTGTCTTTTCCCTTCTATAGGTATGGACAGAGACAATGGAAAAATAAAGAGGACTGTTGGGGTATTCTAGAATTCTTTTGCGACCTTACCAACGAAACATCAGATATACAGGAACCTTACTATGGGCGGGTGAGGACCACCTCGGCTGGGATCCACTCGGGCTGGACCATGACGCAGCGCTTCACTCCCTGGTGGGAAAGTGAGTTCCGTGGGGTTTCTCTGCATTTGCTCTTCCTGTCCCTGAGTAGCCCCACGGAGCAGGCCCTGTGCTTTGCTGAACTCTATGGCATCCTCTCATTTGACCTGATTCTCAGAACAACCCTAGAAGACAGGTTTAACTAACCCTATTTTATAGCCCATGAAATCAAGGCATGGGGGGGTGGGGGAACGGAGTCCGGTGATTGCCTAGGACTCCTGGCTTGTATCGCCCAAGTCAGGATTCACATTCCACTGCATCTGACTGCGGAGCGCACAGTCTAGCCTGCTGCCAGACTGCCAGCTTCTAGGAAGAGAAGTAGACAGTAGAAAAGGAGTCCTAATGCTCTAGTCCTTTCCTGAGCCTGGAAGTGAAGTCAGTGAAAATACACTTCAGAAGGATTTTCTATTGAAGAAATTAAGACTTCTTATATCCATTCCTCAATGACATATATCCTTTTCCAAATTTAGTCATAATCCTAGAATAATAAAATCTAAAATGTAAATTATAAAATAAACCATTACCATGTAAAAGAGTAGACAAAAGGGGAAGAGAAAAAAGAAAAGTGTTTAATGTGTATATATATAAAGACAAAGCATACCAAAGCAAGAAAGAAAACATGGCTGTTTACTGCAGTCCTCATAATCACCACTAGCCATGAAGGTAGTTGATATTTGTAACTTCTCTCAGTATTAACTCAATGTTCACTTTCTTTCCAGCCAACACCTCAGCTCTTCACTCTCATGGAGTTGGGGTCCTTTTGGTCTTTCTTGTATTAGTTTAACATAAGCTTACGTTAATTTTTATCCTTGACCCCAGAGGCTACCAAGCATACTTCTACCTGGCCCAGTTGTATAAATAGCAATTCTGCTTCCCCTTGATACTCGGAACCAGTCGCCCCAGACGACACACAAGGACCTCACTTTCTCCTTGTTGGTTAAATGGCATGAAAGGCTCCTCATAGTCAGGAGGCAGCTTCAACTTTCAATTCTTTGAAACCACTGTTGTTGTAATCATGTGTATGGGAAACCAATCATTTCATGAGTTGTTCGCCATATTTAACAGTGAGGATCAGCTGTCCCACTTCTACTTCTTATAACCTAGGCCGGTGAATGCTGTCTATGAAAGAAATGGCACCATATATTGGTCACAAGATTAGAGCATATACCAGTTCATATACCACCTCTCAAGGTCCTGTCTCTCAAACTGAGTTTTCAATTAGCCACTTTACCTTCCTGTGAAGCCAGGGGGTTCTAAGTGATGGGATATAGCGGAAGGTCAAATATTCCTGTGGGTATGAGACTGACTTCACCTCTTCCACGTTAACTTGGTTCTTCTCTCATAAGCAATATATCACCAAATATTATGCTCATGAATAAAACAGTCCCTGCATTCACTGTGGGGTAGTCAGCAGGACTGCTGATAAAAGCATTGAAGCAGACAAGACAAATCTATCATCAGCAAAGTGTCCGTTACTGTCTCTTGTGCCCTCGCTGTTAGAAGAGATAAAAAAAATCTACTCTACACAGTGAACTATACTAGGGGTTCAGCGTTGGTCCTCCTTACAGGGAAGTTAGACTCTCAGTCGTGTCAGCCTAGCCTTGGCCAAAGGAAGTCCATACTGTTGAGTCTCTATATAGTCTCCATCCCTCTCACGCTGTTCATGAGCCTAAGGAGCCAGTATGAGACACTGGGGAAATAGGTTTTCACTCCCTCCACGTAGAGTTTTTAAAACAACTTTACTGAGATATAATTGACACCCTTTTCAATTACCTATATAATGTGTACCATTCAGTGGTTTTTAGTATATTAATAGATATTACGACCATCACTTACAGTCAATTTTAGAACATTTTCATTACCTCAAAAAAAACACCATACTCCTTGGCTATCACCTTCTTATTCTCTCAGTTTTCCAGCCCCTTCGCCCAAGGCAACCACTAATCTACTTTCTCTATCTACAGAGTTAGAGAACTCTAACATTCTTGACATTTCACATGAATGGAATCATGTAATATGTGGTCTTTTGGGACTGGCCACTTTCACTTAGCATAGTGTTTTCAAGGTTCACGCACTTAGCATGTATCAGTACTTCTTTCTGTGGCTAAATAATATTTCGGTACATGAGTATATCACATTTTGTTTATCCATTCTTCAGTTGATGGACATTTGAATTGTTTTTACATTTTGGCTATTATAAATAGTGCTCCTATAAACATTCATGTACAAGTTTTGTGTAAACAAATGTTTTTGTTTCTCTGAGATATATACATAGAAGTGAAATCCCTAGGTCTCATGGTAACCCTATGTTTAATCATTTGAGGAACTGCCAGACTCTTTTCCAAAGCAGCTGCACCATTGTACAGCCCTTCAGCAGTATACGACGGTTCCTATTTTTCCACATTCTTAGCAATACCTACCCGACTTTTTGATTATAGCATCTTAGTCAGTATGAAGTGGTATCTCATGTTTTTTTTTTCTGTTTTTTGTTTTTTGTTTTGTTTGTTTGTTTGAGAGCGAGCGAGCATGAGAGCAGGGAAAGAGAGAGAATGAGAAGCAGACTCCCCGCTGAGCAGGGAGCCCAACGTAGGGCTTGATACCTGGACTCCGGGATCATGACCTGACCTGAAGGCAGACATTTAACTGACTGAGCCACCTAGGCACCCCTTCATGTGGTTTTGATTTCCATTTCCCTGATTAATGATGTTGAGTATCTTTTCATGTGTTTATTGGCCACTGTGTATCTCTCTTGGAGATTTATCTGTTTAACTCCTTTGCCCATTTTTAAAATGGATTATTTGTCTTTTTATTAAGTTGTAAGAGTTCTTGATATATTATGGATACCAGACCTTAGTCAGATATATGATTTTCAAACATTTTCTTCCATTGTATGATTTGTCTTTTCACTTTCTTGATGGAGTGATTTGAAGCACAAAAGTTTTTAATTTTGATGGAATCCAATCTACTTTTTCCCTGTTACTCATGCTTTTGGTAATATCTAAAAATCTTTTACCAAATCTAAGGCTATGGAGGTTTATCCTAAGTTTTCTTAAAATGAGTTTTATAGTTTTAGCTCTTACATTTAGGTCTTTGATCCATTTTGAGTTCATTTTTGTGTATGGTGTGAGGTAAGAGTCTACCTTCATTCTTTCATAAATGGCTCTCCAGTTGTCTAGTGTCACATGTTGAAAAGGTTATTCTTTTACCCTTGAATGATCTTGGTGCTCTTGGTGAAAATGAATTAATCATAGACCTGTGGGTTTATTTCTAAATTTCAATTTCAATTTATTTCTAAATTTTCAATTTAATTCTACATTTTCAATTTAATTTAATATGTCTTTCCTCTTGCCAGTACCATACTGTCTTTTTTTTTTTTTTTTTTTTTTTAAGATCTTATCTATTTATTTGTGAGAGAGAGAGGAAACAAGTGGGGTTGGGGAGTGGCAGAGGGAGAGGGAGAGACTTCCCGCTTAGCTGGGAGCCCGATGCTGGGCTCGATCCCAGGACCCCAGGATCATGACCTGAGCCAAAAGCAGACACTTAACTGACTGAGCCACCCAGGTGTCCCCACACTGTCATGATTACTGCTGCTTTGTGGCAAATTTTGAAATTGAAAAGTGTGAGCCCTCCTACTTTGTTCTTTTTTTCAAGATGGTTTTGGCTATTCCAGGTCCCTTGCAATTCTATATCCACCTAGATTTTTGAAAGCTTCCTTTTGGTAGGTGTATTTTGCTTTGCATTCACATAGACACAGAAATATTTGCTTAAAGGTCCATCCATATACCTCTTTTCTAGACCTCCTGCCACCAACTGAGTGTGTATAATGCTATAGCAGTCTACTTCCTGCCAGTATGATCCTGTCATACAGAACATTCTGGGAACCAACTTTCTTTTTTTTCCCCCCTTCTTAAATTAAGTGATCATACAGGTCTCTTCAAGATGCCCTAACTATAGAGAAGGAAAAAGTAATAAAGCAGTAGGTGTAGTTGCACTGAACCACCTACTTTCACAAACTAATTTGATGGTAAGGCCTGCTAGAGGCTGAACTCCTAGAATCCATTTTCACTTAATGTTGGCACTTTATGATGTTCTGTGTCAGAGGACACCCAGTTCATGACAGGAAATTCAGGTCACATGTTTCCTTGATATCCCTTGATTCAAGTGTTCCATTTTTATCAGGGCTCAGGAAGTCCGGAAACTTTTCTCGAAAGAAAAATATTTTCTAAAGAGGGTATGACTTTGTTCCAAAAATCCAAAGACTTAGAATTGCCACAGTGTCTAAATAGCATCCTGATCTGCCACAGATAATTTGAAGATTGTTGGGTTTCCTGGATCATAAAAGACAGGTGGCAGAGCTGCTTGTTTGCAACATGAACTAGTTGAGAAATCTGTCATCTAGTCTGGGTCCTTCTCAAAGCTGAAAATCTTATGGGTTACTTTGTGAATGGGTAACACAACTAAATGTGGTATGCGTTTCCTACAAAATGCATAGAAGCCCAACCAACCCAGTGAATCTTTCTTAGCAATAGAGGATGCAGAGTGAAGCAACTTGCCTTTCACTTGAGAGGAAATGTCTCGACAAACCCCAGAGGAAATTTAACTCCAACACTCTGCTCCAGTGTGTCTTCCTAAAGCATCTACAGTGCGTAGGACTTTAGGTATACCAAGTTCAATCAGTATCATGCGAGCAGTTTAGTGGACCAACATGATATCCTATGGTAAAAAGATCAAAGACCCTGTAGATTATATGTGACAGAGATCCAGATGACAATGAAAGCCAAGTGAAAGGAAATTGTTCTGGTGCTTTCTAATTATTGGACAAAGAAAGGAAAAATTCTCCAGTCAATAGCTATATTGATTGGCTCCAGAATAGACATACTGTAACTGAATAGCAATTACACCATGGTCACCACCTGAGTACATTTTCAATTATCCCTTTTATTATTCAAGATCCATCTTTTTGGAAGAGGAGGGTGTAATTCAAATAAATGAGTCAAGTGGGGAAGTGATACATCTCACTACCTCCGCACTTTTCAAGGTGTTTTTGATGCACAATTTTGTTCAAAAGAGAAATTCCATTGGCTTCCACTTGACCTTTCATCCATAATAACTTCCCTGTCACAGATCAGGGAACCGGAATGGAAATGAATTCTGTGAGTTGTTGTGTATATCTCCTTAAATTTACTATTATTACTTGACCACTATAAGAACACACTATAAGAGGCATTCTGAGTCCACAGAGATTATCATCAACTCAGAATCAGTGTCCCATTACTGGCCAGGGTCTGTACTTACCTTTCTCTAATTCACGATTATCCTCTAGGGAAAGATGAAAGAAGATTTATCATATAACTGGTAGCATTATTACTTCACTTGCCTTCCAAATCTCACCCTAGTGATCTAACTAGTGCAATGTCCAATTAAATCCAAACTAATTAGATCATGTCCAGAATGCTACATGCATTGGAATTTAGAAAAAGGCATCTTTAGTTTTGCAAGTCTTCAACTAGTAGAAGAGTGGAATGGGAATTGTGCAAACTATCCATGGCATCCAGCATAGTATTTCTGGAATAACATGAGATTCAAGCCCAATACATTCCACCAATTCTCAGGTTGAGGAAAAGGAGACTGTATGACTAAGCTGGTATACAGCAAAGGGGAAGTTTGCAGAGTACTTTAATTACTATATTCAAGCCTAGAAAAGGGGTCAAGTTCAAATTTGTTCCTCAAACAAAGCTTTCTTGAGTGTGAGCCATTAGGTTAGTTGATAAGATCAGCCAAGGCATTGGCTGGGATGAGCGTCAACTCAATTAGATTTTAATTTAGTGTTGCATTAAGAAGGGTTTGTGTTCTTTCTGTATGACTGTCCCATGAAGGAAAAAAAACCCAAAACTATAAAAGCCTTCTGCTAGGACCTCTTAAGAAGAGTCTTAAGAGAGCAGTGTATAACACAGTCAAAACTGGAGCTACTCTTGTGGAAGAGATAATGAGAGCCCTGCTCACTTGCCTGTTTCCTTACCTCCAGCTTTGCCTCTCTCGCCACAGGTCCTGAGGCTTTCTGAAAATAATGTTTTGAAAAACACGTTGCTAGACTATTAGGACAGCATGTTCCTAGAATCTGTGATACAGGCTTAATGAATCACCTGGCTACATTAACTTACCTGAGACCTGTTTCTGAACATTGGGGTGTGGTTTTAGGTTAAGGGGTTCTGGCTTCTGGTATCTAGGGACAAAGCAACATTTAAAAAAAAAAAAAAACTTCTTAAGTTACAGCAGCATTTGAGGCTCAGCATGATTTCAGTATTTTTTAAAATTGTATTTTCTTGAATTAAAAAGAGCTGTGGAGTTTTGGAGTAGGCCTGATTTTCTAATGGAGTGACTTAAAGTCAGATTAAATAATCACTTTGATTCCATTCATTCTGCAAGTATTTATGAAGCACTTACTATGTTCTGGGCATTATACTAGGTCCTAGAGAGAAAAGAGCAAGCACAGCAGACACAAAGAAGCTTCTTTCTTCATAGAGATTTCTGTTTAATGGAGAAGACAGACTTTAATAAAATAGTAATACAAACAAATATAACATGATACCAATGGCAGCTGGTACAAAAGAGATCCACAGTGCTATCAGAGCCTAGTCAAGGGGGGACCTGATCAGGGATGTCGGGAAGAACATCTCTGGGGAAATGACACTTGAACTGATATCTAAAGATGAATAGAAGTTAACTAGACAAAAAAAGTTGGAGGATTTCCAGGCAGAGGTCCTCTGGCAGGAGGAAGCAGGTCATGTACAAGAGTCTGAAAGACAGATGCATGGTGAAGAACGGGCAGGGGGGATGTGAAATAAGAGGGCACTGGAGAGATAGACCAGGAATGAAAATTTTCTATTGAGGAGTTATAACTTCTTCCATAAAAATATAATTTTTTTTAAAGATTTATTTTTGGGGTGTGTGGATGGCTCAGTTGTTTAATTGTCTGCCTTGGGCTCAGGTTGTGAACCCCGAGTCCCAGGATCGAGTCCCGCATCAAGCTCCCTGCTCAGTGAGGAGTCTGCTTCTCCCTCTGCCCTTCACCCGACTTATGCTCTCTTTAGTTCTCTCTCTCTCAAATAAATAAATAAAATCTTTTTAAAAATAAAGCTTTATTTATATAAGAGAGCGTGTGCGCATGCATGAGGCGGGTAGGGGTTGAGGGAGAGAATCTCAAGCAGACTCCCTGCTGAGCATGGAGACTAAAATGGGGCTGGATCTCACCACCCAGAGATCGTGACCTGAGCCAAAATCAAGAGTCGGATACTTAATCGACTGAGCCACTCAGGTGTCCCTGGAAAAATATAAAGTAATTTTAATCAGGGATTACATGATCAGATTTGTGTATTGAAAAGATGACTTTGGCTATATTTGGAAGTACAGATCAGAAAAAGAAGAGATTGAATACAGGCAATTGAGTTAGTGAGTTCTTGTAATAGTCTGTAAGAGTAGGGATTTGGCTTGAATTAGGATAGTGGAAAGGACTATAGAAAATTTATCATTGAAGAGACATTTGGTAGGAAAAATTGGTAGGGCTTACGAAGAAGGACATGTCAAAGATGACTTCCAAGCTCTGGCTTGCATAATTGGATGAATCACTGAGATTTTTTTTTATGAGGTTTGATGGAAAAAGACCAATTTGATGGGGTACAGAGAATTGGAGATCACAGATCAGTTTTGAATATGTCGAGTTTAACATGCTTTTCAGATATCCAAGGGAAATATCTATGCAGATCCCCAACTCTATTAGACACACATTTGCATATAGTCCAATGGGCATTGGTAGGACTGCCAAGGCAGGAAGAAGTATTGAGAAAGAGTGTTGAGTAAGATCAGGTACTGAAAGAATCTCAACAAAGGATGCCTGAGTAGGGAAGATATATCTCAAAAGGAGAAACAGCCAACAAGGTAGGAGGAACCCAGCGGACTGATAGATTTGTGAATGCTCTGGGAAGAGAGTGTTTCAAGGAGAGAGCAGTTGAGTAAAATGGCCTTGTAAGGTCAAGTAATCTTACACTGTCCATTGTAACACAATCACAATTGAGTGCAAAAGTCAAGAATGGTCACTCAGTTACAAAGCTCAGGGTCCTAGATCACACACCAGGACCTCCTGTGATGTCTGCAGCCAGGCTCACTGGTATTCTAGGTATATACTTGAAATATATACTTCACCTGTATTTAAGATTAAGTATCACATTAAGCAACCAAATCTAAGATGATGAAGGTATACATTCAAAGGACAGGTTCTGCATGCATATGATTAAAAGAAAATTCTTCAATAACAATAATTTGGGCCAGAAGGGGCAAGGATTGGTCAGCTGACACATAAATGTTTTAGTGAAAAAAAAAAGATAATTTAATCTTACCAGTATTCATCTTTAACTAATGTCTACCAATTGAAGTAAATCTAAACTCTGAGTCACGTTAGTAAAAGAGAACTGGATTTTTGGGGTTTTGTTTTTTTGTTGCTAGATATGTGACAAGAATGTTAGAAATACGTTTTTTATCTAGGAGAAAATTAAACATACATCAAAGTAGCCTACAAAACTAAACAATAACTCCTTCTCAGCTTGCAAAGGAGTCTGTGGTCCCTAGAATTTGGAGCATGGAAATCACAAAGAGGATTAAATACCAACCACTTCACAAAATTAAAGCGTAAACGCAGGGGAAATCCTTCACTAAGCAATTCGACAAAATTTCTGACATTTGAAAAGTGAATTAACAACTTTTGGTTTCAGATTAAAATGGGGTGGGGTGGGAAGCTGGGAGGGTAGAAATTGTCCTCTTCTAAAATGTTTTCAAAGTCTGGATTAAACATTACACATTCTTTTAACTCTACAGAGGAACATGAGAGAAAGGAAAGGAAATCTCCAGGGGCCAAAACAAAGTAGCTGGAAACCAGAAGGAAAACCAGAGGATAAACAAAGTGAAGCCTTATCGTGCTGAGGGTATTTTCCCAGCTTGGGAACTAGACCCTGAGTGTTAACAGCCATTCCTGGGGCAGAGGACAAGGTTGTAGGTCAGCACAAAGTGGGGAGTTACAGCTAGAACCCTCACAAAACCTTGGACACTTGGAGGGCTTCTATAAATAAAAGAGCAGACTAGGAAAAATCCTTCCAAGAAAGAGGAAACAAAGGAGGTTGTATATTTCAGTATTGACTCTGTTACCAATCAAGTGTTTCCTAAATTCATAAAGGCTTGAGATTCAAATATATCCAACTTTTGTGCTTCAGAAAACACCAACTTGAGGTTGAACCAGGTTGATGGTGCCACAAGACAGCTTGCAGACACAAAACCAAATGCCAGAATTCAGAGGCAACGCAACACCTATAGGGTCATTTGATCTGTGTCCACGGTGTAGTTCAGTGGAGTTACTATGGTCTAATTGAGACTAAATAAAACAATAAATCTTGTTCTTCTACATCGCCCATTTACAAAATCAAGTCGGGCTGGGTGAAAAAACAATAAAAATCTGCAGCTGTAGCTTGTGGGCCAAAGTGCCTGCTTCTATTTTTGTCAAGAAAATTCTGTTGTAACATAATCACACCCATTCATTTACATTTTGCCTGTAACTGCTTTCATGTTGCAAAAGCAATGGCAAAGTGGAATAGTTACAACACACATACCTCCCGAAAGCCTGAAGTATTTATTATCTGGCCCTTTACAGAAAATGTTTGCTGATTACTATTCTATAAGATAACATGGGAGAATATTTTCATGACTTTGGGACAGTCAGATCCCAAAAGTACTAATGCTGAAGGAAATGACTGATAAATTGGACTACACTAAAATTGAGAACTTCTATTTATCAAAATATACCATTAAAATAATAAAAATGCAAGTCATAGAAGATATTTACAATGTCCTTGATAAAGGACTATGTTCAGAATGTACAAAGGACTCTTACAAATTAATAAGAAGAAGACCAGACAACCAACTAAAAAATGAGCAAAAGACCTGAACAGCTCTTTGCAAAAAAGGACATCCAAAGGGCCAATAGACACATGAAATTCCATTAGTCCCCAGGAAAATGCAACTCAGAAACACAATGAATTGGTATTACACACTTACCAGAATGGCCGAAATTAAAACTTGTAGAAAATAACAATGTCAAGTGTTATGATGTGAAAAATAGGAACTTTCATATACCATTTAAGGGAATATAACTTGGTGTGCCCACTAAAACATGGAAATATCTATAAGAGCTAAACCTATATAAAAAACCTAAGCCTGTGAATAAAATGTGATACTCATACAATTAAATACCACATAGCAATCAAAAGAACAAACTCTTGATACATGCAACATGGAAGAATATCTATCTATATTCCTATATATATAATATATGTATTATATCTCTTCATATATATATTAGTTTGCTAGGGCTGCCATGGGATACCATAGAATACCACAGACTGCCTGCTTCAACAACAGAAATTTATTTTCCCACCATGCTGAGGCTAGAAGTCCAAGGCCAAAGTGCAGCAGGTTTGGTTTCTTCCAAGGCCTCTCTCCTTGGCTTTCTCTCTGTGTCCTCACACAGTCATCTCTCTGTGCTCATCTTGAGTGTCCACGTCTTCTTATAAGGACACCAGTCACATTGGATTAGGGCCCACCCACACCACCCATGAAGTCAGTATGACTTCATTTTACCTTAATTACCTCTTTAAAGGGCCTATCTCCAAATACAGTCATATTTTTGAGATACTAGGGATTAGAGCTTCATCCTATGAATTCTCAGGGGATAAAATTCAGCCCATAATTTCATATATACATGTATGTATATATGAAATTTCACATATATATGTGTATAGTGAAAGAAGCCAGACACAAAAAAGTGTGTATTGTATGATTTCAAAAACTAATGTATATGGGGGTGCCTGGGTGGCTCAGTTGGTTAAGCGTCCAACTCTTAATTTTGGCTCAGGTCATGATCTTGGGGTCATGGGATCAAGCCCCACATCGGGCTCCATACTCAGTGTGGAGTCTGCTTGAGATTCTCTCTCTCTCTCTCTGTCCCTCCCCTGCTCAGGTGTGCATGCTTTCACTCTCTCTCAAAAAATGAATAAAATCTTAAAAAAAAAAACAAAAAAAACTAATGTATATGGTGATAGAAGTCAGGACAATTGTGGCTATCTTCTGGGGTTAAGTAAAGGGAGAGAACGTGAAGGAAGTTTCTGGAGTGCTAATAATGTCCTGTTTTTAATCTGGATAATAGCTATTCAGGAGTGTGTATTTGTAAAGATTTGTTGAGCCATATGATTTATTTATATAGGATTTATTTATCTGTCAATATCTATCTTATAGGTCAATAAAAGTTTATTTAAAATTTAAAAATTCATACTTACCTGGTGGGGGAGATAGCATGATCATGAAGGTGGATGTACCCAGGACATTCTGACCCCGGCAACTTCCCAAGCACGGGGAACTCGGCTGCACAATTTCTGTTGGTAGGGGGCTGTGTTCAGGCTTTCCTCTGATTTAAAAAAAATTTAAAAATTAAAAAAATTCAAATAAAGGCAACAAAAAAGAAACTATCAACTTTAGACATGTGCTCACAATAAAAACACAAGGGAGCAGATCAGTATAAGCAAGTTTGGAACAGTCACCAACTGGACTGCCCTTTCAAGTATTTATAATAGTGGAAGCAGATAGCCAAGTAAATAAAGACATAACAGAGGAAATAAAAGCATAATAAAAGTACAAATTATTATTTTTAAGGACCAAATAGATTGAAAAAGAGCCAAATAGAGCTCATCAAAATGAAAAAAAAAAAAAATCATTGAACTAAAAAAAAAAAATGTAATATGGGGACTTAAAAGTCAGTTTAGACATGGCTGAATAGTAAATTGGTGGACTGGAAAACAGGTCTGAAAATAAGTTCTAACAGAAGTTGAATTGAAATTCCAGAAGATGAGCATATTTATCTCTCTATGCACCTCTCTATCTGTCTATATTCTCTTTCTTATCTATCAAGAATGGTTAATTTTTAAGAAGTATAAAAGATGAATCTGCAAACTGAAAATATGTAATGAATACTAAACGAGAGGACAACAATATCCATCAAATAATTAATTCCACCTACGATTATTACAGTTAATCTGAGGAAAATTAAAGTGACCATTAATTTATCCAGTTTTCTTTCTTAATTCATAATGATCTGGTTAATGATATCAAGATGAAAGGACCAAAAATTCTCTCTCTGGATCATTTCCACGCTATTCCATAGCATATAACATAATCCTGTTGAATGAATTTTATAGCAACATGTTCAAATGGTTTTAAAGCTACTACGAAATTTTGCATCTTTTAAGAACCTACAAAATATTTGCCCTACTCTAAGATCTCCACCCAAATAACTTTTTACACTTCATTTCTGAAAACAATCATTATGGGCTGGGGAAATGATTGATAAATTTCTCCTTAAAGCTGAATCAGAAAGTATCAATCTTTGCAAAGAAAAAAATTATCTTTAAAGAAACTTCTCAGACATTCATATTTTAGGTTTCAGCAATATCTCTTCATAATGATTTCAGCCAGATCTCTGAATTTATTCATGACTCGTTGTCTACAATGTGTCCATGTGAAATATTAAATTTTTTGAATGATTTGTCAAGTTTTCCTATTCTTTCTCCAGCAAAAATAGATCCTCCAGTCATGAATATAACCCAAGTTAATGGATCTTTGTTGGTGATTCTCCATGCTCCAGATTTACCATATAGAGACCAAAAAGGAAAAAATGTATCAATAGAAAATTACTATGAGCTAGTGTACCGAGTCTTTATAATTAATAATTCACTGGAAAAGGTAAGTTCAGGTGAATAGATAAGTTTGGTATTTTTCTTTTGTTCACTTAAGTAACATTTTAGCTTTAAAGTATGTCCTCTTTTTTGCCACTGAATCCCTCTTACTTTTCTTAACCTTTTTATAAGTTCCTTCTCACTTCCACCACCATCGATAAACAATTAGCTCTTGGCATCACCATTACAACTCTTGTGTATGTGTATCTGTGTTTGTACCTTTGTTCAGCTGGTGTCCACTTAATCTTGCTTGCATATCTAAAGATTGGTATTAATGATATTTAATCCATTTGATGACTATACATAATCATTTTCATCGATTTTACAGAAACATTTTTTTTATTTTTAGTGTTCAGTGATTCATTGGTTGTGTATAACACTCGGTGCTCATCACGACACCTGCCCTCCTTAATACCTATCACCTGGTTACCCCATCCTCCCACCCCCCCTTCCTTCTGTAACCCTCAGTTTGTTTCCCAGAGTCCAGAGTCTCTCATGGTTTGCCTCCCTCTTTGATTTCTTCCCATTCAGTTTTCCCTCCTTTCCCCTGTGGTCCTCCAAGCTATTCCTTATATCCCACATATCAGTGAAACCATATAATTGTTCTTCTCCGCTTGACTTATTTCAGTTAGCATAATCCCCTCTAGTTCCATCCATGTCATTGCGAATGGTAGGTATTCATCCTTTCTGATGGTTGAGTAATATTCCATTGTCTATATGAACCACATCTTCTTTATCCATTCATCTGCTGAAGGGCATCTCGGCTCCTTCCACAGTTTGGCTATCATGGACATTGCTGCTATGAACATTGGGGCACACTTTTTAAGTGACTTTTGGATCACAGCATTATGTCTTTATGCCAATTTTGCTATAATATTTTAATCCACCTTCAGTGCCTTTATCTTGTTTGATGCTTAATTGAATGTTCTTTTTCAATATCCATTTAAGGCAGGGTTCCTTTAGTTCTAAGGAACAGAAACCTATTTGAACTGGTTCAAATAGAAAAGGGGAGGAGGAGGGGGGAAGTTTTATTAGGAGGTAACTAAAGTGATCTTAGGGACAGGAAGATGCAGAAAAGAAAGTGCTGCCAGGCTTTGAAGTGACTGGGAAGGACAAATGGAGAAGTGGGTCTTAAAGGATCTGAGTTCATCTCTCTGGCCACATGTTGTGTGTCTCCAGTGGTCTCCATGTTTCCTCTATCCTCCTCAGTGTACAGTCCAAATTCTTGGAAAAGGGACTCTGGCCACTGGGTCAGCCAGTCAGCAGCCCTCGTGTTGCATGTACACAACCATGACCTGTCCCTTTATCAGGCTCTGAACAAGGACTTTGGAGGAGGATGTGTCTGGGAAGAAACTCTATAACCCAACTACTACTGAGACCATGGACAACTTATTAATTTTATTAAAAATAGAGCAAATCAGTGACTAACCAAAAACCATTTATCATCTTATTTTCCCCCTTTACATATAGGAGCAAAAGGTATATGAAGGAGCTGGCAGAGTTGTTGAAATTGGAGCCCTGGCACTTGGCTCTGGTTACTGTGTGGTGGCTGAAATGTATCAACCCATGCTAGACCGGAGAAGTCAGAGAAGTGAAGAAAGATGTGTGGAACTTCCTTGAAGGGATATGGAGTGCTCCACAACATGGAAATCAAAAGCTCTCTGAGAATGGGATGGCTCATGGTTGAAGGATCTCACTGAAAGTTGTGTTTATATTTTCTTGATGCAATATTCACCATTACACCTTGGGGAGCTCTTAGCTTATCCATTCTTTCTTCCTTTACATTTTTCTTGTAAACTAATTTAAGCAACAACACTCAAAACATTGGAATTAAAAGAGGAGACAGGGAATAAAGGGCTCTCTGAAATAAAGAACTTTATTTCTCAATGTAAGATCCTAACAACAATCTGCATTGCTCTAAGACAACTAAATAAATATTCGAGGGCCAAGATAAGAGTAGGCATTTAACAAAATATTGTTGGATTAATTTTTTTAAGGTAACGCTACAGGCAAAAACAATTCTGAGGCAATCCTTTTTCACTCTCTATTGAGACAGTTAACTTCACATAGGCCAATTTTTACATAAATGGAACTTTTACATGAATGAATATTTTCCCATACATTTCCTATTTCATATGAATATACTTTTTCATATATTTCTATTATAAAATATTTCTACTTAATGAACTAATATTTTCTTTTAAATTCTATGTAAATAAAAACAGTATTTGGAAAAAACTCACGATCTCTGGATTAATATCTAGATTAATATTGACAATAACATCTAAACACCAAAGGAATCCTATGCAATATAATTTCCTTCATTTAATATATACTCACATTAAGGTTTTCTTTTCTGTGTTTGTTTTGTTTTTTAATATTGCCCTAAAATAATTTATCTTTATTCCCAAAATCAAGTAAATATCTTTCAGCAACAAAGCAAAAAGAAACTTTGATTCCAATTTATACCATACTTACTACTCAACCATCCTGGGCAAAGGGTCTCTTGCTGGTGGCACTTTCATATTCTCTATGTTCAAGGATGTTATGAATGACATTTTGACTGGGGGACGTGGATGATGGTTGGAGACCAGGTAGAGAAATTGGCTTGGAGCTGAAAGCACACAGTGGGTGGTAGGTTTATTTGGGAGAGGGCCTGGAGTAGGCAGAGATTATAGGGCCAGAGAAAACCCATCGAAGGCCTCCCAGCAGCTCCGCTGTCCCCTGAGCAAAGGTCTGTGGCCTAAGGCTCAGTGAGGGAACAAAAGCTGCTTTCTCTACTTTGGGCTTAGTCTAGTATATGTGTTTAAGGTTGTCTTTCTTGTGAAGAGATATATATCAGAGAATATTTGTACAGTTCCTCATGAAAACTGTTCTAAAATGTAATAAAAATATAGTAAATGCTTCTTGTTATGTACAATTATACACCATTATTGATAGATTAAAAATTACCAAGAATTTCATGGAGAGAGAGAGTAAGAGACAGAGCAAGAGCTAAAGAATTAGTTTCATTACTTTCCCATGTGGTCAGAAAAAATGAATTTGAGCATAGATCCAGAGATAATCTCAGCCCAATATGGAGAACTAACCATAAAAATGGATGAACGGGTGGTCATTTCTTTGGGCACATCCCTCAGCAGGTCCAGGCTTCAGTCTGTGCAAGTCTCCATTTACACGTACATAATATCTTTAACCCTCACATCTGCCCACTAGGCAGTCAGGATTATCATGAAATAGATGGTCACGTACTTTACAGGTGAGTCTCTGAGAGGTTGTGATTTGACAAGGGCCAAGACCACATCTATCTGCTCCACAGCTTAAGCACTTTACTCAGAACCTCTAGAACTTACTCTGGGATTCTGGACATACAAATATCCCTTTAGTTTCCTAGTTAAAATTCCTTTTCTTTAAAAAAAATAAAAAAGATTATTTGAGAAAAAGAGAAAGTGCCGGGGGGAAGGGGCAAAGGGAGAGAATCTTCAAGTGGACTCCCCACTGAGTGCCTAGCCTGAAGTGAGGCTCGATCCCATGACCCGTGAGATCATGACCTAAGCCTCAACCAACAGTTGGACACTTAATCAACTAACCCACCCAGGTGCCCCCAAAATTCCTTTCTTAAATGTCGGTTTCATTCTGTTGAACTTGGGGACTTTCTTTTTTTTCTTTAATGTCAGCTGGTATATTAAAGGACAAGTATTGACTTTTAGGACAAGAGAGCAGTGGGGGCAGGAAGATCCGATGGGACAGCTGGGCAGCTGGTGGGTAGCCATCTGCTTTCAGGGACAAATAGAGCAGCACCGGTAGTTCCTGTTTGTCCCAAATGGTTGGAAGGTATGTATTCACTAGAAAGATCTCTGAAGTCTATGCAGTTATTAGCAAATGTTCCCTAGTTGGCAAATTCCATCTCCAAGTTGCCTCGAGGCTAGTGTCAATAATTTCTATGTTATCTTGATTTTCAAGAAGAAATTCAGAAATTTATTTTATAACAGAAGACCCAATGTTTTCAGGGCAAAAAACAAATCCAAAAAATCAAAAGCCAAACCAACAACAACAATAGCAACAAAACAACCTGATGAGTTAAAAAGCTGATTTAAAATGAACTCTAGACAAGCCTTTTAAAATTATAACCATAGAAATTCTTACATCAAATGGTACGATTCCCTTTAATTATATGCATTTACCCAGAGACAAGAGTGAACTTGGAGAATAGAACATTTTTTATTGTTTCGGTAGATTTTCTTTTGTTTATTTATCATGCTTGTTGGGACCACATTCTCCAGAAAGGAAAGTGGACCTCTGTCTCTTAACAATAATGAAACTCACTACATAGCCCAGTGCTTGGTGTTGCCTGAACTGAACAACTAAAATTGATCTCTACAGAAGAGGAGTGATCCTGAGAGAGGGACTTTGACCCCAATGCCCCAAAGATGTCATTTTTTTTTTTAAAGCTAAGACCTCAGTCCTTTTCAGCACTTCAATGATAGCTAGCATCTCTTTACTTACCTCCTAAGCCTGCTCTAAGCAGGAGCTTGTCCATTGGGCATTCTTTCCCCTGTCTAGCCTTTCCTCCTTTTTAACCCCCCTTGGTGACAGAAAGCAACCATGAGCCAGTTCTGCCAGATATTTGCATTGAGGCTTTTTATCTATCAAAGATTAATCTGGAACAATATACTTTGCCTTGAGTAAAACTAATTCTAGACATATTGTGCAACTGGAAATATATATTTTAGGTAGAAGGACTCTGTTCCCTGCCCTTGAAATCATACCAAGGCCATTGATCCTGGAGATGGGCCCATTTAACCCTGTTCAGAAGGTCTAGGAAGGTGGAAGATGGTGAGAAGAGGTAGCGAAGCAGCTAGGTTGATCACTGCAGAGCTGGTCCTCTCTTCCCAGTCACCCTTCATGTCATCCACCGACTCCAAGATTGCCACATGATGGCCCCCATAGCTCTGCTCTTCTTTTTTGCCCCTATTTGTCACCTTATCAAGGGGGTTTCCTCACCCCCCACATGCACAGCACCTCTGCCTGGTGAGATCTGACTTAGGTAGGTCAATCAAGGTTCTTCTCAATTATATTGAGAGCAGAGGAAAGAACCCTGCTCCTTCCTCTGGGATCATGCACTGTGAGGATCAGCTAAATGTGGCGCCACCACGGGCCAAACTTCCCACCAGATAGAGAAGCCGTTAGTGACTGAAATCGACACAAAAGAAACCAGAGCAGAGATGGAGAGAAAGATTTCTGATGTTCTTCAGGTAAATCCGGCTGAACTTTGACTTGATTGAGCAAATAATTTGCTTTCCCCCATTACTTTACTTTCACTACATTTCTATCGCTTTCGACCCAGAGATCCTTGACTAGTAGAATAAAACAACAAGTTGTGTGTGGCATGAATTGTGTGCTGTATTCACAAAAGTAAACTTTTTCTGTGTCTGCTCTAACCTTTAAATACAGAGAGGAACATTGCTAGAAAGTGTGTCTTTTTACATATGATAAAATTAATGCAGTTTGGGCTTGGGAAAGCCTTACAAATGTATATTATTCTGGTCAGGGCTTTATCAAAGATGGGGTCAGCCATGGCCTTATGTGTTCAGCAAATTCTGAACTTGGTTAAACCACTTGGTTCAATTTGCCACTACCCTGGCACTCAATCCATGAGATTTTCATTTCTACTCATTTTTATAACAGCAAATCAAGGTCCCGTGTGATATTCTTCAGAAATCATATGGCTGTATGAATACTATACCCAAAGGGCCAATATCTCCCTCTTGCTCTATTAATATAATCTTCAAGGTCAAAAGGTCCTTTTAGAATGTTCCATGTTCAGGCCACAAATACTTGTTGATGTCCTAGTATATGCCCCTCGCTGTACTAGTGACTCTATTCCAGGTACCACACCTACAATGTTTTCAGTACTTGTTTCAAATGCTTACAGTTCTCTTGTTCTCTTTCACACACACAGATACACACACACACACACACACACACACA
>CM052886.1:23945496-24020588 GCA_028534135.1 Potos flavus
AACGACGTGGATGGAACTGGAGGGTATTATGCTAAGCGAAGTAAGTCAATCAGAGAAATGCAATTATCATATGATCTCTCTGATATAAGAATTCGAGGGGCAGGGTGGGGGATTGTGGGGGGTGGGAGAGGGAAATGAAACAAGAGGGGATCAGGAAGGATACAAACGATAGGAGACTCCTAAACTCATGAAACAAACCGAGGGTGGCTGGGGGGTGGGGGCGGGTAGAGATAGGGTGGCTGGGTTATGGACATTGAGGAGGGTATGTGCTATGGTTAAGTGCTGTGAAATGTGTAAGCCTGAGGATCCACAGACATGTACCCTGGGGCAAATAATACATTATGTGTTAATTAAAAAATAAAAAAATAATAAAAAATTAAAATAAAATAAAATAAAATAAATCTGCTATTTTTTGTTTTCTCAAAATAACTTTAGCAAAGAAGAATGTTTCCGGGAATATTGCCAACTCCTTAACAGAACTCCAGCTTACAAGTATATTTCTGTTCTTATTTTTGATGTTGTATGGCACCCCAGGGCACAATCCCAGGCATCGATGGTTTTGCCACAGTGGCAAGAATGGAGCTATGGAGATAAGACACTGACAGTCTGCCGAGCCACAGGCTGGGACTCACTGCCATCAATATATAGTGTTTAAGTAGGCTTTACGCCCAATGTGGGGCTCAAACTCACAACCCCAAAATCAAAAGTTGCATGTTCTACCACTGAGCCAGCCAGGAGCCTGGTGTTTTAAAAGATTTTGGGGACCTTGAAGAGAGAGGAACTCACCCACATTTATAATAACTGAAGGTAAAATCTGGTGGAGATGAATTTATTAGTTTTAGTTTTCTAAACTTGGAATAGAACAATTGGAAATTGAATAAGGAAACAAACTCTAAGCCCATCAGGAATTGACCCTCATTATTATGTAAGAATGGATCTCTGTAAATCAAAGCAGGTACGAGACCATTTTACTAGGGGACTTTTTAGCCATTGGTTCTATATGTGAAGTATTACCCTTGTTCCATAATGGTGGGTTTGTCATACTTATTTTTTAAAATTTATTAACTCTGAAGTGCCTGAGTGGCTCAGTTGAGGGTCTGACTCTTGATTTCGGCTTGGGTCATGATCTGGGAGGCGTTCAAGCCTTGTGTGGGGCTCCATGCTCAGTGTGGTGTCTGCTTGAGATTCTCTCTTTTCCTCTCCTTCTACCCCTCTCCCTGCTCATGTGTTCGTTCTCTTTCTCTCTCTGAATAAATAAATAAAATCTTTAAAAAAAGTTACTGACCCTTTAAAAAATCAGTTAGGTTGTCCAATCAATTTGTCAAATTATATTCTGGTTTAAAGGGCTACTCTTGACTCTACAAGTAACTACATTGTCACAAAAAGGGGGAAAGTTTCACTAGCAATAATTGTTCCTAAATTCCAAGGACCCAGTGAGAATGATAACTTTTCAAAACTGTTCTACTTAATTAGGATTAGAGATGGAAGAGGTTGAGATAAATTAAGTAGCAATATCTATCATATATCTATTAAAATATAACATTACAACTATAATTATTTCACTAAAAAATCAGTTAGATGTTTCTCATCAATTCATTGTGTTTTATTTGATTAATTCTTGCATCCCTAGATATTGGGGGTGGGTAGTTGTGCTAATGAGTTCATCTGTTTCTGGACTGAAGAGAGTTCTGGAAATCTTGACAAAGACCCGTGGTATAATCTGACAGCTATCTAAACACTATTCACTCAGAAGCTATGCTATTCTGAGTCTGGTCTTTGAAGTAACAATAGACGCAGAAGTGTCTGGTAGAGTCCTTTCCACCAAGTCTCTGAAACCATCTTTTCATGTTAAAGATCCATTTTAGAGTTGTAGCTTATGGTAGAACCCTCAGGCAAATACAGGAAGAAGACTGAAACCATTTGTCTATATGTCCATCTTCAGAAGGCAGTTGAAGCGTAGCTATCAAAATTATGTATAAAGAAGGTTTACAATAGCAATAAATTGAAAACCATTTAAAAAGAGTAATGATCTCAACTACCTTTTTCTTAAAAGAATGAGATTTATTACTTTTAATAAGGAACTTGAACGATTGGAATGTCTCTTTCTTTGTTCATGTATATCATGTATATCAAAGGTTGGTAAAGTATTGTCCAAGGGTGAAATTCAGACCTTGTCCTGAATTTTGTATTCTTGTAAAACCCATAAGTTGAGTGTATTTGCATTTGCTAAGAGTGTTTTTTCAAGACTGTGCAGCAGAGACCATATGTGGCCCACAAAGCCTAAAATATTATCTAGACCTTTACAGAAAAGATTGCCTACCTCTTCTCTATATCACAGGAAACATACACATACACACAAACATCCACCTAGTTTGTTCCTGTTAGATTGAACAGGCTGATCTAATGAGGAATATAAACAGGAAATGGCTTTATATGTCTCTCATCATAGCTTCCGTTCATGCTATGTTGGATCTCCCTTCCCTAACTCTTGACATCTCCGGTAAACTAACTTTCCAATTTTAGATATTAAAAACTCCAGTCTAGGCTAAACCAAAACCATAATACCACACCCAATTCAACGCTTCTCCTCTCCTGCCATTTACACCACCAACTACCCACCCCCTCACCTCACCCTCACCCCCACCCCATCCCCACCCCCGGTTTGAGGATGAGCTGTCACCTGGGAATACAGTCATCTCCAGGCTAATCTGAGACTGGAGAATGTAGACAGAAACCCGAACTCATTCAGGTGGCTGTTGGCAGAAGGCCTCACTCAGTTCATTGCCATATGGATTTCTCCATAGGGTTTCTCATGACATGACAGCTGGCTTCCCCAAAGCACATGATCTGACAGAAAAAGAGAAAGAGGGAGAGAGGAAAGAGGAAAAAAGAAATGGAACCAGCAGTGTCTTTTATAAGTCTCAGAAGAGACATGCCCTCACTTCTCCCATAATGGTCAGGTCTGGTACAGTCTGGGAAAAGACAACCCAAGGTTATAAATGGATACAGGGATCGTTGGGGGCCATTTTGAAATCTGACCACTATGACTGCTGATCTTTTAAAACCCCTTCAGTTTTCTGCCCTCAGCAGACCACCTCATAGCATGTTACTCCTTGAGTCCTCTGCTCCAGCAGCCCTCTGGTATTGGGTCCCAAGACAGCTCAAACCCAGTTACCCTACTTGTCTCTGGGAAAATCACCATCTTTACCATACTGAATGGTAAAAAGCGTCTTCTACTACTGCTTCCCTCCTGCCTTGTGCAGCCATTCAAGTCTACTCTAGCCAGCTTCCTACTCTCAGAATTCTTTAAGAGGAAGGCAGGCACCAGTATGTATGTTCACAAATCTGAGGAACATATTTAATTCTCCTGTGAGTCAAGAACTCTCAACCACCATGCTCCCCACCAGAGCTCTCTCATCAACCTTCTCTCTGGAACACTCGGGGGAGCCTGTAAGTGGTGGCAAGTCAGCAAGCACCAGGTGGGGATGAGACGCCAGTCTCCCCTTGAAGCAGGATTTGTCCTCCTGCACTTCCCCTCAGATGTCAGTGTGGGGAAAGCACCAAGTCTCCTATGAATTCCTCTTTTTTCTTTTCCTTTCTTTCTTTCTTTTTCTAAGATTTTATTTATTTATTTGACAGAGAGGAAGAATGAGAGAACACAAGCAGGGGGAGCCACAGTGGGAGAAGAAGAAGCAGACTTCCTGCTGAGCAGGGAGCCCGACACAGAGCTCCATCCCGGAACCCTGGGATCTTGACCTGAGCCAAAGGCAATTAACTGACTGAGCCATCCAGGTGCCCCTAAATTTCTCTCTTTTCGATAAACTTTTATCATTGCTTATATAAACCGGCAGAGGGAATAGAAATGAGGACTAAAGGACCAGTTTGGCCTCCACTATGCACTTTAGGAGAAAAATAACTGACCGGAGTTGGCAGTACTCTAACTTTTGCTGGTACTCACCCCATGTGGGCCTCAGCTCTGTGCATTCGCAGCAATTCTAAGATGAAGGGAGAGGTCCGTTTCTCTTCCTGTTAGGTACGTGGTAGGGGGAGAAGTGAGCATCAGCCTCAGGAAGGCCCTGTGTCCTCGAGGCCCAATCCTTTGTGAAGAGCAAAACTGTTCCCAACATTTACAGGAACTAAGGGAAGGGCAGAAATGAACGAAGCTCACATTTCAGAAACTAATTGTTTAAAAGCAAACAAGCTGCTAAATAAAATACATCCTACCCTGGGACGCTTGGATGGCTCATTTGATTAAGCGTCTGCCTTCGGCTTGTGTCGCTTGTGTCATGGTCCCAGGTCTTGGGATGGAGTCCCATATCAGGCTCCTTGTTCAGCAGGGAGCCTGTTTCTCCCTCTGCCTGCTGCTCCCCCTGCTTGTGCTCTCTCTCTCTCTCTCTCTGTCTCTCTGACAAATAAATAAATAAAATCTTTAAAAAAAAAATCCTATCCTACAATTTTGACAAATGTGTTTTCATAAGCATAAAATTGAGAAGTGTGGAAAACTATGGTTTTTATAAAGTGACTTAAAGTTGGTCAAATATCCACGATGAGTAAATTTAGTTATTATTACATATGTCTGGGTGTTCTGCTAATGGGTCAGTCATATTCAGATGAGAAACTAAAGAGGCATGTGGTTCATACATTATTATCTATTATTATCATTATCTCTTTACTTCATAATATTAATTTTTCGTACCTTCACTTCCATTTGCTTCATTTTGCAATTATTAATTGTGTTGTTTGAATCAAGATTTTCACTTATCTTGTGTTCTGCTGGCAGTAATGCAAAATAAACAACCTTCCTGCGGACACTGTAGTTCAGATATAGTTTTTACTGATTTCATTTTGGAGAAATTTTCCACAGACTGCTTTGGAAAAGTGAAATAGCTAAACTCAGGTTGGTTTTGTTGCCTTTATCTTATTTTTAGAAAGTTTTGCTTATTTTATTAATAGCAAATAATGGTTCACAGCAAACAACTGTAGAGAACAATAATTCAAAATTAATTTGATATTCCACCAAAGACCATTATTTCCTTTCTGGAGAACAGCTGCTCAGTGCTCCTCTTTCTTGTATCTTGTCCGAATTAAAAACCAACTCATTTAACAGCACTTACTCAGGATGCTTATCTTTTAAGAGTATTTGTAAGGTCAAATTTATTTATTTATTTGCAATTGCGCGCATGCGCACAAGCAGGGGGCGGGGCAGAGGGAGAAGGAGACTTTTCACTGAGCCGGGAGCTTGATGCGGGGCTTGATTCCAGGACCCCAGGATCCTGAGCGGAAGGCAGATACTTAAGCGACTGAGCCATACCCAGGTGTCCCTGTAAGGTCAAATTTCATATGTGCTTCATCAAACTGCTTCATCTTTAGGCAGATGAAAATATTTATAGAATCTCTTCACTGTTCCAAAGAATTTCATTACTATCAGCCTTGTCTCTTTGTAACAAATTCTAACTGTACCATACAAGGCACAAAGAATGCTTCTGGATTTTTAGCCAAAATTCTGGGTATATACCATTTTCATTACCAACCATGTTAATGCCATTATCATAGGTGTGCTTTGGAAAATCTTTTAAATCAGTGACTAAAACTTCAAGATTGAAATTTTTTTTTTTCAGTTCAAACCTGTACTTTTTTAAATGAGGTATAAGATAGTGAAGTAATCATTAATTTCAACTTCCTTGTTTACTTTTTATGTTAGTCAGCAATATGTATGATAATTGTTTACTTTTTATGTTAGTCAGCAATATGTATGATAAATATTTGTTGTTAAAAATTGACCTTTGTCCTTACTCTAGGTAAACGTAAAATGTTTGCCTTTTCAATTTTTATGTATGATTCATCCTTTCTTTTTATTATATATTTAGTTAATGATCTCAGTTTGAATTCTCTATCCTAGAAAGGGATTCTTTTTGCATTTAGAAAGTCTTACATGTTGGCCCATTGTTGAATCAAATTTCAGAAAAATTTCTACAGAACCTAGAAATTTCATATCATTTTCCTTAACTATTTTGCTATTATTACCAGAAAAGCATCACTATGCTTGGTTAAATATTGGACACATAGTATTATTCTATACAAACATGACATCAGTGTTTTCTGTTGGTGTTAATTTGCCTTTCTCAAATACTGTTGATTGCTATCTATTCCATCTTTCTTTCCAGCTGAATGATTGCGTCTGTGCTTTTTGTGTGTATAGTTTTATGATCTGTAATTAAATCTTCATTTAATAAAGAATATGACATCACAAGGATTCCATCTAAAATGATTGAACCATGTATTTGAGGTGATTTTCTTATTCATTTTCATTGTTTTGACCAGTAATTAAAATTTCATTAAATACTTTGTGAAATCTAGTTTCTATCATTGTTTCCAGATTTTAAGTTAAGCTGGCCATTTATTTCAAGATTTTCTATGTCTTTTTCTCTTCAGCTTTTTTTCTTGTTATATGTTTCACCAAACTGTTCCATCTATAAGCAGATGAAGAAATTATATTATGCTATACTATGAAATTCAATTCTTACCACCTTCTTGACTTACAGCTATTCTTAATGATTTAGGATTAAAAATAAAATATTGTGTATGGACTTGAACTTGAATATATTTTTAAAATAAATGTTAAGATAAAATATAAATACTGTTATTGTATTGTTTTCAAAAAGCTATTTTCCATTAAAATATCCAGGATATCTTTTTTTTTTTTTTTGAAGGTTTTATTAATGTATTTGACAGAGAGAGACACAGCGAGAGAGGGAACACAAAGCAGGGGGAGTCAGAGAGGGAGAAGCAGGCTTCCCACTGAGCAGGAAGCCAGATGTGAGGCTTGATCCCAGGACCCTGAGATCATGACCTGAGCCGAAGGCAGACACTCAACGACTGAGCCACCCAGGCATCCCCAGGATAGCTTCTTTTAAAAAGGCAAAAAAGGGGTTCCTGGGCGGCTCGGCTGGTCAAGCATCTGACTTTTGATCTCAGCTCATGTTGTGAGATCAAGCCCCATGTCAGACTCCATGCCCAGCTTGAAATTCTCCCTCCCTCTCCCTCTACTCCTCCTTTCCTTTCTCTCCCTCTCTCAAAAAAAAAAAAAAAAAAATTAAAATCAAAAAAGTGAAAAAGGAAAAATAAAGGGATAATTAATGACCACTTTATAATTAATAAAATTAAACCTATAATTAATGAGATTTAAATATCAAAATTATTTAAGTTGAAAATCTAATGTTTTGAGATTTCAATGAAATCATATTACATATTTTATAACAATTAATTCAACTCACAATTCTAAGATACCATCTGCTTCTGATTGCTAGAGAAGCAATAGAAAGCAATACCTTTCATGATATTCCATCTACACCTACAAGATACAATAGTAAGGGGAAAAAAGCAGTGTTCAGTCCCACAAAATGTGTCTTAGCTCCTACTACATGCAACTGCTGTGTATCCAACACTAATTTGTGAACACTTCTGGAAGGATGTTTTGGAGCATGAACAAAGGAAGAAAATGACTTGGGAAAATGATGCTCTGGATGCAAACATTTATTAGTTTAATTGCTGTAATGGAAGGAAGAATGGCAAATCGATCTGTGTTTTCTCTTATTAAGTAGGTCTACTTTTCAAGTCCTCCTAATGTATCTGAAGCTGTCGGTTCTGGCATACTGAGAGCAGAACTTACCACGCTACACACTATTTTGTTTCCAGACATAGAGCAGGAAGTGTAAGTAAGTGCCATCCCATGGTCTAACTGGTAACTGTCCAGAGAACAGATGTTTAGGGCTATGAGTGGGACTGTGTCAGCATATTGGGTGTGGTGTGCAGAATATTTTCAATATATTTGTATTGAATCAAAGAACCCATGGTTAGCTAGGTCGCCTTAACAGAGCAGATCTCGGGCTGCTGAGGCCACGGAACCCAGAGCAGAAATGGATGGACAGATGCTTTAATGTTCGAGGGGTTTTAGCCTATGAAGGAAATGTTCTTAATAGTAGTACATCATTCAGTGCTCCACTTATAAATCTGTTTACCTTATTAACCAAGTGGCATTCTTTAAAAAAAGCATTTCCCTAACTAACCATATATTACTTACACAAGTAATCAAAAAATGAGTTTAACCAATTAGATTTATCCAAACATTTAAACACTTAATAAAAATTTAATCAAAGACCTTTTAAAACTTAAAGACTCAGAAATGCTCTAAATCCCTTGAGAAATATACAGAAGACAAACTATTGCAAAGTTTATAAAACTGATTTGAACTATTATACCAAAATAATTATATAGCATAAACTTTTTATTTTTATCCCTCAGATTCCCAGGCTTTCATTTTTTTAAAGATTTTATTTATTTATGTATTCATTCATTCATTCATTTATTTACTTGAGAGAGCAGAGGGAGAGGAACAAGCAGACACTGCGCTGAGCACAGAGCCCCACGTGGGGCTCAATGTCCCTGCGCTAGGATCATGACCTGAGCTGAAATCAAGAGTCAGACACTTAACCGACTGAGCCACCCGGACACCCCTGAGGCTTTCACTTTTTATATTTTCTTGGGGTTTCAATAATCCTGCCAACTACTGTTTTATGACTTACTTAGGATTTTAGTAATCTTACTGCACCTAAAGAAAACAAAGGGATGGGGCACCTCGGTGGTACAGTCGGTTAAGCCACCAGCTCTTGGTTTTGGCTCAGGTCGAGATTTCAGGGGCTTGAGATGGAGCCTCTTGTTGGGCTCCGTGCTTAGCGGGGAATCTGCTTAAGACTTTCTCCCTCTCCTTCTGACCCTCTGCCCCATGCACGTGCAGTCTCTAGCACATGCCCTCTCTCTCTACTCAAATTAATAAACAGATCTTGAAAGAAAGAAAGAGAGACAGAGAGGAAGGAAGGGAAGAAGAAGGAAAGGAAGGAAGAAAGTAAGAGAGAGAGAATGAGGAAGGAAGGAGGGAAAGAGGGAGGGAGGAAGAAAAAACAAACAAAAGGCATCACAGACCAGCTGATCCCGCAGGTTCTGGGGTAGAGCACACAAATTTTGGGGTTACACAGTCCACAACCATTTAAACCTGAGTTTTGATCGCAAGCCGAGTACACTGAATAAAGCCATTTTCACCCATATCCCTGCCTCTCACAAAGATTCTCCATTTTTGAGACATCGTGGCAGTGTAACAAGTCCTTGGGGATCCAGGCTCATTTTATTCTTCCGCTTACCATTCTTCTGCCTGTTGGCTTTTGTCTGCCTTCTTGCTGCCTCATGGTTCCAAGACACTTTCTGCACCTCCAGGGCTCCTATCCACTCAGCCGTCAGGAACAAGGAAGTAGAGACAAGGGCAAAAGCTGTGGTAGTCTTTATTTAATAACATAAATTAAAGTCTTCTTGAAAGTTCCATCCAGCATGGATGGTAAGAATGGAGAGAAGTAGATGAATTTAAGAAATGTCTAGAAGGCAGACGTAAGAGATTAGATATGAAGGATGAAAGAGGAGGAGGTGCCAAGCATGACACTGAGGCTTCCGGCTTGGGTACCCAGGTAGACGGCAGTGCCAGTCACTCAGAAACTGGCCCACAAGCACCGGGTTGTAGTTGAGAAGATCATGAGTTCAGATTTGGATATGTTGAGCATGAAGGGCCTTTAAAACATCATCAAAGGGTTGCCAAGTAAGGTAGTTCGATATATTCACCCTACTTCTTTTTCTATGAAGAGACTACTTTGGTGAGAAGCAATGTTGCATGACAAAATATGATGGACAATAAGACACTCAGTAAGTCCGTAGATGCTGTGCCAAACAGAAGCATGGTGGGCTAGAAAAGCAAACCTAAATCTAGATGGGCCTACACCAGTGAGAACAAATCCCTGCCCCCTCCATGATATGGTAACGCACAACGTGTCTATAGGTTTCCTGCTGCCGTTGCCAATAGGGGCACTCAGAAGGCCGAAGCCAGGCCAGCTTCAGCGAGAGGAAGCTCATGCTTTTGAGCTATGTGTAATAGCCTCCATCTCTACTGCATGGACATTTGCTCATGAACACACTGAGAAGCTGGTGTATCTGGGAAAGAGGTTGAATAGGTCACATATTCACAGAATGGGTCATCATATCTGTTGATTCTCAAGGTTCTACAGCTTATTTGTGCTCTAAGAACATGTTTGGGTCTGGTCTTGGTTATGCCCCTCCTGCCTTCCAGCTTGATGGTCCAAGGGAACACCAATTAATGATGGGCAGCTTCGGTCACATGGTCACACAGCTACACTTGGTCAGGCTTTTGGCCTCCCTAAGGGCCTGGTAATAAGCCAATAACTGTTTTCCTGAACCAGACTAGTTATTTGCTGAAGAGGGTAAACTTTTCTCCCAAGCCCTAGAAGTCTCGGCTGTGTGACTACTATCAAGTTCACTTGCCACTTCCTTTTTGGTCTTCTATTTAGAGTTGCCCCCTCCCATCTAATTTTCATGTGATAATCTGAAACAAAAATCTGATCATGGCTTTCTCTTGTTTAAAATCATTAATCAGTTCAATCGGAATACTTTAACAATGTTAGGATGCTCAATGTTTAATGAGCACACATGATGTGCCTGTTCTAGGTCATGAGGATTCAGCGGAGATCAAGATAGGAGGCTTTTGCTCCATCCTTTGAATCTGAAAAATAAGTACCTGCGTCATAATATGACTTGAAGAATGTCAGTCTCACACTGGTGCCCAAATTCCACCATTACGGATGCATTCTTTGGATTAAAGCTCTTTGTCATATGCTAAATGCCCTGAGGCAGTAAAGCTTTTCATTCCTGGCCATAAACACTCTGGGTAAGTTCATATGACAGCAACCCAAGATGAGAGAGGCCAGTAGAGTATTATCTATAGAAGTTTTATGACATCCTTCATGCCAGAAAACTTACTCTGGGAATGTTGTGATGTTTTTAAATAAATATTTTAATTTACGAAAACTACAAATTCAAATCTCTTGATACTCTTTGAATTTTTAGTTCAACTCATAAGCTTCATTACTCTTTACAAATCTGGCAACTTTTAACAATCACTTTTTAAGAGGGCTTTCACAACTTAATCGAATTATTATTTTTTTAAGATTTTATTTATTTGAGAGAGAGAGCATGTGTGGGGAGGAGCAGAGGTGGAGGGAAAGGGAAAAAGAATCTGAAGCAGACTCCACACTCAGTGTGGAGCCCTACTTGGGGCTTGATCCCATGACCACCAGCTCATGACCTGAGTTGAAACCAAGAGTTGAATGCTCAACCCACTGAGCCACCCAGGTGCCCCACTTCAATTGTATGGCAAACTGTCAGGAACTTTAAGAGATCTGGTATTGTAAGCTAATAAGGTAGCCTGCCAAAGTTTCTTTGATGCTAACAGGAGACAGGAGACTCTTGGGTCAGAGACAAAGGGCTTTTATATTCACAGCAAAAGCAGTTGCTGGAGTAGAATCATTTCACATTAGTTCACTGTTCAATAAGTCTGGGTTAAAAGCCAAATATAATATGAGTAATGAATTTAATTTAGTGATACCTAGATGGAATCAAGAAACAGAAAAAGGGCACTAGGTAAAACCTAAGGAAATCTGGAATAAAGTATGGACTTTAGTAATAATAATGCACCAATATTAATTCATTAATTATGATAAATATACTATAGTAATGTATGATGTTAACGGTAGGGGAAATTGAGTGAGGGGCATAAAAATGGGAAAATGTGCTATCTTCATAAATCTTTTGGAAATTTAAAGCTCTTCTAAAATAGCTTTTAAATAGAATAAATGAAAAATATTAAATAAATAATAGCACATATTGTACTTGAATACTGAAAACATTGTGAAAATTGTAGTCAATGACTGAAGTCTGAGAAGACTGAGCATATGAGGGATGTCTGAATACTCACTCTTTCAATGTGACAGGGGAGATGTGTAATTAAACCACATCGATAGTTGCCTATAGGTTACAATTTCAGATGGTCTTCTGCAGCACTAATTAGAAGTCTTTCATCAACCATCCTGAGAATAAACAGAGACTAACCACCAAAAGCAGAGCTGAAACTTCACCAAGAGTGAAACATGTCTTTCTCTGTAGGGAACTGGGGCTTCTTGGTGTCTGGGTTCTCAGGGGATTTCTTAGATGGGGAGTCACCATTAACACCGAGGCTCTGGTTTCCCACAGGGGTGTGGCTCTTCAGAAACCTGTGTCTTTTAACAGTTCCTTGGCAAACATGAGTCTTTATCTACACATATAAGACCCTTCACTCTGGGAGTAGAGAGACAGAATGGAGGGCCATGCCCATCCTCAATAACCACCTACGCTCTCTCTTCTACCCTGTTCCCAATCATCTGGGGATTATAGGTCCCTCTCTCAACACCCAAGATCCCAAAGTGAGAGAAGAGCATGCCAACATTCCTAATCTATAAGATGGAGGACAAGAAGAAAGGGTTGGTCCAAATCAGTGGTCTGGAACTTTAGCCTACATGAGAATCATCAGGAGAGTCTGTTATAACACAGGTCACTTCCCTCTACCCTCCAGACTTCTACTCAATATAGCACCAATAATTTGCATTTCTAACAAGTCCCTTGGTGATGTTGATGCTGCTGGTTGGAAAGCCACACTTTAATAACCACTGGTTCAAAAGATCAGGAAGGCATATTTCTTCTCTCAAATTTACTAAATCCATATATCTCGGACTCATGTGATCATAAAAATCACCCAGGAACTTGGTGAAATATGTAGATCAGCAGACCCTATCTCAAATCTACTGACTCAGAATCACCAGGAGAGCACCCTATATAATTCTTATGATCAGAGGATTTGGGGAAACTTTATTATATCAAACACAGAGCACCATCAGTGTAGATGGTCTTAGGTTGGAGCAGAACATGGTGGGGAGGTCACAGGCATTCAAGGACAGCATGCATGCCCCAGCAGAAATGGGTAACGCTGAAGGTGGGAGTGAGAAGGGATCATCAGGGTCACAGTTTTCCTTGACCCTTGCCCACTGTGTGCAAAGCACTGCAGAAATCATCTCAACCACATGGCATGCTTCTTTACTATTCTATCAACACTATTGGATGGGAAGGGCAGGAGGCTCCCGGGAGTACAAATGGTCAAGGTGATACTGGGTCAAAAGGCAACATTAGAGGATCATCACATATAACATCGTTGAGTGTTTTGAATGTGTTCAGTTTACCCCAACACATAATAATATATCAGTGGAAAGGCCTTTTATTTATTTAGTTTTCTATCCTCTCTTATGTGTTTAGTGTCCAGGGACAAAGCTGGTCTTATAAGTAATTAGAGCATATGGCTTCTAGAGCCTCTTAGGGCCAAGGAGACCATATGTCCAGGTTTTCCCAGGGCAGTTTACTATGATCACAGCTTTCTGTGCAGTTCTCACCCCTATACTGTTTCAAAGTATCCTGGTTTGGATGGTAAATTATATTACTTATATTAATTAGAAAAATTCATGTAGCTCTAATATTCCACATGTCTACGGATTTAATCATAGTCACTTCTATTTGTCTCATGTCTTTTAACTTAAAAGGTATTTTTGTAAAGTGAATTGGAGTACTTATTATCCCCATTGTTAAGTTCTAGAAACACAGTCTCAGAGAGGCTAAGTGACAGGACAAACATCACAATACTCGGAGGGGCAGAGTAAGAGCTAAAGACTCTTCTAAGCCCCAGACCCATGAGTTTTTTCCAAAATAGTCTTATTTGAAAGTAAAGTTTTCCTTCTCTTTAAACTATATTGCGTACGTGTCCCCCAAAAAACAAAATTTCATCATTAAGATGTCCATTTCTTTGAATCTCTTAATACCAGTGGTAGAAGTCCCTTTTGAAATAAAAACATTCTAAGTTCCCATAACCTATGACATCAGCAGGGTTGAACAGAGAGGCAGGAAAGCTGGACCTCCTCTAGTGGGTACTGAAGGGCACGCCACCACCGCCACAACCCCACCATGCCCTGGCAGGAAGCAGAAAGAAAAGTGGTAACAGAAGGAAAGAACAGTGAGTAGGGACATAGTCCCTCTCAAAGGCTTTTTGGGGTCTTGGGGCGTTTTCTTTGTATTTTTTTTGTTTTGTTTTTTGAGGTAAGTTGCATGATGAGAAGGACATCTTGGCTCTTGCCTCCCAATTTCGCCTGTGTAGTCTCCTGGACTGCTCGCTGATCCAAATTAAACAGAAAGTGATACTAACTCTGACTGGAAGCAATGTGAGGTGACAATTTGGCCTCAGTTCTCCGCTTATTAAAGGGTGGAGAGACATTTCTCCTTACAATGACCTGGCCCAATGATGGCAGCCCAAGTTGCTCCATTAAAGACCATTTTCTAAATGCCATCGGATAATAAAGAAATCTTACGGAAAATGAAACCAAAAATGTTTCTGGAGGTATTTTTCCCTTTTTCTCTGAAAGGCAGATTCGGGGCCATGTCATTTTTCCCTGCTGGTGACCCCCGCCTTCTTCCCCACAGCATGGGGAAGCTGCTCGATTAAACAAGAGACTCAAGGAGAAGGCCGTTAGAAAATTGGAAAGAGCGGCAGCTAGGGAACAGATGCTCCTGCTTATAAATTAGGAGAAGATTATGCACGGCCAGCTGTACCATATAAATGCCCGGTTTTTATACCACACCATGACCCTCTGTGTTTATCATATGGTCCAGCATCTGGTCAATTCTGTCCCCAGCTCCCATATATCTATTCAAATCAAGCATTGGCTAGGGATTTATTTATGTATATGCTTCAATCTCAATCAGGATACCCTCCTAAAGTCTCGACTTGCAGTGTGGCTGAGAATTAATCCAGCAAGTCCTTTGTACCACAACTACAAGTTCTCATTCACCTGGAGCATCATTTCATTTTTACGAGGTTCAGGAGGTGAGTAGTGGCCACATGAGGAATGTAGGCACGTATATGTACATAGATAGACATAGAGACAGAGATACAGAAGACTCAACATTGAGCAAGAGAAACAGATATGAGTACTCTGTACTCTAGAATAAGGGAAAAGCAATGTTTTGTATGCCTTGAATCATTAAGATGAAAAGAGATTTTCTTTGTATTTTAAAAGTCTTATGTAACAGTTTTCTAAGTTTCTTTCTTTTGTAAAGACAGTTTTCAAAAAAAAAAAAATCCATTAATTGATTTTTTGGCTTTGGGTGTTTTGCTTTAGATGTCTTTGTTCATTTAATTTTAATGGGGCCCAAGTTATGTGGGCCTATCTTTGTGATACAGTAGAAAAAATACTTTGATATTTTTCCCACACCACACATCAAAACAAATTCTAAACCAGAGAATTAAATTGAAAAAACTCAAACCAAAAATAAACTTAGAAGAAAACCCTGCAACATTTTTTTCTGATCTCCGGAAGGTGAAAAGTTTTTGATTATAAAAAAAAGTGGAAGAAGGTTTAGTAGAAAAAGATTGATAGATTTTTACCCATAAAATCTCAAATTATACTAAATCTTAAAATTTAATATAAGCTAAAGTAAAAGACAAATAGCAAGGTGTGGCTGTTTTGTTTTTGTTTTGTTTTTTAACAGATAATGAACAAAGTGTTTCTCTTAATATATGAAGAGCTCTTGGGATCAATAAGAAAAACATCAAAACATAGATAAATAGGAAAAAGACATAAATAAACAGTTCTGAATAGAAGAAATACAAATTGCCAGTAAATATTTTTATTATTCAGTTCATTAGTAATGTTAAAATGTTAAAGTTAAACAAAGTACCGTTCTACGACCATCAACCAGAAAAAGATTAAATTGTAATAACAGGGATAGGATGAGATTGATAAATTAGGGTAACCACTTTGAAAAGCAAATTCGCCTTAAAGTGTTCATATCCTTTGACTCAGTAATTATATTTCTGGGCCTCTGTACTAAGGGTGAAAAATTCAAAATGCAAATACAAATTCAAGCACAGTAGTATTCTTTGCTTTGTAAGTTTTAATAACAAAACAAAAAGTAGAAACAATCTAAATGCTTTTCAACTAGAGGGAAATGACAAAGTATATTAAGACATGTCCATTAGCCTATTATGTCTACTATCTAAAAATTTCTTACAAAAATTTATAATGACATAGAAAGAGGGAATAAATTCACATTTCTCCAGCGATGCTTGGGTAGCTCAGTCAGTTAAGCGGCTGCCTTTGGCCCAGGTCATGATCCCAGGGTCCTGGGATCGAGTCCTACATCGGGCTCCTTGCTCAGTTGGGAGCCTGCTTCTCTCTCTGCCTCTGTCTGACACTCTGCCTGCTTGTGCGCGCTCTCTCTCTGACAAATAAATAAATAAAATCTTTAAAAAAAAAAAATTCACATTTCTCTGGCCTAATCAATGTGGCGCCTTTTCCATGTGCACTTGATCTGCATGAATTATCAAGTCAATGTAAAGTAGGATGCTGAAGGGATCAGGGTATGCCACCCCAAAATATGCCACTTCAGCATAAAGATTATTTTTTAAAGATTTATTTATTTGAGAGAGAGAGAAAGAGGTAGGGAGTCATGGGGAGGGGCAGAGAGAGAGGGAGAGAGAGACTCAAGCAGACTCCATGCTAAGCATGGAGCCCAATGCAAGGCTGGCTCTCAGGACCCTGAGATAAGGGGCTGAGCCAAAACTGAGAGATGGGGGCGCCTGGGTGGCTCAGTTGGTTAAGCATCTGCCTTTGGCTCAGGTCATGATCCCAGCGTCCTGGGATCAAGCCCTGCATCAGGCTCCATGCTCGGCAGGAAGCCTGCTTCTCCCTCTCCCACCTCCCCTGCTTGTGTTCCCTCTCTCCCTGTGTTTCTCTCTGTCAAATAGATAAATAAATAAAATCTTTAAATTTACTAAAAAAAAAAAAAGAAAAAGAGTTGGATGTTTAACTTACTACACCACCCAGGCACCCAGCATAAAGATCATTTTCAACTAAAGGCTATTAAGAATCAACAGATGGGGCACCTGGGTGGCTCAGTTGTTAAGCATCTGCCTTCGGCTCAGGTCATGATCCCAGCGTCCTGGGATCCAAACCCGCATTGGGCTCCCTGGTCAACAGGAAGCCTGCTTCTCCCTCTCCCATTCCCCCTGCTTGTGTTCCTTCTCTTGCTGTATGACTCTCTGTCAAATAAATAAATAAAATCTTAAAAAAAAAAAAAGAATCAACAGGTACAGGAAGAGTTCTCTGCCTTCCCCTTTCCTGCCTAAGTGCAAGGCATGCATTTCCCTTTGTAAAGCTGGAATAAGATTTCCCCACCCTCCTGTACTAGGACGAAGAAAGCAACGTCTATCGCAAGAGACAGAGAGTCAGCACCAAAATGAGTGTGCATAAACAAAGCTTACCAAAATAACCTTTCATTAGTTCTGCCATGTATTTCCTTGTTACTTCCTCACAGTTTATAGTTCCCTGAAGCCTAAACCCTCTTTCCTTTGTTAAAATGGTATATAAGATCCCAAGTCTAACCACTCCTGCGGGTTTCACTTCTTCTCTGTGAATTCCTATGCGTGCAAACATATTAATAAATTTATATCCCTTCTCTCATTTTAATCTGTATTTTGTCAGTTAAATTCACAGGCCCCCAGACAATGAACCTGAGGATAGAGGAAAAGTGTTCTCCTCCCCAATAGTTTCTAACACATAGAAATTCCTTCATGAATCTTAGCTATTATTGTCATTCTCATTCAGTCCTTGAAACAAGTCTGTGAAGTTGGCAATGTTTTGCCCATTTCAACAAAGTGAAACAAGCCTCAGTGAGGTCAAGTGCAGGGGTTCTAACTGAATAGCTTTATGAACACAGATCAGTCAGCCTCCACAGACCATGAGTTTTTTGTTTTTTCAAAATGTTATGCTCCAAAGACTGGAGAATTCAACAAGACTTATCATAAGATTCAACATTCCAATTAAAAAGTCATTTTCAGCTGGATAGAGGATTACAGTTTTGTCCTTCAGGGTAGGTATGTGAAGAGGCTACTAAGTATGACGCTGGTAGGAAGGGGAATGATTTAAGATCTTAAGATGATTCAAAACTAAAGCAATATAAGAAAAACCTATCATACTAATGACAGTACTCCCATAAAGAATTTAAAAAGATATGCAGTAGCATGATCTGTCTTCTCCTCAATGATTTTATCCAATTTAAAATTGTCTTCTGATATCTGCAGGCAAGTATGCCTGTAAATTGCAAATCTGAAATTCTAAACCTGGACTCTGACGCCTATTAAGTGAAATGTTATAACTGGGACCCAGCTGTTAATTTTGCACACTGCAAACAGAGGTGTCTCAAAATATCTCACTGAGTGACTTACAAATATCAGTGATGCTGAAAACGTAACTTGTTTCTTTCTACAACGCCATAATGTTATATGCATTCTCTTTATTGGATTGGGTTACCTACATTTTCCTTTTGTTTATTTTTGAAAGGGAACATCCTTTTTACCATTTTCCAGACATACATCAGTATGTTGGTTTGTGTGTTGAAGTCGGTAAGAAAAGGAGTTATGCAAATTAGGTCTCTACTTGGCACAGAAAGGAGTCATTAAAGACTTGCACATGATTTTGAAAATATTTAAGAATTAGAGGGAAAGGACCATCATGCAAAAGCATTAGTTAAAGAGAGGGTTTGTAAAAAACAAAAAAAAGGAGGAAAATGAGTTTCTATGATTTTACCTCATTTTTTAGGTACTCTGGATTCAGAGATACCTGTAAACATCACAAATTTGAAATAACACACCTTGATTTGGAAGTATCTTATTCAAGAGATTCCTATAAATGTGATCACAGCTGTTTCCTCACATGCTTCAAAACATAGGTGTCCCAACATGGCTCACCAAGTGGCTTTTAAATATCGATCATGCAAGGAAAATTAACTTGGTTTTATGTAATTGGATTACATAAATCGAGATTTTGCAAGGCTTCAGATTTTACTGCTGATAAAAGCTATAAATTGAGTCTTCCCTTACCACCACTGTCTTTATCTTGGATCTTCCCCCAAACCCCACTTTTCCAACATGATAAACCGTTGAACTCCAGCATAATTAACCAATTTTATAAGACGGTTTTATCATCAACCTAGAATATAAATGATACAAATGTCTTTCTGTATTATGGGATAGCAAATCTATTTTCCTCGGACATTTATGAGGAGATCATTCTATCTGACCTCTTCATTCCCAGGGTAAGAGAGGGTGGAGGTTGGGGGGGGGGTCAGCAAGGAAGAGCGAGGAAAAATTCACCCTTCCAAGTGCATTAAAAGCATTTAAACCAAACATTATACATTTCCCACGAGAAAAAAAGAGAAAAAGAGAAGGAGAAAGGGGGAGAGAGGAAGGGAAGCAGGAAGGAAGAAAATGCAAGTTCTCCTGTCAAGAAAATTGTCTTGGTGAGTTTTCATGTCGGGTGATAACCACAGTTTGAAGAGACAAATAACAGTGGTTTGGGGTTCATTTTGGTTTTTGGTTTTTTTGGTTTATTTTTAGTTACCAGCTTCCAATCACAATGAAAATTTAAAAGACAGATGACATTTAATTTTAAAAACTGAACAAATGATCCTCAATATCATCTGAAGGGAAAATAGCTTCTGACACAATGGCTGGTGGCCATATGGCATTGCTACGTGACTTACACACAGGAGTCTGTTTTAATACAGAAGCATGTCTGCACACACACACGCATACACAATGTTTCTGCTGCTCTCTTAGCAGTGGATTTCAGAGGCATTTTCATTTAGTCTCCTTGAGGTCTGGTGGGGATTGGAAGTGAGAGAGGAAGTCACTGGTCCCATGGGAAACTGAGCTGGGGTGCAGCCTCTTAAATAGGAAGGAGAAGCCACTCAGAACCAGCTAACTCATCGAGACGGTCCAGGACAGTGAGTACCCACAGCAATTCTCAGACACTGGCTAACACCTTCTCGGCTTACAACCACGGTATGGTTGAAAACCTGCTTTCGGTGCCTCCGAAATATTATTTATATTGAAATATCAAAACACCAGCCTTCTTCTGAATTATCCTGGTTTTCTGTGACAATCGTTTACTATTCTGTGGAGTAAAACTCAGGAGAAACTCAAACACCCACCAGCCATGATCCTTCTTCAACTAGTAATTTTGCACGTTTACTGCAAAATTAAAGTTGAAGCTTGCACTCCTCAGTGATTTTGGTTGCAAACAACAAGCAGATTTCCAACTAATTAAATAAAACATGAATTTGTTCAAAGGATAGAAATTAGTTCCCAGGATCGCTGGGGGGGCTGTGTTTAGGTAGAAACTAACGTCGGCAAAGCCCAGTCAACACCCTGCTGGACTCTGCTGATCGTGGGTCCTGGCTGCTGTGCCACCAGCGTCACAGCCACCACCACAAATAATATCTAAGTGGCCCTGAGCCTTTGAATACTCCCAGTGGGAGCATCTGACTGGCCACCCTTTGGCCACCCATCCATGCTCTAGCAGCCAAGGGTCAACAGTAGAAAGAGAATCTGCTTCCCTTTGATTTCCACTGGGGAAATCAAGCCCTGTCTCCCATCAATATTTGGATTCTCCCGAAATAGGAAGAACACTAGGCATCCAGAACCACAAACTTTAGGGCTTTATAATAGGCCCTTTGCCTACGCTGTCTCATTTAATTATTATAATAACTGTATCATCCCCATTTTAAAGATGAAGAATTGAGGCTCAAAAAAGAAATGTAAGGAAAAAGAAAAAAGAAAGAAAGAAATGTAAGGATCCATAATGACAAAATCTGAGATACTGAAGTGCCGTCCGAAATATCAAGAAATCCGAAATTATGCTTTCTATAATTCTATTGGCCAATCTGTTTGAGTCTCCTCTCTTTGAAAAGTTGGGATCTAAATGTGATATATGCATAACACCCTTAACTCAAACATAGGTTTAATAAAAATACCATTTCTTCAAATACTTCAAGCACATGAATTTTTAAGAAGAGGTTAATGCCTATTCTATTTTATAAGCTGCAAACATGCTTTCTTCAAGCTAACCTGTCAATTTATATAAAAGGAACAAGAAACTCCTAGTTTAGAATAAGGAATTTATGAATTAAAGATAGCAGAGGGGGCTGAGTTTTTCGCCTCTTTGTAGACCCACAGCACACCACTGATCCCCTGTGGTATATGTCAAGGTGCCCTCTTCAACTTACAACCAGCTGCCAAATGTCCAACAGTGACTTCAGGAGAGGTGCCCTGACTAGTGTGATCTCTGTGCTCCCGTATCATCCTTGGGGAACTGTCTGTCATTGTACTCTGATGTGGAATTACCTTTGTTTATTTGTTTATATTTATTGAGAACCTATGATGTTTGGGGCATCCAATAAGCACTTTAGCTACATTGTCTCATGTAATCATTGCAATAATTATGGTATTCCCATTTTATAAATGAGACATTGAAGTTTGAAGATCAGTAATTTCCCCCCAAATCTGAAGCATAAAATTGCTCTTGGAAAAACGGGATTCAAATCTTTCTCCCTGTCTTCGAAGTCTGCTAACATCTCTGTGAAGGCTCCTATGACTACCCAGCAGATGGAACTACCACACCCTCGAGACCTCCATAGTTGGCATATTCTGCTTGGTATTATTTTTATGTGTGCTATTAAAAACTTTGGGTGGTGACGGGCTGGGAGGAGGTGTAGACTTGTGAATCCAGAACAGAAATTCTTTGCAGGGTCAAAATCTGCACATGCAGTGGGAGAGAACAGCAGTGATAGTGACACTTCACAGTTGCTCACTGTGTATTAGGGAGTGGGTGCTTCACATGTTCCGATGATGGAATCTTTATACCAACCCCACAATGTAGGGATTATTAATATCCCTGTTTTACAGGAAGAGAAACTAAGGCACTGAGATGTTGAAGAAGTTGTTGTCATGAATTGCATTATATCTCCTGAAAATTCATATGCTTAAGTCCTAATCCCTAGTACCTCAGAATGTGATCTTTTTAGGAAAGAGGGCCATTGCAGATGCAATTAGTTAAGATAGGCTCAAACAGCAGGAGAGTGGGTCCCTAATCCAGTATGAGGATGCCCTTTTAAAAGAGACATATACACACACACAGGGAGAATGCCAAGTAAAGATTACCGTTCTCCTGCTTCAAGCCAAAGGCCCAAGATTGTTAGCAAACCACCAGAAGCTAGAAGAGAGGCCTGGAACAGACCCCCTCTCCTAGCCCTCAGAAGAAACCAATCTGCTGACACTTGATTTTGGACTTGTAGCTTCCAGAACTGTGAGGTAATACATTTATGTTGTTCTAAGCACCCCCATTTGTGGTATTTTGTTAGGTAGCCCTAGGAAAATATACAGTTGTCTAACATCACACAGCTACTAACTAGTGAAGCCTGAATGTGAACCTGAGCAATGGGGCTTGGGAGTCCGTGCACAGTTCTGGAGAGAGGTGGGGAAGAGGAAGAAAGTAAGTGATGACAGAAGTTCCTCCAGGCCCTTGGGAGGGTGGCCAGTATCTACAACCAGCCGGGAAGGAGGGATGTGGTACAGAATTCCCACAGTGCAGAAGCAGTAACTCTGTCCTATCATTTGCACTCTGTATCACCCAGGATGCCCATGTGGTCCAGGGAGCCACACCATCAGCAAGCATCTGTAACAACAGTGATGGCCCACACCACACTTGACCTTTAAGGGAGGCCTGCTTACTGGCTCTCAGACACCTACCACAGTGAACAGGGTATCCCCAAAATGCTAGCACGGATTTTTAAACTTAATAGTTATATTGACATATAATTGATATACAATAAACTGTATATATTTACAGTACACAATTTGATACCTTATGACAAAAGCATACACCCACGAAGCCATCACCACAATCAAGTTACTGAGTACACACATCTCTGCAAAGGTCTCATCTCGTCCTGCCCCTTCATGTTATCTCCCTCCACCCCTCCCTTCCCATCTCTCTGTCTACCCGCAATCTGCTCTGCTTTCTTTCAATATACATTAGCTTGCATTATATAGAGCTTTATATAAATAAAATCCTATAGTATATACTACTTTTGTCTGGCTTCTTTCACTAAGCACGATTATTTGTCCACAGAATTGTGTGTATCAGTAGACCATTCTTGTTCACTACGGAGTGGAATTCCATTGCGTGGGTATTCCACAATTTGTTTATCCATTCACCTAGATTCTTTTCCCAATTTTCTTTTCATTGTGGTAAAACAAACATAAGATCAAGTTTACCATCTTAACCATTTCTAAGTGTCTAGTTCAGTGGTATTAAATGCATTCATACATTGTGCAACCATCATCACCATCCATCTTCACAACATTTCGATCTTATAACACTGAAACTCTATATCCACTAAACAATAGCCTACCATTTCCGCCTTCCCCCAGACCCTGGCAACCACCATTCTATGTTGTCTTTATGATTTTGACTAAGTATCTCATATAAGTGGAGTCATACAGTATTTGTCTTTTGTGACTGGCTTATTTCACTTAGTGTAACATTCTCAAGGGTTATCCATGTGGTAGCCTATGCAGGATTTACTTCCTTTTAAAGCAGAATAATATTCATTATATGTATGTACCATATTTTGCTTATCCACAGATGGACACTTGAGTTGCTTCCAGGTGTACCTAGCGTGAATAATGCTGCTCATAACATGGGTTTACAAATATTTATTTGAAATCTTGCTTTAAGTTCTTTGGGGTATATACTCAGAAGTGAAATTGCTGAATCACATGGTAATTCTATTTTTAATTTTTTGAGGAACTTCCATACTGTTTTTCACACTGGCTATACCATTTTACATCCCCATTAGCGGGGCACAACAGTTCCAATGTCTTCAAATCCTCACCAATATTTGTTATTTTCTGATTTTTTTTGGTACCATCCTAATGGCTGCAAGGCAGTATCTTATTGTGGTTTTGAGTTGCATGTCCCTAATTATCAGTGATGTTGAGCATCTTTTCAAGTGCTTATTGGCTATTTGTATATCTTCTTTGAAGAAATGCTTTTTCGAGTCCTTTGTCCATTTTTGAATTGGGTCATACATTTTTGTTTTTACTGAGTCTGAGAAGTTCTCTATATATTCTGGACATTAATACCTTATAAGAGATAATTTGCAAGTATTTTCTCCTATCCTGTGGGTTGCCCATTTATGTTAAGACTGTCTTCTGATACACAAAATTTTAAAATTTTTGTGAAGTCCAATTTGTCTAATTTTTTCTTTTGTTACCTATGCCTTTAGTGTCGTATCCAAGAAATCATTGCTATAGATTTTACCCTATGTTTTCTTCCAAGACAGCTATAGTTTTAGGTCTTACATCCAGGTCTTTGCTCCATTTTTAGTTAATTATTGTACGTGGTGTTAGGTAATCCTCCAATTTCATTTTTTTGCATGTGAATATCCAGTTTTCCCAGAACCGTTTGTTGAAAAAACTGTGCTTTCTCCATTGAATGGCCATGGCACTCTTGTCAAAAGTCATTTGGCCAGGGGCGCCGGGGTGGCTCAGTGGGTTAAAGCCTCTGCCTTCAGCTCAGGTCATGATCTCAGGATCCTGGGATCGAGCCCCACATCGAGCCCCACATCGAGCCCCGCATCGAGCCCCGCATCGAGCCCCGCATCGGGCTCTCTGCTCAGCGGGGAGCCTGCTTCTTCCTCTCTCTCTGACTGCCTCTCTGCCTACTTGCGATCTCTCTCTCTGTGTCAAATAAATAAATAAATAAAATCTTTAAAAAAAAAAAAGTCATTTGGCCATATACATAAGGTTTTATTTCTGTGTTGTCTATTCTGTTCCATTGGTCTATAGGTCTTTTTTTTTTTTTTTTTCTTTTTTTTTTAATGCCCTAACACACTGTTTTGGTCACTGTAGCTTTGTTGTAAGTTTTGAAATCAGCAGGTGCAAGTCCTCCAGCTTTGTGTTTCTTTTTCAAGATTGTTTTGACTATTCAGGGTCCCTTGAGATTCCGTGTGAATTTTAAGATGGATTTTCTATTTCTACAAAAACATCATTGGGTGTTTTGTTTTGTTTTGTTTTGTTTAATTTTTTTAATTATCTTATGTTCGTCACCATACAGTACATCATTAGTTTTTGATGTAGCGTTTCATGATTCATTGTTTGTGTATAGCACCCAGTGCTCCATGCAATACGTGCCCTCTTAATACCCATCGCCAGGGTTTTGGTAAGGATTGCATTGAATCTGTAGATCACTTCAGTATCAATATCTTAGTAATATTAATTGTTCCATCCACAAACATGGGATACGTTTCCATTTATTTATGTCTTTTTTAATTTCTTTCAGCCATGTTTTGTAGTTTTCATTGTACAAATCTTTCATCTCCTTGGTTAATTCCTGTTTTGTTTTGGTTTGGTTTTTTTGATGCTATTGTATATGCAACTGTTTTTTAACTACCTTTTCAGATTGTTCACTGTTAGTATAGAGATGTAAAACTGATTTTTTTTTCTCTTGACTGTGTCTTACTACTTTGCTGAATTTATTAGTTTTACCAATTAGGCTTTTGTGCTTATATGATCATATCTGTGAGCAGAAATCATTTTACTTTTTCTTTCCACTTTGGATACCTTTTCTTTCTTTTTATTGGCTAATTTCTCTGACTGGAAGTTCTTGTCTGGAAGAATAAAAATGGTGAGAGTGGATATCCTTGTCTTGTTCTTGATCTTAGAGAAAAAACTTTCGGTCTTTTACTATTAAGTATAATATATGCTATGGTTTTCTTCATGTATGGCTTTTATTATGTTGCAGTTTCCTCCTATTTCTAGTTTGTTGAGTGATTTTATCATTAAAGCGTGTTGAATTTTGTCAAACGATTTTTCTGCTTTAATTGAGATGATCATATGGGGTTTTTTCTTCATCTGTTAATATGGTGTATCATATTGATAAATTTTCATATATTTAAACATCCTTGCATTTCAGAATAAATCCAACTTGTCATGGTGTTTAATCCTTAGAATATGCTGCTGAATTCAGTTTACTAGTATTTTGTTGAGGATTTTTGCTTCAATGTTCATAAAAGATATTAGTCTACAGTTTTCTTTCTTGGACTATCTTTGACTTTTTCATTGGAGTATTACTGGCCTCATAGAATGGGTTAGTATGTTTTCCCACCTCTTCAATTTTTGGAAAAGTATGAGAAGGACTGATATTCCTTCTTTAAATGTTGGGTGGAATTCATCAGCAAAGCGATCAAGTCCAGGGCTTTTTTTTTGTCAGGATATTTTTGATTCTTGATGCAATCTCCTTATTAATTATATGTCTACTCAGATTTCTTTGTGATTTAGGCTTGAAAGGTTTTTGTGTTTTTAAGAATTTGTCCATTTTATCTAGGTTATTCAATTTGTTGGCATATAATTGTTCATAGTACTCTCTTATAATCCTTTTTATTTCTGTAAGAATTGGCAGTAATGTCCCCATTTCCTGATTTTAATGATTTGAGTCTTCTTTCATTTTTCTTAGTCCATCTAGCTAAAGTTTGTCAATTTTGTTACCTTTTCAAAGAACCATCTTTTGATTTCATTGATTTTCTCTATTGTTTTTCTGTATTTCTTTTATCTCCACACTAAATTTTAATATTTCCTTCCTTCTGTTAACTTTGGGTTGAGTTTGTTCTTCTTTTTCTAGTTCCCTAAATTATAAAGTTACGCTGTTGATTTGAGATCTGTTTTTAATGTAAGCACTAATAGCTATAAATATCCCCCAGCACTATTTTTGCTGTGTGCCATAAGCTTTCATCTGTTGTGTGTCCATTTTCATTCATTCCAAATTTTCTAATTCCTTTGTGATTGCTTCTTTGATCCATTACTAGTTTAAGAACAAGTTGTTTAATTTCCATAGAGATTTGAATTTTCCAGTTTTATTTCTGTTATTGATTTTTAACTCAATTCTGCTACAAAGAGAAGATACTTTGTATGATATCTATCTTTTTAAATATTTTGAGGCTTAATTTGTGGCCTAAAATATGGTCCATCCTAGGAGCTATCTCATGTGCACTTAAGAAGAATGCATATGCTGTTGTTGGGTATGCATTCTGGATATGTCTGTTAGATCTAGTTGGCTTATTATGTTGCTTATATCCTATGTCATTACTTATTGTCTGTCTGGCAGTTCCATCCATTATCAATAGTAGGATATTTAAATCTCCAACTATTAATGTAGAACCGTCTATTTCTTCCTTCAATTCTGTCAGTTTTTGCTTCATATATTTTGATGGTCTGCTATTAGGTGCATAAATGTTTATAATTGCTATATTTTCTTGTTGTATTGAAACTTTATAAATATCTAATGTCCTTCTTTGTCTCTTGTTTTTTTGATTTAAACTATTTTGTCTGATACTAGTATAGCCACCCTTGCTCTCTTTTGGTTACTATTTTCATGGAATATCTTTTTCTATTCTTTCACTTTCAATCTATTTGTATCTTTAGATCTAAACTGAGTCCATTGTAGACAACACATAGTTGGATCTTAAGTTTTTATCCATTCTCCCAATCTCTGTCTTTTGATTGGAGATTTTAATTCATTTATATTTAAATCGTTACTGATAAAGAGGAACTCACCTCTGTCATTTTAATGTTTACTATATGCCTTATGGCTTTTTTGTCCCTCATTTCCTGCATAACTGTCTTTTTCTGTATTTAGTTGATTTTTTGTGGTGAGACATTTAAGTTTCTCATTTCCTTTTGTGTATATTCATTTTTTTAAAGATTTTATTTATTTATTTGAGGGGGGTGCACCAGAGGGGTAGAGGGAGAGAATCTTTAAGCAAACTCCCCACTGAGTGCAGAGCCTGATGCAGGGCTCGATCTCACGATCCTGAGATCATGATTTGAGCTGAAACCAAGAGTTAGACACTCCATTGACTGAGCTACCCAGGCACCCCTGTATATTCTTTAAAAAAAAAAAAAATTGTATTTATTTATTTGTAGGGGGAGAGAGAGAGAAAGAGAGAGAACAGGAGCAGGACCTGAAGGGGAGGGAGATGGAGAGGAAAAGAGAATCTTAACCAGACTCTGCTTTGAGCCTGGAGCCTATCCTTTTGTGTAGATTTTATAACTATTTTTGTGTGTAGTTACGAACACAAACAGAAAATGTATGGGGATTACATTTAACATCCTAAAGTTATAACATTCCAATTTAAATTTACACCAGCTTAACTTCAATAACATTAAAAACTCTGTTCCTTTACAGTTACATTCTCACTTTTTTTGATCGTTGATAGCACAAAATTACATCTTTAAAATTGTGTGCCCCAAAATATAAACTAATATTTCTTTCAAATACATTAGTCTCTTAAATATCCATTTGCCTTTTTAAAAATTATTTAATTATTTATTTGAGAGAGAGAGAGAGAGCACATGTGGCAGGGGAGGGGCAGAGGGAGAGAATTTTCAAGCAAACTCCCTGCTGAGCAGGGAGCCTCATGCAGAGATCATGATCTGAGCCAAAACCAAGAGCCAGACACTTAACCTACTGAGCTACCCAGGTGTCCCTCCGTTTGCCTTTTGATATACACATTTGCCTTTGATAGCTCCAGTTTGGAGCTATCACAAATAAATCTGCCATGAACATGAATCTGCCGTGACCTTGTCTTTGTAAGGACATATGCTTTCCTTTTTCTTAGGTAAATATATAGGAGTGGAATATCCGAATCCTATAGTAGGTATATTTTTAACTTTTTAAGGAACTGCTAAAGTATGTTCCATAGTGATGATACCGTTTTACATTTCAAACAAGAGTATAAGAGAGTTCTGGTTGCCCCATCCTTCTCAACGACAGCTGGTATGGTTATTCTTTTTAGATTTTAGTCATTCTAATAGATGTGTAGTGGTATCTCCTGATTTTAATTTGCATCTCCCTAATGATTAATGATGTGGAGCACATTTGTCCATGCTTATTTGCCATATCTTCTTTGATACATCTAACTTTTTATCTCTGATCTATCAATTGCATTTAATTCTGGTGACCCTCCAAACATCTTTTCTGGATTTTTCCCCACAATTCTTGTCTTTTTTGATGTTGATTTAGGCTCTACTTCTTACCTTGATGTTTTCTGTCCACTATCTGTATGGCGCTGAGAAGTAGGGCATCTAGTAGAAGCAGTGAGTCTAGAAGAAACCTTTGAAGTGTTCCCCTTGCTCTCCTGTGGCAATTCCTGCCTGCTTTTTTGCTGCGCAACTAACTGCAGCTGGTCTCCAGTATTGGCCTCCAAGGGGTTCTATCTGGACAGCACAAAAGCACAGCTCAGGTGACATACTAATGAAAACAGGTGCAGACTGCCCCCCAAACCCCTAAGGTTACTGACGATTTCTGGGGAGTGTGCCTCCTTCCAAGGTATTTTCTCCCTAGAGGTTAAAGACGGAGACATTGTTGATCTGTAGCTCGCTGGTTCAAAGGCAGCAGGTGGGCATGGGAACTGCTTCTTTTGCCCTCCCAATGTTTACTTCCTATGAAGGTCTATAACTCCAGACTGCTCCCCATCCCTTTAACTTACATGATTGGTCCATTTAGGAAGAATAACAAGGCGTTCTCGCTCTTGCTCTGGCTTCTTCCTCTGGCCAGTGAGCTAGGTCAAAAGAGCACTGCCTAGGACGCTGCCTCCAGTCGAGCACTACTGGGCAGCTGGCCTGCCATCATCCAGAATAAGCCCATGTAGCTCTTACGTGAAGCTACATTTTTTACTTTAGACTCCCATTAGTAATAAAGGCGTTACTTTTGCTTCAATATTTACCTTTTTGTTTCATTTTCCAACTAGTTTAAAACTTATGCAAAAAGAGGGGCATTACCTCTTGAGGACCTCAACTGGCAGCTGGAATAGAGTCTGCAGTCAACCACCAGGCTCAAAGGCTCTGTTTCCTCCACGAAATACTGCATAGCCTCTATCTCTACTTGGAGTGTGGTCTGCAGAAGAGTATTGGGTATTACCTGGGGGATTGTGAGAAATGGGTCACATACAGGGCTCCACCCACACTTTCCACAATGGGACCTGGATTTTAATAGGATCCCAAAATGATTCATATAAACATTAAAGCTTGAGTAGCAAGATTCCAGAGAGCTAATAGCAAATATTAAGAAGAGTAATTATTGCTCTCTCCCAGCTCAGTTGTACACTGTGAACTTAATTTGTAGTTATTTTTATCTATTTTTTTTATCATTTTAATTATCTTATTATTTTTAGGATGGCTTCTTACAACAAATTTCTTCACAAACTTTTGCTATTGTGTTAAAATTATATCACTATAAAACCACTTATGTAAGTACATAACACAACTAACATTTTAAAAAGATAAATAAAATATGTTGATAAAAATTATATTTCACATAATAGAAAAATAAATGAACTAGACTGAATAGATTCACGTTTCTTTTCTACCATAGTAGAGTTCAATATCTTGGTTTCTAGTCAATAGGCTAGTTTTACTATAATACGGAGCTCCTCTAAGTGGAATAAAAACTTTCATATGAATTTTTATGAGAGTCTCATTTACATTTTTGGCCAGTGATTCATCACTTTTGACATAAAAGGGTGAGAGGCAAAGGAAGATGTGACTCATTTATTTCTTCTTTTCGAGAGAATGTCAGCCTGAGTCTTAACCACACACACTTCAAGATCTTATTGTTGTAAGATAATAATACCTTATGTTTGTGTGATGTGCTACCATTAGCAAAGTGCCTTCCCATCTATTATCTTGTCTCATCCTCCCACTAGCTGGCAAGGCAGGTGATGTTAAGCTCTTTACGCAGATGAGTAGACCCAGCCATACTGAAGTTGACTTCCCTGAGGTACAAAGCAATAAAGAGCAGGAGAGGATGGATAGTCTATTCTTCTGACTCCAAGCCCAAAGTTATCTCCACATGGGACCTAGACGGGATTAGTCTGAATGTGCTCTGTTCCATAGAGCTAGAATCTGGATATGGATATATGAAGACTAACACATAGAATAACTAGCATGTGTTAGCATTGCTTTAAATGTTTTACCTTTGAAAGCTTACTGAATATTTACCACTATTAGCATATTTAATTCTCACAACAACCCAATAATATAGTTAATTGTATTACTCCCCTTATATAGATGATTTCTATCTATATATGCACTTGGCTTTGGGTTTTATGAAAATTTATGAGTATCATGTCAAAAAATAGCTTCTATGAAATTAAAATACTCGAATCTCTTTATTACTAGAATAAATACATCAGCTTGGGTTATAAGTGACTTCAGGTATCAAATGATACCTGAATATCAAATATATCAAATATATTTAGTGGTGTACTGGTAAATGTCTCAAAACCAGCTTTCCGGGGAGAAAAGGCCCCAAATTGTAGATCTTGCCAATTTCTATGGTGGAATTACTTCCATCATGGCCATTTCAAGCTACCAAGTTGATTTGGAGCTGGGAACAGATGTGCACAATCAGCTCTTGCAAGCTGGTTCTGACACATTACTGGTCCGGGGCCATGTGTAACCCATTTTTAAGCTGATATTCTTCATACTCTTGGGTAAACCCAAACTGCTTTGGTTTTAAGAATACCTTAAAAGAATTTTGACAAGTTTTTTAATTACTTTAATTTTTCCAAATTTTTTTTTTTTTAGAGTAAATTATACCAATAGTCTCTAGAGTGCATGAAGACCCATGTATAAGCCACTAAGCCAAAAGCTGGCAAAACTTTTAAATAAAGGGTCAGCACTATATGGTCTGAATGTTTGTATCCTCTCCAAAATTCATATGTTGAAATTATAACACCCAAGTTCATGTTATTAGGAGGTGAGACCTTTGGCAGGATTCGTGGAATCCTCATGAATGAGGTTAGTGCCCTTATAAAAAGGCTCTGAGAGCTAGCCTGCTACTGCCATCCTTTGACGACATGGGAGTCATGTGTGACTGAGAAAAGAGCCCTGACTTGACTGTGCCAGCACCGTGATCTTGGACTTCCAGCCTCCAGAACTGTGAGAAATAAATCTCTCTTGTTTATAAGCCACCCAGTCTGTGGTATGCTGTTATGGCATCCTGAACGGACTGAGACAGCCAGATAGTGACTAGTTTTGGTTTTTCAGGCCACATACTGTCTCTGTTACATATTTTTCTTTCTTTTTTTAAATTTATTTATTTATTTGAGAGAGAGAGTTGGAGGGTGGTGCACAGAGGGAGAGGGAGAATCTCAAGCAGACTCCCCGCCGAGCACGGAGCCTGACACAGGGCTCGATCCCAAGACCCTGAGACCATGACCTGAGCGGAAATCAACAGTCAGATGCTTAACTAATTGAGCCACCCAAGTGCCCAATTCTTCTTTATTTTTACAGTCCTTTTAATTATTATTCTTAGTGCTTGGGCTATTCAAAAACAGTTGGATTTGGCCCAAAGACTAGATGTGGTCCACAGGCTATAGTTTGTTAACCCCTTCTCTAAACCCTGGGAAAGCAAGTTGGGGAAAGAAATGAGAATAATCATGTAGTCAGACATCCCTGATCTTTACTGCATATGTGACATTGACAGGTCACAGCCTTATACCTTACAGAATTATAATGGTTAAATTAATTAATTCCTGTGAGAGCTCTTCCTAAAGTATAATGTTTCTTTAACTGTAGGAAATTGTTAGCATTATCCTCAATCCTGAACTATTGCAACTATAATCCCAGTTGAAGTAAAACCTTTACCCAGACCATAAAGCACCAACTCTTTAAATACCTGGAAGCTTCAACCTCAGGGTAGAACTAAAACAGGTTTGGGACCTTATTATAAAACCCTCTATCCGTTCTAAGTCACTCTTGAAGCAATGTCTAGCAATGTCTAGTCTTCCTAGCACTCGATAGCGATTTTTTTTTTAAGACTTTATTTATTTATTTGACAGAGAGAGAGAGAGAGATTACAAGTAGGCAGAGAGGCAGGCAGAGAGAGAGGGGGAAGCAGGCTCCCTGCTGAGCAGAGAGCCCGATGTGGGGCTCGATCCCAGGACCCTGAGATCATGACCTGAGCCGAAGGTAGAGGCTTAACGCACTGAGCCACCCAGGTGCCTCTGGATAGCAATTTCAACATCAGCTTGACTTCAAATTGTTCAGGGATCTGACCTTGCAAGTGTATTTCCATACAGTAGATAGCATACAGTATATGCTCAATCTATACTGAATGAATAACTGAATTAATGAATGATCATGTCCAACTAGCTGAGCTCTCACCTTGTGTGAACCTTAGCTCTCCCAAGCAACAGTCCTAAACCATGTGCTCAATCAGCCTCCTGCTCATCCAAACACCAAGGGGATGCCATCCTATGTGCTGAGATGTTTCCCCAGATGATAGGACAAAAATAAAGTCAACACTGTGGATATCAGATATCCAACCACTCATAATTGTTGAATAAATGTCTGGCTTTCTTTACATCTTAAAAATCAAGATGTTATAATCATAATTATGTCATGATGATAGATCATCATTTAAAAAAAAAAAGAAAGGAAAGGAAAGAAAAAAATCCCACTTTCAAACTGACTGTGAAATCCAATCTGACAATAAGGAGTGTCCCATGAGCTGTGCTGATAGGAGGCCATCCTAGGGCAGAGGTGACCTTAAGCTCCACTCCTCTCCCATCATTTGATGTTAGATAATGTCTCATTGTGTACGAATGCATTATAACAATTTATTAATCTAGTTACACTTTCTGAGCAAAGATTTTAGAGCATTTTAATTTTTGAAACAAGATTTCTATTTGAACACACTGGTGGAATTTAAAGTTTTGATGTCTAAATCAAAACCCATTCCTCAAATCTATTTTGAGGAAACTCCCACATTCACACTGGAGCGTAAACTGGGATCCTCTTTTTAACCTCAAATAGGGACAGTTCCAACTAACTGAAATATGTTTCTACTTTATCTGTTAAATTTCTTACTATATAGCCAATGAATTAAAGGTTGATAAAGAAAGACAAACTGAAGAATTTAGTTTCAGAAAAGAAGGCAAACATTTTTTTTCAGATGCCAGAGAGCAAAAAACACAACTGTAGTTTTTACTTCTATCAAATAAATTAGGAAATAGAATTTGGAGTTTAGAATCCAAAGAGACACCATAAAGTCCCACTGAACGCAGGAGTAATTAGGAAAGCTGGTATTGAAATAAATAGAAAGAGATCTTTATAGACCAATTCAAACTGGTCGATATGTTTTTACAGAGTTATGAAATCATGCAGCATTCAGTTGTTTGCCTTTTATTCATCTCCAGTGAAGCCATATCCTAACCAGGAAATTCATTTACAGTAAAGAAGAATAGAAATACTACAAACCAGTGCTACTTAAATCCAATGAGTGAATCTAGAATTTTTAAAAGTTAGCTCTGGTGGATTGAAAGAAAGAAATGAAATAAAAATGATTCTGACTTTACATAATTGAACCTAAAATACCTAGGAACAATTTGTTATTGCCAAATTTCACATATACATAACAATTCCACTGGTGGGGCGCCTGGGTCATGCAGTTGGTTGAGCGACTGACTCTTGGTTTGGGCTCAGGTGGTGATCTCAGGGTCCTGAGATCGAGTCTTGCCTCAGGCTCCACCCTCAACATGGAGTCAGCTTGAGTTTCACTCTCATTTTCCCTCTGCTCCTTCCTGCCCCCACTCACGCAGGCGCACATGCTCTCTCTAAAATAAATAAATCTTTTTTTAAAGATTTTATTTTATTTTTTAAAGATTTTATTTTATTTATCTGACAGAGAGAGAGATCACAAGTAGGCACAAGGAGGCAGAGAGGCAGGCAGAGAGAGAGGGTGAAGCAGGCTCCCTGCTGAGCAGAGAGCCCGATGCGGGGCTCGATCCCAGGACCCTGAGATCATGACCTGAACCGAAGGTCAAGACTTTAACCCACTGAGCCCCTCAGGCACCCCAAAGATTTTATTTTTTTATTTGACAGAGAGAGAGAGAGCACAAGCAGGGGGAGCAGCAGGCAGAAGGGGAGGGAGGAACAGGCTCCCTGCTGATCAAGGAGCCCCATTGGGGCTTGATCCTAGGACTCTGGGATCATGACCTGTGTGGAAAGCAGACTCTTAATCTACTGAGCCACCCAGGTGCCCCCAATAAATAAATCTTTCTAAAAAATTACACTAGTGCCCATCTTCATCATTCCTTTATGAAATTAAATCATAGTAACTCTTAATCCTCAATGATTTTATCCTTATGAATTAACCATTTTGTAAATTATCTATAATAACACTTTAAGCCCAGACTTATTTTATTCTCTACTCTTCTGTATGTTATGAAAGATCTTCTTTGCCATCCACTGGTCCCCTCAAGAGAACAAATTTATTCAGAAAGTAATCTAAGCCTATATTTCCCAAACTTCATTCCAAGAAATACTATTCTTATGAGATGTTCTGTAAAAATGAGGTTCATCATCAAATAAATTTGAATATATACTGCCTATGATTCCTCTCTTGATAATTCACAATGCGCCTTGGATTTTAAAATTTCTGAGGAGTCTGGCAGTAAAAAAACTTATTTGACCATGGGTAGGTTTATTTTTTTGTTTGTTTTTTGTTTTTTCCCATGTTAACATTTGTTAACATCTCACAGAATAAGTATTCACAGATGCATTTTGGGAAAACTTCTATAAATAAACCAAGAGGGAGATAAAACAACCGATAATAAATTCCATAGCTATACTTCAAAGCCAAACTTTAGAGAGCCAGAATCACACACACAACTCTGGGCCCTAGGGTTTGCTCCAACCCATTTCCTACTTTTATGTGATCTGTCCAAACACCATAACTCCCCTCCCTTCCAGTTCCCACCACAGCCACCGTAATTATCTATCAGCATTGTTTTAAAGACAAAATACTTTGAAGTTCTTTGAGCCGCAGTAAAAAACACTGTCTTTAGACGGAAGCTAGTAATATTTGAAAAAATACACGTACCCAAGTAGGACAAAATTAGGGACATGTCTAAGAAAAATAGAATAAAAACATAAAAAGTAATTTTAAGTAGTCATTTTCAGAGGTATGTAATGGTGCTTGGGTATTAGAACCTAGACTATTTTCTCATGAAATTACATTAGCTCAAAACACTAACAGGCAACTGTTGGGAATGGTCAAGAAGTAGAGAGAAGAATAGAAAAGAAAGTGATGAGAAAAGGCCTGTTGAATTCCAGAATGTTTCTTATCAACAGCAAAATGCGAAGAAAATAATCTCACTTTAGAAAATACTACATATGGTGATGGATGTTACTAGACCTATCGGGATGATAATTTTGTAATACATACATATATCAAATCATTATGTTATACACCTGAAACTAATCTATTGGTACATGTCAGTGATAAAAAGTAAAAGAAAATATCAATAAAAAGAAAGTAAAATACTAAAACCACATTTTCCTCCAGAGCATCCAGGAATTTCCAGACATAGCATTTACCGTAATTATAATGTCAAGGGTTGTGATGAAGTGATATCTTTAATGTCTGTCTCACCCACTAGAGTGTGATCTTCCTAAGGAAAAGTACAGTGTCTGCTTGTTTACCTCTGTGTCCTCAAGAGTAGTACAGCACCAGCACTTAGAATGTACCAATAAAATATTTGTGGAAGTTAGGAAAGGAGGAGGAAGTGAGGGAGGGCAGGCGAGAACGAGAGAAGAAGAGTGGGATATTTTTGAGGTCTGATTGTGGGTTGAGAGTGATCATGGATTTCCACTATTTTGCCTGGTTCTTTCAGTGGCCCCATAGGTTAAGTGTATAATCTATGGCCATGAAATAGGAGATAATGAACCCATATAGGCATTAAATCATGACATCCCTTTCATGTGTACTTGTATTCTGATCGGTCTTTGCAATAGTAGGAAAAAATGATAATAGAATAATAGAAAAAAAATGTAGTTCTACTAAATGGATTCCATCTGGAGTTTATACCTAGATAGAGTCACATGATTTATATGAGATCATATGAAGAAAGCAATGGGATGGGGAGAGTTGAAATGTAGTATTTTTATATTGTTTGCCTGCAACTAAGAAATGAGTATTTGATCATTATAATTTTCACAGAAATCTCATTATGGTCTTCATGATCACGACACTCTTTAGGGCCTACAAACTCTTCTATAGATTGTCCTGGGTGCTTCCTGTCAGCTACCATTCAGCTAGCAATATGCATAAAAAATTAATATTTTATTATCAGAGGTGAAGGTAATTAAGAGAATGTGGCCATTCGGTGTCACATTTTTCCTTTTTTCCACTAAAACTATCACTAGGTGACCCAACAGAGCTGCCGTATATTTTTCCCTGTGATTTGGCTAAACCTGCAAATGAAAATTAGGTGGACAACTTTACAGAATACAAGGCAGCAAGCATTTAAATATCACTAATTTATAGGCATGCTGTATGAGATCACTGATATATTCTCATAAAAAAAAAAGGAGGGAAGATAACTTTATTTTTCTACTCTAATCAATGTGAAGCAAGAAAAATCACAAATTAACACACTTTTTATTATTATGCTGGGTAGAGTAAAAAAAAAAAATAGTGCTGCTTCAACAAAGCAAAAAGACTCAGGTATTCTCATAATTCTTTTCTGAGCCTAGATTTGAGCAGGGCCATTCCATCTGATTGTAATTCCTGGAGGTAAGCAGATGGTCAGGCAACATACCGAGAATTATAATAATCTATGTGGGATGTTCCTAAGACATGAGTTAATGCTTTCAAACCCATAAAGCTTGGGATTTTATGGAGATGAACCACATTATAGACCTACATGCAAGCATGTGCTCATCAAAATTACTTCAACTGAATCAACAGCTCAGCTCATTTGCACCTCCTGACCTTCTGGAACTGACCTGCGAGATGCATCCTCAAGCCAGTTTCTTCCCTCTAATGTCTGAAATTAGATATAGAAAGATACACGTAACTAGCAGCGATAACATGCACGTTCAGATTCAGATTTCCTGATCTAAAGACAAATATGAAAAACAAGGTAAGCTGCAATGCCAAGAGCAAGACATTTTAAATCATAATCCACTGCCTCCCTAAGATTTCAAGGGCCACTACCAAAGATGACTGGGAAAGAGATGGGAGGGAGAACAAATGGGAAAATTCCCAATAGTAAACTGGTCTCCACAGATTATACACAATTAATTAAAAGCCGGCTTTGGTGAAGTGAACAGAAGGCAAGGCTTGGAATCCAAAAGAAGTGTTAATCATGGCTCAGATACTTACTTGTCAGTGGCCGTAAGAGGTTATTTTACTCTTGCTGCCTTAGTGTCCTCATCCTTAAGGTGGGGCTAGGAATACCTACCTCGTAGCATAGTTGTGAAATAGTCTGTAGAAAGTTCCTGGAACACAGTACACCACTAATTAATGTGTTTGACCTTTCTTTCTCCATCTTTTCTTTTCGGTAATAATGCTTTCATTTTAAAAACATCTCACTGCTTTCAAAGCTCTTCTACACAGATTTTCTTAACTGATCTCACAGCCATATCTGATAGAAACACGAGCTCTATTTCACATATGAGAACCGGAGGCTCATTCTAGAACCCATACTAGATTCTAGTCACCGGCCTACTTCTCAGCCTGTGCTAATCCCACTAGATGGAATATAGCTGAAAATAGTGAACAGACTCGAAGATCAAAATACAATGATCGAAGGTTTTTAAAGCTATGAAGTCAGTAGACAAAGAATATTATGGAGACCCAGGTGATATGCATTTCAGTTTTCACTGCCTAGTTGGGACTATAGAGGGCTAGAAATAAATTTCTCATTAAGAATTATAGAATGCAAGCTATAGGTTTTAGCATGCTTTGTGGGGAGCTGTGGAATAATTAATTAAATATCCTTTCTCGTTTACAATTATTGTTTGCAGAAATCTACAGATAAAATACATACATCAATGTATAAGGCAGTTCTTAAAAGTTTTTGCTTGGCAAAGTTCATGTGAAATAGTAAGGCTGCATCGGTTTTAGCAACTTAGAAGATAATAAAGTAACTCATAGTATAGTTAAGTATACTGATAAAATATATTTTTCACTTTTTGTCTATTTTTCATCTTATTACTGTAACTAGCATACACCCTACCCCTAGAAGTCTTCATTTAAAAATGAAATTTTAGAACAACTTTATGAAAATCTCATAAAGGTGAGATAAAGGTGAAATAAAATGGTGAATAAAGTGAAATAAAAGCTTTATTTCACTCATAAAGGTGAAATAAAATGGTGAGACAAAAAGGCAATTTAAGAGCTCGACAAATTTTGGAAGAAAATACAAATAGAGCTTAGTATTTGAGAAGAGGACATACATAAAGCTTTCTAGTCAAGTTTTCCTTTTCTGACAGGAGAATGTGTGTTCTAGGTTCAAAAGAATAAAAGGCAGAGATAATGTGTCAACAAAGATGAAATCCGAAAGCAGAGAGAGCAGCAAAGTAGGATCAGTTCCGGGTAGCAGCAAGTTCATGTTTTATAGAAATAAAAGAGCCAATAATTCCTCGTCAATAATTCCTCGAAGCACCACGTGTGGACAGCCTGTCTGAGTTGCCATAATGGATACTGAACTATACCGACCAGATCCCCGATTCAAACTGACATAATCCTTTTCCAGCTGCTAGAAGCTTGGCTGATACAGGTATGTCCTTCCCAAGGAACTGCCTTTGGCCGAAGTGAGCTGCCTCACCCAAGTTTATGCTCCCCTTTCCTGGGGCAGCTGGTCCCCAGGGACTGAGGGATGCACGGTTATAAGGCCCAGCAGCCCCTTGCCTCACTGAGACAACTCTGAAGCCTGCCCTCTCACCCCAGCTCCAGAGCCCCTTATGTGACTGGCTGAAGCTTCTGTTCGACACACCACAGCCCAACTTCACTCTACCAATACTCCTTCCCTCAGCCCATCACCCATGTTGATCCTTGGAGCACTCACCAATGAACAACTAACCATAAATCTCCATTTCGGAGCAGTTTCCGGGGGACCCAGCCAGCGACACTTGGCTACAGAAAGCTCCTTAGGAAGTAGACTCTAATATGGGATTTTGGAGATAGACTGCCCATTGGCTACCTGGCAGTGAGGACCCCACCAAGGGCAGAAAGTGCAGAACTGATATCCTGACACACTGTAGGGGTCAACTGTCCAAGCGTTCAGCTGCTGTTGAAGTGGGACGGGATGATAGGAAAGGCAATGCACAGGCTCAGGCATCTGAGAGGTGCAGTGGGCATCACTGTTAACAGGACAATGGAATAGGGGAAACCTGATTAATCAGGGAGAAAGATTTGACTGCAGAAGTGCCTGGAGTTCAAGCCAACACTGAAGGGTGAGAGCGTGTGTGAGGGGGAGGAATGGTTACCAAAGAGCCTTCCCCCCAAAGGAAATGGCATCGACAGAACCTCTGATACAAAAAAGTGCCTGGTAAGGAGAGAAACTGAGAGTGAGGGTCAACTCTCTGGAGCGTGGAAATGAAACAGGGGAGGAAGTGTGCCTCATGATGCTGGAGGAATAGGCAGGGGCCAAATCACAGCAGGGTAGAGATTGTTATTGTTATCTGCACAGCCATGATGAATCAATGCAGGATTTGGAGCAAGAAAGCTACTGGATAAGATTTGCCTTAAGAAAGAGCTCTTAGGGGCGCCTGGGTGGCTCAGTGCGTTAAAGCCTCTGCCTTCGGCTCAGGTCATGATCTCAGGGTCCTGGGATCGAGCCCTGCATCGGGCTCTCTGCTCAGCAGGGAGCCTGCTTCCCCCTCTCTCTCTGCCTGCCTCTCTGCCTACTTGTGATCTCTCTCTCTCCCCTCCCCCCGTCAAATAAATAAATAAATAAATCTTTAAAAAAAAAAAAAGAGCTCTTAGGCTATCTCCGAACTGATGGAAGAGACCAAAAATGTACACAAGGAAAGCCTTTCTGCATTGCTCAGAACCAAAAATCGATGTTACATAGCAATAGTAAGTGATCCCACGTTGAAGAGGCCTGGACAGGTGAGTCTGTGCCCTCCTACCGGCTGTTGGAGTGGCCCACACTGGGAGGCGGTGACACTAGAGCCTTGTTTACTCACTAAGCTCCCAAACGCCCTCAACGCCGCCATCTTGGTGAAGGGAAGGCCAGTGGATCTCTGCTTACTGGCTGAATGTCTACAGAAGCAATCTGGACCATTTCCCTTTTGTTTAAGATTTTAATTTCTATTTGACTAGAATGTGGGCTCCACTGTTAACAGGGACTTTATCTGTTGCGTCACTGCTCTGTCCCCAGCTCTTAAAAAAAGAGTGCTCAGTACTTAAAGGTGGTACTCAGTCAATAGTTGTTGAAAATTGGATAAATGACTTTTAATGAGAGTGTAGAAAATTCCTACATCTATCTCTTGATATGAATGATAAATGTGAGCACAGGCTTAAAGGGGCGGGAGAGAAGGACTGGGGAAGCAGACTGTCGCAACTTGCCTACTTTATTATATTTATAGGTGTGGATAAGTATGGAAGGCAAACAGGTAATGCCTGTAGGTTGAAAATCTCAATGGGACTGGCTGAAGATACACTTGTGAGTCAAGCTGTAACCTCGTGCTGTGAAGAAGTTCTTTCACCGTGAGACCAGCCATCATGTTTTGACATAAACTGGTCATTCCGCCATGCTTTTCATTTCCTGTTTTGTTTCGTTTTCACGGAAGGATTTTAGTGTTATCTTTGAAGGTAATCTCACCTCGCTGTGAAACCCAAAGGATGTCCAGTCCTTGCTTCCAAGACTAGGCCTGTAGAAGGGTCCATCACTCTTGACTGCAAGATAAAACGGCAGCTCTGTTCCTTCTGGCAGCTGTGTCTTCTCCTGAGTGTTGTTTCAGGGCTGAGCCTGAGGCTGAGCTTGGCACTTGAGATCACTCCTGCCATCTAAACCTTTCTGTGCAGCTCAGAACTGAAAATCAATTTTATGTAGGAACAGTAAGTGGTCCCATATTGAGAAGGCCCGTACAGGTGAGTCTACGCCCTCTGTCCTGGTTGTAAACTAGGATATGGCATATTCATACATGGAGACTGGCTAGGACACCCAGACTCAGGAGCGTGAGAGAAGAGTGACATCCAGTGGCGAGTGAGCTGGGTGCATTTCTGACGTGCGATGCACGCAGACCGTGAAGGATGAAGCTCACTATTTGCTCTAGATGCTGACTTCTGCTTTGTGCTTCCAACCTGGGAACCCTGGGACACTTCAGGGAGATTCTGATGGCAGACGAACCAGGTTCTACCAGTAATATTTATCCTTCCATATTTCTGGGTTTTTCTTTCAGAGTAATCATTCCTCTCTCTCCGGAGCTGCCATGTTTTAAATTGCATCAGAAATCTAATAACTGTTCATGTTCGACACTTGAGAAAACATAAAATTCCAAAATTACATTTGTTCGTAGTTTTGAAAATAAGATTTGTGCACCCACTGGGTACCAAGCAGTGAGCGAAAGAATAATTATTACCTTCTAGGTGGTTATGTTCTTACCGGGGAAAACAGACAGAAACGTACATAAACTGTGCATACACACACACAGACATGTCCAGTCACGGTAAAAAAAAAATGCTAAAAAAAAAATAAAAAAGAAAGAAAGAAACAAGGTAAAAACATAGAATCTGACAAGGAGATTGGTGCTATTTGGGATGGTGACCGTACAAGGTCTCTCTGAGCACATTTGAGCAGCAAACTGAAATGAAGGGTCAGATAATTGTGTATATCAGAGGAAGTGCATTCTAAACATAGGAAAAAAGCAAGTGATAAAAATGACTGTCATATGAAATCAAGACTTTAGAGAAAATTAAAAATGAGATCATCAGTGTCAAAATAAAAATAATTATACATAAAAGCCTAAGCTATGAGCCTAAGCTCGACTTTCATACTTTAGATGGAAGAGTGCAAAAGTTAATTATAGTCAAGCTTTGAATTAGGAATCCAGGTTAAAATAAAACAGTGTCCTAAAACAACAAAATGCCACTACTTACCAACAATTTATTTCAATGAAAAGGCAAAGGGTTGGAAATGTAGATAGACACCTGCTTCCTTCAGTCCCCTTCCTACCCAAGTACACTCAAAAGGAACATAACACTGGCCACCCAGTGGTAGTTAAGGGCACTACCTCTGTCTCTGTCTGTCTCGCTCTCTCACGCCCGCGCGCGCGCACACACACACACAATGGAAAAAGTTTCACATTCATCATGGTATATAGTAAAGATACAACTTTGGGAAAGATAACTTGTTTCTTTTCCCTCTTTTTTGAGGTGCGATATACACATATCTTTAAGGGTAAAACTGGCTTAATTTTTACATCTGTTACGTACATATAAATTTTACTACCACCCAGATTAATATGTAAAACATTCCCAGCTCCTCAGACTCTTTTGCCCTCCTTCCCACAACCCCCAAAAGGTAATCATTGTTCTGACTCTGTCACTATGAAATAATTTAGTTTAGTCTGTTCTTTGAACTTCTAAATGAAATCACAGAGTATATATTCTTTCTATGTCTGGGTTGATTTGTTCAACATCACACGGTCAGATTCATTCATGTTGCTATATGTAGCAATAATCCGATTTCATTGCTGTCTAGTATTCTAGTATAAATGTATACACATACAGTTGATATGGTGCACTGTGGAGAAACTTTCCGGTTATTTCTTGTTTGGGGTTATTATGAATAAATCTGTTATTAGCATTTTTGTACTTGTCTTTTGGCAAAAAATAAGCATTCATCTTCGCTGAGTATGTCTCCAGGATCAAAATTACTGATTCGTAAACTGGGCCCGGCTACATAATTTGCAGGGCCCCGTGCAAAATGAAAATGCAAGTCCTCCTGCTTAAAAAGTAAGGTAAAAGTGCCACCCCCATACTAAAATACAAAACCCTTTCCTTTTTTCCATGATATCTCTCAACTTGTCATAGTGTTCTTTTATTTGCTATTCAATGTCACTTTAAAGAAAAATTAAAATATTTGGATATTAGCATGAATTTCACCATTCACCTTTATATTGTGCATTGACAAGTTTGTTTGGGTTTTTTTTTAAGATTCATTTATTTATTATTTGAGAGGCAGAAGGGGCAGAAGAAAGAGAATCTCAAGCAGAGATTCCAGGCCACCACCCTTGACCTGAGCCGAAACCAAGAGTCAAGTGTTCAACCAATGAGCCACCCAGGCCCCGGGCGGTTTTAAATGCAAACGTAAGGGCAAGGACTTCAATTACACAATTTGCATTTCGTAGCTTATACATGCATATGGTTCCATTCTTTTTTTTTAAGGTTTATTTACTTATTCATCTGACAGGGTGGGGGGGCAGAGAGAAAGGATCTCAAGCCAGCTCCCTGCTCAGCAGGCCCCCAAGGTGGACTGGTTGGGCTCCATCCCGAGATCCCAACCTGAGCCAAAGTCAAGAGTCCGCACTCAACCCACCGAGCCCCCCAGGCGCCCCATGGATTCCTTTCTTAACAAAACAGTGAAAATACTGCATTGAACTAAATCAAATATTTTTATTTTGTTTCTTGGTACATGCACATTATACCAACGCTTCCTACCCTCAGCTCACCAATGAGAAAGAAGGACTGAAAGGAAAAAGAACTGTAAGTAGCCCTCTCTTTTCCTTTCCTTCCACGTTCTCATTTTGAGCATAGGTGTTTGCCTAAGGCAGGGAAGTTACATAAGTAAGAAATGATAGGATAGGATTCTTTGGGCTTTCACGTTTCCTAAAACAGCACTGCCTTCTTTCTCCATTCAATGCAAGTTCTCGTTCGAGTGGAACCGGGGCTGCTCAGCGATGTCGCAGCCCCCACGCACCTTGTACTCCTCTGAGCCTCACTGACCCCTGGCGCGGGAGCTGGCACAGAACTTGGTGCTGCGGGCATGGCGCGTGCTGTACGGGAATGGGGCGGCAGAGAACAGCGGCAGGCACACAAGTAGCTCCCGGCTCCCTGCTCAGGCCCCTGCTCCATGCTCTCAACAAGACTGCACTTACAAAAAAACATGTTTAAAGGGAAAATCACTAAGAACGTCAAGATGTGGCCAGCCGGGCATAACCCATGCACAGAGCCCTGCTGAGTTTCGGGCCCTCGGTGACCGATGACACAGGTCATCTCTCCCTGAATCGGGCCCTGCTTGGAAGCAGTTTTGTTAAACCGTTTTCCAAGGCAGCTTTCCCCGACTAACACTCCCGCAGGCAATATATGACAGTTCTGGTGGCCCGGAACTCCTCACCGACACTTGGTATCATTTTACCGTCATATTGGGAGTGGATTAGTAGCTCATGGTGGTTTGAGTTTGCGTTTCCCTGATGGCTGATGATGCAGATGTGGGGAGGCCTGTCCTCCACTTGGATAGCTCCTTTTGCTAACCTACCTGTTAGAACTTTTGCCCCTTTTTATATTGGGTTGTCGATCTTTTTCTCATTGGTTTGTAGGGGTTATTCATATTTTCTGCATTCTTTCCATGTGCATATATATTGCAAATATCTTCTCCTTTGTACTCTTTCACTCTCTTAATGGCGTTTTTCAATAAACAGCCGTTCATTTTAATGAATTCTAATATATCCATTTATAGCTTTATAGTAAGCTTTGCTCTCTTGGTCTCAGCTGTCCAATTTCGTTCTTCTTCACTATTATCATGGCCATTCCTTTTGAAATAAAAACTCTGCAATGCCCTATGTGCCGACCTGGCATTTTCAAAAGTCTTCAGATCTAAATTCTTTAAATTTAAAGTTCCCGGCAGAGGGAACTATGTTGTAGCATAGAGTAAAACCAGACTACCTCTGGATTTGGACCAACACAAATTATTAATGTTGTGCTTTGTCTTTCCATACCAGAAAAGAGGAGTCTTTAGTTTCTTTTCACATACTCTGGCTAATTAGCATTCCCACCAGGTACAACCATCAGCTGACTTATTATACCAACAGTTGTTGCACTGAGAACTTTCTGGTGATCAGGAATGCCAAGGTCATTCAGTATTTGTAAGGATTTGTAAGGATTTTCATCTTCTTTATTGCCACCATTCCTTATGGTTCTAGTTAACTTCTGTGGCAGTTTATAAATCCTTCCAGAAGCCATTGTTCCTGCCAGAGTACTGTTCCGTTTTCCAGAGTACTGTTCCATTTTCCACAGTAATTCTGAAACTCAAAATAGAAAGGACCAAAACAATATCACAAATCCCTTAATTAAAAATATTCTTTGAAATTAACTGAAAATTGCCCAGTATCCAGAAATATGTATATATCCAGAACATATATATATAACATAATATTCTGCATAATATATGTGATATATGGTGAACGTACAGTCTTCCAATTTGTAGCTTGTCTCTTAACTCTGTTTTGTTGTCTTTCGATGAGTAGAAAATCTTAATTTCCATGTAGTCAGACATCAATCTATTTTATTTATGGCTAGTGATTTTTATGCCTAAGAAATGCTTTCCTACCCAAAGTTCATACAGATAGTCTACCACATTGTCTTCTAAAATTTTCCTGGCTTTGCCTTCAAAATTAGCTCTTGGATTGGATTGCTAGGGTTGCCATAAAAAAAGGTGGCCTAAATGACATCAATTGTCGTCTCACAGTTCTGGAGGCTAAAAATCCGAAATCGAGGTATTGGCAGGGTTTGTTCCTTCTGAAACCTGAGAGAGGGAATCTGTTCTGGGCCTCTCTCCTGGACTTCTGGTAGCTTACCAGTAACCGTTGGTGTTTCTGGGCTTGTAGCGGCATGACCCCAATTTGTGCCTTTATGTTCACATGGCATTCTCTCTGTGTGCATTTTTGTGTCCAAAATTCTTTTTATAAAGACACCATTTATATTGGATTAAAGGCCCATTCTACTCCTGTGTGACCTCATCTGAACTTAACTTCTCTGAGAACTGGGAAGAAGACATCATTTAACCCATAACAGCCCTGTAATCTGCCTCAAATTATGTTTGTATGTGATGTGGCAAAAGGTAAACACCCAATTTTCCCAGAAGCATTCACGGAAAATCCCATTCTTTCCCTACTCATCTAAAATACCCTCTTTTTCGTTTATCGAATGTCTGTAAATGTTGGATGCTATATACTGTTTCATTGATCTTTTTTTTTTATTTTATTTTATTTTATTTTTCAGTGCTCCAAGATTCATTGTTTATGCACCGCACCCAGTGTTCCATGCAATACGTGACCTCCTCAATACCCACCACCAGGCTCACCCAACCCCCCACCCCCCTCCCCTCCAAAACCCTCAGTTTGTTTCTCAGAGTCCACAGTCTCTCATGGTTCATCTCCCCCTCCGATTTCACCCAATTCACTTTTCCTTTCCTTCTCCTAATGTCCTCCATGTTATTCCTTATGCTCCACACGTAAGTGAAACCCTATGATAATCATCGATCCTTTTATTCTACTACATGGCCTTACTGCACCTTTATAATAACTCCTAAAATGTGGAAGGGAAAGTCCTCCCATCTGAACTTTTTATTATTTTTTATTTTTAAAAAATATTTTATTTATTTATTTTAGAGGTGGGGGGGCACACAAGCCGGCGGGGGGTGGCAGGCGGTGGGCGGTGGTGAGGAGCAGAGGGAAAGGGACAAGCAGACTCCATGCTGAGCACAGAGCCTGACGTTGGTCTCAATCCCATAACCCTGAGATTGTGGCCTGAGACAAAATCAAGAGTTGGCCACTTAACCAACTGAGCCACCCAATCCCCCCATCTGAACTTTTTAAAAGGTGTCTTATTTATTTCTGGACCTTAGAAATTACACATGAATTTTATAATCACCTTGTCAAGAATTTTATAATCACCTTTCACAAAAATCTGTTAAAATTTTCACTGGAATTATATTTTTTTTCTAAAATATTTTTCTTCTCTCTCTCTTTTTAAAAAGATTTTATTCACTTATTTGACAGAGAGAGAGAGCACAAGCTGGGACAGCAGCAAGCAGAGGCAGAAGCAGTCTCCTCACTGAGCAAGGAGCCTGATGCGGGGCTCTATCCCAGGGCCCTGGGGTCACGACCGGAGCTGAAGGCAGATGCTTAACTGCTGAGCCACCCAGGCGCCCCATTACTGGAATTGTATTATATCTATTACCTAATTTTAACAGATACTGACTTCTCAATCCATAACTACAATCCATATTTCCCCATTAAAAAAAATATTTTTCAATGTCATTTGCTGCAGTGCGATACATTTTCCCATAAAGGTTTCGTATGTCCTAGGCATCTTTCATGCTACTACAAACGATTCTTTTATTTCATTTTCTACTAGTTTAATATTGGTGTGTAGACATGCAATTATGCTTTGGAGATTGAATTCATGTCCAGAAGCCCTGCTAAACTCTCATATTAATATTTTAAATTTATCCATAGATGTTTTTTCACGCTACAGGATACCTGGGCAATACTCCTTAAGACTATCAATGTCATGAAAGATACAGAAAAATTGAGAAAATGTCACAGACCAGAGGAGACTAAGGAGACATGGGAACGACAGGCAATGTGGTATCCTAGACTAAATCCTGGAACAGAAATGGAAAAACTAGAGAAATCTGAATAAAGTCTGAAGTTTACTTAATAATATGTCAATGTTAACTTGCCTAATTTAGAAAATTTACCGTGTTAATGGAACTGAGTATGCAGAAATTCTCTGCCCTGCCTTTGCAATTTTCTGTACAAAAGTACACAAATTAAAAAAAAGTTTATTTTTTTTAATTTGTGGTATTGGTGCAAAAATAAACAAAAGGACCAAGGAGAAGAATGAGATCGAGAAATAGACCCATGCGTCTATGCCCAATAGATTTCTAAAAAGTGCTAACACAATTTCATGTAGACTGAAAATCTTTCCAATAAATGGCGCAGAAACATCAGGACAGCTGCCTGAAAAAAAGAATTCATCTCTACTTTTTCCTCATACCAGACATCAAAATTAACATACAGTGTCTTACAGATTTAATTGTAAAAGGTAGAACTATAAAATTTCTAGAAGAAAACATTTTCAACTTTGGAATACATGAACATTTCTGAAGATGAGACATCAAAACACAGCCATCAAGGGGGAAAAATGGAAAAAAAATAGATTTTATCAAAATTAAAAACTTTTGCTCTTGTAGACATCATTGTAAAAATTAAAGGGCAAGCCATGAACTGGGAGAAAATATTTGCAACATGTACATCTGACAAAGTATTTGTATCCAGAATACATAAAGGACTCTTACAACTCAATAACAAGCAATAACCCAAATGTCCATCAACAGGAGAGTGGATAAATCAAAGGTAATATACGTTCATATAATGGAATGTCAAGGAAACAATGCTCCATGAATATTTTCATGTTTCTGGACAGTCTGTCTTCTTAAGCAAAGGAAATTGGCACATAATAGAATATCTCCTTTTTTTCCTCTTCCCTGACTTATCTGCCCCTCACATTGCAAGGGCGTTAGACCTGGAGCCCTATGTTCTCATTCAAAAGATAATAAAACTTACCTCTCCCAGGGGGCGCCTGGGTAGGTCAGTCCTTAAGTGACTGCCTTCGGCTCAGGTCATGATCCCAGAGTCCTGGGATCGAGCACCACATCGGGCTCCCTGCTCAGTGGGAAGCCTGCTTCTCCCTCTCCCGCTCCCCCTGCTTGTGTTCCCTCTCTCGCTGTCTCTCTCTGTCAAATAATAAATAAAATCTTTAAGAAAAAAAAACTTACCTCGCCCAGAGCCAAGTGTTTGCAGTCCAGGGTAGGGACTTTCCCCTTTGCCTTCCTGAGAGCATTCATTTAGTTTCCAAAGTATTTGTTTGCATTAGAGAGATAGAGCTGCTCTCCTCTCTCAGAAAGATAGAGCAGCAGCTAAGCAGTGTGTAGCCTATCTAAACTTCTAGATTCATAATTTTGGGTTTCCTCTCCTGCGGTGCATGCACAGGATTCACCGGGCTCTCATCACATCACCCCCAAAAGAGAGAGGAGAATGGAAGCCAGGGAATGGATGCAGTTATTGCTGTGGGTAATCCTAAGAATCTGATCTCTGCCCTGGAAACCTCATATTTGCTTTTGATATAAAAATGAACAGGTAATAAAAACTTATCATGCAACACTCCTAGCGATAATAATAATAAAAAAAAAAGGTAAAAACTACTCATCCATAGAACAACATGAATGAACCTCAAAGATATCATTATATTGAAAAGAAGAAGCTAGACACAGAAGAATATCTATGGTATAGTTCCCCCAATAGGAAGGTCCAGAAGGGTCAGAACTAATCAGATGGTAATGAAAGTCAAAACAGTGAGTTCTTACGTTCGAGGTATATGAGAAGAAGCATGAAGGAATCTTCTAGAGTGCTGGCAATATTCTATATTTTGATCTGAGGCTGGTAACATGGTTGTGTATATATGAAAAAAGTTAAGATTAGTGTGCTTTAGGCACCTTGTTTTGTGTATGTTATGACTTAATTTAAAAAAAAAAAAAGCCTTTAAAAAAAGTCATCCAGTTGTTTTGTGGGAATTCACAAGAGATTCTAAAATTTATATGGAAATACAAAGGACAAAATTAGCCAAGGTGCTCAAATAAAAACAAAGTAGAGGGACTTGGTCTACCAGCAAAAAGAAAGGAATTAAAGTAGTGTGAGTTTTGGCAAAATAATAGACAAAGAGACCAATGGAACAGAGCATAGTCTAAAGCAGACCCATTAATGAATGACATTTAGTTGATGAAGAAGATGGAACTTTAGGGAAAAGATGATTTTTTCAGTAAACAGTGCTGAGTCAGTCAGACTTACATAAAAAATAACGTTTGAACTCCAAGTTTAATTCATATAAAAGTCAATTCAAGGCAGATCATAATTTTACATGTGAAAAATAAAGCAAAAAAGTTTTCAGAAAAGAACTTAGAAGAATATCTTCATGATCTTAGGGTGGGATAACATTTTTTTAACAGGACACAGCAAAACAATGACCATAAGAGAAATAATTGGTAAATTAAACTATATTACATTTAGGAACTTCTTTTATTACTCTATTGAGAGCAGAAAGGTGAGCCACAATAAAGGGAGAAATATTGGCAACATACAAACTGCCAACGGCTTCACATTCAGCATATGTAACAAATTTCTTTAAACAGAAATAAAATAGAAAGACGATCTAAGAGAAAAAAAATAGGCAAGAAATGGGAGCAGATCCTTGACACAAGGGTATATCCAAATGGCTAATAAACTTATGAAAAAGTTCTCAATGTCATTGCAGCTGATGGGAACGTAAATTGTTATAACCACTTTGGAAAACAGGTTTGGCATTATTTACTTAAGCAAAAATATGTCTGTCCTATGACCCAGTAATTACACTTCTGGGTATGTACCTGGCAGAAATATGTGTACCTAGGCCAGAGACATGAACTAGAATGTTCCAAGAAGCACCATTGCTCATAACTGCAAACTGGAAACAATCTAAATGTCATCAAAATAGAATGTATAAATAAATTATAGCATAGTCACATAATGGATAACTTTACAGAGTTGCACTGAATCTACAGGCAGTAACACAGATGATTCCTAGCATAACGTTGAGTAAGAGAAGTCAGATACAATGAAATACACACTGAATGATTGATTTTGGGGAGAAGGAAAGGGGCAAGAGGACAGCCCCCATAGGATTAGCATTGTTCTATTTCTTGACTTGGTTTGCCAACGCATTCCCCTAGTGATAACTCACTGAGCTGTAACATCTGTCTTGGTGCATTTTTCTGTATGTATATTATACTTAACAATTTAAAAAAAATTTAAATGCATGGACCACTTTTCAAAAACATTTCTGGAAGAGTTGGAAAAAGGTCTGATGAGATAGGATTCCATAAAATTTTATCTATTTGATATTATTTAGATTTGAGCAGACAGCATAATGTAAACACTGTTAGTGGTCCCAAATATCCACAATGAATGGCAGGGTAGACTAAAAGGATTTCAGAAATCTCCTAAAACTGGATGCTTATTACCTCCAGGACTCTTTCCTTTCCTCCTTTTTCTCCAACCATCATCTGCCCTCTAATCTTCGGGTTTACTTTTGGAAGCTTAGTATATTCTGAACCTGCCCCTGACTATATCTGTGTGTCCAGGAATGGGCATCGGTTCTCATTCACATGTAGTTTACAATATGGAAATCACACCAACGTTGCATCTTTCATAAATTAATAAGTATACATCTTCATATGTGTGTTATTTTGCAGTTCACCCCATTAATGTATTTGCTTTATTTTTTCTTAAGTGCAGAGATATATAAGGAAGTCATTATGAACCCTTTGGAATCAGATTAACCAGGCTTCGGATCCCAGTTCTGGCACTTATTAAGTGAACAACCTGACCTACCATGTTTCCTCATTTTGTCATTTTGTCATTCGGGAGGATGCGACTAACTGACAGAACTGTTTTAAGGGCCTAAGAAGGTGGTAAATGTAAAATTCTTAGCATAATACCTGGATCCAAGTAAGAATTCAGTAACCTCACATGATGGTGATGATGGTGATGATCATGAAGATGTATCATTCCTGGAAACTATTAGGAGTTCAACTGGAATAGGAAAAGCTTGTATTTTTTATTTGTAGTATTAGGGCTGGGGTTGAGGGTAGAAGGTATTGGCTTACAGCCTTGCTGATCAAAAAGCTCAAAACCCATACAACAGATCCCACAAAATTAAGATCTCAGCAGGTGGTAAATCACGGCAGGAAGGGTTGTCATCTAGACATTTCTCCAAAGAAGACGTACAGATGGCCAACAGACACATGAAAAGATGTTCAATATTAACTGTCATCAGGGAAGTGCCTACCAAAACTACAATGAGATATCACCTCGTACCTGTCAGAACGGCTAAGATTAAAAACACAAGAAACAACAAGTGTTGATGAGGAGGTGGAGAAAAAGGAACACTTGTGCTCTGTTGGTGGGAATGCAAACTGGTGCAGCTGCTGTGGAAAACAGTATGGAGGTTCCTCAAAAGGTTAAAAATAGAACTGCCCTACAATCCAATAATCACGCCACTGGGTATTTGCCAAAAAATACAAAAACGCTAATTAACAGGGATCCAGGCACCTCTGTGTTTATAGCAGTATTGTTTACAAGAGCCAAATTATAGAAACAGCCCAAGTGTCCATGGATAAATGAATAGGTAAAGAAGATGTGGTGTATATAAATACAATGGAATATTATTCAGGCATAAAAAGAATGAAATCTTGCCATTTGCAATAACATGGACGGATCTAAAGGGTATAATGCTAAGTGAAAGAAGTCAGTCAGAGAAAGACAAGTACCACAGGATTTCACTCATATATGGAACTTAAGAAATAAAACAAATGAGCAAAGCAAGAGGGACAAGCCGTGAAACAGACTCTTAACTATAGAGAACAAACTGGTGGTTACCAGAGAGGAGGTGGGTGGGGGACGGGCGAGAGAGGTGAAGGGGATTAAGAGTACACTTACCCTGATGAGCCCTGAGTAATGCACAGAATTGTTGACTCACTGTATTGTACACCTGAAACTAACAAATCACTGTATATTACCTATACTGGAATTAAAATTAAAAACTTTTTTAAAAAGATTTTATTTATTTATTTGACAGAGAGAGAGAGAGAGCACAAGCAGGGGCAGCAGCAGAGAGAGAAGGCTCAGCGGGGAGCCTGACGCCCGGTCAATCCCAGGACCCTGGGATCATGACCTGAGCAGAAGGCAGACACTTAAGCGACTGAGCCACCCAGGCACCCCAAAATTAAAAACTTAATAGAAAAATAAAGCACCAATCAGGAAAGAAAGAAAGAAAGAAAGAAAGAAAGAGAAAAAGAAAGGAAGGTTGTAATCTTTATGACAGAAGAAAACATTAGTTTGAATGTGTTGAGTCATTTCAAAAATCTTCTGAAGGATATACTAGGATTTATTTTGACTGGGAGGGAACCAGACTGCCTCTTCCTGAAGTTCACAGGGTGGGTAAGGTGGTAGAATTTAAAGGTACAAAGGAAACTCCCTAAGGTGAGTTCCAGGTCACAGGTAAAAACAAAGAAGTCATGACTACACTCTTGAATTTAATGCATGTGAAACATCAACTGAACACTTAGCAATGTTTTAGGTCCCACTCATCCTACAAGAACCACAGACATCTGTTGAGGAGAGAAAGGTGAATTTGTTACCAGGTGTGAGAGCGGTGAAATTCTGACGTGCTGTCTGACAAGTGCAAAGGGGAACTTGAGGAGGACAGAGGGAAGACGTGCGTACAGAAGGAACAGAACTGTTACTGCCCAAGTTAAGAAGGGTAGGGGGATAAGGGAGGGGGGAGGGCTATGAACCTGTCTGTTTTAGCCCCTTTGGGGCCAGGAATGATTCCTATTTGAATAGAAACGCAAATAAGTCCTAAAGTTTAGATACCAAAAATAATTGGCCCCAATACTTTTGTGGCAAATATATGCCACATTTAACCCACTCGATTTAAAACGGTACGGATGAAAGCCTACTAATAAAATTTAGTCTGTAAAAACAACAGTAACTCACCCCAATGCTGATGATCTAACATAGAGACCTTCCTAAAATGTTCAGTCCTTCCTAAAATGTTCAGTCCTTCCTAAGGCTTACTGAATCAGTGAGACCCCAGCCGGGAAAACAGTGGAAGTAACTACCAGAAGCAGCGCTCGGCCCCCAGGGCCCAAAGACCAAGGGAAAGATATGGGGGTTCTATCCTGGCAGAGGAACCCAGGAAGCTGGAACTCTGGCCTCTGAGAACGGGCCCGGCCAGCCCACTGCTGGTGTCTCTGAGGGGGCGCGGCGAAGCTGATTCTGGGAGTATGGAACCAGCTACACCTGCCAGGGTGAGGGGACACTGTGGGGCACCGCTATGGAAAACAGCAAAGAGGAAACCCAGTCCCCTCGCTTCTCCTCCAGCTGTCAGCACTCATCCAGCGCCCCCTATTGTTGGAACCTAAGGGACCCGGCTGACAAATGTTCGCAGAGTCCTAGGGTCTGCGTCCCAACACGGAGCCCCGCCAGAGGGACAACCCGAGCTGGATTTATTCTGTTTCCAAGTCTTTCTGTGGAGAAGGAAGTAACATACTTAGGGACTCTTGAAAATCCTGCCCGTCCTCTCACTCCCTCCCAGCAAAAAGACTTCTTTCTTTTCAATTACTTTAGATTCTGCTTTGTAAGATGAAGGTAGTTGATCTAAGTTCAGGGATCTAATTGTGTACCCTTGAGTCATCTGTGAGGAAAAGAGGGAACACACCCGAGGTGAATTGTTTGTTTCTCTATTTTAAGGCGGCGCCCAGCCTTTAGAACTCTCTCTCAAGGACCAGGGCTGAGACTGGCTCTCAGGTTTTCTTTTTTTTTCTCCAGGTTTTCTTTATACCGTTTTAATGATTTCAACACATTTCTTCCCTTCCACTCCCCCCACCCCCACCCCGGTCCCGTTATGAAGAGCCTGGAACCTAGAAGGGGGCGGGTGTGGAAGTCCGCAGGCCCCTGCTCCCAACCCCGGGGGATTTCATTCAAGCAGATACCTCAACTTTATGAGTTTCCCTTTTCTCTTCTGTGCAATGGGACAGTACCCGGTTGCAGGGGGCGAAGATTGCATGAAATCAAACAATGCATGGCAGAGTGCCTGGCAGTATGTTGAGAAAGAACTATCTGTCTCATTCTTCGGCACTAAACTCTGACCTTTCAAAATTTAGAGGAGCGACTTTCAGGCCTGAATACCAGACTCACTTTTCTGTGTGCTCACCTCACTCTCTCCTCCCCGGAGTGAGGTTTTTACCTGCACCGGTGACCTTGCAGGTGGGGGCCGTGGACACTCGCTCAGACTCTCGGAACTGCATGGCTGGGGAGCAGAAATCGCGGGGTCCCTCCCCTGGCGCTGGCATCCCGCAGGGCTGCCCCCGGACGCGGGTGGGGCGCAGCCGGGGTACCGCCTCCCTGGGCTCCGGCCGCGGAGAGAGCGCCGCGCGCCGCCCCAGCAGAGGGCCGAGGGCGCCGAGGAAGGCCGGGCTCGAGGGGGCGGGCCGCTGCGGGCTGCCCGCCGAGATGTGACCCGGCCCCGCGGCCCATGCGGGCCCGCCGACCCCCGGCGGGAGGGGCGGCCGGAGGGGTCCAGGCGCCCGGCCGCCAGGCCCTGCTGCTGCTGCTGCCGCCGCCGCTGCTGCTGCTGCTGCTGCTCGCGGCCGCACCGTCGGGACGCGCAGGTAGGTGGTTGGCGGCCGGGCCGCCTGGTGCAGGACGGGGACGGGGACGGGCCCGGCCCGCCGACTACCCAGCGCCGCCCGGGTCTGTCCGCCCGCGGGTTTGGCGTTCGCGCGCGCGGAGCGGGAGGTGCGGGGATCCGCGCTGGGAGCCCCGCGGAGAAACTCCCCGCCGCCCCCCGCGCGCCTGCTGCTGCGTCAAGTTTGCGGGACTGGGAGCTTCACTCCTCCCCCGGCGGGCGTGCAGTGAGGTGGAGGAAGTGTGGCAGTGCTCGGAACTTGCGGTTGGCGACGGTGACCGTGCGCGGCGCCCTCGGCCACAAGGCGCGCCGCCCTTTAACAGGGACCAACCCAGGGGCTGGCGGTGACGGTTGCGCTTGCTTGAAATTACCGACTCCCGGGAAGGCTCTGCTCGGAAAGAACAGGGTCTAGAAAGAGGCAGCATTTCTAAAATAAGATCGACTCTCTTGAGCACGTCATTGTTTTTCCTTTGCAGTTAGGACCGTGTACAGATATGTGCGCTTTGATTTTTACTTTTAACTTTTATATTAAAAGTAAACTTTTAACTGATTTATGACATCAGGTAACTGAAATTTGCTTTGCTGTGTTGTTAAGTTTAAATTTTACCAACTGGAATCCAGTAAGCCAGGATGATTCATTAACCTGATTTCTTTTTTTCTTCTGGTATATGAGAAAAAGACTTTTTTTTAAAACAAGATGTCGAGGATTTTTTTTAAAAAAAATTAAAACCAGCAAAGCTTCTCAGAATACTGTACTTTGCAGGAACGCGGTTCAGGCTTTTATGACTTTTCACCCAGAGCTGAACAACAGTGAATGCAGAAGGAAAGTTGCCCTCGAAAGTGCACTGTTCTTAGTAGTCCAAGAAAAAAGGGTTTAAATTCGATACAGTTGTTATGCAAGTAACCCCAGTGTCCACAATAGATGAATGGATAAAGAAGACGTGATACACACAAATACCATATATGGGAGTATTACTCAGCCATAGAAAAGAATGGGATCTTGCCATCAGCAACAACATGGGTGAACCTAGAGAGTATTAGGCTAAGTGAAATAAGTCAGGCAGAAACAGACAAATACCATATGATTTCACGTATGTGTGGAATCTAAGAAACAAAATAAATGAAAAAACAAACAAAAAGCAGAAACAGGCCAGTAAATAGTGAAACCAAATTGATGATTCACAGAGGGAAGGAGGGAGGGGTGGGAAATGGGCAACATGTGTGAAGAGGAGTGGGAGAGGCAGCTCCCAGCTATGGAATGAGTAAGTCCTGGGGGTAAAAGGTACAGCACAGGGACTATAGTCAGCGGTATTATAATAGTGTTGTATAGCGATAGTAGCTATACATGTGAGCAGAGCAAAACTGTACTTGTGGATCCCTGTGTTGTACACCTGAAACTAATGTAACATCGTGTGTCAACTACGCTTCGATAGGAAGGAATCAGAGAGGGAGACAAACCATGAGAGACTCTGAACTCTGGGAACCAAACTGCGGGTTACAGAAGGGATGGGGACAGAGGATGGGATAACCAGGTGATGGGCATTAAGGAGGGCACGTATGGTGATGAGCACTGGGTGTTATATGCAACTAATGAATCGTTGAACACTACATCAAAAACTAATGATGTACTATATGCTGGCTGAACATAATAAAAAAATTTTTAAATAAATAAAAAGATAAAACACAGTAATAATAAATTCAATACAGTCACAAAGGTTAAGAAGTGTGCATATAGATGTTGGAGAGATTTTGGAACAATAGATATTATACCCCAAAAATGTTTCTCTTCTAAATCCTACATTTATTAAAAATTATAGTTTTTTAATTTTGTACTTATAAATATATTTATAATATGTTATTATATGATTTTATAGTTATTTCCTACATATGCTGAGTGGGAAGAGACTACTCTTGACTTATGCAAATATTGAGCCTTCACCTAACAGATAGGAATTTGTTTGTTTCTATATTTAATCAAAGAGAGAAATAAAGCTTGCTCCATAATTGGGTTAGGGGGCTGACATTAGAAAGTAGTAATATTCTTGGCATCAAAGCAAAACTTGGGAGATAAAAACAGAAGAAACTCTTTTCTGATCCACAAGACCCAGGTACTTTCTTAGCTCTTCTTAAAGCATTGCTGTTTTCTTCTGGGTCTTCAGGCGACCTAAAGACTGCTGGAAAAACCAGGTTAGAAGCTACCTGGAATACCATACTTACCTCTTAATAGAGAGTGATTTCTGTCCTGATGGGTCAGCCACAATATCTGCTACACAATGTGGGCTTTCTAAGAGTTAGCTGACATTACCACTCTTGGGTAGGGGAATACTTTAATTTTTTTAATGTTTTAGCACAAATATTCAGTCATCCAACTCAGTATTTGGATCAGGCTGTATAAACCAAACATTCAAAGAGAAAGAAAAAAAAAAAACTCAATGTAGCATCAACATTCTAGGAAAATACTGATATTTAATTTCAGGTAAGCTTTTAACGGAATTCAGAACATCTGTGATGTTCCCTCAAGACAGGCATGACATCCACGTTCACTTTCATTCTCTAAATTCTCCAAGGACAGAAGTTTCACCAGCGAGTTTATCCTTGTTGCATATCAAACTCTGTCCTGTTGGCCCATTCCCATGTTTATTCTTCAGTGAAGATAAGGAACTGTGGTCAGCATTATATAAACAAGCATCTGAAGCCAATAAGAGAAAGTGGGAGAAGATGACTTCCCAAGGTCATGTATCTCCTCTCCTCAAGCTTTTCAGAAGTATCCATTGCCATAGAATAATTCTGAACTCGCCTGCAAGGTTTTTTGTGGACCACTCCTCCCTGTCGCTCAGCCTTACCTCACACCACTTACTTCCTACACTCTTCTTTTTCCAGTTCGTATAGTGAGCCAAACCACTTTCCATCTCAGAGACTTCATACTTGTAGTTCCCTCTGCTAGAGCGTTTCTACCCACTCTACCCCCAGCCAACTCTGACTCCTGCTCAGACTTGGCATCTCACCTCCCATACGCCTCCCTCAAGGAGGTCTGCCCAAAATCCCCAAAGAAAGAAAAGAATATGGAGTTTATTATGCCTAGGAACAAATGAGCCTCACTTTAGTTTTTGGAGCTTTTAGAATACAGTCTAAATATTCCTACTATATCTATGCTTATTAGAACTAATTTACTATAACTAACACAGTGAAGGTATTTGTTCCAATGTCTCTTCGCTGATACCGACATAGCGGTGTTTGGGTATTCTATTTTGCCGAGTAGTTACTTGTATACACACAGATGGTTCCAGTGAACTAATTAAGCTCCCTTCATTATTTTTTTAACTTTTAATTTTGAAATAATTTGAAGCTTGCGGAAACTTCAGGAACAGTAGACTTTCTGTAAATCCCTTAGCTGGTTTCTCCCAAGTTTGACATCTTACATAACCATTGTACAATGTTCAGAACCAGGCCATTAACATTGGTATAATATACTCACCAAACTCTAGACCTTGCCCAGATTTCAGCCGTTTTTCCACTAAGGCTCTTTTTTTTTTCTTTCAGGATCCCAGTTTACAGTTAGCTGTGATGCCTCCTTTGTCTCCTCCAATCTATGACAGTTCCTCAGCCTGTTTTTGGTTTCATGTCCTTGACACTTTGGGGTGTCATCTCTTCTGAGAATGTCCCTCAATTTGGGTTCACTTGATGTTTCTTCACGACGAGAATGAGGTTATTCCTTTTGAGCAAATTATGTTGTCTTTCTCGGTGCACCATAGCAAAGGATTTATGATATCCATATGTCTTGTTCGTGGTGATGTTAACCTTGATCGCTAGGTTAAGGTGGTGTCTGCAGGGATTTTCATTGTGAGGTTACTGTTACTTTGGAGCAGATGTAAGGTCATTTCTTGTACATCTGCATGGCTTCTACATTTATCAGCTAGAGGCACTTCCCCAGCCTGTCTAGAGGACATTGAGTATCCCAGATCCAAGCATGTGGTATAGGATCACCAGCCTCTCTTTTCAGAATGTACCTACTGCCTCTAACTATTGACTGAGCTTCCTATAGAACAAATCGAGGAAAGGCAGTATTCACTCTCCAGAGAACAACTGAAGAGATCTGTTACCTCTGGGAGGTGGCGTGGTGTAGGAGCCACATGGTAGGGTTGAGGAGGGACCACGTGGTAGGGTTGAGGAGGGACCACGTGGTAGGGTTGAGGAGGGACTGACCTTTTGGTACAGCTCTGACTGTTAGAGCCATAGGTGGGACACATATTTCCATTTAAGCATAAACTTTGGAGAAAGGAATAGGCAGATGGAATTATTCGTGTTACAAAATGAATATGTTAGGATAAGCATTTCAACATAAAACAGTAACTATTTTTATAATATTTTATTTTTTGGAAGATTTTTAAATTTATTTTAGAGAGAAAGCATGGGAGCAGGGGCAAGGGGGAGGAGCAGAGGGAGAGGGACCAGCTGACTCTGTGCCGAACCCGGTACTTGACGTGGGGCCCGATTCTACGACCCTGAGATCATGACCTGAGCTGAAATCAAGAGTCAGACACTAAGCTGACTGAGCCACCCAGGTGTCCCTCTAATATTTTAAATAAATAAAACTGCATATCTGTGTGTTGCCTTTGTTAGTGCTTGGCATAATACTTTTCACAAAATATTACTCAATAAATTTGAGGGTTTTTGCTTAAAAGCACCTTTCATTACACACATGATGCTTTTAAAATGATTTTCTATTTGCATCTTTTTCTTCTTTGTACAGTTTTACCAGGTATCATTGACACATTTATCTCCATGATGATTAAAAAAAAAAGACATCTAAGAATCCGCTGCAGCTTAATGTACCATATATTTTAGTGAGTAAAATCATTTTATCCATCTTATTAACATTACGTTTATGCTACAAGTGTGATATTCTGAAAGCATTCTGATTTTTCTTGGTCCCTATTTATGATTATTTGACACAAAAGCTGATACCAGAAAAATGAATTAAATCATTATCATCAATTCCAAGATATGTCGATTACTTGTAAAATTGGAGAACAAGAAAACTTTAGGAAAATAATTGCTGGCTGGAGACATTAACATTAAATACATCCTCTACTTTAGTTTTCAGAATTCCTTTGGATATAAAAACCTGGGGTTGACAGGACATTATTAAAATCCCATCCAAGTACTTCTCGCATGAATCAGCTCTGAAGCATTACTTCCAGATCATTACCTGTCTGCTGGTTGAGCACCTGTCATCACGGGACACTCATTGCCTACCAAGGCAGGATGACCTGTCACTGCAGACTTCCAGTTATTACAGTGTCTTTCCATGTAATGAGCTAAGATCTTACTCTCTTGCATCTTCACCCATCGTCGGTCCTCAGTCTCTGCTGCTGAAGCCCCGCAGAATGGGCTCTGCAGATACACGAACACCCCATCTGCGTCTTCTCCCCTCTCATCGTGATCTACAGGGAGGCAGCTTGGGACCTTCCCGGTTACGCCATGCCAGCCTCTCTCTCCTGGTCTTTCTAGCATGCGTGTGTTCCAGTGTGTCTGCAAGCTCCCAAGCTGCCTCCCTGTAGATCACGATGAGATAGCCGGTCTACTAACCTTTCAAGCACCACGCCCGCCCGGCGTGTTTGTCCTAAAATGATTCAGCATCAGGCTCTTAGTGAACATGGGGTTCCTGAGCCCTGAAAGCTGCCCTCCTTTTCTTTGTTGTCCTCTCCTCGGAGACACAGACTTGGGAACCCCATTTCAACTCAGACTTTCATAGTAAGACAATTCACCTTTGTGGAGGTAGTTTTCTTTCTGTTTGCTTCTCGAAGGATAGGGGATGGATGTATGGCTTAATGTTTTATCTAGAGCTTGGGTCTGCGATGCAATTAAGGATACTCTTTTCTGGAAAAAATGTTTTACTGATTATCTGTTCAACTCTAGTTCAGTTTTTTGACTGTGGTGGTCACTGTGTTGCACATTGAGGCACAAAATGGCTCCCATAGAGCTGCCTCAATCCCTTTATGTGCTGCTGTCCCAGATGCCCGCTCTGCCTCCAGTCATAGAGAACTGGCATACTTTTCCCTCTACAGACTTGTCAGTAAGTTGTCCTCATACTTCTTGATTCTCAACACGTAGACTTTTCATCCAGCCTCCTCAAAGTTCCATCCCATACAGTTGCATTTGTATTTTGGTAATAGGAGTTTTTTTGGCAACTGCCTTGTCCTACTTAAAGCATTTGTTTACATTATTTCCGCCATTTAAATTTTCTCCTCAACTTTGCAGATATTTTTTCTCTTGCGTCAATCCCCTCATCTTTACTTTCTGGAGATTCGGCAGCCTTTAAAACATTCATTGTTCTCCTCAGTAAACACTGTGTTCATTTTTGAGGAAAGATACAAGCAAGCAAAAGACACCTCCTGTATTAGTTTTCTGCGGCCGCCATAACAAAGTACCACAAACCGAGTAGCTTAAAATAACGTAAATTTATTATCTCACGGTTCTGGAAGCTAGAAGCCTGAAATTCAGATATTGGCAGGGCTGACTCCTTCTGAGGGCTGTGAGGGGACATCTGTGCCATGCCTCTCTCCTAGCTTCTGGTGGTTGCTCCAGTCTCTGGCATTTCTTGGCTTGTTGATCATCGTTCTAAGTCTGTGCTTTCACATGGTGTTCTCCTCGTCTCTTCACATAATCTTCCCTCTGTACACGTCTCTCTTTGTGTCCAAATTTCATCCTTTTATAAAGATACCAGTCATATTGGATTAGGACCCACCCTAATGACCTCTTTTTAATGGATTGCCTCTCCAAGAACCTATACCTAGTTAAGGTTACTTTATGAGGTACTGGGGGTTAGGATTTCAGCGTACTTCTTTCGGGAGGCACAGCTGAATTCATAACACCCCACAGGCTTGTAGGGCAGGATCTGTGAGCTTGGCTTCTAAAGTGCAGAAAAGCTACCTTCTCAGCCCCATGTGGTGGCTCCCGTCCTCAGCATGTTTATAGTCTATGTCCACTGCGGGACAACTGTCATAGAAGTGTCATGCCTGAAAGTCTCTCCTTGAGAACGTTGAGGGCAGAGATGTGGTCTTCACTTGTACTTTCCATAACATGAGCATAAGAGAGAGCCGCCGTTTGGTAATATATTCAAATATGGAATTACTATTTTGTAAACCTAAAATTAATACAATGTTATAGGTCAATTCTAGCTCAATTTAAAAAAGTAGGTAGGGAGCCATCAGTATATAATAAAGACAGCACAGTTTAAATTTCTTCAGCAGAGGGGCTTACTCTTCTCAGACCTCCACCTCCTGCCTCGGCTTCTCTGAGGGGCACGTACACTGCAAAATCCTCGCTCTTGCTCCAACAGAACCGTTTTCATACTTAAGGCTAACTATCCATCTAATTCCAAGCCAGCTCTCCTCCTCCATTTTAGATTAAAATATATGTATTGCAAAAAGTCTGCTAAATTATCTGCTAAATGCTCTACTTCGTTATTTTAAAAATTAGCTCATAATTTCCAAGTGTAATAGAATATCGCATGCAGCTCAGGAGCAAATAACTTAGGGGCATAAGATATCAGAGGTGATGAGATTTAATGAAGAAGAATTACCTTAACATGCCAGGCATCCATTTTGAGTTTTCAGAAGTTAACATACACCTTGACACAAAGTGATTTGAGGACTTTTCATCCCTTCAGTGTCACTCATTTGTATCTATCAGGAAGAGTTGTAGGCATTGAGGTGAAAAGAAAACAAGGTCTCTTTCTTCACGGAGCTTTTAGTCGCAGACAGGTAATTACATTAAAGCATAAATGCCAGAATTGAGAAAACCACGCTTCTTTAGAAGCACAGAACAAGGTAACCAATCCAATCTAGAAGGCAGGCAGGGCTTCCTATAAAAAGGGTCCTCTAAACTGAGACACATAAGAGCTGCTGGTATATATATTTTATATATATTAGATATATATTTATTTTATATATATTATATATATATATATAATTTTATATATCACCACATTCTCCCTATTTGAGGAGAAAAGATGCATTATATAAGCAATGAGGTGTGGAAGTAAATGTCCTGCTACAAACAAATACTTGCAATGCTTTTAGGAAAAAACATAAATTTAATAAATAGTTACAGGTAGGCTGTCCTACATATTACGTAAAACAATTATAATTTAATATGAATTCAGCTCTTTTTCATTTCAAATATTAGCAAGAAAATACAGGCGTACCTCATTTTATTGCACTTTGTCGATGGGGCATTTTTCACAAATTGAAGATTCGTGGCAAGCCTGCATCCAGCAGGCGGGTCTATGGGCGCCGTCATCCTCAAAGGCATTTGCTCACTTTGTGTCTCTGCCTCACAGTTTGGTAATTCTCACAATATTTCAAACTTTTTCATCAGTATTATATTTGTTACGGTTATCAGTGATCTGTGATCGGTGATCGTGAACTTGATGGAAGCTCAGAGGATGGTTAACAGTTTCAGCAAGAAAGTGTCTTTTAATTAAATTACGTACATTGTTTTCTTAGACATAATGCTACTACACATTTAGTGACAACAGTAGAGTGTAGACATAACTTCTGTACTCACTGGGAAACCAAATAACTCATTGGACTCACTTTATTGTGATACTCACCTCGGTGCAGTGGGCTGAAATGAAACTGCAGTCTCCAAGGTATACCTACGAAGCTAAGTCCTGCTCTGAGTGTCTTCTCTCTGTGAATTACCAGGTAGTTAATATTCCTTTTCACACCTACAGTTCTTTCTTTCTTTTTTTTTTTTTTTTTTAGATTTTAGTTATTTGTTTGACAGAGAGAGAGAGATCACAAGTAGGCAGAGAGGCAGGCAGAGAGAGGGGAAAGCAGGCTCCCCGCTGAGCGGAGAGCCTGATGCGGGGCTTGATCCCAGGACCCTGAGATCATGACCTGAGCCGAAGGCAGAGGCTTTAACCCACTGAGCCACCCAGGCGCTCCCTACAGTTCTTTCTTACAAAACTACAAATCAGCAAACAAAATGGGGGCAGGAGTATGGAGCTTAGTAGCTCTAGGGCAGCCTGACTTCACGGTCATTGGCAGCCTTGAGTCACTGTGGTCATTGGCAGCCTTGAGTCACTGTGGTCCCGCGGCTCTTTGCAATACCAAAGCAAACCACACACGGTTTTCAAAAGGCACAATTGTTACAGCTGTGGTTTTGCAAGATAAGGCTGGTGTCCTAGGTGCTATTTCCCACTTCCTTAAGCAACACAGCCCTTTGAAGGCTCTGGTGGCGTTAGTGAGCAAGAGCAAAGGGAATGTCTTAATGGATCCGTTCTCTCAGTTGTCCCAGGAGAAGTTCGAAGGCCGTCAGTGCAGCAGTGCCCTTGACTCCTCCTTGTGGGTGGCCTCTTTATTGTGGCTCTGCTTTTCTCATGACCCAGGCCTTTTTTTACATCTTTGTGGCTGTTAAGGACCTTAAACAGCGGATCTTCAGTGTGGCTCAGGCAGCACGCGGGACTTCTGTTCATTTTATTGCGTATAGTTATGCAATTCCAACAAGGCATAGTTCAACCCCAAAGAGGTCTGATCATGGTCCTGGTCACCCTCAAAAACATCAAAGCAACTACTTGTCACTATAGAGGAGAGGTAGCCTATTGCGAAAATTGTACCTTTCTGACAGCATACGCTTCCATCTTGGTCTTGTTCAATCAGAGAATCTGAGATTACAACGGCAATCACACCATCAACCTCATTTACCTCAAAATCCCAGTCAAAAATGAACAAGAAGCAAATACTATTAATTACTTAAAAATCAGCACTAAATTATTACTTCCAAGTTACTTTCCACTAAATAATTATTTTTAAAACTCTCTTACTTTTTCTATTAATTATTTTCTCACATTTTTGTCTTGTTGATGTTCCCTCTGAAAATTTTAAGTGATAGAGTTATGAATAAAAGAATGGCTTTGCTTCTGTGAGGATAAAAAGAAGTACTACTTGTGAAAATGATTTGAAAAATAGATGATATTTAATTAATACTTGTTGATTGAACTTGGAATGCCCAACAGCTGTTCTTTTCAATACCTGAGTGGTCCCAAATGGGTTGCCATTAACGCTCTTCTTACTTTCATCTTTTCCTTTCTAAGGCAAGTTATCAAATAGTAGAGGCTCCAACTCACATTTGAATCTACTTCTTCACAGTTACTATGATGTTCTTTAGTACAAATCAAGATAATGTAGAGATCACAAAATGTAGAGAACATCAAGTTCCTGTCCTCAAAGGGCTAATTTCTAAAAGGGAAAGGAAGACATTTATATAAGAGATGACATAAGGTAGTACAACTTGTTTTCTAACAGTGGGGCTGACATATACAAGTTAATAATGACGTGTTCGAAATAGGCCTTTGAGAAGGTGATGTTCAAAAATCCCACCACAATGTCGTTCTTAAACTCTTTTTTTTTTTCAGAGTTCCAAGTAGAGCCTGCACATGTGGGTCAGAACCCATAAAGTGGCAAACCTTCATCTTGAAGGTATCCTTTAATTTTCAAAAGCATTCCAAGCCATTTCCAACAACCTTGGGTAATCAGGCTGGGAAATGAGGCTACAACTGGGCCGAAACAAGGTGTACTATTTTAAAAAAATGAGATGGAATTTCTTGCATGTTTATAAGGTACCTCTGAAACCAATTATGGCTGAAAGGAAGCGTGCCCCAAACGCCATGAGCTGAGCGGTATCATAGGAATAACTATAAACCTTCCCCTGGGAACTACAAGATGCACACTCTCTTTGATGGGTAAACTCCAATATATTTCTTTTTAAAAGTAGTCTCGACTTTAAGGTCTTGCTTGCTACTAGGTACCAATGGTGATAATCAAAAACATGTTTAAGCACATAAATTTATTTATTGAGGTGTGGCTCTAAAGAAATAGCACTGCTTTTTCTGTATGACTCATGCATCACTCATCCACATAAATGTTCACATTCCTGGCAGGGAAAGCATATATTGATGGATTGTGTTCCAGATTCAGACAATACCTGCCGGCTCCTTGAGAGCAGGGCCTTCTGTGTGTTTCTGGCCTCTGCTGCCCCTAGTGCCTATCAGTTTCTATTTCTAGCACACAGTAGGTGTTCAGTAACTACGCGTGAATGACGTGATTGTATACAGTTCCACCAGGAAAAGCTTCAGTGAAGAAGAAATACTTGGGTTTTCCTCATTGAATTTCTTCTCTCTCTCCTTAGAAGCAATTATCTATCACACACAAAATTTTTAATGATCATACAATCCCTTCTTCCCACAACAGTGTTCTTAGGACCATTTCCTAAAGGTGGTAAGTGAGTATCCCGCTATCAGAGCCCTGTCATAGTCAGAACCCTTGGTCTCAGTCAAGTGCCCTCCAAATGGCTAAGTCCAACCATGGTCAAGTCATACAGCTTCTCTGGGGCTCTCTCAGTTCAGCCGTAAAGTAAGAGTAGTAACTATGGAGGACAACACTAAATGAATAATGACTGAGCTCTTTCTTTGTCCCAGGCACTGTTCCAGGAGGTCTATGTAAAGAATCTTATTTAATCATCCCACCGATCCTATGAAGTGCATAGTACTTCAAAGTATATAGTACTTTGTACTATAGTACTACAAAGTAGTACTATAGTACTACAAAGTACTTTGTACATAGTACTACAAAGAGGAAATTAAGGTGCAGAGGTTAAGTAACTGACACGAAGACACATGGCTCTAAGTGGTGTAACAGGCAGTGGGCTCCAGTGTGGCTCTGGAACTCTTGTTCTTAGAGCTTGTCTCTGACCTGCTCACATAAACAATTACTAGAAGCCAGTGAGAGAGGGCAGGCGACAGGCCTGTGTGAGGTACAGTATTACTAGAGAGAACATCGAGCCAGCACACACATACAGCAGCGAGTGGGCCAAGAGAGGTTAGAGAAATCACTGTGGAGATGGTGGTCGGAGAAGACCGTCGAGTTTACAGGAACTAATGTTCACGTCAACCCATGCTCTCTCCTTCATAGAACACAGCTATGTATCTCTTCTTAGGTAAATAGTTCCTGAATCACATTTTAAGGGCTGTTTTTAGATGACTATTCTTGAAGGGCCCTTGACATACAATTAAAGAGGAGAGGAGAAGGAGGAGTTAATATTTTTCAAGAGAACTAGTTTACAACTTGAGACAGAAGAAAATCTGCTTTTCCTTTCAGCATGATGAGGTTAGAACAAGACCGAAGATAATCCGTCTAAAGGTAGCAATACGGTTTGGCTCTCATTTGGTGGTTAGGATGAGTTGTGTACTGCTCATGCTTTCTGAAATTGGTTCATCACCCTCTAGTGCTTTTTGTTAACTCTTTTAACCTCATTCCCCATAATAAAGAACTGATAAAAGCATATTAAGGTATTTTCCTATTACAAAAGACACTTGCAATATGTAGGAGCCACTTGCCATGTGTGGGCTACTGTTCCTTCATTAAAAAGCATCTGTTGAGTGTCTTTTGACTGTGTCAGTCCCTTGTGTACAGTGTAAGTTGACCAAGGTGGTTTCAAGTTACCAAGATTTGGCCGTTCAAGTGGTTCACACCCCCATTCAATCCTCAAGTGAATCTGGGTCCTTCCCTGCCTCCGTGATTTATGTGAGCCCCATCAGCCCCTGGTTAGTTCAGTTCAAAAGCATTTATTTGTCAGGTGCAGGCGATACAAAGACTATAAGACATGGCGCCCAATGTCAAACAGCTCAGAACCTGGTGATTCCTCGGCTCTAGCTTCAGAAGGACAGAAGGGGCTGGGGGCTGGAGATGTTCTCTGGGTAGGGCTGGGCAGAGTTTCCTCTATGCCAAGGTTCCCTAGTTAGTCATGAGCTTGAGAAATTTGAATGGCCCCAAAGGGGAAGTCACAAGAGGTAGACACATTTGATTGTTGAGCCTCTTACAGCCTGGTTGTTTTCCTCACCGGTAGATGAACATACAGACCATGATAGGAAAATCAAATTGCCTTAGCCCCAAAGAGAGAGGTTTGTGTAACCACAAGACTGATTACCCTAACCCTTCATGAGTCCACTCTGAAAAACCTCACCACTTTTTATGGGTGTATATTAGGCACTAATTTATACATGAGCTTTTCCCACAGTATAATGAAATGGAAATATCTTTGAGGGTCAGGCATCTAATTAAAACTGCAACATTCTTAGAGGATGTAGTATTAGTTTTGAGACCACTAAGAAAATGTTGCATACCATTTTGCTACACCTAGAGATCTGTATTTATACAAGGTAACTCTTGGAACAAATGTAGTAGCCACATTTTATAATATTCCACCAATGAAGTTGTCATAGATTTACCCATTTCAAATGTCATTTATCTATTCTCTTCCTTTTTTTTTTTTTTAAGATTTTATTCATTCATCTGACAGAGAGAGAGATCACAAGTAGGCAGAGAGGCAGGTAAAGAGAGAGGGGGAAGCAGGTTCCCTGCCGAGCAGAGAGCCTGATGCAGGGCTCGATCCCAGGACCCTGAGATCATGACCTGAGCCGAAGGCAGAGGCTTTAACCCACTGAGCCACCCAGGTGCCCCTATCTATTCTCTTCCTAATGGAAAGACCTAAGAACAGAGACAGTACTTTCTCCTTATGGTATGTAATTTAAATGAGATTGGGCTAGAAAACTTCCCCAAAGGCCAAGATCTTACAAAAGGAAAATAAACACTGAGAGTGGACACAAATCTGAATGATGTGGCTTATGTATAGAGATAACCAATCATTACTTGGAAGTTCATTAAGTAGACACCTCCTTGCTGACCTTTCACAGCTTTGATAAAGGCAGAGGCCATCTTAAATAATCACAATTCAAGGGGCGCCATTAAATATCCCTCCATTGATCAAAGCCTATACCTGGTCAGGGAAGCTCAAAAGGAGTCCAGAGGTCCCACTCCTTTTTGAGGTCTGCTGAGTTCCATTTTTTCTTCAAAGACCAGCCTCTTACCCAGATGACTGTCATCAAGAATGCCCCCCACCCTTTAGTGGAAACCATGCATACCCTATATAATATCACAGCAACATCACGTCATTAAAATAGTCCGAGCCAATATTCATTAAATGGATACACACATGGAGGAATGAGGGGTCTTTTAGTTCAAAAAGATGCTCTGGGAGGAGGGCACCAAAATCGTAAAGGCACAGAACAGTGGAACAAGTTAGAGTATCACAGGTAATTTGGTGTGGCTGGTGAACATGGTGCATTTGGCAGAATTGCAAAAGGAAAGGTCAGGCCAGACCACAAAGAATCTTGTGCTCCAAACTAAAGTCGTAATCCTACAGCACGGCCAAAAATAAAACTCTGTGCGCCAATCCAACAGCTCTATGATTTAGGATGTGAAATGGATGGACTATCACAGAATCAGAGCTGTACTTACAGGCCATAAATCTACGTGAACAGAAATGCTTTTGTTACTCATAAGTTGGCCCATGACTCCTGACATCGACGTGGGTGTGACATATTTTCACTTCAGTGTTGAATAAATTATCTTATCAGTACTGACAGGTTAGAAAAATGACTTATCTCAATTTAAATGTTTACTCAGGAGTGTCTTCCTTTATGTTTTCCAAACGTGAAACAAACCTAGAGCCTAAAAACGTCACAAAGATTTAAAAACCTCAAGAAAATCCTAGTTATCAACAACTGTCTTTGTTTAAGTGTGCTATTTCTTCTCCTTAAAAAAAAAGGGCTAATTCTATTTTTTATTATTCCTTTGCATCATCAAAACAGATAAAAGGGCAAGTATTCCTTGATAAGTCCTCATGTGTTAGCTTTCATAATGTAGGAATTCTGTTGCTGAGATCTTGGAGGTCTGCCTCATCAGGAGGCCCTTTTGTTTCTACTTTGAAAATAGACCTGTGAGCTGCCCACCCATCTCCATATCCACAGCCAGCATCGGGGCCCAAGCCCAGCCTTCCTCACTAGGACTGCTGTAATTATGGTCTTGCTGGTCTCTCTGGTTCTATTCCTGCCCCCACCCAATCTTTTTCCCCTCGGTAATGAATTAATCTATTTGAAATATAGATAGGCTCCCGGTGTCCCCTGTATAAAGGGCTTCAATACTTTCCCACTGAATTTCAAATGGAATCCAGATTCCTTCCCAGGGCTTATAGCGATGGGGACTCTAGTTCTGTGTACTTCTCCAAATTCTTCTTGGTCACTCTCCTCTTCCTCACTTTTTTCTTTTTTTTCCCCAAACATACTGGTCTTTTGACAGTTCCAAGAAACAGTCTTTTTAGAAAATATTTTTTTCTATCTCAGGGGTCTTTGCCTGGAACCCCGCCCTCCCACCCCAAGCTGACTCCCAAGACCCTATCTGAGTAAGTTCTGTGACCCTCTCCTCCAACCTTATTATTCCCTTTTATAGCCTAATCACCAAATTTATAAGTACCTGTTTATTTATTTTTTTTTTTTTACTTGTTAACCGTGTCCCTCTTCCTGCTAGTGGGAACTGGGCAGGAACCCAGCTGTATTCACCATTAGATACCTACGTAGTAGCACCTACATTCATTTCCTGTGGCCGCCTTCAACGTGTACCACAGGCTGAGTGGCTTAAAACAACAGAAATTTATTTTCTTACAGTTCTGGAGGTTAGAAGTACAAAATCAAGGTGTTGGCAGGACTGTGCTCCCTCTGAAGGCTCTGGAGGAGGCACCCTCCTTGCTCCTTCCAATTTCTGGGAGTCCCAGGCATTCCTTGGCTTGTAGGGAATCCAGTCCCCCATTTTCAAATAGCATTTTCCCTGTGTCACTGTGTCTTCATCTGGCCATCTTCTTAAAAGGACACCGGTCATATTGGATCAAGAAGTTCTCTTTACTCTAGTATGATCTCATCCTAACTACTTATGCTTGCAACAACCCTATTTCCAAATAAGTAAATATTTTGAGGTACTAAGGATTAGAAATTCAATGTATCTTTTTCAGGAGGACACAATTCAACTCATAATAGCACTTAACAAATATTAGTTGAATGCATAAATATGATGACTCTTGAAGTAATATTTCTCATCGATATAAATGGGATTGACTTTAGTGTATTCTGTGTAGGAGACAAAGAGCTAAAGCCCAAGGCCAAGGCAAAACATGTTATTTCTACATCTTTAAGTTTTGCTATGGTTTCAGATTGACAGAAGGCATGTACTGAGCAACTAAAAAGACACCAGAATAGACTCAAACACACCCTTCTAAAAATCTCTGTTTTTCTAGTCACCATACATTGTCTGAGGGTTGTGTCAAGGCAGAAATAGAGTTCCTACCTGCATTCTCCAGGATCAGATATGGGCCAAAATAAAAGAAAATACTCTGAAAGGAAAAGGAAAATGGTCTCCTACTACAGGGTGCGGTGGGATCTAAAGAAATATACCGATGACATCAATATCTAGTATTTATTAATACTTAAATGATTTTATATATGAGTAGCTAGGCTAATAAGTGTTTTTTCATCAGTCTTGTCTTTGTTTAAATTCTGATAAGGATTAGTTTGCAAGGGTAGCAAGTGAGTGAGGAGGTTAAGAGTGCAGGTTCTGAACCCAACTCCACTAACAGGTGTGTGAATTTGTGCAACTTCTCTGTGCTTCAGTTTCCTCATCTGTATAATGGAGATGGTAATGGAGGTACCTTTCATAGGGCTGTTATGGGAATTGTAGATTTTGGTTGTATAAAGCACATAGAATTGTGTCAGCTACACGGTAAGGATTCAATAAATGTTAGCTACAGTTTTCAATATCTGCTAGCCATTTGCCTAACTTCAACTAAATATGATAACATGTAAAGATTTTCATAATATTTATTATATTTTAAAGTCTTATGCAAATTGACTTTTATTCACATACTGTATCTACTATTAAAACAAATTTTTTTAGCCTGTCATTAATGGCTCTCACAATCAACACAATTTTTAATCATGCCGAAAGACCTCCCATATCTTACTGAAACCAGAACTAACCAGTCTGTATAACTCTCCTTTGCAGAAAGGTCAAACCTCACTGTACCAAGAAACATTTATTTCCATTGATCAAAGATAAATTATTAAAATTCCATAATTAACAAATATTATAAATGATACAGGTAAACAAATTACTATGAACCCCCCCAAAAATGATGAATATCCATTTCTGGAAATACAAGCAGAGAGACAAGATGTGAAGAAAGAAGGTTACATGGCTTAATTTGCTCTGATGAGAAATGGTTCAGAAACTAGCAGATCACGTCATAACAAGTGCCATTTTGTGTGCTGGGGTGACAGAGATGGGCTGATATCAGAACGTGACCTCTTTTTTCATGGGAGGGCAGTTCCTTGATAATACTTTGATTTATTGACAAGGGACTGATCCCAAATTGATATCTTTTGTGCCTAGGTATTCAAATAAACAATGTCAATCCAAATGAAGTCTCTGCAGGACTAAAAGCTAGAATATTCTTTCTTCAGAAATAGTGTACCAAACCATAATATCCATTTTTAAATGGATTTCTATTAAAGGTGTTTACTACTCTGAATTCTTGTCAGTGGATTTACAATGAGCTTAACTAAGCATTTATCTTTAAAAATATATATATATCCAAAAAGTTGTCACTCCAATCCTCACTTGCTATTAAAAGGCTAATAAGTTCCCAGTCTTCTCACTGGGTTTTTAATTTTTTTATAAAGATAAAATCAAACTATTAAAACATAGAGACCAATCCAGATACAGTGTGTGAGGAGATATACAGGCTGTGAACGCCAGGAGGAGGAGATTACTGAGGGCCATCTTGGAGGCTGGCTACCCAAATTATGGTGATACATAGGATTTACCCATAACATAGACTTCTGGAGGAGGCTCATACGCATTTCACAACATTTCCAATGAAATATATCTCCTTTGTAGAAAATAGAATGACATGAGAAAAAAGTTGTTTAATGTTATAGTGTTATTGTCACACTATTAATTTTCTTTAACCTATTTTGATAATTGACATAGCATTTTTTTAATCAGACAAAATAGACTTTATTTTTTTAGAAATAATAATAATAATTTAGTGGGGCAAAATTAACCACTTTAAAGTGAATAATTCACTGGCATTTGGTGCATTCACAATACTGTGACATAGCGTTTCTAGAGGATCATTTAAACAATTATAAAACATGAATCAAGATGTCGGTTGAACCAATGAAGATTCATGATTGACAGCACATTCCAGAGCATGGTTCATTTCAGAATAGCAAAATTGCTTTATTTCCTCTTAACAATGACCAAGAAAATTAAATTACATTAACCTGAAATGAGCGATCCATTTTTTTTTTATTCCAGGTTATTTCTTAAAACTGTTTTGGGTATGTTTTAGGCATCTTGAGAATTCTGTCAACTGTTTACTTACATTAAAAGATAAGCAAAAGGGGAATCTGAGTGGCTCAGTTGGTTAAGCAACCTACTCTTGGTTACAGCTCAGGTCATGATCTCAGGCTCTAGAGGCAGAGCCCCCACCCCCATCAGGCTCCACCCTCAGTGCAGAGTCAGCTTGAAATTCTTTCCCCTCCTCCCTTTCCCTCCCTTCTTCCTCCCCGCTGAGCACACTATCATGCTCTTTTTCTGTCTCTCAAATAAATAAATAAATAAAATCTTTTTTTAAAAAATGAGCAGAAATCAGAGTTGTTGAAGGTAAAGATTTATGTAGATTAAACATTGGAACATATGTCTGGACTCTAATATCTAACATAACTTGTGTTTTATATCTCCAAACTTAAGTTGCCACACATTGGAATGTTCTAGTTTCTTATCAGTTAGTTCTATGGAGCTAATATATTTTGGTAATATTTTCCATCTGTGATATTATAACATGCAGTCTTTTTAAATTTTCATTCTTACAAGATGCTAACCACTCTTCACATGCATGTGTCATATGAACATGGAGACCACAGATTTTAGATCTGGAAACATCCTTGGAACTTCTTATGTTAAAAGTGTTGCTCACTTTTGAAGGGTTGGAAAACACAATGCTTCATGATACTGACTCCCATGTTCTCGGTTTCATCCTCAAAGCTCTCGTTAAAAATCAGAACTTATTGATAGCACAGAGCAGTATTAAATCACCGATAATTATTCATGGCATATGATCTCC
>CM052886.1:24021088-24130612 GCA_028534135.1 Potos flavus
ATTATGTAAATAATTTTAATTATGGGACTGTAGCTAAAATTAGACCAGTCTTTGGTGACTTAGCTAAATTTCATTTCCTAAGTTTGGTTTGCAGTATCAAAATTTATTATTTTCCAAGTTCATTGACTAAAATATGTGTATTTATGATGAGATGTGTCCTTCATAAAATCTGATTGTTTATAACCCAGGACTTTGTGGTCTCTCCAATATTTTAAGTTAACATTTTGATTCTTAGGTGTTACCAATGATTTTTAAAATTTATTTTAATTCAAGGATCAGCCTTATTTTCTTTTATAAGAAACCATCTTCTACTTTCCTTTTGTCTTTTTCTCATTTGTTGGTGGTGTCTCAGTTCTTTATCATTTCTCAATAGAGGATTTCTACAAATTAATCCTCTAGGATACAGTTTTCTTAGAGCACAGTTACATGAACATATCAACATCTAATTAAATATGTTGTCTTCTCTCACTGGTTTCTTTTCTAATTATTGCTTTATTATATACTTTAGTAAAGCTAACCCTCACACCATTCTCCAAAACTTGAGCCTTTCGGGGCCATTTATCCTAAATTTTATTTCTGTATCTAGTAAGGGGATTATTTCTGTTATCTGCTGGTGCATTAACAAACTACCCAAAAATGGTTTAAACTTTTTTTTTAAGATTTTATTTATTTATTTGACAGAGAGAGATCACAAGCAGGTGGGGGGGGGGGGGGAGCAGGCTCACTGCCAAGCAGAAAGCCCGATGCAGGGCTCGATCCCAGGACCCTGAAATCATGACCTGAGCCGAAGGCAGAGGCTCTAACCCACTGAGCCACCCAGGTAAAACAATAACTTTATTATCTCTCACAAATCTGAAGGGTAACTGGGGCTCAGCTGGATGTTCTTCCTCTGGTCTCATTTAGAGTCTCTCATGCAGTTTCAGTCTATGGCAGATGGGGCTGAAGTGCCCACAGTGCCTTCATTCTGGCCTCCTGGTTGGAAGGCTGCGCTCAGCTAGGACAACTGAACATTTCCCTCTTTACGTGGCCTCCAGCAGAGTGGCCTAGCTTTTTGCACGGCAGCTCAGGACTTTCCAAAGGGCATAAGTAGAAACTGCCAGACCTTCTAAAGACTTAGTCCCAGAGCTACTTCTGCCACATTCCATTGGTTGAAGTGAGTCATCAGGTCAGCTCAGGTTTAGGAGGAAATAGGACATAGGTACCGGAAGGTGTGGCTAGTTGGGACCATGTCTAAAGACCATCTACCACAGGGGTTGTTTTCCTTTTTCTCCATTAAGACCTTGATTCTTCTCTACTCCTTTTTCAGTTCTTTGCATCTCAGGTGGTTTACCCAAGCCTACAAATATCACCTTCTTATCCATAAACATGAGGAATATCCTACAGTGGAGTCCACCAGAGGGCCTACGAGGAGCTGAAGTTACGTATACCGTGCAGTATTTCATGTAAGTTGGTTCTTTTTCTTTTCGCTAATTTATAAACACAAGACTCAGACACCTAGTAACTGTGCAAAGATAAACCGTCTATTGTACTAAGTGGAAAAAAGAAATGTTTTCGATATTCCCCGCTAAATTTTCTTGGACTGTTCTGTCAGATTAAATTAGAAAACAGTGTCTTGGTGAAGACAGAAGCATTGGGGGTTTAGGTGAGGGTAAGTTACTTAAGTGGGGGAGAAGAAGTTGGTCAAAATGCTAGTCTGTGGCTGAGTAAACAAGGAAATCCATCATCTCTGAAATGTCTAAATTTAATTGGAATTACAGACATTTTTAAGTGAAGCCGAGTGCAGACTTCTGTGCCACTAGCTCTTCCTATCAAAGATAGTGGTGAGTGGACATTTTCGCATTTCACCTGTCCCTCAAAACTCATTGCCAGCAAGAAAGAATGCAGTACAGATAGATGATGCCCATGTTCAGGGAAACAGAGGAAATGGCCAAACCTCAAGCCACAGGCCGTGGAACATACCAGCCAAATACTGTGAAGTCTGAAGGAAAACAACTGCAGAAACTGAAAGTGAAGCTATACCTTCTTAAACTCCAACAGTAGAAAATAATTCTTCAAGAATAAATGTCACAGTATTAAGAGACGTACCTAACAACCTAAGGATGTGGAATCTAAGGACTTCTGCCGCCAGAAATTGAGGAAATGTCCCCATGAGCCCCAGTTCGGGACCACAGAATGTCAGAGAAGAAGGAGCTGAAGGAGAAATCATATTCAAGTGACGCATTCACTGTAGAGGCCCAGTCGCCCCAGTGAGGTGGGTGCAGGAGGGAGGGAAGGGGATGATGGCTGGGAGGCAGCCAAGGGGGACTACGACCTTACTGACGTGTCTATGGCACATCAGCCTCCGGCAGTTCCCAAATGCGAGGGTGGGCAGGCTCTCCAGCAAGAGGAATAATATAATTTGGAGGATTTGGAGAGCAAGTGTGTGACGTACCCTCACTCCTATACCCATCGCCCAAAAAATCTGGCATAGCACCTCTCCATTATTACTGGAAGGGAGAAAGACAAACATACACACACACACACACACACACACACACACGTGAAAAGTTCCTCAAAAGCTTTCTCATGGAACTAGGAGAAAAATTCATACAAATAACTTCATAGTTTGAGTCCATACACAACATGATCTCTAATGGTAAATCTGATGGGAGGGAGGGAGGGAGGGAAGGAATGAGGAAAGGAAGGAAGGAAGGAAGGAGGGAGGGAGGGAGAAAGGAAGGAAGGGAGAGAGGGAGGGAGAGAGGAAAGAAGGGAGGGAAGGAGGCAGGGAGAAAGGAAGAAAGGAAGAAAGAAAGAAGGGAGGGAAGGAGGGAGGGAGAAAGGAAGGAAGAAAGAAAGAAGGGAGGGAGGGAGGAAGGAAGGAAAGGAGGGAGGAAAGAAGGGGGAAGGGAGGGAGGAAGGAAGGAAAGAAAGGAGGGAGGGAGGGAGAAAGGAAGGGAGGGAGGGGGGAGGGAGGGAAGGAGGGAGGGAGGAAGGAAAGAAAGGAAGGAAGGAAGAGTGGGAGGGAGGGGAAAGAAAAAGCAAGCAAGCAAGCAGTTAAAGAAAAGATTCTAAGACAAGGGGAAGAATTTTTAAGCAAGGGGGCAGAGCTTAGGGAAGAGATGGAAGATAAAAATGTTATATGGAGATGAAAACTCTATGCTAACTGATAGTAATTGAACAAGTGAGAATGACTGTGTGGAGTCATGCATCCTGAGTGCACGCTTCGTCTAGGAAAACGTAGTAACAACAATAAGAAGACTTATCCTGGTGAGATTATTGAACTTTAAGAAGATGAAGTACTTTATGACTGTCATAGCGAGAGCAGGGCTCAGGGCGGGCAGGGGGAGGGGGATGATTTCTGTCTGGCAACACTCAACAGAAGACAGCAATACATCTTCTGAGGGAAAAATAGGTGCGATCTAGGATTCCTATCCAGTTCCACAGCTATATTTTCAAGCAAGTGAGATGTCAGGAGAGCACTCCCGTGAGATCTTCTTGAGGGGGAGAAAACCACTAACTAAAGATGATATCCGGCTGACAGACGTGAAGATGACCCTGAAGGAAGAACTTAGTCCTGACAAGATTATCTCTCGTTGTTAAAAAACTGGTACACGCACTGAGACTATCTAAGTGAAGAACTGAGACTAAACAGTGATGGGAAATGGGGTTATCGAAATTTCTTGTAAATGTTTGAAAGCTAAACAATAATATAACAAATTAGAAGGTGGGGAATATCTATAAGTGTACTGAGTTTCATAGCAAGAAGCCATTAAATGTGATCTAAAATGAAAATATTTCATCATCTTGATAACCAAACTTTCAATATTTTTCATGAACCATTTTCTTTAAAAGATCTTTTAGGAACTAATATCTCTTGTGGTGATGAAACACTTGAACTACAGCAATTCCTTTCATTTCACTTCAATTTCTTTTACTATTAAAGTTCAAATCAGAGGGTGGCGAGGTGGCTGAGTTGGTTAGGCATCCTACTCTTGATTTTGGCCCAGGTCATGATCTCAGGGTCCTGGGATTGAGCCTGGGTTGGGTTCCGAGCTCAGCGTGGAGTCTGCTTGGGATTCTCTCTCCCCTCAATTGCACTCAATAAATAAATAAATAAATCTTAAATAAAGTTCAAATCAGGCTAAATTTGCAACTTTGATTAAAACCATATGTATGGTATAATCTAGTTATTGTCTGTATATGCAGCCATCTAGTCATTCCCATGTGAAAAGAGAAGCATGACAAGATGTCCAGAATCGTGTTTGCCAAGTGTTTCAGGCCAATAGGTTTAGAGTGACTTGCTTCTCTGTTGATTACACATTTCTGATTTTCCGAGTTAAAAAAAAAAGTACCCTATTAGCAACAACAAAAAGCACAAAGTCATTTTTCTCTATGAAGAAAATATTCTGACCACTAAGGCAGTGAAATGCTTCAGTGGCTATTCACAATGACCTCATTTATCTAGAACCTCATTTGCATTTTCGAGGAGTTTCTCTGGAAGCTGGTGTTTTAGGAAAGAAGACATCACTCTGCAAAGAGGGAGCGCCTCTTGAGTATGCCCTGGCCTCCTTTTCCATTAAGTGAAGCAAAGAGCTTGCAATGTCCTTTACATGTTTATTTGATTCTGGAAAGGAAAACAAAAAAATAGAGTCATCACTGTTCTGTGAGAGCAAATAATGTAGACGGTACGAATTTCCAAAATGAATAAAGAAACTCGCCACGTCAGAGGTCTTACTGGCTCGTGCACGTCCAAGATGGACAGAAATACAGAGCAGTGTCTGTCACTGACGGGGCTCCGAGCTCAGCTCCAAGGCCAAACAGTCCTTGGTTTGCAGCCAGGCTGTCAACCTAGCCAGGGAACCTGGGGCAACTTACATATTATGCTTTCACGCTTTGCAGTGAAATTTGTTTCCAAGTAAAAGATGAAATTTTAACAACAGTTTAAAGTCTACCTGCCAAGAGAATTTAGTGCAGAAAATATATAGTGCACTACTGAAAACACAAGCTCTGGCACAAGCTCTGAAAAGTGGTTCAGAATCCAGTAAAGCGTATTTTCTCCTCCATCAACCTCTGTCCTGGGAAGCTGCCCTGCCCTTGGCAGGAGTGAGGAAGGTGGAGGAGAGGGGATCAAATGGGTGATGGCAGTATTTTCCAAACCCTGAGTTAGGACCTGTTGTTGGACCATGAAATCAGTTTTGAGGGACATAGTTAGCATTATTATTTTTTTTTTAAAGATTTTTATTTATTTATTTTGACAGAGAGAAGAGAGATCACAAGTAGGCAGAGAGGCAGGCAGAGAGAGCAGGAAGCAGGCTCCCCGCTGAGCAGAGAGCCCGATGTGGGGCTCTATCCCAGGATCCTGAGATCATGACCTGAGCCAAAGGCAGAGGCTTTAACCCACTGAGCCACCCAGGTGCCCCAGTTAGCGTTATTTTTAATGGAAAGGACTGGAATGGTGTGAAGCGGGTTGGAATGGAAAATAACTAAAATAATGGCATGCACTATAGTTTAAATAGTATCTTGTGAAACCTTTGTTTTAATATGTTAAATATATGTATGCTTCTGTGAGCAGGGTCACAATGTAAAATGGATTACTTCTTGTGGCTCACAGACAAAAAAAGTATGAAAGCCCTTAGGCAATGGTGACCGCTTCATGGAGAAGTTGGTCAACAAGATCCTAACTGTATTTCTAATGTCTTCTGGCAGGTATGGTACTTATGAAACAGGAGACATTAGCCTTCAGAAATCTGTTGCCATATTCTGAAAAGACAAGATACCCTTAAGCTTGGACAGTACTCGATAAAGTCCGCATTTCCTCATTCTCAAGACAAGCTCTTGCCTTGACTTATGTGATGCCTGTTTCTCCTACTCCCACTCGAGCTGCTATTTCTTTTCTTTTCTTTTTGATTTTTTAGGTAAGCTCCATTCCTAGTGAGGAGTCAGTGCAGGGCTTGAACTCACAACCCTGAGATCAAGACCTGAGCTGACACCAAGAATCAAACGTTCAACCGACTGAGACCCCCAGGTGCCCCTTTAGTTGCTATTTCTAACTGTACTTTGCATCCAACCTTTACATCTTGATGATCCTGGAATTTTATCCTAAGCTTTGTTTTGGCTCCATGATCACTTCATTCACACCTATGTCTTCAATGAACAGTTTTGTGCCCTTGATTTCAAAATCACTGCCTCCCACTCACCCCTCTCTCCTGAGCCCCAGTGCCTACTGGGCATCCATGCAGCTGGATAGCATTCACACACCTGAGGCTCAACATGTGAAAAACTGAACTTGTTACCTTTCCTTCCTCCCAACCCTCCTCCCCATTTCCCAAACCTATTCCTCCATATTCCTTCTCTTGGGAAACGTTACCACTATCCCAGACAGAAAGGGACATCAACCTGAACGCCTTCATCTCCCTCATCTCTTACCTCCACTCAGTCACCAAGTCCTTTCTCCCCCAATATTCCTTCCTTTTGTCTTGTCATTTGTTCCACTGCCACCATCCTTGTCCAAGCCACCAACATCTTCCAGCTGGACCACTGCAGTATCCCCTCGAGTGCTCCCAGGCTGCCACTCCTACCCCACTGCATTCTCCATGCTACACCTGTTAGCTTTCTAAAAACCCCAACACGCCTGCTTTAATGCCTTCCTAGCCTCCCATGCAGCCCTGTCTCTCTCACTGGCTCAGCCTGTGGCACTTCAACTCTCTATACCTCAGTCTTTCCCACGTGAAAAGGGTTAAAAATATGTCCCCCTCCCTACCTGCTGTGGGCGTTGTGTCTTTAATAAAGGAAAGGAGAAATCAATATCAACAACCTAGTCACTATCATCACCATCACTATAATTACTCGGGCATGCACTGCAACTGGTGAATTTTCCCCAGACCCTTCAGAGCAAGTCGATTTTTTAATTTTATGAGAATGTCAAGGAACTTTTTCTTCCAAGAAAAAAATGACTAATATTTCTTAAACTAGCCCATCAAATTGACCTTCATGGCATAGCTCATTAAAATCTTACATAGATAATTACTAGAAGAATTGATCACATGATAATGTAAAATTTTTACTGTAGACCAAGAATAAAAAAATACAGGCTTTCAAAATGTACTATCCACCTTATAATTCACAGAAAGGAGAGGTGATTGCAGAAACTCTGACTCATTCTCCTGAGAGGTAACGAAAAATATTGCCAGCAGCAAATGTGATTCTTTTTTATCTCAGTGACAGGTACTTTTGTTGTTCTGAAGTGAAGGTCTGAACTTCCATTGAGTTTTGTATAACTGTTTTCTTCCTATTGGAAAGCACGAAGGGCACCTCATTGTTAATTCAGTTTCTTTCTCAGCAGATATGGGCAAAAGAAGTGGCTGAATAAATCCGAATGCAGAAATATCAATAGGACCTGGTGTGATCTCTCTGTGGAAACTTCTGATTATGAACATCAATATTATGCCAAAGTTAAGGCCATTTGGGAAACAAATTGTTCCAAATGGGCAGAAACTGGACGATTCTATCCATTCTTAGAAAGTAAGTAATACAATTGTCTGTAAACTCCGATAATTACAAGTTCTTCTGCCCATCAAGCGTACCGTCTCGGCCTCACAGACAGCCTTCCTGGGAGGCCAGGGCTCTGGGGGCCTCTGTTCTGCGCTCTGTCCCTCAGCGGCTGGGTGACAAGCCCACAGTGCTGCACCTCCCTGGACCTCAGAGTTTTGTCTTTACCGTGAACGGTTTTGCTCATTGCCAAACTAAGTGTCTTCTTGTTCTGAACATGGTAGTGTGATGATCTATTTCTAGGTGTAACTCAGAATTCAGGCAACATCTTCCTGATGTTTTGGGTTTTTTTTTTTTAATTTTTCCATCCCTTGTTCTGTGGCTGATTCAGCCATAGAGGACCCACTCAGAGCTGCCATAATTGAAGTTTACAAGTGCTTCTCTGGTCCTGGAGCCAGAGCCTGTCCACTGGTGCCCTTCTAGATCAGACTTCAGCAAACTATGTCCTCAGACTAAGTGAAGCTTGGTCCCCTTTCCATTTTCTATGGGCCAAGAGCTAAGAATGCTTTTTACATTTATATAAATAAGAGCTGCAACAGAGATCATATGGCCTGTAAAGCCTAAAGTACTTCCTATCTGGACCTTTATAGTAAAAGTTTGTGAACCTCTGTTCTAGATCATTCTAATCACACCTTCAAAAGTTATTTAACAGTGTTTCATTCCTTCATGGCTGACTTCCACCACATATCAAATCATATTAATGTTATTTATCACCAACTTTTCAAGTCACAAGAGCGTTGTAAGCACTTTTAGTTGTATTTACCATCTGTTTATCCATGGGATTAGGCACTAAGTAAATACAAGACTTGAATTTTCTGTTTTCATATTGTGTCAAGGAGTGTGAAATGATTGTTTCAAGATGTGGCATAACTTGGGCTGACCTGAGAGCAATCTCAGTCATCTCACCTAAGAGGGGGGGCTTTGGGACTTTGATTCCAGTAGGATTATAGTGTAGTTTTATCCACGGTGATTTCTACGTCTGAATATGATAGCTCCCTCTCCCCTCCCCTTTAAGCACAAATTGGCCCACCGGGGATCGCTTTGACGACAGATGAGAAATCCATTTCCATTGTTCTGACGGCTCCAGAGAAGTGGAAGAGAAATCCAGAAGACAGTTCTCTTTCCATGCAACAGATATACTCTAATCTGAAGTATAATGTGTCCGTATATAATACTAAATCTAACAGAACGGTAAGCCTGGAATGAAAGAGGGGCCTCTAATCTGTGTCACTTTCTGCAGCTAGTGCTGGAACAAGCAGCCCAGAGGCAGGGGAATCCGGGAAGGTGTGATATTCAGACACGCTGGACAAGATACAGTAGAAGCTGATGTGTAGACATCTCAACAACGTCCTTCGGATTTCCCTTAGAGACACTCTCTGTCAGCGGGGTCTGATGTTGCTATTGGGTGTAGAACGACTGTCCACTTCCCTCTTTGATTTGCATGACATCTGTCAATCACTCTCCAAGAGAGAAAAAATGTCAGTAAGGACACAGGGCACGATTGAGCAAGAAATCTGTCCTTACGTTGTTATTTAGTATTGTTCCCGGAATGGTTCCATTTCCCGACCATGCTCTGCTGAGCTAAAGGAAAAGGGTATTTTAAAGCTGTTGCTGAAACAAACAAACAAACAAACAAACCCAGCTTGCAGTGATAATGAAAGATTTAGTGGTGTCTCAGTGTTCTGTGTCCTTCCAGAGCTATCTATCTGGGGTGGTGCCAAAGTCCTTGGCTCTAACTGCTGGTTTGCCATCCCTTGCCCTAGTGGTCCCAGTGCGTGACCAACCACACGCTGGTGCTGGGCTGGCTGGAGCCAGACACCCTGTACTGCGTCCACGTGGAGTCCTTCGTCCCAGGGCCTCCTCGCCTTGCTCCGCCCTCTGAGAGGCAGTGTGTCCGTACTTTGAAAGGTAAGCTTAAAAAGTCTCAGCTGGTCGGAGGAGGGAACTCTGATGAAACTAGGGGAAGTGTGGCAGTTATAAACAAGGTTTGGGTAAATCTATGTCTACCAGAAACAGATTGAGACAAAGGCAGAAACCATCATCACCATAAAGGCACTGAGCAGCCTGGGACTCTGCCATTGAACTTGGCCAGCGTTAGAGTATGTTTGCATCCTCCCCGGGAGCTCTCGGCACCTGTCCTGATAGCTGCTGCCAACAAGCTTATTCCGAGGGGAAAAAAACCATTAAGAATTTTCACACACATCTTTTTATTTTTTAATTGTACTCCCTTTCATCAAGAGAACTTCTGTGGTCTTCAAGAAGATAGTGCTAGAAACAAAAGATTATCCTAAAAACACTTGAAGACAGCAGCCTTTGCTCACCCTCAGGAATAAAATTACAGACTCTGCAAGTTGCATTCGGATATCACTCACGGGCTGCACGAACGTCTGGGATCAGCAAATCCACAGTTACTCCCTCACTTACATTGCTTCTCTCTCCTTCCTTTTGCCTTCTTCTCAGGTTTGCTGAACTTGGCTGAAGAGTCTCATTCCTGTTAGACACATACGGTTAGGAGCCTGGCATTTGTTTATTTGTATTTCCCCAAGGGTCAGAGGACCTTGAACTCAAAACCTGAACATGGAAAATTAACCCTAAAGTTGACCTTCCTCGAATGGCCCCTCATCCGTTATTCTTCCGTCTCCCTCTCCCAAACCTGCTGGCCTAGGACAAATGTCAGTCTTTTTCCCCCAGCCCGGTTCCATCACCAGCTATGGGATGGCCATGGTGACAGGAGCCCTGCCTTCCTCTCCCCTCTCGCCGCACAGAGCACAAGAAGAAACTGTCCTAAGGAATCAAAAGGAGATTTAGTGATTTTCAAAAGTGAAAAGCTATATTTTTGAGTCTTTATCCTTTCACACCCTCCCTTAAAATGAAGGGTTCTCTGCCACATGTCAAATAAAACTGAAATGCAGAGCAAGCAAAAGGCAAAACAAAGCAGATTGAAGAAATCATTTCTGTATTTGGAAAAAGTGCTCTGTTTACTAACAGCTTGATCAGTGGCCAAGTGGTAGGAGTGATTTTCCAGTGGAGATCATTTAAGCAGTTGGCAGATTGAAAGCAACTCAGATAGAGATTCCATTAAATACTTCCCGGTGAGATACAGTCAACTTTCTCACTAGTTTAAGGAAGTTGATAAAATAAGGGTGTATCTTTTCGGGTTCTGACCTTTTCCATGATAGCCCAGCTGGACCACCTCTTTTGGGACCCAACAAAAGGTATTTCTTTGAAAATACTTCTGCTCTCCACGGTCCCCCGTTCCTAAAATACGGTTACAGTTTATTAGGTTTATTGTGGCAAACGTGTCCTGCTGTTTGAGTGCCATCGGTCACTGTTGTCATGGCATGCTTTAATTAGGGCAAGTTCAGTCCAGGGACCAGAGATCACATTCAGAGGACCGGGCTGAATCGTGGCCTCACGTGGGGCGGGTGATGCTCGGCCACCTGCACTATCTGCCTTGTGCTCTTGCCACCTTTCCCTGTGGAACCTGATGACACATGTGCTCCTCGGGAGCAGTTTGGGGTGGAAGAGGCTACACTTGGACCCCTGAACCTGGACTTCTCCCACTGGCTCTTGTTGACCTCCCTCGTTGTCCACGACACTCCTGTTTCCACTCTTTAACTCGAGAGCTACCTGGAGAGTGACATTATTACTTTGTCTCAGGCCTAGGCATCAGGAGTATCCAAACAACTGTACAGACGAAAGAGCTCCCGTGACACTCTCGCTGAATTCATCAGTATGCAAGGAATATGCTAGAACTTTTGCCACATGTACCAAAGCTCTTCCTTTTTCTACTGCTGTATTAATCAGGGTTCTCCAGAGAACAGAACCAACATATTATATATGGAGAGAGACAGAGAGATTTTATTAAGGCCCACATGATTGTGGAGGCTGGTGAGCTCAAAATCTGGTGGGCAGTCCAGCAGGCTGGATATCCAAGGAAGAGTTGATGTTACACTTCTTTTCTGAAGGTGATCTGCTGGCAGAAATCTCTCTTTCTCGAGGTGGTCACCATTTTTTCTACTAAAGCCATCAACTGATTGGATGAGGCCATCCATATTATAAAGAGTCATCTGCGTTACTCAAGTCCATTCATTTAAATGCTAATCTCATCTAAAAATGTCTTCTCAGGAACATCTAGAATCATGTTTCACCCCAATATCTGGGTACCATGGCCTAGCCAAATTGGCACAGATAATTAACTATTACGACTTCCAGTACCCTAGAGGAGCCGAACAAATATAAATCAGTCACAGTGAGTCCTATTCACAAATGTATAGTCTCATCCGTGGAGGGCCATCACTGCTTTCTTCAAAGCTGTTCACCAGGTCTTTTCATTCCTCTGTGGACTTTTACTTGGCATGAACCTACAGTGCAACAGGACCTGGAAGGGAGTCACTGCCAATCTCAGCAACACCAGCTCAGCCACTTCCCTACACACATCCCGAGCTCCAGACCTACCCAGAAAGTCTAGCCGACCCACTCAGGGGTGGTTGTGTTAGCCACATAGACGGTGACGCCACGCATTCCCAACTTCTACTGAATATTTGGAAATGGTTGAGTTAAATGAGAGTTTGGAAAAGTGAGAGCAGCTTAATAGGATCTTATCAAGAGGGTTCTGTTGCTTGGTTTAAAGTGTATAAGTTGCTGGAATATTAGACACGCTTAGCTTCAAATATAAGAACCGGCATGAATCTCACAGCGAGACATAAAATGTTGGCGTATCTGCCGATCGAGTTGTTGATGCATCCACACTGTAAGGTTTGCGACAAGTCCAGATGCGTCCCGAAGCACAGCTCTTGTCAGAGAGTAAGAATTCTGAGACCCCTTATCACTTTTCCTTCAAGCTTGTCAGTTTATAAATGAAAAACCGAGCTGCTAGTTGTAAGGAATCAGCCCAAAGCCGCCTGACGTTGCCAATGTTTTCCCACTACACCGAATCACAATCTCTATTTCGGCCTTTTTTTTTTTTTTTTTTTTACAGACCAAACATCAGCATTGAAGGTTAAAATCGTCTTCTGGTATGTTCTGCCCATATCCGTTACCGTGTTTCTTTTTTCTGTGATGGGCTACTCCGTGTACAGACATATCCATGTTGGCAAAGAGAAACAGCCAGCCAATCTGGTGAGTGCTCGGTGTGGCAGGAGTGATGATAAACCCTCCCTTCCAGGCCAGTACGAAAGGAACTTCTAGAATAGACACAGCTTTTGCAGGCAGGGGGAGTTTAAGGAGGGGATGAATTAGAGAACACTTTTGCTTACTAGATAGAGTCTCTCAGTAACATAACCAAAGAGAAATATTCTTCAGCTTTGGCAAAGATTTCGTGTGTCACGAGCAGATTAGACTAGGTCTTGAGGTACGCAAATAAATTTAAGTCAGATCTATGCCCTTCCAGAGGTTCAAGTTAAGTTGGGGATGAGAATTGCAAAATGATACTTGAAGGCTACGATGAAAGCAGACAGCAAGGACTGTGGAGATGGAGAGAGTTACCGGGAGAGCAACGGAAACCCTGTGTAGGGGACCAGGAGAAGTTTTACATCTGGCCATGGTTAGGAGAGGGGAAGAAGAGTTAGAGCACGTACTTCTGGCAGAAAACCCGGAAGGGCCAACGTGCGTAGATGTTTGGAAAACCACATGATATTGCTGGACCTTAGGTTGCTGATGAGGAGCCACTAAAGTAAGACCAGAGAGTGGGTTCGAGGGCCAGCTAACAGGAGATTCAGGTGTTATTCTAAGGAGTTTGGGCTTTATATTGTCTTGGCAAAGAGAAACCTCTGTAGAGTTTTTGAGTAGGCAGTGTCAAGGTCAATATCGTGTTTCAGTCCAGTTGGATAATTGGTCTAAGACAGTGTTGGAGGGAGTAAGATTAGAAGCAGTAAAAGGAGCTAAGAGACTGTGGCAGTTGTCTGGGGCAAGAAGGGGAGCATCTAAAAGAGGAGAGTGGGATGTAGGGCTTGAACAGACATGGAATGGGGAGCATGTTTAGGAGGAAAATGGCCAGGACAAGCATTCAGAGCAAGGAGAGCAGGAAAATATTAAGAAGGAATAAATATGCTTCAGGAGGGTTTAGAAGGGCTGGGCATATTTTAACAATAAGAGTGATTTATTTGTAAACTATTAAAATATATGTTCACATATATCTGATGCATACATGTATTCCTGTTAGTTGGGTTTTAAATGTTTTTCTTATTCTGCCTGCTTTTAAACTTTAGAGGTAGCTTCCTAATGGCACAGGGAGACGTTCCTGGGAGAAACATTCACAGGGGAATTAAGCACATGCGACTTTCTGAAACCAAAATGTTATAAAAAGAATGAGGCTGAGGAATGTTAATGTTAAATGAACTCACATCACGGGGTGGACAATGAGGATTCAAACATAAATATTGACTGGGCATCTCAACAGACACCTTCCACGTATCCCCAGCACCATTTTAATCTCAAACTAGTTCTCCTGACATGATTTAGAGTTTCTCTATCAGCCATAAACAGGCAGGTGGATCTCCCTTTTTGGCCTCATTACAGTGGGATTAGAAAGGTATATGGGGGAAGTGGGGGAAACCATCCCTACTCATGAGCCTCTTTCCCTCTTTGCATCCAGTGTGCATTCCCACCCACATTTCATGTCCAGAGTATATCCCAGCCAGGCCTGGGAGTCCAGGAAACCACTGGCAGTTGAAAAATACATAGTCAAAAAATAATAATAATAAATAATAAATAAATAAATAAATAAATAAATAAATAAATAAATAAATAAAAGAAAAACACATAGTCAACAATAATTAGCACACCAATTTCCAAACTGTCTCCCTCAGCCCTTGCCACTTCTCACATGGCAGAAATTCTGATTTCACACAATTAAAAACTGAGGCTCAAGAAATTAAATAAGTGCCCTGAATTCCCTGGGCCAGTTAGGGGAGGGGGCAGTCTACCTGATCTTTGGATGGGATACACAACCCCCTCCCACCCCAGGGACCACTGTTCACTTGCATAAGCCTTTGTGTGTGTGTGCCTTGGGTCTCTTGCCTCCATGTGAATGAGGCTTTCTGTTTATTCCGAGAATAACTGTCACTTCCATGAGTTGGTAAGAATAGGTCTTTAGAACTATGTGATGACAGTATAAGTTCTACTTAACTGCTGTTTTTCATGTCTCTCTCAAGTGAAAAGGTGAAAACCATTCTCTTCTCTCTTTATAGATTTTGATTTATGGAAATGAATTTGACAAAAGATTCTTTGTACCTGCTGAAAAAATTGTGCTTAATTTTATCACCCTCAATATTTTGGAGGATTCTAACACTTCTCAGAAGGATGAACGTGTAAGGGAAAAAAGCAACGATGTATGGGACCTGAGTGAGCCCCTCGAGGACCAGGAGCCACATCAGGAGGAAATGGGGGTAAAGCACTTAGGGTATGCCTTACATCTGGTGGACATTTTCTGTGACTCTGAGGAAAGCTCCAAGGGTATGTCCCTAACCCAAGAAGGGCCACTGGGCAGAACAATGGCCACAGATAAAGCTGTCGTTGAATACGAAGATGCTGTAAGAACTGCTGACATCTGTGTGCGGCCTGGAGATCAGGAGCTCAATCTGCAGGAGGGGGCATCCCTCCAAGGACAGTTCTTGGAGCAACAGGCAGCTTTGGCAGACCTGGGCTCCCCAACGCCACTGTACTCCTATGCCCCTCAGCTGCGAGACTTGGACCAGCTGCCGCAGGAGCACGTGGACGCGGACGAGGAGCCAGATGAAGAGTCATCCACCACACTGGTGGCCTGGGACCCTCGGACTGGCAGGCTGTGCATACCGTCATTCTCTAGCTTTGAACGTGACTCCGAGGGATGTGAGCTGCCCGAGTACAAGGAGCTCACGGACAGAGTCCTCTTGTCTAGACTCTATGAGGATCAGGCTCCAGACGAGTTATCGGAAGAAAACGAAGCCTATCTCATGAAATTTATGGAGGAATGGGGATTATATGTGCAAATGGAGGACTAACACCTGAACTTCCCTTTGCCACACCCCTGCTGTTACAAGGCACAGGAGTGCAAACATCGAAGTGACCAAACAATAAAGGACGTGGGATGAAAGAAGTTGACTCAGATTTTCTGTGTCTGTGAGAGTTACTTATTTCTTCTCTATTCTCAAAGTTCTTGTTTCATTCTGCCCCATATGGCGGTTGGTTCATGCACGTGGGTCTCTCGTGATGATGGTGGGCACCTGGAATGCAGGGGCTGACCCACCGTGTTGTATGCATTCAAATGCTTTGCCAAATTGGATGAAGAATTTACTCAGGTGAGCATGTTTGGCTTCTCGGTTGATTATTTTCAAACAAGCCTATTTCTGCATTTATTTTGGGGACACCAAGCATATAGCAGTGTAAAAAGAATATTTCATGGAGACCATTCATTTTTTAAATACTCCTTTTTTTAGAATTTGAGTTTTAGAATTTGAGTTTATTTTCAGAGCAATGAGATACTTAAAAGATAGAAATACCACTGAATTAGTGGTAATTTGGTCACATTTAAACCCAACCCACAATTCAATCATAATAATCCAACTTTAGAATGAATAAATCAGGCACAGATCTTCTTGATATTACACACTTTTGGCTACTTAAAGTGGCCATATTAATATTTTATGAGAACTTCTGGAGTGTTAACATAAATGTTATTATTGTTTTGTAGTCAGAAAATGTCCTCTCAATAACTTAGTAATAAGCACTTTTATTAGGGGACTAACCTGAAAGAAAATGCCACCTTTATGATACATAGTACTTATATTTCTGAAAGTGTGTCTTTATTTTTTTAAGATGTTATTTAATTATTTGAAAGAAAGAGTCAGTGCACGAGAGCACAAGCAGGGGCAGCAGAAGGGGAGAGGGAGAAGCAGGCTCCCCGCTGAGCAGGAACTCCCCCCCCCCTCCTCCACCCTGTGCTCAAGCCCAGGAGCCTAGAATCACGACCTGAACTGAAGGCAGATGCTTAACCAACTGAGCTCCCCAGGTGCCCCTGGAAATGTGTCTTTAGAAAGATATTTATATCGTCTATAAACTGAAATGTGTTTAGCAGGTGAAGCACTATATTACTATTGTAATATCAAATATTCTATTTGAATGAGCAATGCCTCAAAGGCCCCTTGGAGGATGTATTAATGAGTATCCCCTACCTACATAATCTTAAGGTCAATAAACAAACAACGATATACAAACAAGGATATAGGAAATATACAGACAAGGATATACAAATAAGGATGTACAAAATATACAAACAATACACAAAATATACAAACAATATACAAGCAAGGATATACAAAAGAAAAAAGTTAAATATGTAAGGGAGAACGTATTAAAATTTGCCACAATTTACCGTGGGAACTAAAGTGTACCATAAACAACACCATCCTAGTCAATTTCCAGGAACTATAGTCTCCTCTCCTTCACCGTTCACCTAGAAAGTTCAACTCCATAGTGACTGCATTAAAATATGGCAGAATCTATAAAGTTGAGCCATACAAAATTACTGATATTTGACAGTTTCTGACTTGCAGAAGCAGCAATGTCATATTATTTGACTTTAATATACGTTTGTTTTAATCATGAACTCATGATCCTTCAATGCTCTTGCAAGAAAACAGGTGACATCCATATTTCCTCATTTATATTGTGGCACAGGCAGACAACCCTGGTAGGAGAGATGGATTCTGGAGTCGTGGTCTTAGAGAGTGTCCACAAGTCCAAACCATTTCTGATCTAATGATTTAATTTAGACCCGAATTACATTAACCAGAGTGCTCTGTTCCTCTCAATCTTGGTAGACATGACTCTGCCGGTTGTGAAGAACAAATGGATATATAACACTAACTGTAAAAGAAGTTGAGGAGAGGGAAAGAACGAGTCGTTATTAAGAGCAGAGAGAAAACAAAGTGATTGTTGATAGTTGGCTTATTTGTTTTAGTCACAAAATATTTACTTGAGCACCTGCTGTGTCCTGGTGTCCTCACCTATGAAATAGGGACGACAACTTCCTCAGGGCTGTTTTGACATGAACAGAGTTGGATTACAGAAGGCACTTAGAACGGTGCCAGGCAAATAGTGAGCACCACGTGTTTATTGTTATGAACGGCCAGAGCATGTGCTTACCACCAGAAAAACAAGCCTTTTGGACACGACTATTTCAACTCAAAGCCCACCTGTGCCTCACCTGGTTTTTCTTACCTGAAAGTGCCATCGTACTCTGCTTCCTACTTGATGCCTTCAGACTGAAATCATCAGTGGTTTTGTAAAAGGGAATCTGAGTTGCTTTTGCATCTCTTGTCATTCTAAGCATGTCAGGAGTTTTGAGCATTTCAAAAATGGTGTTGCTTCTACCTCTTCCACATTGGGTAGGTTTTCCTCGTGAAAACATCAGTTCGTCACCCTATTTCCAGACCCCATGAATTCTACATTGGGTGAATGAAAACAGACCCACTACAAGGTGAGTGAAGCTTAGTGTCACATCATGTGCATGGGAAAGAGGGACTTGAAAAGGGACACTGACCCCTCAGCCTAAAACATGGGAAGGATCTGGTGTCCGCAGGAAATCGATGCAGAGAAAAACTGTTTGTACAGCCCAGAGCGCAAGTCTGCCCAGCATGGTAAATCTAAAGAGAACATTAAATAGAGGGCTCCATCAGCACGGGTCAGTGCCCCTGGATCATAAATCACATTCTTTCTGGCCCACACATTACCACCCTCACGTCTTGATGGAATTTTTGCTAACCTATCTTGGAAGAACTGGTTTTCTATATTTTCTTTGTGGTTCCCTTCATGATATCTTCCATCAATCTTCTATCTACTGGTATTTGTTGTTTTTTTTTTTCCCAAAGACTGTGCAAAAGCACATGCCTATTGTATTTTTACCCAAGAGTGCTATGGTTGTAGGTATTTTAATTGTTCTTATTTTTCAGTATAGGAGATAAATGTAGACATATTCATTGTAGAGTAACTAGAAGTGAAGGGGCGGGGGATAAAAATTACCTGTCATACTCTCTCCTAGGTTTAACCACTGTAAACATCTTAGGGAGAGAAGTGATTCTCAACTGGGAGTGATTTTTCACCCCAGCAGACATTTGGCAATGGCTGGAGATATTTTTGATTGTCATGACTCAGGGGAAAGGTGCTGCTAGCGTGGGGGCTGGCGGGAGAGGCCAGGAGTACTCTAAACATCCTAGCATGCACAGGGCAGCCCCTCGGAACAAAGAGTTCTCTAGTCCAAAATGTCAGTAGTGCCTAGGTTGATTACATGGTTAGAATTTTCCAAACACTTTCAATGTATATATGTGTATATTTTTCCCAAAAAGAGGGATCACACTGAACTCTTTCATAACTTGCTCTTTTCACTCAAAAAATGTAACAAACTTTTATTTTAACTGCACTTAGACTAACTTCACGAAGCCTCAGTCTTAAACTAGAACTATTGAAACGGCAGATAATGAATTATTTTTCTCTAAATTTAATGATTTAAAATTTCTTTAGTTGAATAGCAACCAAAAGTTGGAGTTATTAAGAGGAAAGAGTCATCAGTCCTTTATGGATAACTGAACCTCTCCAAAACGCTATTTTCTGAAATACGTCTGAGGAGTGGCTGGCTCATTATTAGGTGGTCATTCATCTGCCCTTTGAGGTATTGGCCTCCCCTGTGCTTAGTGCCTATTACTCTCCTCCTGCAGTCTTTGGGATCTTCAGTGACAGGTGTTTGAAGGCAACCTTGGCTTTCACTATAAATCCCGGATAAACATTTATGTTTATCACTGATATTCCTCTAGACTACTTTACTTGCGGTAGCTGCAAGATTTCTTTCTTACTTCGTTAGTTTTAGTTTTAACAGATTTTCCAGTTGGTGTTCATTTCTGAATGCCAGAAAAGATGCCTGGTTAATGTTCCTATTGCTACATCCACAGCTGTGTTCAGAAAGAGGTGCCTCATGTTTACGTTTTCATATACAGGCCACTGAGACAATGAACACTGATGGGGATAAATACTGTCCACCATTTGTCTGTCCCTGGAACTGACATCTGTGGGACATATGAATTAGCCAGTGCTCTTAAAAGGCTCATATGGTTAAGATAGTTTACATAATATTCTTTCTTCTCATGAATTGCATTCCTCCCCATTCTGAAATTGATTCAAAATGCAGATACTTCAGAGTATTTGATATAAGGGGGGGGCAGAAATCATGGGAATTTTAACCCCAATCCCCAAAAAGGAGGCATGGGATATTGGATCTTTATTAGATTTATTGGTTTTGTGCTTCTAAAAGAATTTACTAACAAAATTAACTAACAATTGACTGACTTACTAACAATTTAACTAAAAAAGGTACATACTGACAAATGAATAAAAAGCCCTAGAACTTTTTGGGTTCCCGGGTGGCTCAGTTGGTTAAGCGACTGCCTTTGGCTCAGGTCATGGTCCCGGAGTCCTGGGATCGAGTCCCACATCAGGCTCCCAGCTCCACGGGGAGTCTGCTTCTCCCTCTTACTTTCTCCCCTCTCATGTTCTCTCTCTCTCTCAAATAAATAAATAAAATCTTAAAAAAAAAAATACAGCCCTTTAAAAAAGAAAAAGCCCTAGAACTTTTCAAATTGACTGAGTGATTGATTAATGGATGAGTCAGGATAGTATACTGACTGAAAGTACAAAGTGAAGCTAAGAAGCTTGGTTCAAAGTCCAGCTCTGTCTCTTCTTGGGCTTGTCACCTTAGGCAATTTACTTAACCTCTTTGGAGCAAATTCTCTCATCTGTGAAATGGGAATAATAATTATACCTACCTCATAGGGTTGTGGGAGGTTTAAATGAATCAATACATTTAAAGTGATTAGAGGAGTACCTGGCACAAAATGAGTACTTGATAAATGCAGCAATGGAAAAAGCACCAGGAGGCATATATAAGAATTTCCGTAGAAGCATTATTTGTTGAAAAAAAGGAACCTTGAAAAAGCACTAATATTTATCAGCAGGAGAAGGCTGTGAAAGTGAATCAAGTATACACCTATACGTGAAATATGAATGAGTCTCACAAACATGTTGAGCAAAAAAGAGTGATTCCCTGAAGAATATAGAGGATAATTCCATTTACATAAAGGCCCAAAACTTACAAAATTAAATATTATTCATATATATGTGGTAAAAACTATAACAATTTGAAAAGCAAGGAAGGGGCACCTGGCTGACTCAGTTGGTAGAGCACAAGACTCTTGATTTCAGGATTGCAAGTTTAAGCCCCAGGTTGAGCAAAGAGCTTACATAATAATAATAATAATAATAAGAAGAAGAAGAAGAAGAAGAAGAAGAAAAAGGAAGAGGAGGAGGAGGAGAAGGGGGAGGAGGAGAAGGAGAAGAAGGAGGAGGAAGAGTAGAAGGAGAAGAAGAAAAAGAAGGAGGAGGAGAGGAAGGAGGAGAGGAAGAAGAAGAGGAAGAAGAACAAGAACAAGAAGGAGGAGAAGGAAGAGAAGGAGAAGAAGAAGGAGGAGGAGAAGAAGAAGAAGGAGGGGAGGAGGAGGAGGAAGAAGAGGAAGAAGAAGAAAAAGGAGAAGAACAAGAAGAAGAAGAAAGGGAAGGGAAAGAAAAGTAAAAGAAAGAAAAAGAAGAAAAGGAAAAGAAAAACAAAAGACAAAGAAATGATTAACATGAAAGTTCAGGATCATGGTTCCCCGAGGATGGGAGGATATGGGGCTCACAGGGGGCTTTGGTTCAACATGGGAGAAACTGGGTATTCCCTTTTGATTATTCTTCTTTAAAATGAGTATATATATTATACAAGCCCTAATATATATATATATTTATTAAAAAACAAAACAAAACAATAACTGAGCCCTAGAGCCCCCGAATTCTGTGTCGTTCTCATGGGTTCCTTAATCAGTGTCAGCTTCGTACCTTTGGTCAAGGCATTTGAAATCTGAGAGCTATTAGACATTATCCCTTGGAAGTCAGAAACAGGTACACTTACGGTCGGATTCTGTTTACAAAGCTTCTTAGTTTCCAATGTTTTGATTATGTCCAAAATTCAAAACTGGAAAGAACCATTGACAAATTGTTTAATTGGGTTTGCACAGTGAAAGGCATGTGCTGAAAACCTTGGCTTTGCTGAGAACTGCCATTATTCAAAGATGAATACCTGGGACCTGGGACGAAGTGAGGAGACCTGGCAGGAAGTGAGGAGGACATGTGATTCACACAAACTTTAGAAATGCTAGCACCTTCTCCTACTCATGGGGAAATCACGAATTAATAAGTAATAAAATCTCAGGCAGGCAGGCAGTCCCCATAACAAAAATTACATAGTGTAAACAAATCCCTTCCTTATGTAGCAGCTAATAGTTGATCTCTGCTAACTGACTTTACCATGCAAGGAAGAATGTTAGGATTTCTAAATGCTCTGCCTTTACCCTTGAGCTAACGGTTCCTTTCTGCAATAAGCTTACCTTGGTTACAAATGCTTAGTGATCATTAGCAAATAGAATGTGTTTGCTTTTCCTAAGTCCCATATTTCCTGCCAGCTTGCTGCTACCAGCTTCCAAAATGAAAGATTAATGAAATTACAGATTTAAACAACACTTTCAAGTGGAAACACCTTTAATTCAGGCATAATGATGAATTTTAAACATTTAACTCTACTTCCCAAAAAAAGTACAAACAGAAGTACAATAAAGACATTTGTTGATCTTTCTTCCTAACAACCTACCTCATTTGAACCCTCAAAAATTTGGAACGTTTGTTCATTCTAAGCATCGTGTTTTAACAAAGGCTTTAACCAACAGAAAACACCTCAAAGAGGGTCTGGTAGGCAGGACATAAGGGGAAGTCTGGGGGGAATCCAGGCCTCAATGAAGCCCAGAGAGCTACCATATGCAGAGGACTCCCTGTGGATGAGGACATTAGACAAGTATTTGTTGCTTCAGAGAATGGAATTAAAACACCTATCTGGGGTTTGCTAGAAGACAGAGCTCAGCTCAGTTCTTTCTATAATTAACAGGCAGCTCTTAGTGCTTGACCGTATGAAGCACTTAGTTCCCTATTTCAGGAAGGGTTCAAACATACGCTGGTTTCTGCTGAGACTTCTGCAGAGGGGATTCCTCCATGGGCACTGAGGGATTGGAATAGATGGTCTCTAAGGTCTCTTCCACCCCTAAATGTCTACTACAAAAAAAAAAAAAACCCAATATTTAGAATCGTCTTTATTTGCCACCCTTTTTCCTCCTTTTTCTTCCAGGTAGTTCACTAGCTAGTAACTCATTCTGTTTTTCAAAAATTGCCATACCCCTACCCTTTCTGTGTAGCTGACGGGAGCCAAACCTTTGCTTCAATGGGATACAAGGAGGTTAGAAATTCTCAGCTAGACAGACGGTTCTGAGCCCTCACCCTTCCCCCAAATTAGGTTGAGCCTAGAAATGTCATCTTTTTTTTTTTTTGTATTTCCCATTTTAACTGCTATCCTGCTTAGCAAGTCTCTGTTATTACTTTTTTTCTTAAGTTTTTGGGTTGTCAGAAGAGAGAATATTGCACATGGATAAGACTCAGAAGACAACTTGTTTCTGTAAATCTCTTTCTGACTCTTGGACCAGGACCAGATATTACTATGACAAATATACATCTGTGAAATACAAATAAGTGATAGAGAAAGAGCAATTCACATTTTGGAAACATCATCTAGAGCACTTGGGTGACTCAATGGGTTAAGCGTCTGCCTTCAGCTCAGGTCACAATGGTAGGATCCTGGGATCGAGTCCGGTCATTGGGCTCCCTGCAGGGAGCCTGCCTCTCCCTCTCCCTCTGCCCTACGCCTCCGTTTTTGCTTTCTCTCTCTCAAATAAATAAATAAAATCTTAAAAAAAAAAGAGAGAGAGAAAAGAAAACATTGTTTATATCACCCTTAGATCTGAATAAATATCATCTGTTCTCCTCCCAGTTATCCAAAAACCCCAAGGCCATTAACATTGGAATGGAGTTTATGTGCTGAAAGTGTCAACATGAGCTGTGAAGTATAACTTGGCCTGTATCTCATTTCTTCCCTCACTCAAGATCTCAGATATGCCTCAGTCTAAAAATTATACTGCAGTTGATCCTTGAACAATACAGGCTTAAACTGTATGGGTCCACTCATATGCACATTGTTTTCAATAAACATAGTACAGTTGTGTAAAAGTATTTTCTTTATGATATTAATAACATTTTCTTTCCTCTAGCTTACTTTATTGTAAGAATATAGTACATGTAATGAACAAAATATAATACAGTATACAATACATATAATGTACAAAATATGTGTTCATTGACTGTTTATGTTATTGGCAAGGCCTCTGGTCAACAGTACGCTATTAGCAGCTAAGTGTTGGGGGGAGTCCATCGCTTCTTGGCCTTTTGGCTAAGATCAAGTGACGTGTTGGGGGAGTCAAAAGTTATATTTGCAGGGGGCTGGGGCCCTAACCTTTACTGTATTGTGCTTTTCCAACGAATAGAAAAAGTGAACACAGAATGAAAGGTGGGAGGGAAGGGAATATCTTCAAATTCCCAGCACTTTGCACAGTGGAGTAGCACTCAGCTCAAGTCTGTGATGAACAAATGCTTTGAAAAACATGAGCAAAGACATAGGAATTTGGGGCACCTGGGTGGCTCAGTAGGTTAAAGCCTCTGCCTTCGGCTCAGGTCATGATCTCAGGGTCCTGGGATCGAGCCCCGCATCGGGCTCTCTGCTCAGCAGGGAGCCTGCTTCCCCCTCTCTCTCTCCTGCCTCTCTGCCTACTTGTGATCTCTCTCTCTGTCAAATAAATAAATAAAATCTTTAAAAAAAAAAAAAGACATAGGAATTTAAGTGCATGCTATACTTAGTTGGGAAAGAAATGTGACGAACTCTAAAAGCATTCTCATATGTTATATATTACTTCACTTCTAGGATATAAACTCCATGAAGGCAGGGATGGGCTTTTAGTTATATCACCGATGGCACAATCCAGAAAGGAGGTCTGAGCTGAGGCAAGGGCAAGGACTAAGTCTCTGAAATGTACGTGCACTTAACGCTTGAAGGGAAGGTCAGAAAGAAGGCAGCCAAGGCGTAGTAAACAGGGAGGAGCCTGGAAGGAGATGAGGGTGGGGACAGGTAAAGACCAGGCCTCATGGTGGCTGTAAGGTGTTTGGGCTACACCTTAATGCCAGTGGAAAGCCACTAAAGAGCTTTAAGCAGGCGACTGATACGATTTGATGCCATCAATAAATGTCAACTGACTGAGTCTGGACGACTGTGTGATGGTGAATAAGGGGCACCTTTACTTTAAAAGAGAGAGCATGAAAGCAGAAAGTGAGTTGTTTGGGTTTGGGGGAGGGGTTGCTTTTACTTTTTTATTTTTGTATTTGTTCTTGTTTTGCTAGGAGTTTGGAGTAAATCATGAGTTAGCCTGGGGAGTACTAACTTGGAGACACCCGCACATGTGGAGATGCCAAGGTGGTGGCTGGGAGTACATGTTGAAGGATTGGGGGAAAGAATAGAACTCGAGAATTAACAATCCCTCATAAATTAGAATCAGAGGGAGAATTGGCTGAGGGGGTGTATGGACTATAAAGGGAAGCCAAGCACAGAATCTTGGGAAATGCAGACATTTAAAAAGAGAGAAGAGGAACAATGTTGAGAGATAGGAGGGAACAGAGAAATTTTAAATATAACTTTGACCAAGCTCCACAGAATCTCTAGCAAAGGAATAATAAACCCCAAATGAGAATTTTCTGGAGATAAAGCAACTAAAATGAAGGCTTAAGGTCAAGGAACTAATAGGAAGAATCTAGTAGAGGCAATACTATCTTCTGTGTTGGCAAAATCAGGTCCCATTAAAGAGGGGCAAGTTAACACCGTGAGCAGAGCTATGGTCCAAATGAAAATTGGGGTCCAGAAAATTTATCTTACAAATATATTTGAGCAAATGCACAAGAATATAAGATGTTTATTTACCACAGAAGATATTTTTAAATAATTTGAATCTCCAACAATAAAAGTTTAATTAAATTAATTTTATTATATCCATACAAGGCAAAATCGGGCAGCCATTAGAATAAAGAAACATGTTCATGTTATAGAAAACCAGGAAAATATTAAAGTGATAAAATGTATCACATTTTCACAAAGATACATGTACATTCTCATAAATATAGCTTTATAAATACATATAAATGCATAGTTTTTCTTTCGGCTTACATATTTTCTCATTTTGATCATGGACATGTATTGCTTGTGACATTCTAAAAAGAAAAGTGTGGAAATTTTATTATGAGCACATTTACTCTCTCTGTTATCAGCACCACTCTCAGGAACAGACAGGCCTGTAGGCTATTGAATTTTTAAAGACAAAGTCTCATAGAAAAAGTAATTCGGATGGAATGGTGAGAATTAAATGAATGATATCTTTCCAATAATGTTATAAGGACAAGCACAGTATATAAGCTCGGAAGGAACATTCAAAAATGTATTTTATTTGAAATAAGTGAGTCAAACCAGGTGAATATCTCTGAAGATGTATAGTCCCCTAAGACGTCTATCAGCCTGAAATTAGGAAATAGTAGAGACTATGACTATAGAATTATGATAGCTCTTCAACTCAGTCACACAAAAAAAACCCATATACTACCTTGTGAACCTTTACATTTTAAATGTTTTGAATGTTTAAAGGAACCAAAGTAAACTCTAATTGTAAGTGGGATGAATTTTCTGAATATTTTAATACTGCTAGGTATAGAACGATGCTTACCATGTTTGGTTTGTATAGAATCTGCAATAAAAATTACAATTGTATAAGCAAGTGTCCTAACCTTCAACAAGTCTGCCTTTTAAATACATTTGAGGTGAGGTGGTAGATAGGATAGACAAGAATTATTAAAGTTTCAAAGTTTATTAGGATTTAGTAAAGACCCCACATAAACTGATGGGGGTAGTTGGTAAACACAAATAGCTCTGTCTTGGGTCTATATTTCCAAAGAAAGTATAGAAGGGCCTAAGGATTATATTTTGCGACCCATTCCCTTTCCCCAGCCACATTTCCAAGAAGCCCACGATTTATCTCCATGCATGAACTCAGCGCGTCTTTGACAGAGGAGGCTCCTAGCTTTAGTTGATACATTGCCCTCAATTCCAGACCTGCCTGAGCAGTCTTCACATCTGTGGCAAATGGCCTGCCCTCTGCCTTCCACTCTGCTCTCCTGGTCAGAATTCCAGAGAGTCAGAGACACCTCCTGAAAGAGTGGAAAAGAACCAGCAGGTGCGGCCTCGGTCTCCTTTCCCTTCGCTCAAGTCTGTGATCGGCTTCGAGGAAGGTGGGTGGCTCAGTGCAGGAAGAGGGTGGAGGGAGGGAGCACACAGCAATTATGTTTTCCTAGTGAGCTGCTGCAGGCAAAGCCGCTGACATTTATATCCAAAAATGGCTTGTTCTGATCCCATGGGCTTCCCAGAGGAGAGTCTGTCATGTCTTCACCCCCCTCCACTAAGGGCAAGGATTGTTCCTAACAGAAGAGTACATTATCAGTGACCCCAACCGTGCATGCAGAAATGCAGTAAGGCTCATCACTGTGCCCAGGACTGCCACCCATATCCTGCTGTCCCCCACACATCTCCTTTGCCTGCCTATTTCCAGAAGACACCTGCTCCCAGGGTTGGCTTTGGGTTGACCATGACTTCTCACAGTGGCCTGGCTCCTGGTTGGGGGCAGCAAGTCCAGGGAGAGGTGACAAGCGCCCCATCCCTCTATGGGGTCCCTCTGCCCCCAGGAGCCAAGCTGTGCACTCTCTCCTTGATGGCCCCCCTCGCAGCTAAATGGGTTCAGAATGATCTCCCAACAAAGACATAGCTGGAGAGGGAAAGACTCACCTGTGAGTCCACGATCTAGGCAACTAGCCAATAACACTTACTGAACAACTTTCAGGTTTGCAGAAAATCATGGCTTCTTTAGGAAGATTCAAAAGAAATTTTTAAAAACATGCCTTCTCTGATTACTTCCTCTGATTGTCTTATTTCACTCAGCATAATACCCCCCAGTTCCATCCACCTTGATGTAAATGACAAGTATTCATCCTTTCTGATGGCTGAGTAATATTCCACTGTAATCAGAGAGGGAGACAAACCATAAGAGACTCTTTACTCTAGGAAACAAACTGAGGGCTGCTGGAGGGGAGGTGGGTGGGGGATGGGGTAACTAGGTGATGGGCATTAAGGAGGACATGTGATGTGATGAGCACTGGGCATTATATGCAACTGATGAATCACTGAACTCTGTATCTGAAACTAATGATGTACCATATATTGGCTAATTGAATTTAAATTTAAACAAATAATTTAGGGCACCTGGGTGGCTCAGTCATTAAGCATCTGCCTTTGATTCAGGTCATAATCTCAGGGTCCTGGGATCGAGTTCTGCATCTGGCTCCCTGCTCCGCGGGAAAGCCTGCTTCTCTCACTCCCACTCCCCCTGCTTATGTTCCCTCTCTCGCTGTCTCTCTGCCAAATAAATAAATAAAATATTTAAATAATAATAATAATAACTTTTAAAAGCTGCTTTCTACACAGAAAAAAATAAATAAAAAACAAAAATAAAAAATAAAAACATGCCTTCTGCAACCAAGAGACATAAAACTAGACCAAGAACACCAATGGCCCAGTGTAGTTTTAGTTTAAATACAAGTACCCTTGCAACAGGACGGTCATCCAACCAGAGATTTTAAAATGACAAAAATTGCTATTTAAATGCACAAATTTGGCAATCTGATATAATGTTATATGTATGCATATATGTATGCAAGGATGAGCATTCTTGGGAGTGTTTTTGGAAGCTGGTTTTCTTTTTGCAATTTGGTTCTTGTTTTATTTTGTTTTTGTTCCCGCTTCAAAGCCAACTGAGATTTTATAGCTGATTTTTTCAGACATATCAACCATGACTCACAGCTGTTTGATAAAGGATAAAAATGCTTCTATTTCTCAAGCTTAGCTTTCAAAATTAAACATTCAAATGAAAAAATAACATTGCTCCAGTAGATGTCAGTGATTAAAACCATGAAAACCATTCTTTTCCAGAGAAGCTCCATAATGCATCTGGACTGTTTCTTCCCTTCATCCAAGCCTGACCTAATTCTGAGCTTTTCATTTAAGTGCATCTTGACTTTGTTGTTTACAAAGTTGCCCCTCAGAGATGAGCTTCTTTTCTGAATAGAAATCCCTGAGGAACCTTCTCAGGGGGTCAAGAAAGTTCCAGGGGACATTTTGTTCTCTAAGGTCGGTGAAATGAGGCCTCCTTTCATTCAGGGAATAACAGGCTTCTACTGCTCACCGGTCCCTGGGTCTGGAAGCATACAGTGCCTGTGGGTACACAGGACCGTTCCCCGTGCCCTGAAGTGCCACTGTCTGCCCCCCTCCATACTCCACAGCATCAGCATCAGGGAGCCAACTAGTGTCCATGACTTTTGTAAAAGCTCGGAAACCTGAGGAGATGGAAAGGCTGTTTGTCAGGCTCCTCAGAAGATCTGATCCAGTAAGACAACACAGACCTTTTGATTCCCATAAGGAAAATTCTGTTTGAAAGAGAAGTATTTCTGGAGCCAACAGCTATCTGCCCAAGGACAAAAGACATCTATAAATTTTCTCAGACTTATCTCACTCCCTAAAGGGAGCTGGTTAGAAAAGGTCAAAGTGATTTTAATTGGTTTCTATAAGTCAAAAAAATAAATTACTCTTCAGCATCCACCATATTTGGGCACTGGGGACACAAGAAGAAATGGCATGGGCCCTGCCCTCAAGGAACTTACAAGGACTTCTCCGTATTACCATTCACTTAGAATGGGCTGTTTTATCCCCCAACAGAGGAAATCACTACTAAACGAATTTCACACTTCTCTGACCTTTTGTCAGCGATTCCCAAGTCTTCTTTAAAATGTCGGCCCCGATAAGATCATGCCCTCTGGAGAGATGGGAGCCTCTGTTTCTTCACACCAGCCAAAAATCTGAGAGACATCCTTGACTTTTCCTTCTCCCTCACCCCTCACATCCAATCAGTCATCCTTAACTGGAAATTCTACCTTCCACATCTTACTCATTTCTCCATTTCTACTGGTGCATCTTTAATTAGGACTTCATCATATCTTGCCTGGAATATTTTAAATGCATTCTGGCTCACCAGCCCGGCTTCAGTCTTATTTAGCACGTAACCATTCTCCATGCTATGTCATAACTGCCTTTTTCTTCGTCCACCTTTCTGCTTAGATCCTAAGCCCTCGAGGACAGGGGCTGAGTTTTCAGTCTCTGTCTCCTGGGCGCCTGGCACAGCAACAGGCTAACAGGAGGCCTTCAGCCCGTGCTTATTAAATGATGCATGTGAGAACGGTAGACGGAATACGTGTGCATTGAATGTCTCCAAACTAGTGGGATTTTACAGTTTCCCCTGTTTCTTTTCTGATGTCAATAATCACTCTGTATGTTTTGGCTGCATATCTGCTTTTCATTCACTTATTTCCTCGACCCTAATAAATTGTTGGTTTTAATCTGTTGTGACTAGCAAACCAGATCATCAAAGTTATTTAGAAAGTGTATGAAGTAAGATGAATAGGCTCTCACTGGGTCCCTCTTCCACAATTAAAGCAAATGAGCTTCAGTGCACTGGTTTTGTGGAGCTGTTTCAGCACCTCAGGGAACCTTGTTCCATTGCTGTGTTCCAGATTGTAGAAGCTGTGAATAAGTCTGAATTCCAGGTAACTAAGGTGTTGCTGCATAATTTTTTTTTTTCTTTGTAATCAGTGATTTTAATTTGTCCTTTTATTGCAACAGGAATCTTTCAAGTTTGCTTCTAAAAATGTATGGCAACTCTTGATGTTACTGTATTTTTTAATGATAAATATGAATCTTACAAAAAATGTTATTGAAATTTATCTCACTGAAAAATACTTCTGTTGCTGCTTTTACTTATATATTTGCTGTTTGACCCTTCCAAACACAATTTAATGTTAAATGAGATAGCAAAACCCATGTTCAAATGAATTTAGAGTATTCTCAACTGAAAATGCGTGGGCATTGCATTATTCTGTTGAAAATCCCCACCCAATCCTATTCCGAATGTGTTCTTTATCATGGAGAGCTGAGCCACACAGCCCTGAAATACTTCTCAGCACAGAGCACTGGTTTCTGCTTTTCCTTTTTAAACTGTGGTTGGTTATATTTAGGAGTGGTGATGCTGAACACCCTTGGAAAAAGAAGTTGAGCTTGGAATTGAGGCCACGTTATCTTCCATGTAAGCATTTTAATTGCCTCCATTGAGAAGACAAGACCAGCCCACAGCACCTCCTTGGAAATCACCTGCCACCTAAGCCCCTGCAAACGTAGGCCTGGCCAGTCAGGTACACATGTGTGTCTCCAGCTATTTGGGGCCAATGACATCCAGTACAGCCCAACAAATAGGCTGGGCTAATAAGCCCATTACATTCTTTCTCCCAAAAATGGAAAGTCAGGGCTCTGAGGCAGAATGAATGGATTGATGCTGAACACTTGAAAAAAGTCATGTAGTCAGGATGAAAATGGCCTTGTTAGGTTATATGCAACCAGGAAAAGCTCATAGAGAGAGAGAGGAAACAGAGAGAAGAACCATTTGAACTCCTAGGAGAGGCACAGAGTGTGACCTCAACTCAGAGAAAAGCCAGCTATATAATTCGGGGCCCAGTGCAAAACGAAAATGTAGAGCCCTTTGTTCAGAAGCAAGGAGGAAATGCCATTAAAGGTACTACAATATGAGGACTTTTCCTTTAAAAATATTTTACTATTTATAAAATCTATAGGGGAGTATTAGCTCAGGCTGCCATAACAAAATACTGCAGACTGGGTGCTTGTTTATTGTCCTGGGATGTCTTTAAGGTAGTCTGTGTTTTTGCAAAAACAACAAACAAAAATCCTCTATTGGATAAACACTGCTGGATGCCCAGTCATTGCCCATTCTCTTTTTACTGAAAGAAAAATTGTTCTTTTCAGGGGAACTATGTGTCACCTTCCCAGAATTCCTTACATCGAGAGGTAATCATATAAATCAGAGCTAATGAAAAATAATCAGGATTCTGATTGCTGGGAACTGGGAACTGATACACATGGAGTTTTCTTCTTTCCGTCCCTCTTCTTCCTCCTGCCAGGAATGCAAGCATGAGGCTGGACGTGGAAGAGCCATCTGGCAATCATGCAGCAACAAGAAGACAGAGCAGGAACACTCATCACTGATAACATCAGGAAGAAGCTACACCAATCCGAGGTTGCCAATCTCTAAATTTCTTATATTAGAAACATAAACTCCTTAGCTTAGGTACTGAGTCAGGCTTCTAATGCATGCAACCAAATGCAGTTTTAACTGAAATATCCTTTTACTGAAGTTAGTTTGAGTTGGCTTTCATTTCGTGCAATTTGCTGTTTGTGCTCCACTCATATCCTGTGGGATCCCTTTCCTGTACGAGGGCCTTCTCTCAAGCGGCTTTTATGCCTACCAATACCAGTACCTGTCGCTCTTTGTTACAGGGCTGCCCTCAGATTTCCCAGCCTGTTGATCTTTTTGTTGTTGTTGTTATTTGAATTCAATTAGCCAACATATGGTACAACATTAGTTTCAGATATAGAGTTCAGTGCTTCATCAGTTGCATATAACACCCAGTGCTCATCACATCACGTGCCCTCCTTAATGCCCACCACCCAGTTACCCCAACCCCCCTCCCCTCCAGAAACCCTCAGTTTGTTTCCTATAGTTGAGTCTCTCATGGTTTGTCTCCCTCTCTGATTTCTTCCCAGTTTTCCCTCCTTTCCCCCATGATCCTCTGTGCTATTCCTTATTTTCCACATATGACCAGCCTGTTGGTCTTAAGATCCCTAATGACATAGGAATGTACATCCCCTGAGTGCTATTTGTAAGCCTTGCCCTAATCAGACTGGTTTTACTGCAGGATTGAGTAAGGGTTATGCCCTGTGGGCCTTAGATATGATTCTCTTACCTATCCTCATTCCCCCACCAGTTTCTCCTGGGAACATTTCCTAATAAACTTTCACATGACTCTTCATCTCAGGGTCCACTTCTGGGAAACCCAAACTAAGATGCAATCCAAATATCCCTGAATAAACTAGGTATTACCAGGTATGGACTGAATGCCTGTGTCCTTCCAAATTCTTTGTTGAAACCCAATCCCCCACCCCCATTTGATGGTATGTGGTGTTACGGCCTTTGAGAGGTAGTTAGGTCATAAGGGTAGAGCTCCAAGATGGACTCAGTGTCCTTATTTTTAAAAAGGAAGGGAAATGCGTTCTCTCTCTCTCTGTCTCTCTCTCCTCGCTCTCTCTCTCCTCTCTCTCTTTCTCTCTCTCCCTCTCTCTCTTTTTGTGCATGTGCCAAGGAAAGGCCATGTGAGGACATAATCAGGAAGAGGGACCCTCACCAAGAACCTGGGCTTGCTGGCACCCTGATCTCAGACTTCCAACCTCCAGAAGCATGAGAAATATACGTTTATTGTTTAAGTCACTCAGACTATAATAAGTTGGTAAAGCAGCCCAAATTGACTAAGATATTAGGGATCTAAAAGTAATTTAAGAGCCAATCGATTCTGACATTTGTGGTACAGATAGTTCAAAATTAAAGTGCTGTGAAATGTGTAAACCTGAGGATTCACAGACATGTACCCTGGGGCAAATAATACATTATGCTTTAATTAAAAAATAAAAAAAAATAAAAAAAAATAATGTGATACTTCAAATAAACATAAATTTCTTAGTTTAAATGTAACACAAATATAATCCCCATAAGAAGAGAGTACCACTATCTTGATACCAAAAAGATGAACAAAATATAAGATATACGCCAGCCGAAGTGTTGCTCTAGGGCTTCCTTTCGTGTGTCCCATTAGTGGGAGGACCACCCCAGTATGGCGCTAGCTCCAGGGAGACCACGGTTTATCACCCTCCGCTCCCTCATCACCTCCCGACACTGAACTCCCCTAATCTTCAGGTCCTAATTAGCTTGCTGCTCTTTTCTGTTGGCCATTTCAGACATGCATTTCAGAGTTTTGTTTTGTGTGTGAAAGAAAATTAAACAGATTTATTCACAGCGTGATTATCTTTTATCTTGATGCTATGCGTCATCTCCTTGATGTCAGCGGGGGGTTGGGAATTATTTTTAAAGGCCTAAATCAATACTTTCATTGAGAAAATTGGACCACGCTGGCTTGTAAGCTCAAGATGAAAAGCTAAAACCCTTTCCAATAGCTCACTTCTGAGGACTGAAATTAGGGCAGATGGCTCAGTGTCCCTTGATATGATTTGATTACATGTCACTGCCAGATGCCCAGTCTGAGGTACGTGAGGAGAAGCACAGACAGACAGCTATAGTTACACTGTTCAGGAAGCAGAGGTACCCTTTCCATTCAATGACTGACAAGTAAAATGCTCCTTCAGGTTTTAAGGAAACACAATGTTTCGGAAATAGGAAATGTCTTCCTGTCTTAAGAGATCTCTCTCAACATATTCCCTCTCCACCATTGGTCTTAACTGAATCTTTGTCATTCTAGAGTTCTACCAAGCTAGATTTAGAAAATGTCCCAATAAAAGGCACCATTAATTTCATAGACAAGTAGAACTACAGGCCTGGAAGGAAACGTCTGGATCGTTTAGTGCTGAGTTCAAGCCTTTTGTTTTTTAGGAGGCCAGTGACCTCCTGGCATTCTGGTATTACACAGACGTGAACTTCAACCCAGCAAGATGTGTGCATGTTAGCTTTTGGTTGCATAAATCAAAAACCTCCAACTACCTTAAATAAAGGAGAAGGCATATGATTAAAAGAACTCTGGAGGTTCTCACAGAATCCAGGGACAGGGAGTGTATCTAAGACCCATTGGAAATTTGAGAAACTCAAGAGCCCTTGGGAATCTGCCCTATGCCTTCTACCTCTCAGAAACCACAAGGTTTCCTGAATATCTGCTTAGTCATCCAGCATGTGACTCAATGTACCCTCAGCTCACATACCCACCACTGACTGACTCAATCTCTCAAGTCCCCCCAACAGGAAAACTTCATTGGCTCTATTCACAGTCATGCCAGCCTGGTCATTTAGGAGTAAGTATACTGAGGGAACTCTGGCCAGGTGTCCAATTCTAGTGCAGTCATCTGATGCTTGTAATTGGTAGGGCAGGGTCACCTGCTCAGCTGTGGAAGAATCCCCAAGCAGAAAACAACTGGTATCTTTAATAACATGACATGATTTGTTCTCCTGAAAAGTACTGCCAAATTCAAAGAAATTATATCATGTCTAAGAAGAATTTATGAAATACATGGATAGTCCAATGCATGGTTTTTCTTTATTGCTGCAATGTATCACACCTATAGATTTTAAGGAAAATTATCAATAGGTGTCAATAGACATTTCATAAAATTCAATAGCTAGCCATAATTTTTACATTTAAAAAATTGTTAAAGCATCATTAAAAAGGCAAATGATAAGCTTATTATAATATGTAGTAGAAAAGGGGTTGATATCTTTAGAATAGAGAGTTCTTACAAGAATTTTTAAAAATTAGCTCTTAAATAAAAAGAAATGAACAAAGAAGGTGAAAAGGCAATTCATACTCACAAAATACTCAGCTTCATGAGAGATTAAAATACAAAGTAAAATAGTACTAGAATATCATTTTTACTCATCAAGTAGGCAAAGATTGAAATAGTGATTATACCTAAGGTTGTTCAGGGGTCGGTAACATATATGGAATGTTTTTGGAAGCATATATTGGTGAAACTTTCTGGATAACCTTCTGGGATTATTCATCAAAAGCCTTAAAACTGGTTATGTGATTTTAGTAGGAATTTATCAGATATATTCTGATACTTACGTAAGTAGATGCTTATCATGGCACCCCTTAAAATATAGGACAACTATAAACATTTAAAATGTATAACAATTAGGAATTGTAATAATGCATGATACTATAAAAACAGAGATAACCTGAGAAGATAGAGAATATACAGAGCAGAGATGTCAATGCAGAGGCTAATGGCAGTGTCTACACAGAAAATCCACTCAGAGTGTATGCGTTCTGATTGTCTTTTAGATGTCACACATACAATATCCAAGGTCATTTCCTGCCCGCCCCCCACCAGAATGGGGGAGCGAGTGGTGTTCTTTTCTAGAGGCAGCAGAGATCAGCGGGGCTAGAAGACATAACAGGGTAGAGATAAGAATGTCTAAATAGAAACAGATGTCCAAGAGGGTAGGGTCTGTCCTAAGGGCAAAGACTGAAGGACCACCCCTCCTTTAGGAGCTGAAAGATGAGTTGGACAATGTATAAGAGCCACCCCTAGCCACTCCCCACATCCCCACCCACCCTAACATCCTCCTCGGGTTCTGCATTGGTTGGAGGACAAAAACTTAAACCTGAAGTCTAGAACTGTTTTGTGCCTGAACTAACACACATACCAAATAAAAGCTATTCTGAAACACAGAATCATTAACAAATTAATAAAACAGTATCTGAGTACGTATTCCCAAATGCATTTTACTTATCTAATACTCTCTCCTGCTTCTCCATCAACACCTGGTTCAAAACTTAATTTCCTTCATGCTTCCTTAGATGTATGTACTAAAAACCAAACTACGAGATTCAAACCCCAGCCCCACCCCTAACTGTGTGATTTCCAAGACAGCTTAACTTCGTGACTCATCTTCTTCATCTGAAAAATAAGGAGTAAAACATTTATTTATAGAGTTGCCAGAAAAGTTAGTAAGATAAGTCAAGGAAATCACTTGGAGAGTGCTCACTCAACAGATAGTGACTGCATCATAAATGGGGTGTATGTGTGTTTCTTTTAAGTGAAATAATATTTTGTTTTTAACATTATGCTTTGCAAGTTGCATAATATCACTAGTGGTTATAATATAAATGGAATGAGATAGAGAAACTTTTATTTACTGAGATTAGCTCTGTGGAAGTGCTCTATTTTTATTTAAAAGAAATATTTTGATCAACTGATGAGGATTGAGGGTAGGACCTCAAGAGCATGGAAACGGAGGTTCAAGAGGCAAGTTGAGCAGTGTGTTCATCTTCTGAGAAAGAAGGAAGAGAAAAGAAGAAAAGCGAAATGAGAGGCAAAGAGGGAATAAAAAGAGAGAGAGAAAGAAACTCCAGAATTCCATGGCCAGGTTAACTAACCAGAAGGACACAAGGAGAAGGTCTCCATGGTTGGGTTGTCCAGTCTAGGAGAAACTCATCCCCTTGGGGAATTTTTAGGAAGGATTTTTACATAGTTCTGTGCAGGTCACGCATTTTCCAGAAGGACAAATGCCAGAGACGAATGCACAACTTCTTCTTATCTGGAAGCCTCGCCAAACAACACAGTCATGTGCCCAGAAAAACTGACAAGGCCAAATGAGCTATGAAGAGCTGGAATGAGAAGAGGTACTGGCTGCGGATACCCAGTTCCAGATTGGCCAGTATACTTTGACTCAGCACTTGCCTGACTTTTTTGTTTTCAGCCTCCCAGAGAGACCTGTCTCTTTAGAGAAATTGAGGTGATTTAGCAGGTATGTGGGCACATACCCCAACAGTCTGGGGTACACTTGGCTTCTCCTGAGCCCCGCTGTGTCAGCTTCTCCACCCCGGAATACTGACTTGATTTCAGAACACAGGCTTAGCTCCAGTCATTCCACTTCTCTTGCTAAAACGGCAGGGCCAGTTGGGAAAAATGAGCCCCTGTTTATCAATTTGCATTTAACAATTTATAGGTGGTCAACTAGCCTAGTGATGCCATTTGACTATATTAATTATATTCTATCAAGGCAAGAACTATGAAACTCAAGGGACAAATATTAAGTAGACCATTTGCAAGTAAAATTAAGATCTGCCCCAACTCAGTCACAAATCAGAGACTGCAAACTGAAGACACAGGAAGCCCAGAGTGTATTTTATTGTGCATGTCAGAAGACATGGGGATCAAGTTCCTCCAAACTTGCTGCTCTGTAAAATACAGGCATACTTCACGACCTTTGGTCACTTCCCAAGGGTAGGCACTGTGATTCCAAGTGACAAGGTTCCAAGAATTACTTACCTATTGGTTTTGTTTTGTTTTTTGTTGTTATTGTTTTGTTTGTTTGTTTTTTTAGAGAGGAAGGGAAGGAATGACAGCAGGGGAAGGAGAAAGAGAACCTTAAGCGGGCTCCACGCCCTACGTGGGACCCGATCCCGCAATCCCGAGATCATGACCTGAGCAGAAATCAAGAGTCAGATGCTTAACCGACTGAGCCACCCAGGCACACTTTACATTTTCTGAGGAGTAAAATTAGTATAACAGCAATGAGGATTACCAGAAATTTTCTTCACCTCAAAAAGAAAAAAACTCTCCCCACCCTCCACACAATGAACACACGCACAGCTTCACACAGCCAAATTCCTTAGCACTCATTTAAGATACTATCAGTGATCCACACCAGTGATTAGGTGACTAGCTGCTTTGCTTTTCATACTCTAGCTAGATGCACTGGAAAGGCAAGAACTGGAATTTGAAGAGAAAAGGAGAAATGCACCATGAAGTATAGGAAAGGCACCCCAAGTTGGGAGATGTTATCTAGAGGCCTAGTTCAGAATTCTACCTAGTGTCTCCATCTACATATTTTTGACCCTCATTCCCATAATCTGAGATTCTCAAAGAGAATCTCTCCTTGGGGAGCTGAGCCACTTAAAGATCCCATTTCAGGCATCAAAACTAATGCTGGTGTGTACTATTTGTTGTGAAAAGGAAATTCAGAACATTGAGATATGCAATAGAACAAAAAAAGATGATATTATGCACATATATTTCCCACATATAAACAGTCTCTTGAGTTCCCTTGTACATTTTTGGACTTGTGTTACATCCGTTTAGAAAACTAATTTAGCATACCAGAGGCAGAAGCAAATTCATGAAGCAAATTCAGTTTTAACCATTTATATCTGCAAAAAAATTGAAATGAGTAAGGGGTTTTTGGTTTTTTTTTTAAGATTTATTTATTTATTTTAGAGAGAGAGCACGCACGTTGCAGGGGAGGAGCAGAGGGAAAGGGACAAGCAGACCCTGTGCAGAGCCTGACTCAGGGCTCGATCCCAGGACCCTGAGATCATGACCTGGGCCAAAAGCAGACGTTAAACCGACTGAGCCACCCAGGCACCCCAGTGATCACCCTTCTGTACAACTTTTCCTCCTATCACACTCAAATGTCTCCTTGTGATAGATTACTAGACATGTGTCCAAAGGATTCGTAACTATTTGTGTTCTTAACACATATTTTCAAATCGTTTTCCAAGTTAAAAATGATGCCAATCAATGATGGCTACTGGCAACCCCTATCAGCACTGATGTTTAGTAATTTTCTCAACTTACATTTTGCCAATTTCATAAGTGAAAATATCTTGTTTTCATTATTCCTTTCAGTTAATATTTATCAAGTACACCAAGGATAGTTGTCGGCCCTGGACATACCATAGTGAACAAAGTACCTTCCTTATGGATCTTTCATTCAAGGTGGGGGTAATAACTGAGTTAACATAATCTCAAGAAAGAAGAAGAGCTCTGAAGAAAAATGCAGCAAGGTAAGGTCGAACAATGAAATGGTAGAGGGTAAGGATGTTATTTTAAATAAGGGATCAGGAAGAGCCTCTCTGGTAAAATCACATTTGAGCAGACACCCCGCTAAATGAAGGAGAAAAAATGGGGAGAGAGTATCCCAAACATAGAGGATAGAGGCCCAGAGGAGAGAACCAGCCTGTTTTGGTTAAAGAGCATCAAGAGGGCCAACGTGGTAGTATGGAGTCGGGAGGGTAAGAGATGGGGTGGCCCAGGGCCAAGACATGTAGGGCATTGTAGACCATGTGGATTTTGTTCCTAGTTTTAAGGAACTGATCATTAGGGAGTTTTTAAGCATTAGAGTAACTGATCTGATTTAGATTCTTAGCAGATCATTCTAAAAAAAAAAAAGCAAGATGTATACAGTATTGTATGTAGTATTCTACCATCTGTGGAAAGAAATGAATATAATTTCAGGACAATGCTGGAAGGAAATGCAAGAAACAGGCTGCTTCTGGAGAAAAGAACTGAATGGGAGGGGACCAGAGAGGGTAAGACTCAGTTTTCACATTATTTATTCTCTTTGGATAATTTTTAAATTGAAATTTTTTAATTTAATTTTTAAAATTTTTCAATTTGAAAAAATTGTACCTTGTGTTTGTATTTCCTGTTGCAGAGAAACAACTTCCAGCTGCTCTGTGAAGACGTACCTGAGGGGAACAAGACAAAGAAGGGAGATAAGATAGGAGGCTGTTATAGCGGCTCCGGAGAGAAGATGGAAGCCTGACCTGGGGTAATGGTGGTGCAGGTGTGGAGAAGCGATCGGATTCAGGATATATTTTGAGGGCAGACATCTTGCCAACAGAATGGATGTCCTGGTGCAGAAAGTAGAGAAGTCAGCAATGACCCCTAGGTTTAGGGCCAGAGCAAACCATGTAGAAGATGGTGCCATGTAGACAGAGGTAGGATGAGGGATGGTGGTTGGCCAGGATACAAACCAAGAGGGTACAGAGTTCCAGAATCCAAGTGAAGAGATTACAGAGAAGAGCATGGGATCAACATCAGATGTTGTAGACAGGTCAAGTGAGGTGAGACCTGAGAACTAATTTAGCCCTGATGAAGGGCACGGGTCATTTTGACAAAAAGAGTTTCAGTGGAGAGCTGGAAACACAAGTCTGATTGGAATATGTTAACTGTTCACAATTTCGTCCTCTTTTTTTCTATTGATGCTTTAGTATTTTTTTCTTATTGAGCGTGAAGAATTCTGGATATGTTTGTCATATTTATGGTAAATGTTTCCCTGGTTTATCATTTATTTTGACATTTTGACTTTTAACATTTTTTGACAGATTTAGATGTTTACAAACATTTATGATTGCTTTTAGAGTTAAGAATCTTTGACTATGATGCAGTAAATATGCACCTATATTTTTCTTCTATTTTTCTTTCACTTGTTCATATTTCATGTCTAACTTAAATCCATATTAAGTTTATCTGGGACTAAAGTATAAAGTATCCATCTAATTTTTTTTTCCCCCAAGAGTTAACAAATTGTCATTTATTGAGCAATTATTTCCTTTCCTACTTTTTTATGATACCATATGTTTTGGATTGAAATGTGTCCCCCAGAAAGCTATGTTGAAGTCCTAATCCCAGTACCTCAGAATGAACTTATTTGGAAATTGGATCATTGCAGATGTAATTAAGATAAGATTATGCTGGAGTAAGGTGGGCCCTTCTCCAATATGACTTGTGTACTTATAAGAAGAAAAGAAAGAGATGCAGAGAGAACTCCGTCTGAAGATAGAAAAGTAAAGGGAGAAGGTGGCCATGTACAGCTAGAGGCAGAGATGGGAGTCATGCCACCATAGATCACGGAACACCAAGGCCAGATTCTTCCCCAGACTCTTCAGAGGGGGGACTGCCCTGCTGACACCTTGATTTCAGACTTCTGGCCTCCAGAATTGTGGGAGAATCAGTTTCTGTTGTTTCAAGCCACCCAGGTGATGGTACTTGGGTCCAGCAGCCTTAGAAAGCTAATATACCCTCTTTATCATGTATAAAATCCTTGTCTCAACTAATATCTCCTTCTTGGTTCCATTGATTTACGTCTGTTATTACACCAGTGTCATGTTATTTGTTAAGCTCTCTAAATTGATTTTAATTTAATACTTTCCCTCATTACTTATCTTTTCTGAATTGTCTTAGTAATTCCCCAAACGATTCTTCACAGTGTTTTATGTTTAGAATGAATGTGTCATGTCCCGTTTCCTCCAAAACACAAACCTAGCAATTTTTACATATATAGTGATTTATTACTTAGCAACAACAAATATTCACAATACGATTACATTAAATAAAATCTCTAGTTCATTTAAAATACCGTTTACTTAAAATTGATTTGCATTTAACAATGTACATTTATTTCAGAAAACTGGACTAATATTGTCAATCATAAAGAATAGTAAAAATTTCATATTCTGTATAGCTGATGGAAACTGTATTCTTAAATAATAATAATGTTATTATCATTGATAAAAGAGCATTTGTCTTTGATTCCACATTATTTAAAATGTTTAAAATTTTTTTCCTATCATTTACTTCAAGTAAATGATATAACTGACATTCTGCCTCAAGGATGTTTCCACATTCACCACCACCAGCCCAGTGACCCCGCTCCAACCATAAATGTTTTCCCAAAATCCCCCTCGAGTGTTACTGACACCTTGGAGCCTTGAAGCCACTCTAGTTGGAAATAATTTCTTTCCCCCACTGAACTCGCCACTTTTTGTCTATAGTTCATCTTGCACTTACCATGTATTGTGTAATAATGGTATCTTTTATCTATGTTCAAGATTTGAATTGTGATTTATTAAATCGCATTCGTTTGAGCAATATATGATATTACATTGTGTCCTTAAAATTTTTTTTTAATCAGATGGGCTAATTCCATCTACTCCTCCTAAATTTGTACTTCCAAATTACCTGTTCTTTATGTAGAAACAAATGATGAGAACTGGCCTCACCTGAGACATTTTGCAAAGGGAAACACCCACCATTTAAAATGCATCTTTATGTAGGCCAGGGTTGGTCCCTATAGCTATTTCTCTACATACAAGATACAGCATCAGAATTACAATGGTGTTTTCCAACATGCTTCAAATATCATTTTCTCAGCGCGATGACAGAGGCACTGGGCAATGGGTCAGAAAGACAGGATTCATGTTCTGACTTTGTTCTAATCTTTTACTTGTCTGGGCCCCAATTGCTTCATCATATTGTGATGTTATTGCACGAGATCACTGGGAGGTTTTGGTTTTGGTTTTTGGCTTTGTTGTTTCGTCTGCTTGTTTTAATTGTGGCAGCCGTAAAGACTTCTTAAAAAACTAAAGTGGGAAGAAGGGCCATACTAGATAAAAGTGAGCTGCCATGGAGGGAGCTGGAAGAATGGGCTAGAAGCCGGCCTCCTGACCTTCCTGACCCTCAAAGCAGCCCCTCAAAGCTCTTCTGCGGCTTGGACCCCAGGATAGTTCCTGAGGACACACTGAAATGATTAAACTAGGTCAGGGTTTCTTAAGCATTAGGCATACTCATACCAACATAGGATTTTTTACCAGCATCGGCATCTACTACACGCTATTTATTCATTCATTCATTCGTCCATTCGACAAAGACTTACTGAGGCCCTGCTCTGTGCTGCGGTTCTGCAAAAACAAAGGTCCTCTGTCGAGGGAGGGGAGGGGTGGGAATAACATTCTACGGAGGCCTGTCTTGGGGGAATCCAGAGTCTAAATTCACACATATCCGGGTTTGTTGGGATCCAGACAGGTCTGCCCCTTTCAACTGTTTGAATTTGGGCACGTTATGCAAATTTTCTTTGCTTTACTTTGGTTTCGTGTACAATGGAATTCAACTCCTACAGTGGTTGTGCAGAGTAAACCAGGAACTACCTGGGAAGCACTTAGTATGAGCCTCGGCACACGGCACTTCCTAACAGCCGTTATTCTTCTCATCTACTTGCCTTTCAACTTAAGTGATTTCTTTCGCCTCGTCCTAAGCAAACAAATTTGACATACTACTTAGACACTTCTAACACACTTAAGGATATATACATAACTCCCTTGGAAATGTTCTTCTTTGCACCAAAAGTCATTTCGGTTCCCCTGGGGGACATGCGACGCACTGGGGAAGCATAGTTGCCTGACTGCTTCTGGTATCACCTGCTCATTCTCGGGGCGAATGCAGTGGAAGGACCTCATTTTCCTCTGTGTACCTGCTGCCCCTCCCATCCATCTAATGACAGCAGTCATTAGGTGCTTAATTATTGTGTGTTTTGTATCTAGGGAAAGGCCTGCCCCCATTTCTTCATCCTCCAAATGATAGTCCAAGCCGCACCAGATGTGATGAAACCACATTCCCAGGCCAGCAGGCACCTTGACAAAGACAAGAAACCAATATAGGGAGAGGTGGTCAAAACGTGTATCTCCTACATTGCTTATGAAGGATTTTTCAGGGGTAGAGACAAGAATGGAGTTTGTGAAGTGGGCAACAGAAGTTCCACGTTCAGATCGCAAGCAACCCACTCCCTCCCCAAGAGCCCAGGTGCTGCCTAGAAAAGTTTGCGGTGCCCTTTTCTTTCTCATTTCCCCCGAGACAGGGCCTAGGGACTCTGCAAGGGCAGACAATAGGGAATCCCAGAACAGAGACCCTGCTAGCCTCCAGTTGTGCCATCACATACAAGCAGTCTTTCTAGAAGCCAGACCTTTCCTAGGGCCTGCCTTTCTAACCTCCACCTCGTCCAACCATATACAAACTCTCTGTTACCATGAGTTACCTGCCAGTTATTGAGAATCCTATGGCAACCACACAGAAGTAGAGACTCTTAGAAGTAAACCCAGAAGTGTTCTAGTGACAGGGCTGTGGCCAGATCTCTGAGTGATTCAGGAACACTCTCCATGGACATCCAGTTTCTGCTTCAACACTACGTGGAGGCCATCACTCTCCCCTCTCCCCACCACTGGTACCGCTTGTGACCTGATTGGGGACCATATTTGGGTATAGTCAAGGATCTGTGTTGTAGTCCTTTGTCTGTTACCAGCCACTTGTGTGACACTGAGCAAGTGTCACCCTCTCAACCTTATTTCGCCCTTTTGGAAATGGAGGAGTGTGTTTGATGTGATTTCTAAGGTCCCTTCCATAACTAGGATTTAACCAATCTATTCCAACCACCTCTCTTTTCCATGACAGCCCTTCACATATTTGACTGCAGGGCTCGCATCATCTCTTCCTCAGCAAACGTGTCCCTTCCCTTCCACACGTCCCCGTCATGCCTGGTTTCCAGATCCCTCTCTGCGCTGGTCACCCTCCTCTGGAAGGGGGCCAGCTCGTCAGCTCGGTTCAGATAAGGGGCACAGCAGAGCCTGCCTGGGACTTCTTCCAGAGCACCTGCTCATTGCCAGAACCGAGAGTGTCTGCCCCAATTAGAATATCTGGTCACCTTCTCCTGTCCCCTAATCCTGCTGCAAAACCACTGGCTTCCCAGACACTGGGAGTTTTAGATTTAAAATATTTACTGTTAGGAAAAGACAGAAAAGGTACCCACTAACACATACATAACCTCATCTTTTCCCAGACATTAATTTAAGAAAGGAGACACATTAAGAAAACTCCTGTAATAAGTATTGTGAAGCTCGTAAGCTTGTCAGAGAGCAACTTGTCTCTAAAAGCACAAGGGGGGAGAAAACCATCTCCTCTGCAGTTGAAGAAAAAGCACCCACTAAGCTAGTGAGCACAGCCAAGAAGATGCTGCTGCCACCTAGTGGCAGAAGCTATTTCTATCACACCTCTGTCGGTGAACAGGACTTACCTAATGAATGGCCGAGTAAAATAGATAACTGGCTGGTTTTCCTTGTAGGAGTCCTGACCCAGAGAAAATTAATGGAGCTAGCACACTTGACCCACTTCATCCAGATTCTCCACTCTTCTCATCTCTCAGACCACTCACCTTCCTGTCAGCCCTCCTCCATCAGGAAGCCGAGGCGTGCAGACAAGCCCCCGGAAGCATGGTGTGCACCCCTCCGGTAGAGGACGGCAGCATCTGTGACCGCCCTGCTCGGACTCCCAGAGTGTGGGGTGATTTCAGGACCACAGCAGCTTGTTCGATCTCATCTCCTTGCCCCGACCTGAGGGAGAGGTAAGCAGTAGCAGTTTTTCCCATTAGTCTCCACATTCCTCACGCTGGTCCCGTGCCTCAACGCTCTTGTAGAGCAAATGTCTTTGTCCCCAGTCCTAAGTGCGGTAAGGAAACCTCTGAGGTCTGACTTCCATCTCTGCAGGGAAGATGAGCTGCACCCCCTCCCCCTCCTTAGCATGATGGCCACGGGATCAGTGTCACGAAGGTCCTCCTCCAAAACCCTACCTAGAGACCTGCATGCCGGATGGGGACTCCAGGACACACAGCCACATATTTCTAGGTTGGACACTCCAGATTCCAAGCCCCAAGAGCCTGCCTCCGTGAGGATCAGCAACCCCAGCTTCTCCCCTTACAAACGTGTCCCTTTTCCTCTCAAGCGTCCTACTGCCGGACCATGGAGGGGCTGGAGAATCAGCGCCCAGGGAGCAGGGGTGACAGTGTATAGCTAGTCTACTGATAATCCCCCAGGGCTGATTTCAGTAAGTTTGGCAACCTCAAAATAACCTATTTTCCCCCCATCGCTAGCTCACAAGTTCTATTAACTGAAAAAAAAGTTGCAGAAAGGGGGGTATAAATTAATCAGTAGTAGAAAAGTGCTATATGAAGCTTAATTTACAGCACAAAGTGATATTTACCGAAGTACCTTCGACAAAGAGAACTGTTGCTATCTCGGAGAGAGAAAGGGACCACATGTTCTGGGTAAAAGGTGATGAGGAGAAATCATGTAAAGAAGGGGGTGGGAAGGAAGCACAAACCAAATGGAACGCACCGAATATTCACAGCCTGCTCTGGAGCAGAGGATAGAACCCCCTGCACATTATAAACCTGTAGTTCATGAGAAGAAGGATTTGCACACCAACCAGTCACTGAGCAGAGCTGCTCAGCCACGTGCAAGGCACTGGTGTGTGTCACAGGAGGTCATCCATGTGGTGGAGCCCACGCCTGAGGGCACTCTATTGGTCCCTCCAGCCCAGTGGGGCACAAACGGCTATATGGAATACCTAGAATAAGATCTGGAACCATCCATGCCAAACTGTGACTCTGGTAACCTTCGGGGGATGGGGCAAGGAGAATAGGTATAGAGAATGGGAATGGGTTAATGGGAATATCAATTTGTAATATATTTTTATTTTTTGCAAAGAGAATATATTCGTTTATCACATGTATCATTTTTAAATGCATTAAAATATATTACAAAAATCCCGTAGAAGGAGCACCGGCATAGGTTACCCCACCGGGTGCAGGGCTCAGCTGTTTCTTCCCACTACTGTCTAGCTTTGGGCAAGTCACTAAAACCCTTGAGCCTCTAGGTATTAACCTCGGAAGGGTTAATACTTAACCGAGGTTAATACCTAACCCCCGGAGTTGTTGTGTTGATTGAGACTGTAATAGGAAGTCCTTGAAATTCAGTTGGTCCTAAGTAAGTAATTAAGAAAATCGATGATTGCCCAGATAGGAGGTAATGCAGGCTTAGGAGGATGGTGGCAAAGAAAATGAGAAGAAGAGAAAGATGGGGAGACATTTCAGAGACATGACAGAAAATAAGATGATTTGCCAACAAATCTGAGGCTCTTGACCTACAGCGTCCTTGTCTACTGCACCTGCTCACCTTCCCTGGCTGGCTGCTTTCTCCTCTCGGGCTTCCAGAAGCCACGGCTACAGGAGACTCTGAAGGGAAAAGAGAGAAACAAAAGGAATGGAATGAATTTAAAACCAAATAAAGTCCATGGTGATTCTTTTAAATATTTGTGTTGCAATGGCTATTTTGTAAAGAATTTGCAAAGCCCCTGCTTTCCGTAAATGAGTCGGTATCCCCATCCTGGAGACTTCCCACTCACATGTCATTGTGACAGCCTCTTTCCATCTCTCCCCCTAAACCCTTCTCCATGGAGGCACATCACCCCCAAGGAGGCAATAATTGCTTCTTGAGGAACAAAATATATATAGTACACACACAGATATAGAGTATGTCTGTGGTATTAAATTTTCATGAAACAGCATTATAAAAATGTATCTAAAAAGGCTCCTTAGAGGGGATGATAAGAAAAAAAAAAAAAAGTTGGAAAGCCTACTCTACCCAGTAAGCGCTTTGGGGATGAGGATTCTAAACTTCACTGTGATATCCTCCATGCTGAGAAGAATGCCTGTGAGTAATAAGGATTAATGACAATATACTGGAGGGAGGGAGGGGGGGAGGAAATGGAGGAGAGACGAGGGAGGGAGGGAGGGACGCACCTGTATTTACATCCATCTTGAGCTACAAACAAGGGACAACATTCAACGGGCTTAAACAATAAACACCATTGACCCACTTCACTGTTAGTTCATTGGTAGGTAATGAGATGCAGAAATCTCAGCCCTGACAAAATAATCTCAAAAGAGAGGGCATCTTCTATAACCTCCTCCAGAGCCTTCAACAACGTTCCCCTCTTGGCCAAGTTGTCTGACTGAGTCCCGACTTTTCCAGAACAATCTCGGGCAACGACGTGGACTCCTCCTTAGCCCTGGAGCTGGTCCCTCTCTCTCCCCCTCCCTTTCTTGCTCCCTCCAGTATATTATTAATCCAAAGGTGCAGAGGAGTGGCAAGAGCCCAAATAAAATCAGGATTCTGGGAGGAGGGAAGAAGGAACGGACATTGGTTAGACAAACAACGGGGTCCGCTTAATCACTAGCTCAAATGTTTCTGAGCAGTTTTATTAAGAGAAATGGCCTTCCATGGTGTTTCTTCCATATTTTAATCAATCTTAACAAAGCAAGCCACTTTTTAAATTAATTATTTTCATCTTATTTATTTTGGCTAGCTATTTAATTTAGAACATGAAATATAGTTATACCTTTTCATGTTGTGTGCACATTTTACATTATATAGTGGTCTTATTGAAGCAACCTTTTTTTTAAGATTTTATTTATTTATTTGAGAGAGAGAGTGAGCACACATGAGTGGGGGAGGGGCAGAGAGAGAGAGGGAGAGGCAGACTCCCTGCAGAGCAGAGAGCCCGCTGATGATGCTGGGCTCAATTCCAGGACACCTGCCCTGGCCAGGACCATGACTTAAGCTGAAGGCAGATGCTTTAACTGACTGAGCCACTCAGGTGCGCCTTATTTAAGCAACCTTAAATAAATCTCGGGTTTTTTCTGCGGGAGGGAGTATAGTATCAGAAAAGGAACACGGGTCTGAGAACCGAGGGACAGGGTTGTAGTCTTAGCTTTTCTGAGTTAAGGGGGTGACACCAGACAAGTCCTTTCCTCTCTCTGAACATTGGTTTTCTTGGAAATGAAGATTATCAAAGTCTCTTCCATCTCTAAGATTCAGTATGTTGGAATATAATTCTTCTATATTATAGATTATTAAAGTTTGTGTGGTTTTACTTACATCAGTGCTTTTGCTAAATATTTTGAGTCCAGTTTATAGTTTTTTGACATTTTGAACAGAAGCAAGCTCTCCATTATAATGGTGTTGTAATAGGAAAATATAATCCATTTAACCATAAACCCATGTCCCATCATGGCTTCCAAAAGGGAATATTTGTAGCAACAGAAGTCTGCTGGATACAGTTTTAAATGATTGCACTCAATTGCTTGGATGGATGGATGGATGGATGGATAGATAACTGAATGAAAAAATGCTCTTGCTGTTTAATATTAGGTATAATTCACTGGTGACACTGAGAGAAATAAGTGGCAGGTATATATCTTTCAGCAATTATAGGCACTGGATATTGATCCTACTCTAATAATAGACCAATGGAGGGCTCTGCAGCCTGTGTCCACATTCATAGCACATTTTTTTGACAGCTTCCCAAAGGGCTTACTGTCATTTTCATTAGACTCTCTGCTTTCTCTCTATTAACACATCTTAACAGTGTGTTGCCCTTGCTGAGGGAAGCCAGTGTCCACACTGAGGTCTATACTGGCGAGGAAAATCTCTGGTGGTAGTCACATTTCTCTGGTCACTTTCCCCTCAAGGGTTATGAGATTTGGGGGCTCTGGATGGCTTACTCAGTTAAGCGTCCTACTCCTAATCTCAGCTCAGGTCTTGATCTCAGGGTCGTAAGTTCAAGCCTCGTGTTGGACTCCATGCTGGGTGAGGAGCACACTTTAAAAAAAAGAAAAAGGATTATGAGGTGTATAAATTGCTACTAATGAGTCTGAGTGTGTTTTCTTTTTATGCACTTCCCCACATAAGGATAATAAATAAATACACAACCACAAATACCGCACACACCTTGAGCCACTTACAAAGTCAGTAAAAATTTTAAATTAAGAGTAGTGACAAATTGTCAATATTTCTAACATGAAATTGCCATCTAGAAGGATTATTTTGAAAACGGTTTTCCATTTTAGCCTAATAAATTAACATAATCAAATAGCTGTTGTCTTATTGTTTAAATATTCCCAACCAACATATGAAGCCTAACCGACAAAAGCGAATTCTAACAACAGCCCAGGCTCAGAAACTCCAGGACATATGCTTCCTCGAGTCCCCGGTCAACCCTACCCTGTGATTGCTGCTTTCGTGGCCACTTCCTGCAGCTGCCATCTGGCTGATTAGAAGGGGTAAAGGACGATGGTGACAAGCCCTCAGGGCACTACTCCAACCCTTTGGGAAACAGAAGGAAATGCTTGGGACTCTAATTAGAGACCCAGGAACCACAAATAAATAGCTCAAGCAGTCTCAAAGAGAAGAGGGTCCGGTTCTGGAAGAAGAGATCCCTTCATGTGCCATATTCCACATTCTCCGTTAGTGTCCTCCTTTCATTTTAGAAGAGCCTCTAGCTTTTTTTGTTTGTTTTAATTATAAATCTGAGTGTCCAACCATGTCCCTATTATTAAGAACCTAAGAATATCTGCTCTGTGTCAGGCCTATGAGCTATTCAGGCATTCATTCAGACGTGTCTGTTATGCACCAGGTATGGAGTAAAATTCTGGGAATTTAAGACAAGTAAAATAAAATTTTGCCCTGAAAATGTTTGAAACAGCTGATTCAATACTCCCTCCCTGTGGCCCCATGTTTCTCTTTCTTTTTTTCCCATTTGTTTATTTTGGAATTCTTTATTTTTTTTTATTGTGTTATGTTAGTCACTATAAAATACATCATTAGTTTTTGATGCAGTGTTCCAAGATTCATTGTTTATGTACAGCACCCAGTGCTCCATGCAATACGTGCCCTCCTCAACACCCACCATCAGGTTCACCCAACTCACCACCCCCCTCCCCTCTGAAACCCTCAGTTTGTTTCTCAGAGTCCACTGTCTCTCATGGTTCGTCTCCCCCTCCAATTTCCCCCAATTCACTTTTTCTTTCCTTCTCCTAATGTCCTCCATGTTATCCCTTATGTCCCACAAGTGAAATTATATGATAATTGACTTTCTCTGTTTGACTTATTTCACTCAGTATAATCTCCTCCAGTCCCCGTCCATGTTGATGCCAAAGCTGGATATTCATCCTCTCTGATGGTTGAGTAATATTCTATTGTATCTATGGACCACATCTTCTTTATCCATTTGTCTGTTGAAGGGCATCTCGGCTCTTTCCACAGTTTGGCTATTGTGGACATTGCTGCTATGAACATTGGGGTACATATGGCCCTTCTTTTCACTTATTTTGGAATTCTTGATCACTATAACCTACAGAGTATAGGCTCTGAGCTCAGATCAGATTTAGCTCTACTAAATCTAGCTCTACTTTTTATTTGTATGTGACTTGGACAAGTTACTTAATATTTCTAGGCCTCCCCAGTTTCCTTATGTGCAAAGTGGGGGGAAATGAGAGCTCCTACTTTTAGAGGTGCTTAGAAGATGTTAAATGAATGGAACATGTTAGCTATTCTTACTAATACACCATATTCTCTTGTGCCGTCAACGATGACATTATCTTGTATTTCATCTCCATTAAAAATGTATAACAGATCAAAAAGGCAACATTGGAACTGTCGTACAATATCAGAAGGTGGCTGAAACACGTTAATTGGAATTCTGATTACTACTTCAATCAATAGAGAAGTTGAATGTTTCTTTACACATTTATTATCCCTTATATCAGGGAAGGTTTTCTGAGTTCTCCAACGTGGGTATTTCTTAATCTACTTTTGCAGATATCCAGGCAACCTCATTTTATCTTTTTTAGAAAACAGAAAGCTTGTACTTTCTTAAAAAAATGGGAGTACTTTCTTTGTTCCCTCTGATTATAAGAGCAAGTCATGTTCATTACAAATTTTTGGAAAATACAGCAAAGTGTATATAGCAAAGAAAAAAAATCACTCAAATACCAACTGAAGTAACAACTGGGAACGTTTTCGTATATATCTCTCTATGCATTTTTATGCATATATAATTAATAAAATAGTAAAATATAAGTTAACAATGATTGAGAACGTATCACATGCCAGACACTACTCTAAGTGCTATACATGTACTAACTTAATTTTCACAATACCCCTGTGAGATAAGCTGCCAAGAGTAGCTCATTTTATGGCTGAGGAAACCAAGCCACAGAGATATTAAGTAATTTACTCAGAGTCACACAGCTTTTTTGGGGCAGAGCCAGGAAAGGGTAGAGCCACGATTCAAAGCCAGTCAGACTGGCTTCTGAATTCACACACTGAACCACTGTGCTATACGCTTTTCCAAACTACACATGCTATTTTCACCTAAAAATTCTTTCCAGATTCTTAATATAGATCTCTAATTTAGTAATTTAATAATTCTAGTAATATTCTATCATATATGTGTGTTCAAATTTTTTAATTTATTATAGAATAGTATTATTTATATCCTTATAAATTTATAAGGATATATTTATATTATATATATAAAATATATATATACTATATATAACATTATATATATATATTTATATACTTAACAGCCCCCCATTGTTGAACATTTAGGCCATTTACCATTATAAACAGTGACAATCATCCTTATACACACAGATATATCCACATCTAATTATTTCCTCAGGATAAATACCTGCAAGTAAAATGCCAGATCAAAGAGTATTCATTTTTTAATACTTTCAAAGGTTGGTGCCAAGTTGCTCTCCAGGAGACCTCTAGCCAGCAGAGTATGTTTCCCTCACACTTTTGCCAACACTGATAAAATTTTCCTCAGGCTAAGTGAAAATATCATTGCTTTTCAAATTTCTATTTCTTTGGTTAATAATTGACTGTTCCTTAGTTAATTACCATGTATAATTCTTTCAAAATTGACTTATCCTGCTTTTTTCTAACATAGTTTGTGAATTTTTCTTACTGATTATAATTTGTATTTGTCTATCAATATTAACATTTTGTCGCCGACGTTGAAATATTTTCCTCAGTTTTAAAGAACTTATATTTTCACTTTTTTTTTTTTTTTTTTGGTCTTTACAGAAAGAGGCTTTTTAAAAATTAAAATTTTCACACAACCACTTAGGTGTGGCTAAGAAGAGCTGATACCAAGTAAGGAAAGAAGGCATTCTTTAACCAAACCAGATAAAAATACTACTAACTTGAAGGCCCAGGATTTTTTTTTTTTTTTTTTTTTTAAGATTTATGTATTTATTTGAGAGAGGGAGCACCCACAGGGGTAGGAAGAGAGGGAGAGGGAGAGAAATCCTCAAGCCTACTCCCTGCTCAGGGAGGGGCAGGAGCTGGGGCTCCATCCTAGGACCCTGAGATCATGACCTGAGCAGAAATCAAGAGGCAGAAAGTCAGCTGACTGAGCCACCCAGGCGCCCCAAAACACCCATGTTTTATAATAACTGTAAAGATAGGGAGAAAGCAAAACATCAGCTTGGCAGAGGAACAATTTCCCAAACGAGGAACTGGAGGCTCAGAGTAACTGAGGGACTTGGCTAGAGTAACAGTATAATTAATTGACGGAACGAAATGGAACCGGGACCACCTGGCTTTAGAGTCTGAACTCTCCATCGCACAAGTTCCCTGAAAAACCAAGGCCACGACTTCCGTCCCCGCCCCTCCAGCGTGCCTGTCCTGTTTTCCTCTCTGTCTCTGACTCGGGCCAGGGAAACTGCACTCACCTGCGGATGCCAGCCTTCTGGCAAGAGTGTTTTGGTTGTTGGTTGGGTTATTTTACTTTGGCTTTGGGAGGAGCAGTCGGCTCTGGTGGCGCCTCCGTGCCCTGGCTCAGGGCCTAAGTTTCGGGGCCCAGTGCAAAATGAAAATGCGGGCCCCTTACTGAAGAAGGGGGAGGGTGAAAACTACAGAGGAAAAAAAAAAAAAGCTTTTCTCTTTTCCTCACAAGTTTTGCGTTGCCCTTCGGTGGTGTTTTTTGGTTTTGGGGGGGTTGTTTCTTTTTTTCTATTTAATGCCCCCCCCCCTCCCAGAGCACAGGGCTACTCGCGGGGCGAACGCAGACCCTCGTAGCGCCGGGGACCCTGCGGTGGACTCCGCGCACGCACGGAGCATGCGCGCGCCCCCGCCTTAGCGGCTCCCAGGCCCCGCGCCCGGAAGGGATGGGGAGGGGGGAGGGGGAGGGGTGGCGGGGAGAGGGGGGAGGAGTGGCGGGGAGAGGGGGGAGGGGTGGCGGGGAGAGGGGGGAGGGGTGGCGGGGGAGGAGGGTACCCGAGATGGGGGCGCCCGGGGCCCAGGCAGCTGGCAGCCGGCAGCTCCCGGCTCGGGGAGGAGGCGAGGGGCTCCCTGGGCTCCCAGGCTATGATCTATTGTCCCACTGGAGTTCCCCTAAAAGACATAAATTCAAGGATCAATCCGAATTGCACGATGGCCACGAAGCCAGCCCTGCCCTGGCTCGTCGTTCTGTGGGAGCACCTCCTTCCTCCCTGAGCACGAGTCTGCGTGCACTGTGCCACTTTTATCTTTTTTCCTCCTCCCCTCACCACCCCAGCCCATTACCACCAAGCCGCTTGAGATAAGCACAGGCAGCCACCGGGAAAGACGGGCCTTTTGTGTGAGGTCGGCGAGAGCGCCGCAAGTGCATTCCACTTAATTACAAGGAGAAATTCTGTACAACTGCTTTTCATACTATTCCTAGAACCGATTAGCCGGAACCTTTCATTTAGATGCAACTTAAAGACGCAAAAAACAAATAACTACGGTACCGTATATTAGCAGTTTAACCGGCTCCATTTGTGAAGTTTAAACAGATGAATAGCTTTCCAGAAATACACAGAACAGCACTTGGGCCTTGTGAATGCATAACAATGACAGCTGCAAAGTCACAAAGGAAGTACCATTTAGGTGGCATTTGCTAATGAGTTGTATTTAGGGAGAGAAAGAAAAAAGTTGTTAAAAGTCATGACAGTCAAAACCAAAATAGAAACCTTCCCCCCATCTACTTTATTTCATGGATTAACAGCTCGATTATCAGTTTGGAATATGATGCACGTGGCATCAGAGGGGAGCAGGTTATAACATTTCCTAAGGCAAGGCTCTGTCTCTGGACTTTTTTAACTTCTCATTTAAGTAGAAATCATATACACGGGATGCTTTTATAATTGCGGGACCATAAGGACATGTTAACGAGATAAATACATATACTTAAGAGAAAACAGAATTTCTGCAGACAAGCAGATGAGTTTCACAATTCCAGTGACCACGGTTTAAAGCAGTGCTAAAAAATATTATTCTAATTTTAAATATTTTCTTCTGTTTTAAAGTTACGTATCAGAATATGTTAACGAAAGAGTTTCATGAACTTTGAACTCAAGCAAAGATTTTTGAAATTCATTTTGTTATGACTTCCTTTTCATCTGTTCATTCAAAGATGGTTTTTAAAAATTATCTTCATTGGGGGCGCCTGGGTGGCTCAATATCTGACTCTTCATCTCAGCTGGGGTCTTGATCTCAGTGTCCAGAGTTCAAGCCTGGCGTGGAGCCTACTTAAAAATAAATAGGAAGGAAGGAAGGGAGGGAGGGAGGGAGGAAGAAGGGAAGGTTGGAAGGAGGGAAGGAAGGAAGGAAGGAAGGAGAGAGGGAGGGAGGGGGGAGCGAGGAAGGAGGGAGAGGTAGGTAAGGAAGGAAGGAAGCAGGGAAGGAAGGAAGGAGAAAGAAAAGAAGGAAGGAAGGAAGGAAGAAAAAGAAAAAGAAAGAGAGAAAGGAAGGAAGGAGAAAGAAAAAGAAGAAAGAAAGGAAAGGAAGGAAGGAAGAAAGAAAGAAAGAGAGAGAGAGAGAGAGAAAGGAAATTAGCTTAATTGCTTTTCCACCAAAAGAGCCTAATCTTAACGTAGGTGATTTTGAATTGTGTTGATAATAACGTAAGCTCCACAGCAAACATGATTCATACAGATCTGTCAATTTGCCGATGAATAGACTGAGAAGTGGCCTGTTGCTGAATGACACTTGATATGTTCGTGTGTTACACATAAAATAAAGACACTTAGCAGTTTTGAAAGTGTCGAGAGATTGTATACTCTGGTTGAAAGATAACTGAACTGCATTATTCCAGCTCTAAGGACATTTTAATTTAATTTGAGACGAGAAAGCAACATCTGCTACGAAAACAGTGCAAACAGAAACCGGGGACACAGAAGCAACCTGCCCAGTCTTTATCTTCAGTCCTTTCTCTTTCTTCCAAATGGTACCCTTTCTATCTTCTAATCTTGACCAATTTAGTAAACATCTCATTCTAATCTTAATCTTCATTCCTTTCTTGATTGAAGCCCTGAATAAATCAGCCTGTCCAACACACACAAGCAAGACAAAAACACTAAGTTCTCAATGTTGTGTGGGTGAGGGTGAGTCAATGCCCAATATATAATACAGTGGGGCCAGCCACTCTCAAAATGTGAATTAATTCTTTGGTGCCCTGTCAGTTCTCCCCTATTTTCCTACTTGACTGGTGTTCCCTTCCTCCCTCCACCCCCACTGTCCTCCCTACATCCCTCTTGAACATCCTACACCCACCCTTGTTCATTTCATCCTTCCAAAGTTTTCTTATGTTCATCATGCCCTATCCCAGTGGTTCTCAAAATGAGCACAGGTAGTATTGTGGGAATCAGTTCCCAGTTCTTCAGCATCCATATAGGCTTTTTATTAAAAACTTTCTACCAGAAAAAGAGCCTGTGGTCCAAGTGTCCTTCTGGTTCTCTGTTCCCATCTCCCCTTTTATAGGCACCCTTCTCTCACCTAAAAGAATGAAGGCTCACCTTTCCTCTATCAGGACTCAACATAATTGTGGGCTTAACACTCTCTGAGGCAAGAAAGACAAAATCAATTTGAATAGTAGTGTTGGGGCTGAGACTCTAATGACCGGCTAACAAACCCTTTTGGCAAGTCAAGTGACATCTGATTCTTTTGGAAAAAAAACTGATAAATCATTAAAAATCATTTTTTGACAGATCACTCTATGATTTTGTCAGAATACATCTTAGAGAAGCAAGTGACTTTCCTGCAACCAAATTCTTTCCATTACCATCTACTTATTCAATGACCGAAATTTCTCAACACATCTATAAAAATAATAAATATAATGAGAACAGGAGCTGAACCCTATCTTTTCCTACCATAAGTAATATTCATCTATAAACATATGAAATAACTTTATAAGAACCCCACCTATCTCGTTGAGATACATGTCTAATTGCATCTTATTTTTATATTTAGTAACTATTAATATAAATTGTAATATAATGATGTTGAGGACCCATTGAGTACTAATAATACTTGTAATAACTCAATTGCAAAAGGGCATTTTTACACTTAGGGTCCTGTGGTCAAAAAATTAATTTCAATTTACATACATATTTTTGTTTCAAAAATATATTTAAAATTTTAAAGCATAGAAAACACTAGGATAAAATTTCTATCAGGGAATAGAATAGAAATGTGATTTCATAAGGAATAAGGGAAAAAAAGGGTGATATAAGATTTCCCCTCACATAGGCCCATGTCTTTCTTATCACCATGGAATTTGGGCTTCGTTAAGTACATTGAAAATTACATAGCAAGTTTATTTCCAATAAAATTAAAGTGGAAATTACATTCTTTGCAACGATGTAAGCTTAAGTCAAAAGTTTTTAGATATCAACTTAAACAGGTGCAAAGAACACATAGACTTTGAAAATTCGCTTTGGGGATCTAGAAGCAAAAAGTCCGAAGACCACTGGACTGCCGTATTCCAATCTACACCTCTTCCATCCCCAGTGTTACTATCCAGAATGTTCTGCTTTGGTGCAGTGGTGCAGTGGTCAAGAGCAGAGGTTCTGGAGTCAGGAAGACCTAAGTGTAATTCCTGGGACACCCGGGGTGCAGAATTTAAGACGCTCACTCCCAGGTTCAAGTGCCTTGACCTGCACTTGCACAAACCCGAGAGTTTGCCTCCTTAAAATCTGCTCTCTGCGTGCCTCATTGATTGCTTCACCCTAGTCCTTTCCACTTATTACTGAGTAATCACAGTAAATTATTTTGTTTCTCTGAGCCTCAGTGTTCCCAGTAACAAACAGTGAAAATAATGCTGCTTTACAGAGGTGTGCAGGTAGGTTAAAGTAAAGAATATGCAGAATACTTGGCAAAGTGGTCGCCAATCAGATCGCCGCTGCTAAACGTTTTCTGACACTCAGGTGGGTTTCTGATAAACCAAGCCGTCATCAGGCAGTGGCACTGAAAGGCTTTAAGGATTATCAGTCCCAGAGGTCTGATGTTAGAAGGCCCTTGGAGAGGCAGTATTTTCACGCACATGCATGCCTTCTAGCACGTGTGCACACACATGAACACACATGTGCAGGTGCACACAGCTAGGGTGGAGGCTTCACCCCTTTCCTCCTGTCTGTCCTTTCCAGCCGCCCTCTTGCCTCGGCTTACACTGAGCTGTGCCCTTTCTGTGCTCAGGAATGTCCTGATTTTTCAAAACCAATCTGAAAAGGGCAGGGAACTTGCCTTCCTGTTGCAAAAGCATAGATATAGGCACTTAGTCCACATAATACTTCAAACATAGTACAATACAGCCTAGCAGCATGTTCTCTATACAGGCGTCATTCATGAAAATACTAAAAGGTACAGGAAGACTGGCTTCCCCATGAGCGCGATGGATAATTCTATGAGAAATCTAGTGAGGGTTTGATAAATCTCCTTTTCCTCCCCTGCCTGTCTTAGTCCACTGGGGCTACTGCAGCAAAAATACCACAGACTGGGTGGCTTATGAACAATAGAAATGTGTTTCTCACAGTTCGGGAGGCTGGGAGGTCCCAGACCAAGGCCCCCGTAGATTTGGTGTCTCCGGAGGACATGTTTCCTGGTTTATCGATGGCTGTCTCCTTGCTGTCACCTCACATGGTGAAAGGAGACAAGAAAGCATTATGAGATCATTAATCTCACTCATAAGGGATCTACCCTTACGACTTAAACACCTCCCCAAACCCCCACCTCCTAATACCACCGCACTGGGCATTAAGTTTCAACATACAAATCCTGGGAGACATGAACATTCAGACCAGAGTCCTGCTCCCTGGTCGGGCCGCCTGCAAGATTGCTTCCACCCCTCAAGCACTCGGTTACTGACACTGAGTGTGGATTACACAGGGCACAACTCTGTTGTGACGCAGACCTGAGTAAACGCAATGCCCACCTCCAGTTAGCTTCAAATTAAGAGGATATAGTTGTTTTCTTCTCTTTGCTGCTTATTTTCTCTAGTCTCGCAGCACCAAAACGGGTATTTTTCACAATACTGTTCTGAGTCAAGCCCAAAGTCACAGAGATGCTAAATGTCCAGTCAACCCAACTGTGTAAGAGAATTTTATTCACTCAAATACTCATCGTTAACAAATGTATCAGAGTACCTACTGTATGCCAGGCAGCTAACTATGTGGACGTAGAGAATAAAGCAGAAACAAGTAGGAAAAAAAAATCCCTGTTCTCATGATTTTTTTTTTTTTTTTTTTTTGGAAAAAAATGGGGGAGGGATGGGGAAGGTGTCTTTCTTGATAAAATTAATAAAATAAAATTTCTTAATAAAATTAAAACTTAAACCCTCGAAGTTTAGGCAGCCAGGGAGATCCCAGCCCATCTCATAAGCTATTGGGTCTTATGCTTCTGTTCTGTTACTTCGAGCACCACTCACCCCGACCTCAGGGATGTGTCACACCCGCCTATCTATCTACAGCGTCGTTAGGCCAGTGAACCGAAGCCAGCCTGCTGCTTGTTCTTGTAAATAAAGTTTTATTGGAACCCAGCCACACTCATTCATTCATGTGTTGTCTGCGGCCGCTTTTGCACTAAAATAGCAGAGTTGAGTGGTTGTGACAGAGAACATTTTTGACAGGCACACAAACCCTAAAATATTTACTCTCTGATCCTTTAGGAGAAAAAACCAACTCCTAGTATAGAAGAGTAACCCATGCCTGCACCTTCCCTTAGCTCCCCCTAGCATATCTGAAAAAGGCTCAAATTTTCAAAAAGATTTTACTAAATATTTTCAGAAAACAAAATGGGAGTGAACACAGAGAATAGAATAAGCGTACAAACATTCAGACCCCGGACTTTGGTTTCTGACCCTGTCATAGTTGACTTAGCATAGAATGCTCTTCATTTCCTTAGTCTCTATAGTCTAACTGAGCCCCAAAGGCAAACCTAGAGCTGCAAACTCACGATTTCCTCTCCTCCCAGCCTAGTTCTGTACAGACACCGCCATCTTGTGATCCAACATTTGGGAGCTACTTCCTGGACTTCTTGAGACCTGACAGTTAAAACCCCAAGAAACTCTCATTGCACAATTTTTGGGACTATTTTCTCTCCACTTTCCATAAGCATTCACATGAAGCAAGTTCTCCTCTAATGACTGACCCAGTCAATGATCCCAATCCCTCAGAAAACAGTGTTGTCTAGACTACAAAACCAATAGTATAAAAACTCAGGATACATACAATATCCCAATGCAAGGGCCACTTTAACTGATAGAGAATGATGGTCAACCAAAAGATGATTTTATCCATTTCTCAATTCCCAACTTAAGAAACCCGATCTCCTAGAGAATATACAAATTACATGAGGAAATCAAACCTACGGATGGGCAATAATCTGAGAACTACATGAGAAAAGTCCATAAATAAGTGGGAATTTAAATGCAGTTGCTGAGAGTGTAGAACCAAAGAATGGTCAGAGGAATCGGAGGGAGAGGAGAAGAAGGTCTCTTTGAAGGACTAGAACTCGGGCAAATGTGAAAGAACCGACAGGGAAGATCTGTATTACTAAGAAACCCTCTACTGGCACTTTGCCCACCCTCAATTCCCCTCTACATTATCTCCTCTCTGCTAAATTATCTCAACAGCAGCGGCCACAGCAGCAGATGACAGAGGGCCCGGTCACAGCAGCTGAGGCATTAATGCCCATGTTTACTGAAAACAAAAGAGAGAGAGAGAATTTGAAGAGATCTTAACTCTGTAGAGAAAAGTGGTCTTCTGGCAATCAGCAGTAAAACGCCTCTTGTTCAAATAATCACCCCCTCCCTCCCCTTTTATTAGTAAAACATCCACTAAAAATGGAGGAATTCTAGAACTCAATAGTAACACCCAGAGGCTTTCTCTCATCTGGGCAAAATGAATTTTATAATGGTGAGGAAGCTGCTTACAGATACTGATTTCCACAGAAGGTACAGAATCTCCTCAGCACCCCACGTTCCTCCACCATTAACTGTGTTTTCACTCAGTGAGTTCCTTCAGCACCGGCTCCTGAAGTAAAGATCATTTTCCTTGTAACTTAAATTGATCTAGACTTTGATGTAAAACAACAGTAAATAGACTTATGAATAAAGATAAGATTAAGATTCGTCATTTGCCTTTGGATTTTTATCTTCTACCTAGGATTTTGAAGGGAAAACAGATGAGGTCAAAAATATATCATAACTAGTATTCGGTTTACTTCAAAGGAACAAAAATCTGTGGGGTTGTTGGGTCCCTGTTCAGCATCATTTCGTTCTAATGGACACTGTCTTCTGTTTTACAATTTACATTTAAATTCCAAATATTTTACTTTGATGCATTTCCAAAGGAAGATTCGGACAGGTTGTCTGTTTTTTCTTTTAAGAGTAATATTAAAGTCTCGTTCTATGTCACACCTTGAGGTGCCTCATTAAAATCTTTAAAAAGTCATCACCTTTGTTCTATCCGTGGAGGTTTATCGAGGGGAGGGAGGTTAGAAGAAGATGAAGGGTATGTTTTCACCAGAGGAGAATTGTTCCAGGATGAAAAAGCTCACAGGAATATATAACCTGTTTCAGAAAAATTTAGGAGGAAAAAGCCAAGGTAGGAGGAATCTGATCCTGTGGGCGTCAGACCCACCAGAGAGAGACTGCTCCTGCATGACATGTTTCAGATCATTTGACGCGGTCACGCAAGCAACAGAAAGTTATATGGTTTTTAGTCTTCAGGTGGCAGGGAAATGATAATGTGGGTGGATAAGGGGGAAAAAAATGAACTTCTCATTTTTTATTTAAATTACTTTTGAGCTTGTTCTAGACTGCAGAGGAGTTGACAAGCCACCCAGTTCACACACGCTCACACCTCCCTACTTCTCCACGGCTGTGGCGAAGTTTTCCACAGACTTGCTGGAGCCGCTCATCACTCAGATTGCACTCGAGGAAGGGTGGGTCCGTGGGGGCATCGTGCTCTATGCCCTGGGGAAACAGAGGAACGAACACATTTCCTGCCTCTGACGAGAAATTCAGACACGTAGGCAGACAATCACAACACAGAGAAGAATCTCTACAGATGCTATGAGCCAGGCACCCATCCCAACTGGGGTTGGGGAGTGGAGGGGGAGAGAGACCTCCCCAGAGGAAGGGACAGCGGACTGTGTTCACAAAGACGGATGGAAGTTGTGCAGGAAAGGGGAAGGAGACTTCTGGCAATCCCAGCTGTCCCACCTCAGGACGGAAGATACGGAACGGGAAAGGTAAGTTTGGAAATGAAAGCAGGGCCAATCACAAACGGTCTTGGAAGCTCTCCTAAGAGTTTGAATTTCATTCTGAAAGAGATGGGAAGCGAATACTGGGATTGTTGAGAAGGGAATAATCGGATTTGCACTCATGGCATCAGTATTGTGCATTGGCTGCTAACTCCTCTCTAAATGACTTAAATCAGGAAAACCAACTAGGATAAAAGCTACAGCTAGAGCAGCGAGTGTGAGAACAGAGAAACATGTAAGATTCAAAAGTATTCATAAGAAAGGAGGATACCAAACATTTTGGTGGATTGGATGCCGGAAGTGAGTGAGATCTAAGGCAGGAGTAGAGAGGCTGGTGCAACTCAGGGCTCAGGAATGGGGGGCTGCCTGGAGGAGGAGGAGGGCGTGGAGGGAGCCACAATGGTGGGCAAAGGTGAAATGAGGTGAGCTTAATCACTGGAAACATCCCGTGGGCAACCGATCTAGAGTTAGAGCAAGGTAGAAAGACACATTTGGCTGCCATGCAGCAGGTAGCAAAAGTCAGGCGGAGGTGAGATGGTTGGGGAGAGATAGGGAGCCCCAGAGAACACCTGCAGGTGAGGGGCCATGAGGAGGAGACTGAGAAGAAATGGATGGGTGGAAGGGAAACCAGGATATCTAAAAGCCGAGGGGAGGAGTGTGTTTAGAGAGAGAGAGAGAGAGTGACCAATAGGAACGAAAGGAAGGACTTGGCTTTTGTAAGCCTGCCATCTCTGAGGATCCTGGGAGAGCAGTCTCAGCAGAATGGTCTGAGTAGAACCCGGATCTCAACAGAACACTCAGTGGGAGAAGGGAAAACAGAAACTGCAGTGCAGACTTGAATCTCAAGAGGCTTGACATCTAAACCACGTAGGAAGGAGGGACAGAAAACAGAAGGGGAGTTCAAAGGAGTGTGTGTGTGAGAGAGAAAGAGAGAGAGAGAGTCTTGAACTTTGCTTCAAGAATGTGCCTTTTACTTCCTGCCTGAAGAGAACTCTGGGAGTAACCTAATCCAATTCACGGGTTTTAAATTAAAAGAATACTGTGTGTGGTATAGGAATTTATGGACCGCTTACCACACATCAGAAATTTTGTGTTTTTTCTTTTAAGTTCCACAACACAGACACTAGTATTTTCTCTCCCTTAGAACAACGGAGGAAACGGAGTCAAAAAGATTCCCTCGTTTGCCCACAGCCCGCAGTGTGTAAATGGTAGAGCTGGAATTTGGTTCCAGGTCTATCTGATCTGAAGCACCAAGGCTCTGGGAGCGAGACAGTCAGCAACTCTCCAGTAATTTCACTTCTGGAGCCTGTTTCCTTCTCAGCGAAATGAAGGCTCTGGCCTAGGAGGTCAGAGTCACCACTTGCTTGTTTTCTCTGGAGCGCCATGCAGTCAGGACCCAATGGTTCCACTGAGAAAGCAAACCACCTGGTAAATAAGCCATGTGAAAATCCATCTATTTATCTTCTTGCCACTTTAACTCTCATCGACACACCTGAGCACACAATTCTATTATTTGCAAACTTTAATTTAGGTATAGGAGGAATTGAGTTAGTTTTAGAACCTTTAGTGCCTGGCTCAGCATGCCGAAGGCCCATTACACAAACGCCCTTCCTGGATGGTTTCAGAAGAGCTAGACTGGTAAGGAGATTTTTCTTCATTCTTTTTATACCAGGTTTCTTCATATATACGTTTTTGTAATCTTAACTTTATTGCTATGCAACATATATTCACAGTAGGGCAATACACCCTAAATATTTAGCTTGATGAATTTCATAAGATGAACCCATCCATAAAACCAACACCCAAATGGTTGACTCCTTTTGAAAATTATTTTTTCTTTGTTTCCACAGTTATAAAGCTTACTTAGAAATTCAACTCTCTACCTCACAGTGAATATAGAAAGGCTAGCTAATTATAGCTTTAACTGTAAAACACTTTGACAAACTTGAAGTAGTTAAAGAGCTGCTTAAATTGATTATAATGTCACATGGTTTCTACTTAAATTATTTCACCTGAGAGAATGTCAAACTGTCCTCATTAACAGATCACGAAAGAGATGTGTTTGCAATTCAATTTAATGGAGACTTGTGAATTTTAAAACTGTTGGTGGCTTGTAACCTGAAATATTCCTGTTTAAGTTCTCTGAGTCAGCCTTGTTCCCTTCCCATAACTTTTTCTGCATTCCTTTTTCTGTAACAATGGGAAATTTTGTGTTTGAAAGTCAGAGTGGTCTCCCAAACCTCCACGTGTTACATGTTGGTCAAATGACTGGCTGCCATTGGCCCTCAGCCTCAATTCTTGGTTTGCAGACATCTTTCATGATGTTTTGAGCAAAGTCATATTCAGATTCTAACTTTCTCCAGATAAAAACTGGCTTTCAGAGTCTGATCTTGTTCTAGGTCATTTCTAATCTGGAAGCGCATGGTTTGAAGCAGCTCAGGTGATCTCTTCTTGGGGTAAGAATGAGCAGGAAAGCAAGTGGCCTCTTTTGAGGACTATGAGTCTACCTCCTCAAGCGTGACTAGGATTAGGTAAAATCTACAGACTCTCTGAGTGAACAGTAAGAAGAAAGTTTGACTAAACCGTGCAAGATTTTGGTCCCAGAATGTCTATAGCACATCGGCCATTGTGGTTATTCCACAACGATATGAACCAATAATAATGCTTCTTGAGGCATGTGGAAAGGGGTCTCATTTATATTATTTATATTGACTCACAATTTGTAGCCAATCATTCCAGCATGACTGGGAATTGCTACGATGATTTGCTCTCTTTTCAACAGTTATTTTGATAAATCTAGTCATTTTGTGTAATCTCTGAGAAATTAGTTTTTCTTCTACTTGCTACCTGCCTGAAAGATCTGACTCAGAATCTAGATTTGTACTATCTGTAGACAGATAATTCTCATTCCCAAATTATATGCCTCCAATCTTTGGAGCTTAGAGACTTACTGAGGGAGTGAAATTAACCCAGCTTCGGTAGTTACTAACTTTATCCTGGCTTGGAGCAAACATCTGTAGTTAGCAAATCAACGATCTGTACTGTTTTATTTTGCTTTTGATACTGGCTTATGTACCATTTTGGATTGTTGGTTCACTTGCCATGTACATATGTCTTACCTTCCCAAGGAGGATGTTAGCTCCTTGAGAGCAGGAACTAAGACTTACACTTCTTTATATGTCCAAAATGTCTTAACACAACATATTGCAGAAGATATATTTATTAATTGGAAGTTTGGTCCAAGAAAAGGGAAAAGCCTAGTAGACCATATTAATATTTTTTACATTTAGGAATATACGACTTAATTTTGATCTGTCATAGTAGTTATATAAATCCAAGGAGCCTTTTTTATCTTGTATATCCCTTAACAAATCACTGTATTTTCCCCTATTTTTACTACTTTTGTATTTTAACCTTTATATTGGCTTTGTAAGTGATTAACTCAATACCTTTACATCAGTAGATTATTCTGAATTTGCCATACATTCACCTAAATTCAAATAGTCTTTTGTGAATGTAAACCACTGTTGCAGGCAATGAATGAATCAACCATTCAGTAAGATTGAATATCTCAGAGAGATCAACAACTTTCCCTTAGTAACTCTACTAATTGCTTCAGATGAGGACCAGTCATAATCCATCTTAGAAAAGGTAAGACTTTTCGCCTTTGGGCAGCTAACAAAACCATCACAAACAAGCTAAATGCTTCTCTACAAAATATTTTAATATTCTTATTCTCAGCTTTACCAATTTGTAACGTCTCAGAAAGACCTCATTTTATATGACAATGAAAATCATTCTCTCAGCAAAGAGCAACATCTCTCTCAAGCAAACCCATAGGCATGACATGAACAGAAGGAATAAGAAATGTACTTTGGGATGCATGCAACTGAACAATGTAGGGATTTCATTGACCTCAGAGAAGAAAATCTTTCTAAATCTTGAATAGTGGTATTATTAAGCATTTCAGATGCAAAATATGGCTATATCTGTTTTGTTAATTAAGGTGTCTGTTCAAAACAAGTATTGGCATCTCATTTAAATAATTATCTGGTAGGGTATACTCCAATTCCATGTTGTATATTCAGAGCGTTCAGCAGAAATTCTAGCCTGCTTAGGAATGTTTGTTAATTAAAAGATTTGGAGATTTAAGTGAAGAACCTCCGGCTTTGCGAAAATCCTCAAAATTAAGCTAATAAAAATTACAGCTCTTATTGTTCATCCAGAACTAATAGCATGTTTGGCAGGCATCTAAATGCATCCTCACCACATAGAAGTAGCTCCAACAAATAGGCCACTTTTAGAAAGCCACCTTTACTATTCTTCCATAGCTGGATTATCCCTATTTGTCCAGCTTGGCTAGTCTCCCCAAGGATCTTTTTCCATTACTGAACCTAAAAACAAAAGAAAGTCTTTTGTCCCTAAATGTCCAGCTTACACAATAATGACTTGCCCAGGTTTTGAAGACAACATAACTTGTAAGTAATAGATAAGTGGTCAACTTCACAAAAAGAGAATTAACTGAATGTCTGTGGTATAATTTGGCTTTGATATTTTGACAACAATACAATAGCAGGAAGTTCAGGAAGGAATTTCAGTGCATTACCTTTTTTCAAGGCCTGCCATTAAAGGGTCTGTGAATGTCTTCATTACAGGTGTTTCTTTGATTTTCATGATAAACGTGTTGTTGAAATTTAGTTTGGTTTAAACAAATGGTTGTGGGGCACCTGGGTGGCTTAGTCAGTTAAGCATCTGCCTTCAGCTCAGGTCATGATCCCAGGGTCCTGGGATCGAGCCCCATGTTGGGCTCCCTGCTCAGCAAGGAGTCTGCTTCTCCCTCTCCCTCTGCAGCTCCCCCTGCTTGTTCTCTCTCTGATAAATAAATAAAATCTTCTCACTGCACCAGAAAGGATTCATGCATTGAGCAAGCACTTACTAAATGCCCACCTAGAAATCATAGTCCCTAAAAATACAGAGATGGACAAACCCAAGCCCTGCTCTATGGCAGCTCATTCTAGTGGGGACACAAACATAGATAAAAATACAATGTAGAGTGAAAGTCTCATAACAGGTGTTGAAGTAGACCCTTCTAGGATAAGCTTGAGGCATTTGGACAGACAGTAACTTTCTACCTAAAGAAACTGTGTTCAGAACACTCCTATAAAGCAAATCATTTATTTAGTCATGTTTTCCTATATGAAGCTTTCAAAAATTAACAGTGGTATACACATTATTCTTAAAACAAACAAAACAACCTTATTCTGGACTCTTTGGTCATCCCAATTTTCAAAGAGGAAGCTGAGGCCAACTCTCCCCCTGCTCCCCCATCTCATGTTCTCTCTCTCTCAAATAAATAAATAAAATCTTAAAAAAAAAAAAAAAAAAGAATTCTCCTACATCCAGAACTTCTACTGGATTCTTAAATAACATCCTTAGCCATATGCACTTTTTCCCCTTGCATTTGAGTTAATGACTACATATTTTTCTCTTTATTACTGTGTTTTAATCAGAGGTTCTTTTGGGTGTGACTTAGATGTGTTAGCTCTGGATACATGCCCCATAGCCCTGACGCCCCTACTATGTATGTATCTTAGATATCTTTGGGGTTCCTGGTTTACTCCCAACCCAACAAAGTCTTCTGTGGTCCTTAAAAAAAAGTCTTCCTTCTCAACTATAAGAAAACAACCCCATTAAAAATGGACTAAAGACCTGACAGACACCAAAAAAGATATGCAGCTGGAAAATAAGCATATGAAAAGATACTCCACATCATACGTCACCAGGGAAATGCAAATTAAAGTGAGATACCACTACATACCTATTAGAATGGCCAAAATCTAGGACACTGACAACACCAAATGCTGGCAAGGATGTGGAGGATAGAAACACTCAAAGACTGCCAGTGGAAATCCAAAATGCTACAGCCTCTTTGGAAGGTAATTCAGCAGTTTCTTATAAAAATAAACATACTCCTACCACACAATTCAGCAATTACACTGCTCGGGATTTACCCAAAGAAATTGAAAGCTTGTGTTCCCACAAAAACCTACACAAAGATGTTTATAACTGCTTTATTCATATTGCCAAAATTTAGAAACAACCAAGATGTCCTTCAGTAGGTGGTGGATAAACTGATACATTTAGACAATGGAATATTATTCAGCACTAAAAAGAAATGAGCTATCAAGCCATGAAAAGACATGGAAACTTAAATGCGTATTACTAAGTGAAAGAAACCAATCTGCAGGGACTACATACTGTATGATTCCAATTATATGACATTCTGGAAAAGGTAAAACTATGGAGACAATAAAAAGATCAGTGGTTACCAAAGGTTGGGGGTTGGGAAGGAGAGGGATGGATAGTGAGATAATGAGATAATGAATAATGAGAGCAGAGAGGATTTTTAGGGCCATGAAAATACTCTATGATACCATAATGATGGACACCTGTCACTATACATTTGTACAAACCCACAGAATGTAGAATGACTAAGAGTGAACCCCAGTGTAAACTATGGACCTTGATAATGATGTGTCAGTGTAGGATTATCAATTTTAACATCTGTATGACTGGTGGGGGGTGTTGATAATGGGGAAGGATCTGCCTGTGGGGGTGCAGGGGGTACTTAAGAAATCTCTGTAACTTCCTCTCAGTTTCACTGCGAATCTAAAACCGCTCTAAAATTATAGTCTAAAAAGGGTTGTCTGCTCATTCACCCTCTTCTATGGCTCCTTCTTCCCTGATTCACTTGATTCACTTTCTTGCTGTCTCTTTTGCTTAGTGTTATCCTTGTCCGTTGCCTACCTTCACTAGGATAACTCAGTGCTAACTTAGTAGCTACTAACTGTTCTGTTAAGACCCACATTTCTCCAAACCCAGCATGACCAGTATCCCAGGATGTTTTCTATTATAAGACCCCATCAGGGAGACTGCTGGCCTCCAGTGGGCTCCATCTAGTCATTTGCTATTTATTAGTTATATTGATCACCACCCCCAGAGGGATGACAGAAATCCTGGCACAGATATGAACTCCACAATACAGAACAAATTTGTTCATCTGCCAAGAGCTCTTTCAAACACTGTTCAAAAGATTAAAGAAAGGGCAGGACAACTTCACCCTCCATTTTTCGTCTGACCTATTTCTACTTTCCCTGTCTGAATTGTTAACAATGTTCTATATTATTTTTCAAGGCAAGCATCCTAGCCAAAAAAAAAAAAAAAACACACACACACAGAAGAAAGTTTCTTTATGAACATTTTTATTGGATTAGCAAGTCTAAAAAAGAACATTTTATTGGATTTAGCAAGTCTCCTAAAGCCTGACTGAATGGAGCCCGGGGGCACCAAGAGCGCTGGGCGAGAGCTCTTGTCCTAGGCAAGTAGACTTCCGAACAGCCTGCACCCATCCATCCTGCCTCTCTGCCTTTTATTCCTTATCTGGCAGATTCAATTTGCAACATTTTATTTTCCAGGAATGGCACTATAGGGAAATGAGGCTTACCTATCCGGCCATCTTAAAAGGAGCTTATAATCCACTGTAGCTTCCAATTGAATGAGAAAACTGAAGTTTTACTTTGATTTCATGACTTTGATTTCTCTTGACAGTCAGTCAAAAAAGTATTTACTGAGTGCTAGTCCATGTTGCAGGCACCAAGTTGGGCAGAGGGAAAGAGGAGGACAGATAAAGCAGCGGAATGCCTGCTTTTGTGCGATGAGCTCGCTGGTCTACTGTCTTCCTTTCGGCAATCATCTCTCCATATGGTTATGGAATCGTACTTGCCTACAAAGTCATTCAGCAAATGAAAGAGGTAGTGCCATCCTGTGATTACAGCAGTGCTCTTGAAGGCTTAGGTAATATTAGGCAAAGTGAATTTCCCTTTATACCATTGCAATGACAGTAATTGCCTATGGAAATGGCCACTCACCAAGTCAGTAATATCATTTATAAAATACATTGCAGATTTTGGAAGACAGCCACTAGGTGGATTGCAAAATATAAAACTTTTCCCTATTTGCCTACCCAATTCATTTGACAATTGAACGTTATTCCTTAAAGAAAAATAGGGAGCTAGTAATTTGAATTGGGTTGCTTATTATGGGCCGTTTAAGGGTAACAGGACCCAGAAATTATTGATGAGAGAGAATGGTAGCCCTCCAGAGAATTGGGCAATCAGTATGAAAGCACTCTACAGATACCCAATATTAACTCCCACTAATCCAGGACAGGGGTGCTATACAGCAGAGATTTATAACTGGTGGTATTTTATTATATCACACAGTAGATTAGCACTCTAGACTCATCATAATTGCATGGAAAGCCAGCCCCAAGACCAACAGCACATCTTATTCATTAAGAGATCTTTGATACAAGAAAACACACATACAAGAAAACACACACACGTTCTAGATAAAGCCAAATAGGCAAACGAAAAAAGAAAAAAGAAGAAAAATGGTCCACTGTCCAGATAACTCTAAATTAGGTTCTCTGCATCAAGGCACAAAAAGATCAAGATGATTGCGTTTTTTAATTTTTCAGCCAGGTGCCTTGGCATGAAAATGATTAAAATCAAGCTTTCTCTCTTCTATCACACCAAAGAGAAGGTTGATCCAGAGGCAGGAAAGGATCAAACACATTTGGAATTACGTGATGTGGTGGGACAAAACCAACCAAATGCCCTTTGCTAGTGAGTAATTGTTCTTTCCGTTGCATCAAGTTTATCTCATGAACTGTTTTCAGAACACATCACTGAGGTTAATCCATCATTACATTTTGCAAACCTCAAAGCTCTACTGAATTAGTTTACAATATAAAGGAGAGATTTGATGAACACGATGGCTTCTTTCCTTTTGCTTTCATGTTCTAAAACCTTTTCTCTAGTGAAATAAAAGAAACAAATGACAAATAGGCATTACTCAGGCAGGGAAAAATTGTTTTTGCCCTTTTGAACATAGCTGATATTATAAATTGACTATTGGCATAAACCACAAAAAAATTCTTATTTGAGTTCTACTATAGAATATTGTCCTCATGGAAATGCTCTCAGCTCTTAATGAAATCAATGAAAAAAATCGAATAGTGTAGTTTATTCTTACATGCGCTACTGTGCCTTCAGCAGTTCTGTAAATTAAGCAGGTACAGGACATGCGGAATCCTGGGGCATCACTGGTTATAAGCTGAGTGTTGGTCAGGATGAGGGAGGAAGAAGTGGAAGAAAGAGAATGGAAAGAGGCCTTCAATCCTTGTCTCTTGTTTTTCAAAATTACTGTCTTTCTCCATGTGCGAAGTGGGGTGGCAGTGTTTTGGTTAAAATACTGGGTAAGCTGCTAAACTGCAAAGCTCTGAGTACAAAAGCGCAACAAACAAGGGTCATCTCTTGCAGTGGTTTGAAAGAAGGGGTAGGGCTCTGGTGGCAGAAAGCCTCACTCATGGGACGATTCAGGGCCTCCTTCTCATCTGCATGTGCTCTGACTGCCCTGAGTCTTGTCATAGCTGGGTTAGGGTCACATCCACAGTGGATTTGTGAGGCTGGAAAGAGAGGAAGGAAAGGACAAGCAGGTTTCTTTTTACTTTTTAAAAGCAGCTTTTTTGAGATATAATTCACATTCTTCACAATTCACCCAATTAGTGCACATTTCAATGGATTTTGGTATAGCTCGTTATTCATTATTGATGTTTAAAATCATGATAAAACATATTGCTATGAACTGAAAGTGTCCTCCCAAAATTTATATGTTGAGATCTTAATCCCTGATGTGGTAATGTGTGGAGGTGGGACTTTTGGGAGGTGATTGGATTTGGATGATGTCATGGGTGCAGGCCCCAAGTGGGATCGGTGCCCATATACGAGGATGAAGAGCCCAGGACTCTCTCTCTTGGCCTTGTAAGGACACAGGAGAAGGTGACTGTCTATAAGCCAGCAAGTGGGTTCTCATCATGCTGGCACCTTGATCTGGGACTCGCAGCCTCCAGGACTGAGAGATACATGTGTGCTGTGTAAGCCACTGCTGTGGTATTTTGTTACAGCAGCCTGAGCAGACTAAGACATGTATATATAACATAAAATTCGCCATTTTAACAATTTTTAAGTAAAGTTCAATGGCACTAATCACATTCACAATTTTGTGCAACCATCACCACTATCTATTCCAAAACCTTTTCATCAACAAGCAAGTTTCTTGTAACCAAGAGATAGGACCCTCGTCCACATCCCTTCCCTTCCCTTTCCATTGGCTGCAGCTGACCGCAAAGAGATAGGAGAGTAGTCCAAGGTCAGCGGCAGGTGCCCAGCTAAAGCACAGAGCACTCCAGTACTGAGAGGAGGAATACCTGGGGAAAACTGCAGTTCCCAATGAAGATATTTATCTAAAACTTTGTCTTGGGGCGCCTGGGTGGCTCAGTGGGTTAAAGCCTCTGCCTTCGGCTCAGGTCATGATCTCAGGGGCCTGGGATCGAGCCCCGCATCGGGCTCTCTGCTCAGCAGGGAGCCTGCTTCCCCCTCTCTCTGCCTGCCTCTCTGCCTACTTGCGATCTCTCTCTGTCAAATAAATAAAGAAAATCTTTAAATAAATAAAACTTTGTCTTAGTCTGCTTGGGCTGCCATAATGAAATGCCACAGACTGGATGGCTTAAAAACAACGGAAAACTTTCACAATTCTGGAGGCTGGAAGTCTAAGATCAAGGTCGGTTGGCAGATCCAGTGTCTGGCATGAGCTGGATTCCTGATTCGCAAATGGCTGTCACCTCTTCGTATCCTCATGTGGCAGAGAGCAGAGAGAGGAGGCTAGCTCACCCATCTCTTCTTATAAAGGCACTAATCCCACTTATGAGGGCCTCACCCTCATAACTTTTTCCCAAAGGCCCCAATCTCCAAACAACATCACATTGGGGGTTAGGATTACCTATGAATAGGGGCAGGGCCACACACATTCAGTCCATAATAAGTGCTCTGTTTTCTATAGAGGTCATAGTGACATGCCCACTCATGAGCCACCGGAGAGTGGGTCCATTTCCCTACACCCTCATGTATTTTCATTGCAGTTTCATTTGTTTTTCACTTATTTAAATGAGGTTCAGAATCTTCTCACGCATGTAAGAACCATCTGATATCCTTTGCTAAAAATTTTCTTTTCATATCTTTTGACCATTTGTATGAGGTATCTGGTTCATTTTTTAAATTTTGGGGACTATGGGAAGCATTTCCCATTTTTGTCTATCAGACGAACTCCAGAAGATAATCTTTAGGGTTTGTATTGCCCTTTCAAGGAATGTTTGATGAGTCTTTATCACCAAACTAACCCTTTTGGATGTAATTCTTCGTGTATATAAAACCACCAATACATTTATTATACAGAAATATTAAAATGAGGAAATAGACTGTTGAGAAATTGATGTGTAATATGTCCTTAACACATGTTTGTTGAGTCAGTGCATAGATAATGGATAGAAGGATGAATGAAAACTAGTATTGCAATGGGAACAAAAAAGTTGCTTTTCAAGTCTATTTTCTTTGTGAAGCAAAATTAATTATCAAACTGATATTATATCAGTTGGAAAGCTTTTGATTGAAAGAAAAAGAATGCCCAACTAACAGTGACTTTAGAATAGCAATTTTTTCTCTCCTATAACAAGATGTGGACATAGGGAGTTCCAATGTTGTTAGTTCAGCAGTAAGACGAAGACATCAGTGAACAGGCTCTTTCCTCATTCTTTTTTTTTTTTTTAAGATTTATTTATTTATTTGAGAGAGAGAGAGAGAGCATGCAGAGGGAGTAGGAAAAGAGGAAGAAAATCTACAAGCAGACTCCCTACTGAGTGTGGAGCCCAATGCAGGACTCGATCCCAGGCCCCTGAGATCATGACCTGAGCAGAAATGGGAGTCGGGCACTTAACCAACTGAGCACCCGAGCGCCCTTCTTTCCCTATCGTCTTGGTTCCTCAGCACATTGCCCTTCATCGTCCTTAAGGTTGTGTCCACTCTGGTTGCAAAATGACTACCTTTCAGACATCACATCCTCACCAACTGCATAAAAGGCAGGATAAAGAGAGTTTCATCATATGGAGAACTTGCCCAGAACCCTTCCCTTAGCACACTTACTCATTCATCTCATTCGCTGGCTGGGTCACAGCTACCCACCCCTCCCCCCCCAAACCAGTGATTGGCAAAGAGATGTGAGTCCCCCATGATGGCTTTAGAAAAATGATAATCTAAAAAAAAAAAAGATTATCTGCTAGGGGGCTGGCCCGCCTTCCCTGAGCACACTGCTTCTTTCATCTGAACACATGTAGAGTTCTCTGTGTAAGGAAGAATAGGGCAGGCAGGCAACCAATTTTGCATTAGTTATAGAATTTTCCAGAAGAACTTTCTCCCTCTCTTTCTCTCCCTGGAGTGGAACAGGAGAGGAGGATTTTCTAATAACTCTGGCTTTTCTACATTCTAGGAAGTGGCGAAGAATCATATTAGAGAATGATTGTCTTTTTTATTTTATAAAACAGTGTTATCATCCTTCCAGTTACTGCTTGAGAAAAATATTGTGAAAACAAGGAACTGGGGGACTTCAGTCTTTTCCTCTGGGAAAAGGGACTGTTCTGAGAGGGAAGGGCCCTGCCACTGAGCAGCAGGGAACACCCCAGGAGAGAGAGGGACCCGCAGAGACTCCAAGAGCAGGGACCTCTGACAGTGACTATCAAATGTTCCTTTTTACACTGAAATGCCCTTATGATAGGTAGCTTCAAGCATTTGGTAAATTTTGTCAACTGCATCCCAATGTCAACTTCATATTAGCCTTTATATTAACCTTGTGTTAATATAATATAATATATTATAATAATTTTAATATAATATAATATAACAGGTTAACATATTAACCTTGTGTAAGAACAGGAGTGTGGGAGCCAGTGAGGAAAAGCCGTCTGAAGAAACACTCTCAGGCTAGCAAGAAACTTCCGTCCAGAATAGACAAATCCACAGAGGCTATAAGTAGATTTGTGATTCCCAGGGGCTGCAGGGACTGGGGAAGAATGGTTAGTGACTTCTAATGTGTACAGGATTTCTTTTTGGAATGATGAAAATGTTCTAATGGTTGTACGATTCTAGAAACATACTAATGACTATTATGTACTTAAAAAGAGCAAATTTTATGGTATGTAAATTATATTTCTTTTTTTTTAAGATTTTATTTATTTATTTGACAGAGAGAGAGATCACAAGTAGGCAGAGAGGCAGGCAGAGAGGGGGTAGCAGGCTCCCCACTGAGCAGAGAGCCTGATGCGGGCCTCGATCCCAGGACCCTGAGATCATGACCTGAGCCAAAGGCAGAGGCTTTAACCCACTGAGCCACCCAGGTGCCCCATGTAAATTATATTTCAATAAGTTGTTTGCTTGGATTTTTTTTTTAGTGGTCCACACAGCAGCTGGGAGCAAGAAGTAACGAGCTGCCCTGAGCACGTTCAATGAATCCTCCGAAACACGAGTGAAGGTCTGCACTTCCCTCACCATAAGGTGAGGAATAAGTGATTTTACTTGAATATTACGAGAGAGAGATTGACCCAAAAGGCTGGGTAGCCTGGGGATTCTTTGTACTCTGCTTTTCAATGGCTCTGTGGGTCCCTTAGAGCTCACAAACAGAAAAGGATTTATACATACACATATAGGTTGTTCTAGAAATAAAGTCGTATCTTTTTCCTTTTGGAGGACAGCAGGAAAGAATTAGGGATGGAGTCAGGGTCCCCACTGAGTCGCAGGATCAACAAACACTGCAGCTGCTCACCACCACTCCCCCTGCCACCAGTCCAGCCCCGTGATGTCAGAGTGAACGCCCCTCACTGAGAAGAGCATGGCGGGAAACTTAGCGGCCCTGGAGCCAACTGCCTGGGTTCACATGTGAACCAAGATCTACGGGTTACCAGCTCTGAGATCAGGGCAAGCTACTCAGCATCTCCATGCCTCAGTTCACCCCTTTGTATGATTGGGATAATATTAATGCCAACTTCTAAGGGTGTTGTGCAAATTAAATGGGTTAGTACTCGGAAGACACTTAGAACCTCACCTAGCAAACAGTAAGCACTAAAATAAAGGCATCAAGTAGTATTATTTATAACAGTATGCAGTACACGAATGCTTCCAACATCCAGTGAATTTGTGAAGCGTGAATATGGGAAACCACTGAAATGTAAACTGAAGAGAAAGACGGTGGCAGTATAGGTGGTTTAAGATCGTGGGGAAGACACGCGTGCTAGAGGGTCATTTGCAAGAGATCAAGGAGGCATATCGAATCCTTAGTGAAGTACAGGGCATCAAGGATCGTGCGGTGAAAACTCAAAAACAAAACCAACAAACGAAAAACCTCTTGGTCCTTACTCTCCTTGTTGGCTGAGAACCGTTAATTTATGTTTGTGTCACTTGGGACTCTTTGGGTGGCAAGTGGCAAAAATCCCAACTTGAAATGACAAAAGCAAATAATGACAGCAGCAAAAGGCCATGTTGCATGGAAGTCTTCTTTTGCACGGAACCGACAATCTGAGGGATAGTGCTAACCTCAGTGAAAGCTTCACTTCAGGGCCACGTGGGGGTCACCAAACCTGTTTCTCTCTATCTCCTTCTACGTCTCTGGTCCACTTGGACCCTCTGTATTGTTTCCTTTCCATTATATCTTTTCCTTGTGGTGAGATGGCAACAGCACATCTGCTCCCATTCCACTCCATACTCCTAGGTTCAAGTCCAGTAAGAAACAAACATACTTAAGTCTTGCCAACAGTATCCTTACACTTCATCAGCTCTGACCAAGTCCCATGAGCAGCGTGGATGAATTATGCTTCCAAGTGGAGGAAATGCTTTGATTGGATTGGCGGGAGTCACACACCAAGCGTTGAAGGATGGGGTCAACACTGTCTGAAGTCCATGAACCAGAATTGAGGAGGGGGTGGTTCCCCATGGGAGATTTGGGGGTTCATTTTCTAGCTGTGCCTCTTGCTATTCTGTGTTCTACTCTGTTTTGCTCACCGGCTTTCTTCCAAACCCTGCTGTTTTCTCTCGGGAACAGGACAGAACAGATTCGGAGAGGAAGTTACCCAGAATCGGAAGTACTTGTTACGCGTGTAAAGGGTGGTGAGGGGTGTGGCCAGGGAGAAGGTACCAGATGTGATAATGAAGTCTAGCCTGGCAGACTGACCATGGTCTCTAGAGACGGAGGCAACAGATGATGAGTCAGGTCAACAATAACCCCTTGGAGGTTAACATGAAAGTTATGGGTTTCATAGTAGGTAGTTGAGATAGGGTAGAATGAAACCCAGAAGTGGAAGAAAATTCTGTTATGCGGAAGGGAAGCACCCCAAGATGGCGAATGGGGGCTTGATACTAAAGACGACTGCCACGACACACCGGTCTGAATGTGCAGTGACTCTTTGCTCTTGGATGTTTGTATTTTCTTTTAGAACCTTCTTCAGAATGTCTAGCTTCCAATACAACTTCTGTCTTTACGGAAATGGAACAGGCTTTTCAAAAGTCTTTAGGCAGGACTTCTGGTTTCAGCTCTAACATGTAAAGAGTTTGGAATTTGTAACTCTCTTTTCTACAACAAGCAAAAGATCAACCAAAGGAAAATAAATGATTTTCTAGGACCCATGGGAAAGCTGAGGTTGCAGGGTGAGCCTCCAGCCCCAAATCTGGATAGACAGGCAAATCCAGAAAGTTACAGCAGACTTTACCTGGAGCAGAAGCCACTGGAGGTGTAAAGTGATAAAGCCATTTAAATAGTAAATATCATGGATTTCTGCAGGCTGAATATGAACTATCATGACAGTGAGAAACTCCTAGGGGCCAAGTGTGTGGGGGGCACCCACAATTCATGGGTTTGATTTCCGGGAACCCTTGGCACTCTGGCAGAGGGAGGAAAAGAGTAATCATTGTGAAATATGCCCAGAGTGTTTTCATAACAAAGGCCTACTCTCCAGAGGCAAAGACTTACCAGAGCCTTATCCCATCCCAGAGAAAGGTTTTCTCCTTTCTCCCACTGTAGGCCCCTCTGGCCTTCTTGTCTCCTCTAAGGGGAGGAAAAGGAAAAGACTAAGAAACACTTGTGAAGGTCACAACCCAGGGACATAGGCGACTAAAAGCCCGAGATGTAATAATAAGACTGTAGAACACTTTCCCTCCCCTACCATTTACCAGCACACCAACAAGCCTCCAATATAAAAAGAGTGGATTACAGTTGAAAGTTCTGAGGTGCGTCAAACTCTATCTCAGGAGGAAGCCCAAAGACAACAAGGAGATAAAAGCAAGGACACTAGAAGAATTTGGAGCCTCTGACACCCATGGTTTCAGCAAACATTAAACAGAGCATCTTGTAGCCATATTAACATGAAATCTCACACTAGAAGCTGATTTACCTCAGGGCCTGCTATCTCATACATCATCTGGCTTTCAAAAAAAAATTATAAGGCATATTAAACAGCCAAGGACAAAACATGTCTCACCAGACAAAGCAAGCACCAGAACCAGACTCAGATACGACACAGGCTTTGAAATGATTAGACAGGGAATTTAAAATAACCATGATTAATGTGCTAGTGGAGCTAATGGTAAAAGTAGACAACATGTGAGAGCAGATGGGTAGGTTAAGCAGGGAGATGGAAACTCTTAGAATCAAAAGGAAATTCTAGGGGCGCCTGGGTGGCTCAGTGGGTTAAAGCCTCTGCCTTCAGCTCAGGTCATGATCTCAGGGTCCCGGGATCGAGCCCTACATCCAGCTCCCTGCTCGGCAGGGAGCCTGCTTCCCTCTCTTTGCCTGCCTCTCTGCCTACTCTTTCTGTCAAATAATAAATAAAATCTTTAAAAATAAAAAAAAAAAAGGAAATTCTAGGAGTTTCTAAAAACCAAACATTGTGACAGAAATGAAGAATGAGGGGTTCCTGGGTGGCTCAGTCGGTTAAGTGTCTGCCTTAGGCCCAGGGTTCTGGGATCGAGTCCCACATCAGGCTCCCTGCTTAGCAGGGAGCCTGCTTCTCTTTTCTGCCTGCAGCTCCCCTTGCTTGTGCTAGTGCTCCCTCTCCCTCTCTCTCTCGCTCTGACAAATAAACAAAATCTTAAAAAAAAAAAAAATGAAGAATGACTTTGATGGGCTCATCAGCAGACTGGACATGCCCCAAAAAAGAACCAGTGAGCTTGAAGATAGGTCAATAGAAACCTCCTAAACTACTCTGTCAGTTGAGGCCCTGTTAGTCTTACCCAGCTTTGTCTGCATGAAGTACTGCTATTAATCACACAGATGACTAGGCCCTCTGACAACACGGGACCACCTTTGTAGGATGGCTAGTCTCGGGGAAGTTTAGGGCCCTGCTTGAGCAGCTCAGTGACCCACAGTAGCACGCACACACACACACACAAACACACACACTCTCGCCGGCACATTCTGGGCAATGACTCCCCCAGTGTTTTGATCTATGCCTCAGTTAAGAATAGAGGCCTAGACAGTGTTTAGGGGACAAGGCCAGCAGCGGAGGAAGCATTGAGAAGGTCTGTCTGACATCATGCTGGGTTCCGCAGACAGATTCCAGTCAAGAACTGGCAAGTGAGTGTGTGAGGAATTGATAGAGGAACAGATTGTCAAGGCAGGGACCAGACGCCCAGTTACATGCAAGGTGAGGGCATAAGCTCAGAGAAAAGGAGACTCCACGTCCTCTGAAATGGGGCACAAATACCAGGTCAGTCAAGCAACAGTGGTGACTTCCAGTTGAGTCCCTCCCACCATAATATCCTGAAGTGCTTCAGAAACTTCGTTCCTGACTCAAGGCCTTGGCAGAGCCCAAAGGTCAGAGTGGACCTGAGTCTGTTAGGTGGACCTAAGTGCCACTGACAACAGAAGAAGGATTTAGAAGCCAGGCAAGGCCTGCTCCTGCTCACGCTCTCCTGTGACTGAGCTCCCGGCACTGACTCGCATTCTGCCCTGCCTTATGACTTACTTTCTTCATCCATCTAGAGACTCCCAAGCTTGCCCAAACCAATGGATGTGGCAGAACTTCCACTTTTGATGTTCCTGGGTTTTTTCCATCTTCGCACACTCCCCACTGTCCCCTCCCACCATAAGTGCCTGTGATGGTTACTTTGATGTGAGAACCTGGCCAGGCTGTGGTGCCCAGGTGTTTGCTCAGGCAGAGGTTTAGTTGTTGCTGTGAAGACATTTTTTAGATGTGATTAATATTTACAATCCATAGATTTTGAATAAAGGAGAAAACCCTCCAGAATGTGAGTGAGCCTCGTCTAATCAGTGGAAGGCCTTTAGCGCAAAGACTGGGGTTTGCAGAAGCAGCAATTCTGCCTCAAGACTGCAACATAAAAACCCTACCTGAGTTTCCCACTTGCCAACCTGCCCTACAGATTTTAGACTTGCCAACAGAGACAGGAAAGAGTTCACCTTTTTGCAATAAATGCAAACCCACAGTTTTAGCCCAAAGGGAATTTTTTTCAGTGAAAAACAACCATGCTATCCATTTCTCTGACAATGGCATTAACAAAAATGTATATCCTTTATTCATCTTTGCTGCTTCTCATTCTCTGCTTCACAGAGGTGCAACAGGTTGTGGTCTCCTGGGATGTGGACAGTAACTCAGCACCAATCACAAACCACCACATCACACTTGCTCACTGGCTTGTAGAGTCAAACCCATGAAGCTGAAACTTCCATTTTCGACCCTGCTCTTTGTTTTGTTTTTTGAAAAATAGAGAAAAATATAGGATACTACCATCTGAGCATCTCAGGAACATGCTGGCAAATGATAAAAGTGCCTTCTCTCAAATTACGTCTCCGGAGGGGGCTAAAAGAAAGTCTTCCCTCTGCGTGCATTCTCCTATTATCTCTCAGGCGCCATGTTCACTGACGTCAGCAGTCGGCGGCTCTCACAGTGCAGCATGAGGCAGTATTTTGTTTTACTTTATAACGGTTTCCTTGACTGGAAAATAAGACTGTCTTTGTGGTTTTTGTTGTTGTTGTTGTTGTTTTAAAGTAAACTGCCCTGCTAATCGAAGAACTTCTCCATGGGTGAGCCCCTCCACAGCAGATACTGGACATCACCCACCAAAGACTAACACAAGCTACCCAGCAACAGTAGAACATAAATGTGCCTGAAACAAATTTATAACACTTCGTCTTTTAGCAGAGAGACTCGTACTTTATTTTGACAAATGTAAGATAGAAAAATATCATAAAGTGAATACAGCAGTTGCTGTTTTTGTAACAGGGTTTGGGATGGGCAGTGTGACTCGAAAGAGCTAGCTTAGCCGGACGGACTCACTTCCGTCTGGGCTTCGGTTAATACCGAATTATTGTTCAGCCTTTGCATTTGCTTGAAAGAATATTGGACACAGTAAAACTGGCTTTTCAAAAGGTTATGGCATTCAGTAATAAATATTATGAAGCAATGAATCCAAACAACCTTTAAAATAGTTTTATAATTACTAAAAGCCAGCTTTAAACTTCAGGTTTAAAGCTAAGAACTCATATATTCAAAATACCTTTAACATTTTCTACCAATACACAATAGAATAATAGAGTACTTATTTTTGTAAAAGTGAAGAAAAATTAGAGTAAACATATTTCAGACGACTATAAATGGTAAACATCAATTCAGTATATATATGTATATACACAGATGTATATACACATGGATGTATATCCATATATACGTATATATATAATTTCAATAATATACTCTTGCTCAGCTGGCTATAAAAACTGTAGCTCTAGCTATCACTGAAGACGTATCTGGGGATGTCCTCTTTGAGCTTTTTAAAGCGTTTTAAGTGTGGGCATCCTGTCTATACTCCATCCTTGGAGGGGGTGGGTTGAGGAACTCTAAGTACATGCAGATATTTGGTTATGGTTATAAAGACATACAACTTGTGTGCCAGGAGTCTGCAGCCAGAACCGCTGCTTTCCCTCATTAAGCACCTTCACATGCTTTTGTTCCTGTGATGCCTCAGGAAAGCTCACGCTAAATAATTCACACGGCGATTATGCTGTTGCTGTCAGTTTCAGCTTCCCTCTTTGCTTCCCTTCCCCAGTCCTCAAAGAATAAAATTGTGCGGCCCCTCATTAAAATATGGTATCTCTCACATACAAAATAAGTGTATGTACATATATACATACATGCATTTCCTTTTCAAGGACTGGGTAACTCCTCGTTTTCTATCAAATAATCCTTCTTCGTGTACTTGGTTCCCCTAACTAACCTCCACACTTCGAGGTAAGCATCCTTCAATGACCTCTTGCTCACTTCCTCGGGGCCGGCGGCTGTGTTCTGCGAACTCCTAGCCACCAGCGGGGCTCCTCTGGGGCCGCCCCTTGCCCCTTGCCCACTCTTCTGAGGGGAGCCACCTGCTGCCTTGCCACCTTCCGACCCGCCATTTCCATCCTCCTCTGTCAGCTCCTCCATGACGAAGGGCGGCTCATCTCCACTTGGCTGTGCCTCCTCTCCCCCGGGCTGCGTCTCTAGGTCCTCGTAGTTGCTTTGCTTTCTGGTCTCCACGAATTTGGCCACGCAGTAAATGATGGAGCCCAGGGTGTTCACCACCACGCCGGCAATGAACAGAGAGGTGGGCTCCACATCGCTGAAGGCCACCATGCCCACTGTGATGGTGGCGATGCTCTTCACCACGCCCACGAAGCTGGTGGTCACCGCCGAGTTGATGTAGGTGCAGTGCAGCGTGGTGAAGTTCATGGCGCAGCCGATCAAGATGCAGGCCACAAAGATGCAGACCATGGCCGGGTCCTTCCAGCCGGGGAAGGTCCAGGCGTAGACAGAGTCGGTGCTGGCGAAGGAGCAGACGACCAGCAGTGGGGTGGCGGACACGGCGATGACGTACTGCGCGGTGAGCGGCCCGTGCTCCGTGTCTGCGCTGGCCTTCTGGATGAGCACAAGGTAGGCGGCGTGCACCAGGACTGCCAGCACTCCCGTGACGTACCCGATGGGGTCGCCGGTCAGGTCGCCGGCTCCTGGAGCGCCCCCCGGAGAACCGCGGAGCCAGGGCGGGAAGGAAAAAGAGAAGACACCGGGTTGGCGAGGGTGGGTATTCACTGGGGCAACGCGTAGGGTTGGTGAGTGGACAGGGTCCGCGTCCCAGCTCTGCCCACGGGTGTAAAACGCAAGAGCCAAGTTCAGCCAATACTCAGTTCCAGGCATAATCGGAGGCGCCTTCCCGGCCATATCCCTGGGGCACCCTGGCTAGTTCTGTCCAAGTTAAAGGCCCGGGAGAGCGCAGAAGCCCTCGGGGTAGGCACGGAGGTCACCCAGGTGCGTGGTACCCTTGCCTTCTCCGTGGGGCTCTGGAAGGAAGAGGGATCCCCAGCTAGCCTCCTCTAACCCTGGGGCGGGCTGGGCGCCCAGCGAACGCCTCTCTCTCTCTCTCCCCCTCTCTCTCCCGCCCCTTCTCCCGTTCCCATCGGCTCCCTCTGGATTCAGTCCTTCAAGCTCGGCCCTCACGTGGGGCTCAATCAGCCCCCCTCTGCCTCGCTCCCTCAGCACCTCCCGCGGCGCCAGAGACCCCAAACTAGCCTCCGCGGCTCAAGCTTGGTTTCCATTGTCCCCGGTCCCCCACCACTCCAGCCCCGCGTGATCCAGGGAAGTTCACGGCCCCGCTCCTTCCGACGCAGCCTGGGGGCTCCAGTTCCCAGGCTCAGGCGGCTCCCCCACCCCTCCTGGAGGAAGGCAGGCAGGCAGGGTAGAGGAGAGGGGAGGTGGGGGGAGGGAAGGGAAGGCGGAGAGGGCGATACCGGTTTCGGCAGGGGCGGGGGTCGGAAGCCTGGACTGGGGGGAGGGGTGCGCTCTGAAGGAGGAGGTCGGAGCGCTGGGAAAGGCTCGGCGTGGTCTCAGAAGTCCCGTTAGCGAGCCGAGCACCCGCGTTCAAGCCTCTTTCTGCCTTCCATCTGGAAGTGAGGGCCTTGCACTAAGTGATCCCCGCAGTCTCTGTCGGGTGGGGTAGGGTGGGCTGGGGGTGGACGCGGGTCCCGCTCACCTGCCAGGGCGGCGCCGCAGGTGGTGATGAGCACGGCCGCGAGCACCCCGGGCGAGGGCGCGCCGTTCTTGAGCACCAGAACGCCGATGAGCATGGTGACCAGGGGCAGGCAGCGCTTGAAGACCACGTACATGGGCAGGCTGAGGCCCCGCAGGGACCAGAGCGTGAGGCTGGACTGCAGCGTGGAGAGCACTGCGACCCCCGCGAAGGAGCGCGCCAGGCTCAGGCCGAAGGGGGGCACGGCGATGAGCCCCAGGCGCCGCAGCAGCTCCAGGCTCAGCGCCGCCGTGGAGCTGGTCAGGCACTGCACCAGGGTCAGGAAGGAGAACTGGTAGCGGCTGATGAGGAACTTGAGCAGGATGTTGAGGGAGCCCGAGAAGACCCCATGCGCGATAGCCACCGAGATGCCCAGCACGCGGCCCCGGCACAGCTGTCGCATCGCGCCTGTCGCGCCGCACCCGGTGGTGGCGGAGCTCCGGGACCTGCGGAAGGAGAGCGGGGAAGAGAGCCGCGAGCGGCGGAGCGAGGGCGGCGGGGGTGCCCGCCCAACGCCGCGGTGAAGAGCAAGGGACGCCGGCTCGCTGCAGAGGGCAGCTCCAGCCAGGCGTCCTCGCGGCTCCGCCGCTCCGCGTCCGACTGCCCCGCAGCTCCCGGGAGGCAGTGACGAGGGCGGGGGACTCCGAAAAGTGGCAGGGGTGGGGGGCTGGTCTGAGAGGAGTGGCGGGAAACCTAGCGACAGCGATTTGTAAGTATGTGACGAGCTGCGATGGGTTGTGTCCCGCGCGGTTTCCCAGTCAGGGCGGACGCTCTGAGCCTGGAAGCCCGCCCGGGCAGCTGCAGCCAGCGGGACCGGACTCGCACCTCTCGGGCACCCCAGCGCCCATCCGGGCGGACTCTCCGGGCGCCGTCCCCTCTCCTCCGATAATGCCAGCTGCTCCCGCGGACCTCTTCTGTCCAGCTCCGAGCCCAGGAGCGCGGGCTGGGGGATCCCGGGCACAGCTAAAGATAGTAGAAACAGCCGCGCTCCAGGGTCGAGCTTATTAGCCGCAACAAGTGACAGCACGCTCAGCCCCAATCCTGCCCCTCCCTCCCCGAGCTTCAGAGGCTTTTCTATCCGCCGTACCTAGAGGCGTAGCCGCGGGACCTTGTCCAGCTGCCGGCCAGGAAAGGGGAAAAAGTCGGTGCTAGCGGGCTGCGGGGCTCCCTGATGCTTGGGCGCCCGCGCCCCCACGTTGGAGAAACCCACCGCCCCGGGACGCCGCCCCGGCGTGCTTTAGGGCGCCAAGGCTGGCCTCTTCCCGTCGCCGGCAACGCGCTCCCCAGTCCGTGCGCCTTCCAGGGAGGGATCTGGGATGACTCGCGTGGCTCTGGGGGAGTTTTGGGGGTGGGGGGCTCGGTGGCCACGCCGGACCGGGGAGCCTGGGGCGGAGGCTGGGACACACGTTCCAAGTGGGGCAAAGATGTGAAATAAGCATAAAACCAGAAGCTAAGTCTCTGGAGGGAGAACCTTCCACCGATCTGGTGGATCACGGGGGCGACGGTGACCCACGGGTGGGCGGGGAGTGACTAACCACGCTGGGATGTGCAGGGGGGTACGTTGCCGGGGGAGAGAGGGCGTAGCGGGGCCAGGAACCCGGAGCCAAGACCGAGCCCAGACTAGGTGTAGCTTTCTCTGGAACCTCGGGAACCGACCGCAGCCTGCGGGGCTGTTGTTGGCGGCTTTGGGGAGCAGGACAACCCCTATCTCTTCCTCCCGGGGGCCCTGCAGGATTTGAGAACTGTTTACTTTCCATCTGGCTAAGAGAAAAAGGAAATTCTTGTTTTCTGCGTGCACAAGGCTTCTGTGAACCTTCGGTCTGAATTTCGTTCCCTGGAAAGTAACGCCCGGATGCGGAAACTCAGCAAAGGGGTTCGCTCAGCCGAGGTCACAGCTAAAAGCCAGACACATTCAGTTTTCGCGCTACTTTAAAATTATGGCCTTGGCCAGGGTTTGGGAGCAAGGAAGAGAGCTTGAGATTGCTGCGCATTACCTTTCCCTTCCGTTCACTTTTCCTAGCCACCCACTCCCACCGGGATGCCAACCTCCTAACCCTTAACTGCTGCAGGAACTAATATACAGGAACCATTTCTTTAGTAATTCTTTTGTTTTCTCCTCCATACTTACCCTTCTGTGCTGAACGCGACACTTCCAGCCCGGATACTGAAGCCGCGATTATTTTTACCAGAGCAGAAAAATAATTTCCATCAAACATTGGCAGCATCACTGCAGTCCTTGTTCTGGGCCAGCTTTGCATGTGCTGGAGCTCACGTTGGTGGGAGAGATCTAGGTTTCAACCAGTCTGGCCCAGGGCCTAGTAGGGCCACCTCCCTGCCCCCCTCAGGTGGACACTCAAGAAAATGTTTGCAAATGGCTCACTGTGTCAGCTTTCCAGGAATAACACTGGAAAGCAATTTACTGAAACCCCAGCTTCTGGGTCCCTGGGAAATTCTTTGTTTTTGTTGCTAACAGCTATGGTTACACACTATTGGCTCGTTCATGGACTCTTTTTCAAGTGATGTTCTTTCTTTAGAAAATGGGGTCTGAAGCAACATTACATGTACGTGTGTAGCATAACCATATAAACAAAGTATACTCAGGTTAAAAAAAAACTTGAAGATTAACTTTTCAAAGAAATCAGCAAATAATAGATCTCTGCTACTGGGGACCATTCCAATAAAAGCCATCTTAAGTGAACACAATAAAGAAGTGTCTGCATAGACCTAGTTTTGGAATGATTCATTTCTGCCAGCAATTATAATTGCTTCCATTTGTGATCCTAACATTAGGTAAAAGATTTGGGACTGATTCAGCTATCTTACCCTTCTCATTTAGGCAAGAAAATTTAGCTTAATACTTGAAACCTACATTGGCATGAAACAGTTCATTTTCTCCGCTTTATTGCATATAATTCTTTTCCATTAGGGCTTTCATTTAAAAAAATTAGTACCATCTCCCACACCAATTACTAGATAAGCTCCTAAAGAAAAATGGGAAAAACAAGAATACTATGTTTAGTAAGGTTAATTGAACAAGAATGTAGATCTGAAGGTCAAAAAGCTATTTGACCTACTGATATCAAGCTCCATTATCTTTGGAGCTACTTAATACATATTGATGGCATTAAATAAATTCTTTAGTTCATTCATTTGGCAAACACACAGAGTGAGTATTTGGGGCCAGGCAGGTGGTTAGCCACAGAAAATTCAAAGATGAGTACTCATCTCAGTTCTTAGGGATTCACAGGTGGAGGTGAGGCAACACAATGGTGCTTATGCCACAATGGGGTCTTGTGTCAGAAACAGCGGAGCAATAAAGACAATAAAACCAGCTTTCTCAAGACACCCTGGAGAAGGAAATATGGTCTTATTTCATTATTTTTAATTGCAAAAGTAACCTATTCTCATGCTAGTATGTAAAAAGAAACAAACTTTAGAACAATAACTGAACGTGCTATCTTCACTATTGTCCCCCTCACCCCCCCACCAACCGCACTACACAGAGCTGGCTACTGGTGGAAAAATTTAAGTTCTTCTTACATATCTATGTATACATATATAATTCCCCTTTTTAGAAAATGATAAAATTAGGACATCTACCTATTTGTGTATAATTTACTATTTTAAAAAGCATATTGTGGACGGGTTAGCCCCCAAGATCCCTGCTTCCTTGTAGTCACACTTTTGGTCAACCTCCCTACGTTGCAGCAGGGTTGGTCTGTGTGATCAGACACAGGAGAAGTGATGGCATCGCTCGCTGAGATGAGGTTGTAAAAGACCAAAGCTTCCATCTTGAACTTTCTTTCTATCACTTCGCCTGGAGGAAGCCAGGTGTCATGTTATAGAGACACTCAGGCAACCTGTGCAGGGTCCCACATGGTGGGCACCTGCTAACAACCATGTGAGTGACTTCGGAAGCTGATTCTTTAGCCCCAGTGGAGCTTTCGATACGCACACCCCCAGGTGACAGCTTACCTGTGCTGTCACGATCAATCCTGGGCCGGAACCACTCAGCTAAGCCACCTGTGGATTCCTGGTCTATGGAAGCTCTAAAATAAATGTCTGTTGTTTTAAGCTGCTTGTTATACACAAATAGGTAACTCACACCTATCGACAGCAATGTATTTTTTTCATGTCAGGACACATAGTTCTACCTTATTCTTTCTGATGATTGCTCCATAGTATAACCTTTCTTCTGTAGACTGGCATCTGGATGTTACCAAACAATGATGTAATGAATACCCTTGGACATTTGTTCTTACATTCTCTGTACGTATTCGGGGTGGGAGCATACAGACAGGGAATTCTAGAACTGGAACTGCTGAGTCAACTGGTGATTTAAATCTTCACTGCCAAACTGCCTTCCAAACACGTGTATAACAGTGCTCTCACTTTTTTTTTTTAAAGATTTATTTTAGAGAGAGCAAAAGAGAGCATGAACATGGGGGGAGTGGTTTAGTGGGGTTGTAGAGGAGGGGCAGAGGGAGAGGGAGAGAGAATCTCAAGCAGACTCCCCTCTAAGTGCAGAGCCCACCCAGGGGACTCATCTCACCACCCTGAGATCATGACCTGAGCCAAAACCAAGAGTTGGATGCTCAACCAACTGAGCCAGCCAGGCGCCCCAACAGCACTCTCATGTTAACTTAATATTATCAGTATTTTAGTGTTTGCCAAACTGATAAGCAAAAAAACAAAACAAAACAAAACAAAAAAAAACAACGAATCTCATTTTAATTTGCATTTCTTTGTGGTCAATTAGACAAAGTCTGGGCACTTTTTTTGAAGTGTTTTAAACATTTGCACTTTTACAGCTGTTAATTATCTGTTGATATTCTTTGTCCACTTTTATGTTTGGTCGTTTTAAGTGATTTTTGAGAGCTCTTTATAAATTATGGCTATTAATTTATTACATACATTGCAAATATACCTTCCAATATATCTTAGCTTTGATAATGGTGTATTTTGCTATTTTAATTTTTATATGTTGTCAGTCTTTTTCTTTAATCATTTCTTGTAACTTTCAAATGAGGGATAAGAATTTGTCAAACCAATGTATACCTGAAACTAATGTAACATTATGTGTCAACTTATCCTTCAATCAAAAAGAAATAAGAATTCACTGAGCCAAGAGCAGGGCAAACCAGGCACATGGACTACCTTGGCCAAAGACAGAAATGAAAACCTGCATTATTTATACGGGGAGTCTGTGAGCACAGCCGTGGTGTGGAGCACGAAGTTGGTGACCACGTGGAGGGAGGCAACGCTGCTGAGAGAGGCAGGGGCTAGCCCCAGAGGACCGCAGCTGTCTGATTAGTGAGCTTGAACTTTTTCCTATAGGCAATCCTATATGCAGAGAAAGGTTTTACACTCGAATTGATGTCAGCGGATCACACTTTTAGATCTGTCTCCGGCGGCTGTTTGGGGAGGATGGCTCCAAGGGCACAAAACTAGAAACAGACCCCTCATTTAGGAAGGGACTGTCTGCTGGGATTGTCCAGAGAAAACTTAATAATGGCTTGAACCAGGGCAGTGGTGGTTGGACTGAAGGGAGGAGACAGAATGGAGACGTATTTGGGGGGCTCAAGGGGCAGGACTTACGTGCTACGTCTTGGAGTAGAGAGGTGGGCAAAAGGGAAGGAATAAGAATGGTATTTAAACCTTTAGCTTGAGAGCCTGGGTGGACAGTACTGGCAATAAATGAGAAAGTATTGGCCAGAGGAACTCGTTAGGGAGCAAGACCAGTGCGTTTAGAAGACAACGAGCACAAAGTCTATGGGAGATCTGGATGGCGGAGGCAGGAGATACAGATTTGGAAGTTTTCAGTAAATACGTGGAAGTAAAAAATATATCTCACTCAAGAAGAGGCCTGCTAAGAAATTAATGATTTCCTTTTGGGAAGAGCCAAATGATAGCCAAGTTGGTCAGTTAAAAAGTGCCAGAGGTATAAGAGACAGTGGGCTCTCAGCCTGGATCTTTCTGGGGGTGACATACCTTGGTAAGGTCACTCCACTCCCAGGGTCAGCTTCTTAGCAATTTAGACTTCAGATCCAGTCACAGCAGATTTCACACTCCAGCTCTATACTTGCTGGCTCCTAGACTCCTGAGAGCCTTCATTTCTTTGTCTGGAAAACTGTGAGGGCTTCCTTGCAGGGACGTTATAGAAATCAAAAGGAGTAACATACAGAAATCATCTCACATTGTGCCCAGATCACAGAAGTTGGAGAGGCTGGCAGGATGAAAGCTAAGAGCTCACTGGCCAAGAGACCAATTATGTCCAGAAGCCGCTTGGCCTGGGAAATACCAAGAATTCAAAAATCTTCGGAATTCTCTTCCAGGAAAGAATCCAGCACCTTGCCTTCTAGTTTTCCAATCCTAGCCCCAGGGAGCCCACTGGATAAACATTCGCCCACACTCTGTCATACTGAGGGACTCCAAGAACCTGAGTTAAGTATTACGGAGTTAGTGTTCCAGACGTCTCTCACATCCTCAAAATTGAGGAGGGGGGGAGTGGAAATCAAGGGATATGTTAGTTTTTAAATCACAATTATGTGTTTCAAAAGATACATGATAGATGACTATTTTAATAAAATCTCTTGCATTCGCAAAGGAAAATAAGTAAGTGATTTTGTTTCGTTGTAAATGGGCCCTGGGTGAGGTCTTTTTAAAGGTGTATGATAAATCCAGCTGCTAGAGAGAACCCCACTGTGAACCTGCTTTTACTGAACTGCGCTTGGTGTGATGCCTCTCGTTCTGGAAGGAACCGAGAAACAGCTCCATTAGCCTTATCATTACGACAGCCCTAAGGATGTGTCTGACTGCCCGATCCTTACATTATTCTCATCCTATGACAGGAGTGTCCTCTCTATGGGGCCTCCCAAAAACAATTTGTATTGATTGGTCTAATAACTAAAAAGAGTTGCACTTTTCCCTGAGTGCATTCATTCATGTAGCAAATATTTCTTGAGTTCCTCCTCTGCACCAGGTATGGTACTAGGGCCACGCCTGCGACAGGACAAAGTCCTTGCTGTTAGGTCTTGCGCGCTGAATTTACTCCACCAGGCTTCCCATTTTTGCTGCCGGGAACAACTTTCTAGGACTTTGAGGCATAGATGTTCAAGTCCCACTCACGGCTTCACTTTATGCTCCTTTTGTTCTATCTCTTATGTGGTCTTGTTTTTTATGTTGTAAGCTGTCAATATTTTTTTTCTGGGACAAATAGACAAATATGTAATGTAAATATATAAATTCGGCAATATACATATATTCTAATTTTTGTTGTGTTACTACAAATATATTTTGCTCTTTAAAATTCTCAAAAACTTCTTAAAAATTTAACAATTTTTGCCATTTATATTTTATTGTAATATTATACAAAAATATAAATGTTATGCAAAGTTGTTTTTACCAATTTTTCCCTTTCCACATATTTGGTTTTTTTTACAGGTCATCTGTACTTAAGGATTTTTCAAGGAGATTTAGGGAGGTACTGACTGAGGAGGATTTATGGCATTACTTAGGGATAGTTTCAAGGGTAACTGCTTGAAACTTATTAGTAAGACCTAAGACTTTTTGCCCAGTTACCAGTTTTGTTTTGTTTTTTTAAATCGATAATAGAGAAGCAGGAAGAGAGAAATATAGGGTGAGGTTGTAACATCTAAAAAGATTTGAATAAATGTAAAAAACATGTAAGTTTTAACTCACAGCATTCCACGCTCTTAAAACATGCCACCAGTCCTTGAGACAATCTCATTCAGTCTGTGTGTCAAGAACATAGTACATGCTCAGTAAATACTGCTGAATAAGTCAAATCTATATTAGAGCCCTGTTATTGAACCATAGATACCTCTATATTGTATATAGTATTGTATTTGTATATATATATACTATATTAGAAAAGGCAACCTTGCTAGGATGTCATAAAATCATAAGTAATCAAGAGATGTAGTTTATTTTAATTTTTACCAATAGCAATGATTATTTTTTACATCAAAAATGACAAATTAAAAGTGAAATATATCACTATCAATATAATCTACAGATCTCCCCTATTTTAATCCATTTTACAATACAGAGATTACATTTCAATAGACACTACAAGAGGTACCATAACATCAATTATTCCTTGGGATTTTAAGAAATATGGCTTATGTACCAGGCTTAAATAGTGAGCCAAAGTCTTTATCAGCTGCCTCAAAATGATTCCAGGGTAAATTTTTAAAATTTGAAATCTGACTAGCACACAAAAGCATAATATCTATGTTATCGATAGTTAATTTATTTCCTGTTAAGTAGCTCTCAGCCAGTCTCCTTTGCTTCTGACTGGGGGAGCCCATCTCAAGCAGGCATAGTAAGGCAAACAGGATCATATATCTTTATCGTTTCATCCCAAGCACAATCAGCCACCTAGAAAACAAAAAGGAAGTAAGAAGCATAATCTACAAACATTCAAGGTTGGCAGCAAAAGCCAAAGTCATTGAGAGTGGAAGCAGATCGCCCACTGGTAAACGTTATTTTAAATAGGAAGAAGGTCTAAGTTCTCTCTTAAGGATAGACTTCAGGGATTGTTTCCAATTGATGGAAATTGCTTGTGTAAGATTTCCCGCCTCCCCACGACCTCACCTCAGCCGCACCTCACCCCAGAACTACATCATCCTCTATATGTCCCAAGATAAATGTTGACAAAACCCACTCCTCAACTGGGAACCAAGGCACCATGCTAGGTATGGCGGGGACGGAAAGGAGATAAAGTACAGCTCCTGCCTTCATAGAATGGTTCACTGAAGACCTGCGGTGGGAAGTGCTCTAATAGAGACTCTCAGAGGAGGGAGTATCTGAATCCAAGTAGGGTGGTGTCAGAAGTCTTCAGAAATGCTGGGGCATTCACCCTGGCCCTCTTTAGGGGCAGACATGGGCGACAAAGACATTCAAGTCCAAAAAGTCATACAAACATGAAGGGAGGAAAGGCCATGGTGCTCAGAAACTGAATGCTAAAAGGTTTGTGAGTATAGCAATGTCTCAGAGTCTAAGATTAATATATAAAATCAATTGTAGGGGCGCCTGGGTGGTTAAGCGTCTGTCTTCAGTTCAGGTCATGATCCCGGAGTCCTGGGATTGAGCCTGCTTCTCCCTCTCCCACTCCCCACTACTTATGCTCCCTTCCACCCCACCCCCGCACCCCATTCAAATAAATAAAATCTTAAAAAAATAAAATAAAATCAATTGTATCAAATAACAAAGTACTTAGTAACACATTTAATAAAAGACGTGCAAAACAACCATAGTAAAAAGAAAAACACTGCTGAGAGAAATTGAAGAGGCCTAAACAAATGAGGAAATATGTTCGTAGATTCAATATTGTTCCAAACTTAATTCTCCCCCAAATAATTTATAAGTAACTCATGATCTCAGCAGGCTTTTTAATGAAAATGGACAAGGTGACTTTTAAAGTTTTTGTGGAAATGCAAAGGACCTAGAATACCTGAAAGAATCTTGAAAACGAACAGCAAAAATGTACTTCTACTACCTGACTCAAGACTTACCATAAAATTATAGTAATCAAAACAGTGCAAAGTTGGTATAAGGATATACAACTAGATCGAGGAACAGAACGGAGTTCAGGAATAGACCCCACACTTGGACAATAGCTTTTCATCCAATGTACCAAAACAATTCAACAGGGAAAGGGAAGTCTTTACAACTCATGGTGCTAGAAATATATCCAAGTGGAAAAAAAAAAAAAAATGAACATCAGCCCCAACTTCACACCATAAACAAAAATTAATTTCAGGGGGACAAGCCATGAACCTAAATCTAAAAGCTAAAGGTATAAAGCTTTGAGAAAAAAACATAGACTATATTCTCAGTCTGAAGATTAGTAAAGATTTTTTTAGACAGGACACAGAAAGCAATACCCACAAAAATTTGCTAGGTGCAATTGAAAATAAGGCTTTTGCTCATCAAAAGACACTGTTAAGAAAATAAATAGGTAAGACATAGAATGGGAGAAAATGCTCCCAAAACCAATGCATCTGACAATATGTATCCAGAATATATATAAAGAACTACTGTAACTCAATAATGAAAAGACAACCCAATTAAAAATGGGCAAAAGACTCTCCTCACAGACAGAAAAAGATATATGACCAATAAGCAGATGAAAAATAAAATGTTCAACATCATTAGGCATCAGGGAAATGCAAATAAAAACCACAATGCGATGCTGCCACAGACTCATGAGAAGGGCTAAAATCAAAGGCAGACAGTATCCAATGTCAGCAGGGATGCCGGGCAGCTGTGACTTGCACACACGGCTGCTATAATCACTTTGGGAAACTGGCTGTTTCTATGAAGTTAAACATATACCTATCTTTACACTCAGTAATTGCACTTCTAGAGGCTTATCCTAGACAAATGAAAATGGCTTTATGGAACAATGTATAGCAAGAATGCTCACAGCGACGTCATTCACCATAGCACAGAACCGGAAACAACCAAAATATCCCTCGACAAGAGAACGTAACAAACTGTAGTAAATTCCTACAGCGGAGTGCCACAGAGCAACACAACAAAGGGAGCTATCGATAGGCTCAACAACGTGGATGAATCTCACTGACATTAAGTTGAGTGAAAGAAGCCAAAAACAAGAGTAATTCCATTGTACATGTTCAAAAACAGGCGAAACTTAATCTAAGATTTAAAAAAGGGGCAATGTTTTGTCTTGTTTTTTTAGCTGGAGGTAGAGCTGGGGATAGGGGGAGGCTGGAAAGAGAAGAGAATTCTGGAGGAAGACGCCTGTTCTATATTGTGATGGGATGTAGATTACACACGGTGTACCTGACCATCGAAACACAGATCTAAGACTTGTACATTTGGATGTATGTAACTGATACCTAAATATAGTAAGAATAATAATGACACTAATAATAACAACTGGACAGGGGTGGGACATGAGTAGAGGGATAAATAAAACAAGGATGTTGATAATCGTTGAAGCTGGGTAAGGGAAGAAGTTTGTTATCCTATTCTGTTAACTTTTTATATGTGTGAAATTTTTCACAATAAAAAAAAAATCCAAAAATGTAGACAGCAATATGAAGAATGAAGTGGAATGAGAGAGATTTTGGCTAAAAGCATTTGCACTCTATTTCCCACATTTAATGGTTAAAAAAGCTCCAAGTTTCGCAAAGGAACTCATAGTCTTAGTGGACAGTCAAATTATCGGGCTGTCACTGAGTACAAGAATCACTCAGATCGATCTGAACATATTAACTCCTTATGACTCACTAACAGTATTTTAGATCACAATCCACGCTAAGAGAACAATAGAGACGTAAGCATTAAACGCCAGACTCTTCAAGATCTGGTTGCTACCTACTTCTTTGTTTCTTATTGCACCGAGCCCACAATCCTGGCCTCTCAGTTCATGCCTCTGTGCTCTTGACCTTTCACTGATCCCCTCCCCTGCGTGACCTCTCTTCTCCCTTCCTTCCCCTTTCCCCCTGGCCTTGTTCTGCCTGGAGAGGATACCTCTCTCTGAAGAATCGGGTTAAGCATCACTCCCTCTATGAAGTCATTCACAGCACCTAGGCTAGTCAGGCTGTACTTATGTATTGACATGTGTGTCTTCGGCTCTTTGAGGGCACGGACCAGGTCTTGCTATAACATAGTAATGACTCAATAAATATTAGCTCAGAGAATGTATTTTGCAGACTAAGACTGCAGAGACTAACGTTTTCTCACATTCATACTGAAGTAGCAGAGCTGGAACCAGAACCGAAATCAGTTGAGTCTGTCCACCAGAAACAAGTGCCTCATAAAAAGCAAACTGACATTCATGATCTGCCTAATCCTGCAGTTGTAAGTGTTTATATCAAGGGACGCAAAGATCATTATATTAATTTACCCCTGTCTCATCTATGTATGTTTTTTCAAGTGCTAGACCTTTCCATACATTATTTACTCAGGACTTATTTACTCAGAACTTAAATAACTAACAAGTATCAAGGCCAATGAATCAGCAAATGTTCATAAATCAATGAATTAATTGGTAAAATCAAAAAGACCTCAAACTGCAATGATATGTAATTACGAATAGTTTATTCAAATTAATGCAAATAGTATTTCTCCATTAACTAATTAAACTCCAGCTAGTGCCACAAGTTTAAAAAAGCTTACAATAAAAAAAAAAAAGGGGGGGTGCCTGGGTGGCTCAGTCGTTAGGCGTCTGCCTTCGGCTCAGGGCATGAACTCAGGGCCCTGGGATCGAGCCCCGCATCAGGCTCCCTGCTCAGTGGGAGGCCTGCTTCTCCCTCTCCCACTCCCCCTGCTTGTGTTCCCTCTCTCACTGTATCTTTCTTTGTCAAATAAATAAATAAAATCTTAAAAAAAATAAGATAAGAAGAAAAGCTCTTTACTAATCTAACAAAGAAGTGCCCGATTCTCCGAGTAGGCACAGTGGACTTCCTGGTAAAGAAAGATGGCAGTGTGGTCCCTGGCAGTGGTGGGCAGGGCTCCGTGGCCCCTGCAGGCTCTGCTTCCCACTTAATTCTGTGGCTGAGAGAAAACACAAGGCTCTATCTTAATGTCCCCTACTACCCGTCTGAGGCCAGTCTGAAAGACATTAAAAAAAAAAAAAAAAAAAGACTTTAAAAATAAGCGTTAACAAAAAGACCGAAAGAGGGGCACCTGGGTGGCTCAGTTGGTTGGGTGGCTGCCTTTGGCTCAGGTCATGATCTCAGGGTCCTGGGATCAAGCCCCGCATCGGGCTCTCTGCTCAGCAGGGAGCCTGCTTCCTTCTCTTTCTCTCCCTGCCTCTCTGCCTACTTGTGATCTCTCTCTCTCTGTGTCAAAAAAAAAAAAAAAAAAAAAAAAAAAGACCGAGAGATAAGTAAAGCGAATGGCATGAAAATAAACAATCTGCTTTACAGGATGAGACGGACTCATTCTTCAGCTGGTCAAACAAAGCGAGGAATCTTTCCTAGCTCCTCTCCTACTTCTTCATGACAAATGCCATCTTTCCATCCCATCTCCAGGAATACACTCCTGGCTATGAAGACTCCTTCAAGGCCAGACTTGGGATCGAGAAGGAGAAGAGATAACAGGGTGTCTCCTTTCTCATCTACGGAAGATCCTCCTTCTCAGTTTCAGTCTCCCGTACAGGGACTCACTTCTTGCCCATGACCTTGCTGTCAGGAAAAACCGAAAGACTACAATCAGCAAAAAGACTGCTGGGTGTTCTTTCAGTGAAATGCTGGCATTGTCCTAGGGCCCCACAGGGTTACCTCATTCTTTGGGGGTCTATGCCTTTCCCTGTCTTTGACTGGATTATTTTACAACTCTGAAAGTTATAGAAAACTGATAGTAATCAAATGATTCTCATTCATTAAAGTTGCAAATGAATGTCATCCTGTGGAGATGCAACCGATGCTTCCCCTTGTCCCCCAGAAATCATTCCAAACAAACGTTACACTTGATTGCCCTGTGGATATTGACCAGTTCTGTACCTATTAGGTAAATTCATTTCGGCCTTCAGGGATTGCCTATTTCTGTCTGTTCTTTGGCTCCTCGGAGCTGGTTGTAAAATCTTTCATGAGTTACATAAATCTCTGATACATGTTCATGATGCATGTGTATGAGAGGCATGATCGCTATTTTGAAAATTATCCTTTAATATGGCCATATCCAGGGATATAGCTTATTTGCCTCAACAGGGAAATCATTATTTCTGTGGAACAAAATAACCCTTGCTTTCTCATGGGAGATGACACAGCAACAGAAAAGCCATTTCATTAAAAGAACAAACATGAAATGGAGAGAATGGGGAGATAATTATACTAGGTAAAAAAGCTAAGAATAACTGCTAAAATTGGGCATGAAATTGAGCTCTACATCTCCCAGAAGCAAAGGTTAAAAAAAAAAAAAAAAAAGCAAACAATAATGTAAGAAACGCAAATATCAGGATCAGTTTACCAGTTCATCAGAAGAGATCAAGTTTTTCCTAGCACATGCCTGGCTATAAGAGAAATATATAATATGCTTCCATTATAAAAGTCATTCAATGCTAAAAGAGTGGTTTTACAAGAGATACAAAGTCATTCTTCATATGGCTGTTTTTAAAATAAACATCTCAAAATTTAGTGGGATTCAAATATTCTTGAGGGAGAATTCCCCTCCTTTCTTGAGGAGAAAGAAGAGTTTCAATTGCAACTAATATAATGGAAAACATCTTGTGCCAAATTTTCACATTTATTTGAAATCAAAGTTTCAAATCTGGTATGCTGGTATGTGGTAGAAGATAGTGAATTAGGAGGAGGACTCAGGAAAAAAAAACATGACTGAACGATCTCTAAAGAACAACCCCCGCCCTACCTGAAGCATTCCTACCCCCAAAGTTTGTGTAGCTTCCTGATGGGCTCTACGTGAGGCAGTATCCAGAATTTCTACATAAAATACATAAGAATTTTATTAATCATGTAAGCTATGGTTAAAACCAATAGTTGATTTATTTTTTTATTTGATATTTGCACCCTGCTGAGTTCTAAATGGGCTTAAGTGGTTTATAGATTAAGGCACAGGGTCAAATAAATACAGATTCAGGGGGAAATATCTGTTCTAAAGGGAACAAACGGAGCAAAAGCTTTCAGGCATCAGAGCTAAGCACATTACAACACTTAGAGAATAAATCAGGCTCTGTGCTCTATGGTAACTAGGGAGAAAATGAGAGCATGCTGGGTAATATGGTTTCTGTTCTCTAACAACATGCACATATGGATGTAAACATTTTTGTATAATTAAGCTTGAATAGGATTTTCAGCAATTACACATCTTGGTTAAACCTGTATGCTTGTGTTTTGTATAGGAAACCTTTAGTAAACATTGTTGAATGAATGAATGAATGAGTGAGTGAGTGAATCCATTTATGAGCAGTGGTTTTCCTCCTCCAAAGATTTTCTGGAGTAGAGCCTCACCCATGGTAAGGAGCACCTGGTCAGGTGTGAGGTCAGAGATCTGGGTGAGGGCAACAAGTTGTGTGTGAATGGGGAATATGGGGGAATGTGGAGTGTCATGAATGTTACTTAAAGAGATGTCCCAGGGCCTTCTTTTATATCCCAGGAGCTCTTAGTCCAATATTCCTCTGCACTAAAAAGCTACCTAAAACATAATTCATATATATACATGCATATTTATGCTCATCCATTTATTTAACAAATATTTATCGAGTATGTCCTCTGTCAGAAGCATGCTGAGGACACTACAGTAAACGAGATGGTCCTGGTGTCTGACCTCACAGAGCCAGAGTCTGGCAAAGAGATGGATAAATAGGCATCTACGATGCAGAGAAATATGGACAATGATAGAAGAATTATAGGGTCCAGTAGAAGTAGGGGGTCACTAAAACCAAATATGAGGAAAGTGGACAAATTCAGGAAGAACTATCTTCTAAGCTGTGGCTTAAAGGAGAAGGATGCCTTGGCCAGACAGCATTTGGTGTTGCTATTGCTTGGGGGAGCAGGGGGTGTGGGGACGGACACTGGAGAGAAGGAAAGTGTTCTAGGCAGTGGAATAAATAAATATAAATGAAGACCTAAAAGGTCTAGCTTTAAAACAACTCAATTGCATTGTAACTCCTCAGATGAAACTCTTAATCTTTGGAGACAGGCTTTTTTTCTGACTTGTGTCTAACTCCCGTCTAGGGTTTCTTGAGGGCTGGCTGCCAAGGCCTACCTTGTTTGACCCTCTCCCCTCACGGTGACTGTGCATGTGGATACCACAGAGCAGGACTCTCCAGGCTCTACCTCTTCCGCCCAAGGATATTCAAGTGGAAAATGTATTCCTTAACGTGCACGCCTCCACTGTAGTACATGTCATCCCCATGTTCTCTGAATTTCCTCTAATCTCACATCAAAATGCAAATCTTTTCATTAAAACTCAGAATTAAAGTTACCAACATTATAGGAAAAATGGTTTGTCAAAATGTTACATTCTTCACTTAATGTAAAACTTGAAGACAGAATCTTATTATTTTTATAATCTTCTATCTTCTAGGTAGTAAACAATAACTAATAGGATAAAATTCCATATAAGTTCGATTTTTAGTTATTTCATTTTCATTTTTAATAGCAAAACAAATATCCCTGCTTTAAGAAAAAGCACACTAATTAGAAATACAAATTTCTCGCTATGTCAATTCTTTAAAACATATAATGAAGGCTTCTTGAAAAATGGAATAGAAATTTCTTATCACTCTCAATTTTGTGGACAATTGCTTTTGCCCTTGGGAAACTTGTTCAATTTACTGTAATTATCTGTATGACATACGGCCTTTTTAGTAAAAACGAACAAGACGAACAGGCAGAAAGATGAAGAGAGAATGAAAGAAATCCCTACCAGTCAACTCTAAATTTGGAAAAGACAGCCCAGTTATTACGTTGCAGTGTATTAAATTTTGGGCTAAAGCAAGAACATGTTTTACCTATTCAACCAACTTACAGGAGGAAGTGACTATAAAGAACATGGCTTATTATGTTAATGATTATGGAGTTTGAGCAAAAGTAAGGAAAGAGTTGACTGAAATACTAAAAATCCTTTTCATTCATTCATTCAATATTTATTTAATACATATCTATCAGGTAGTTTGCATTAATCTACTCTCTATCTCCTGGCATAGAGCTGGCACCCAAATATTTGCTGAAGCAAAAAATAAAAGGAGAGAAGGAAGGGAAGAACTTGTACTGGGCTCTGCAAGACAGAAATACTTTGTCCAGGCAGACGTGAGGAAGAGTGAGGGAAACAGTGGCAAACACATGGAGATGACCAATAACAAAATGTAATTGGTATGTAACAGGGATTACATGGGATAGTGGGAAATAAGATTAGAAAGCAGTACAGATTATAGTGACTCTTAAAAGCAACATTAAAAATTCAGACTCAGAGCACCTGGGTGGCTCAGTCAGTTAAGCATCTGATTCTTGATTTGGGCTCAGGTTGTGATCTTGGGGTCCTGGAATTGAGTCCCGCCTCAGGCTCCCTGCTCTGCGGGGAGTCTGCTTGGGATTCTCTCCTTCTCCTACTGCCCCTCCTGCTTGTTCTCTCTCTCTCAAATAAATTAATTTTTAAAAAGTACCTTATTAAAGACTATAATTTCTTTATCTAGAATTCTGCATATTAAAAATTATTTTTCCTCTGTGTATCACACACAAATGGATACACATGCATACACAGTTGCTGCCGTGCAAATGTAATTGTTCCCATTTTATTTTCTAACTTGATTACTGACATCTACATGGTATTCGTTTTTGCACATTAATTTTATTGATCTTACTGAACTCATAATTTTTAATAGGTTTAAAGTTGATGTTCTGGATTATAACACTGACAATCATATGGAGTTGATATGAATAACTTTGTCAATATTTCTACCTTTTAAAGATATTTATATACCCTTTTATTTTCTTCTATTACTAATTGGCTATGCCTTTTAGAACTATGTTGATTATCCTAGTGAAGATGGTAATTTTCATCTTGTTCCTACCTTTAATGATGCCACTGATGGATTTCAGGTCAAGGACTAACAAAATCAGATTTGTATTATGGAAAGCTCTCCCCAGAAGCACCGCTGAGAAGCAGTGGAATGACGAAAAGGGCTTAGAGACCAGTTAGAGGAGACAATTGCAGCAACCATGGCAGAGATGCTAATAAATGCTTATCTAAGGCAGGGGAGCTAGAACACAATGATCCAGATTTCAGAGATACTGGTGAGGAGAAATTTATAAACTTGATGCCAACTTGAATTTAGGAGACAAGCAAACTAGGATGATTCCTCAGGTCTGGTCCATCATGCAGTCAATTGAGCAGTTAGGAATACTGGAGGCAAAATAAGACATCTATTGCAACCACACAGTAAACGCAATTGGATAAATGGGATAAGAATTACTAGCATATAATTAAATGAATTGGATATTAAAGGATGTCTACTTTTGTAAGGATGGTAAGGAAGAAATTTGGAGATGAAGACATTTGGCAAAGTGGTAAAGAAGATGAGGTTAGTATAGTTAGCATTAAAGCAACAGGATGAGAAGATTTTTCCTAAACAAATCTAAATCAGATAGCTAAAGAAGAAGGAAGTCTGGGAAAAGGCTAACTTGGTTTTCAGAAGTTTCCTGGTGACCTTTTTGGGGTTAACTTCAATTGAATGATGAAAGTGAGACAGATACAAGGGTGTAAGAAGAGAATGTTGATTCTGAGAGAGTAAAAGTCAACAGGTAAACCTATTAATTTTTGATGTCTAATAATGGAAGAAAAGCCAAATTTACTGGTAGGGAGACAGGACAGTGAGGTCAAGTGAGTTTTGAAAATAGAGAACAGAACTTGCTGAAGATCTAAAGCACAGTGTACATCTGAGGAAGCAAAGACCTCGATGAGGAAGTCAGTGAGAAAATCAGGAACCCACTGGAAAGGGGAGAAACAGAGCTAGAACATAAATATTGTGAGGCGATAGAGATGGAAGAAGATATTCATTCTTGTCTATTTTTACAATTAAGTAGCAAGTGAGGTCACGTGTCTAGAGTGTTAATGATACTGTGCGAGGCTGAGAAAAGATGGTGTGGAGAATGGGCTAGAAAATCAAAATGACTTCAAACGTAAGTTGAGTAGGACCAAGAGCCCAGATGAAATTTTTGTGAAAAAGTAATTTGTAGTGTGCCAAATCAGCATTTTTGCTTCGTTTCTAAGAAGCGATGACAATGAGTAAGAAAGTGGGTGATTCAGCATTGGGAGCCGAGACAGCAGAGATTAAGATGTCAATAATTCTGGAAGCTCTCATTGCAAGGGTTGTCCATGAAGCACAGCGGGCAGAAGGTTAACACACCCACCTTAGGCAGGCACCAAAGTCCTACCAAGCTGGGCCTGGGAACGTTTCACGGCTGGGGGAAAACAGGCCCTTGTTATATAATTTTCAGCTAAAAATCACACAATTCTAAAAGCATCGACGAGGAAACAACAGGGACTGATGCCCGAGGACACTGGATGCTTCTGGCACATGTTCTTTTCGGCTCTAAAGCTAGACTGTGACAGATGTAGAAAATATCACCTCATATAAAAGATGAAAAGGATTTAGTTATCTTAACTAACAAGAATGCTGGTCTTCTTTTAAAATTGAATTTTCCAACTTCATCCTGAGAATTGCAAAACATTTTTCTCCACTGTCAACCCGTAAAGCTGGTATCTAAGACTGTGGGAACAGAGATCTGAATCAAAACATGAGCTGAATTTTTAAATGATGCCTAATTTTTAAAAATTTTTTTATAAATTTATATTTTCAATTGAGATTAACTAACATATAGCATTACATTAGTTTTAGGTGTACAACATAATGTTTCAATATATGTATATACTGCTAATATTTTTTCTACTCAAATGTCAACAAAGTCAAAGATACTTTTAAAACACATCGGTGGAACTTGTTTAAATCAGAGCCAAATCTAAGTGTCTTCCACTGAAACAAAAATGAAAATATACAAAATTTTTTTTTGCCCTATTTAAAAAAATCTTTATAGTGCATACATGTTCCTATCATGGATAGTCTAGGATATTCACTCATTAAAGATTATATTTAGCAAGAATTTTAGGAGTCCCAGAAGATAGATTTACATATGTAATACAACCACAACTATGAAAAATATGCATACATATGAGAAGCAACTGGAAGAATAGTTACTTTTGGGAAGGCTGGTGGGGGAAGCAAGATGTGGAAGGAAGCATGAGAGAACTTTCTGGGATTCTGGTAGGGTTCTGCACTTTAATCTGAATGGTGGTTACTCAGGTGTGGTCATTTCTTGATAACTTATTGAGCTGCTCACTTAAAATATGTGTATTTTCCAACAAGGATGTTACACTTCAAATAAAAATTTCTAAAAAAAAGACTGAAAAGAAACATATTAATATGGCATAACAGAGATTCTTTCTAAAGTGGCAGGACCATGGGCAATCTTTTCTCTTTCTTCTGAATGTAATTTCCCAATTTCATCATGAGAAAAAAGATCAACTTTATTAAACATACAGAGATTCTATTTCAGAATGAACTAATAGTCTATTTTAAAAGAGATTAAAAAGAGAAATAACTGTCTCCCAAAAGGCATGGGTCACAATATATAAACCTATACCCAGATTACAAATACTAAATTAAATATCTGTGAGCATTCGAAGGAGCAGCGTTGATACTGCAGAGCACAAAGTCAGGAATTCTAAAAATATAGTAATACAGAAAATCCCAATTATACAAACGGGTATATTACAGGTCCAGAATCATATGCCTAAAAACAGAAAAAGGGTATCCGGTTTAGAAATAATAAGAATAAGAGAGAAAAGAGAAAATGCCAGGGCTGGACAAATCATGATCAGAGGGAAAAAAATCAAAGAAACATTTTCTGAACTGAAAGGTAATTTCAGCCTGGTTAACAAGAGAGGGGATAGAGCATTTCTCAGCAATTATCCTCAAAGAATGACCCTAGATACTTATTTGTCAAGTTTTAAACCTTTAAAGACAAGATCTTACGTCTGTCAAGAAGAAAGGAGGTATAAGAATGCTTTTGGATCTCATTTTTCAGATCTCTAAGAAAGAAGAAGCTAAAAAGAAAAAGGAATTATAAATATAAGAGCTCAGATAAATCTCTTTTAAGATAGAGGACATATTAAGACACAAAGACCTCAAGTAACACCAGCAAAGTCCAACAGCTGTTAAGATCACAAGAGACAACAAGTTTTTGAAAACAGATGGAAAGGTACTTTCTCAAAGGTGAGAGGAAGATACTAAGAGAATAAAATATGGACAAAGGGTGAAATTAAAATGTAATCAGCAAACTTAATCACATATTATGAGAATAAAGGATAAATATGTCAAAAATAACTTAAACTACCAACTACACCAACAAAAGGTTAATGTGATAAATTTTAAATGGTTACAAATTCTTTGCAGCTACTCCCATCAAGAAGTGGAGTCTATTTTTCTTACTCTGAACCTGAGCTGGCCTCATGACTTACTTTGCAACAGATGGACTGCTGCATGAACTTCTAGGTCTAGTCCTAGAGATGCCTGGCAGCTTTTACTCTTGCCCTGTTAGAAACCTATAACCGCGAAGTAAAGAAGCCTGGGCTCATCTGGACACACATGACTCAAGACAACAACGAGCAACGCACCCTGGACAGGTGAGTGAGGCCTTCTTAGACCACCCAGCTCTAGTTAAGTCACCAGATGACTGCAGTCACATGAAGGACCCCAGGGGAGACCAACAGAACTGCTTGGCTGAGCCCAGCCCAAATTGCTGACTCACAGAAAGGCAAAGGAAATTGATGTTTAAGCCATTAAGTCGTAAAAGAGTTTGTTCAGAATAGATAACAGAGACAAAATAAGTGAGACAAAAATAGGGACATGGCATCAAGAACTTGATCTCTCGTATCTCCCTACAAAGGAATTTAATGCTACTTGGCAAAAACAAATTAATACTATAAACAATACAAACGTTTGTGTTAAAATGTGTTCATGCTAGATAGGCAAAGAAAAATAGTTTAATAAAAAGAAGAAGGGGGTGCCTGGTGGTTCAGTCGGTTAAGCCTCTGCCTTGGGCCTAGGTCATCATCCCCGGATCCTGGGATCAAGCCCCACATTGGGCTCCCTGATCAACAGGGGGATCTACTTCTCCCTTGCTGTGTGCCCCTCCTCTCTACTTGTGTTCTCTCGCTCGCTCTCTCTCAAATAAATAAAAATCTTTAAAAAACATTAAAAAAGAAGAAGAAATTTTTAAAGATAAATTTATAGGGAGAACAGACAAACTTGTCACTGAAAATATTATATGGAAAGTAACAAGATCTAGATCTTGGGAGTTAGAAAAGCCTCTTCTTTGGGGATGCCTGGGTGGCTCAGTTGGTTGAGCAGCTGCCTTCGGTTCAGGTCATAATCCCAGGGTCCTGGGATCAAGCCCTGCATCGGGCTCCTTACTCAGCAAGGAGCCTGCTTCTCCCTCTGCCTGCTTCTCCCTCTGCCTGCTCTGCCTGCCGCTCCCTCTGCTTGTGTTCTCTCTCTGACAAATAAAATCTTTAAAAAAAAAAAAAAAGAAAGAAAAGAAAAGCCTCTTCTTTGAATCCCAAATCCAATAGGTTACAAAATCTGGACCTAGTGAGTTTCTCAAAGTCTCACATATCTACCACATTTAATCTGTCTTTTAATTTGGATGTTTAGATCATTTACATTTTTCCTTTCTTTTTCCTTTCATTTTATTTATTTTTTCTTTCTCTTTTCTTCTCTCCTTTTCTTTCCTTCAGCAAGCTCTACACCCAACATGGGGCTTGAATTCATGACCCTAATACCAAGAGCCACATGTTCCACCAACTGAGCCAGCCAGGTGCTCCTAGACCATTTATATTTAATATAATTGTTGAAATAGTTTGATTTAAAGGCTTCCATATATACGATCGTGTCCCTGGCAAAGAGAGATTAACTTTACTTCTTCTTTTCCAATTTAGATGCTTTTCATTTCTTTTGAATGACTGCTCTAAAACTTCCAATATTATGTTTAATAGAAATGGTGAAACAAGTACCTTGTCTTATTCCTGATCTTAGAGGAAAAGCTTTCAGTTTTTCACCATTGAGGATGATGCCGGCTATAGGTTTTTCTATATGGGTTTTATTATGTTGAGGTAGTTAATTTTTTATAATTATCTTCATTTTGGCTTAATAGTTATAGCTCTTTTTCTAAAACTTCTTAAATGTTAACATAGGGTTTACAATAAACATCTTGAATTTATCACAATCTACCTTTAAATACTGTATCACCTCACATATAGTAATAACTTCATAATAGTGTATTTCCAATTTCCCCCTTATTTTATTATTGTCATACATTTTACTTTTGCATATACTATGAGCTCTACAATATACTGTATGCAAATATATTGCATACAATACTATTTTTGCTTTAGGCAAAAATTTTCAGAGTGATAAAATTAAGTGTCTTGTGTATTTACTTTATTTTTGCCATTTCCAGTTACTTTTTTTTTTTTCTTTCCTTCCTCCCTTCCCTTCCCTTTCCTTCCTTCTCTCCTTCCTTTCTTCCTACCTCCTTCCCTTTCTCCCTTCCTCCCTCTGTCTGCCTCTTTCTTTTCATTTTGGTCTGTGTATATTACTTCTGACATTTCTTGTAGTACAGATAGCTCTCCGCTTTTATTTGTCTGAAGTTTCCTTATTTTTTCTTTTTTTAAATGATTTTATTTATTTATTTGTGAGAAAAAGAGCAGGGCATGTGAGAGAGAGCACAAGCAGTGGGAGGGGCAGAGGAAGAGGGAGAAGCAGACTCCCCGCAGAGCAGGGAGCCTGACAGGGGGCTGGATCCCAGGACCCTGGGATCATGACCTGAGCCAAAGGCATACGCTTAAGAAACTTGAACCACGAAGGAGCCCCCTTTATTTCCTCTTTATATTCAAAAGATTCCTCTTTATATTCTTCATTTAGTACTTTAAAAAGACATTCCTCCGTCTTGTGGTTTGCATAGTTTCTGATAAGAAGTCTTCTATAATTTTTATCTAGATGCTTCTGGGTAATGCTTCTTTTTTCTATCTGCCTTTAATATTTTCTCTTTAATCTTTGGTTTCTAGCAGTTTGAATATGGGTATGCCTTGATGTGTCCGTTTTTTTGTTTAAATCCTGCTTATTAGGGTTCTCTAGGATTCTCAAACCTGTGATTTGACTTCCATTATTTCTGGAAAATTCTCTTTAAATATTTCATCTTACCTATTTGCTCTCTCTTTTTCAGGACTCCAATTACATACATGTAAGAACACCTGATATTATCCCACAGATGCTAGATGCTCTGTTCTCTTGTATTTCCCTCATTCTTGTTTTCTCCTATTGTTTCAGCTTGGGTAGTTTCTAGTGACTGAATTCACTGATGAGTCTTCTGATGGGCATATTGAAGGACGGCATCTCTGACACTGTACTTTTAAAAATTACTATTTTCATTTGACTCTTTCTTGTATTTTTATCTCCCAGCTGAAATCCCTCATGTGTTCACACATGTCCTCCTTTTCCACTCAATCCCATGTGTATGGCAGCTGTGTCTTCTGCCTGTGCTCTGCCAAAAGTAAAACAGAGCTGGCATCCCATCTCTCCCTGGAAGGAGGCCTCTGTCTTCTTTGGACTGGGGGCCGCATGTTTGCCCTGCTATCCTGGCTTTCTGATGGGTTTGCAGAAAGTCTGATTTTGTAGTTTATCTGACTTTCTCTTATTTTTACAGTGGGAATAATGCTTTTTCATCTTCTTACATCTTGGGGAAAATTAGAATGTCCATTCCTTTGTTTAAAAACATCTTCACTGAGATGTAATTTAAATACCATAAAATTCACCCATTTTAAGTGTACAATTCAGTGATTTTTAGGATCTTTACAGGGCTGTTCAGCTACCACCATAATACAGTTTTAGAACATTTCTATCACTCCCAAAAGATTCAACTGCAAACAATCCCCATCCTCATCCCCTACTCCAGATAACCACTAATCTCCTTTCTATCTCTATAGACTTGCCTTTTCTGGACATTTTATAGAAATGAAATTATACATTATATAGTCTTTGCATCTAGTTTCTTTCATTAGCATAATGCTCTGGAGATTTATCCATGTTGTAGCATGTATCAAACTGTTCCTTTTTGTTCCTGAATAGTATTCCATTGTATTGCTACACCACATTTCGTTTATCCATTCAGCAGCTGATTGACATTTGGATTGCTCTCACTTTCCGACTATGAACATTCAAGTGCAAGCCTTTGTGTTGATCTATATTTTCACTTCTTTTGGTTAGATATCTACAAGTAATTACTGAGATGTATGGTAAATTTACTTTAACTTTTTAAGAGACTGTCAAACTTTTCCAAAGTGATTGCAACATTTTACATTTCCACCAGCAATACATGGGCATGTCCCCTTTCTTTTTTTTTTAGTTTTTTTTTTTTTTTATTAACATATAATGTATTATTTGCCCCAGGGTACATGTCTGTGAATCTTCAGACTTACACATTTCACAGTACTTACCATAGCACATACCCTCCCCAATGTCCATAACCCAGCCACCCTATCCCTAGCCCCCCTACCCCCCAGCAACTCTCAGTTTGTTTCGTGAGTTTAGGAGTCTCTTATGGTTTGTCTCCCTCCTGATCCCATCTTGTTTCATTTCCCCCCCAACCCCCCACAACCCCCTGTCCTGCCTCTCAAATTCTTCATATCAGAGAGATCATATGATAATTGTCTTTCTCTGATTAATGTTCCCTTTCTTGAACCACTTCCT
>CM052886.1:24130712-24167987 GCA_028534135.1 Potos flavus
TTGTATCTGTTACCCTAAACTCTTGCCTGAGGTGGACAAGTGTAAATATGTTTACCTAGCATCTCCATTTGAATGCCTAACAGGAGACCTCTCCAACATAACTCTCGATTGTTCCCTATCCCCAATTATTTCCCCTTCCCCTATCTCAGTAAATTAAACCATTGCCCACCCGGTTTCCTAGGTCCAAATCTTAGGAGTAATCATTGATTTTTCTGTTTCTCCGATAGCCCATTTCTAACCCATCAGCAAAACCTACTCACTATCTCCAAAGTAAACCATGTGAAATTTCCAGTAATTTTACATGGTTCAATCTAATGTATTATGAATCTTTCCATCTCAACATTTCTTAGATTTTAAGTCACCATTATCTTTTTTTTTTTTTTTTAAGATTTTATTTATTTGAGAGAGAGAAAGAGAGAGCACAAGCAGGGGGAGTGGCAGAGGGAGAGGGAGAAGCAGGCTCCTGGCTGAGCAGGGAGCCCAACTTGGAGCTCAATCCCAGGACCCTGGGATCATGATGTGAGCCAAAGGCAGACGCTTAACGAACTGAGCCACCCAGGCGCCCCTTAAGTCACCATTATCTTTCACCTGGATTACTTCAAGAGACTCTAAGCTGCCCTCCCAGCTTTCAGTCTTACCTGTCCTCTATTCTGCCACACCATGCAGAATGAATTTTTTTTTTTTTTTTTTTTTTTTTTTTTAAGCAGGCTTCATGTCCATCATGGAGCTCAATGCAGGGCTTGAACTCACAACACTGAGATCAAGACCTGAGCTGAGATCAAGAGTTGGATGCTTAACCAACTGAGCCACCCAGGTGCCCCCAGAATGATCTTTTAAAAGCACAAATCACTGGGGGGTGCCTGGGTGGCTCAGTGGGTTAAAGCCTCTGCCTTCGGCTCAGGTCATGATCTCAGGGTCCTAGAATCGAGCCCCGCATCGGGCTCTCTGCTCGGCGGGGAGCCTGCTTCCCCCTCTCTCTCTGCCTGCCTCTCTGCCTGCTTGTGATCTCTCTCTCTGTCAAATAAATAAATAAAATCTTTAAATAAATAAATAAATAAATAAATAAATAAATAAATAAAAGCACAAATCACTGGATGGCCACATATAAAAGAATGAAACTGGATCACTATCTTAACAAAAATCAACTCAGCATGGATTAAAGACCTGAATGTAAGACTTGAAATCATCACACTCCAAGAAGAAAACACAGTAGTAAGCTCCCTGACATAAGTCTTGCCAACAAGTTTTTGGATCTGACTCCAAAAGCAAAGACAAGGTGAACTACATCAAACTAAAAAGCTTCTGTACAGTAAAGGAAATAATCAACAAAATGAAGAGACTGAATGGGAGAATATATTTGCCAATTATATATGATAAGGGGCTAATATCCAAAATATATAATGAACACATACAACTCATTAGCAAAAACACACAATCCAATTAAAAAATAGGCAGAAGCTTTAAGCAGACATTTTTCTGAAGAAGAAATACAGATGGCCAACACGAAAAATGCTCAACACTGCTAATCATCAGGGAAATGCAAATCAAAACCGCAATTAGATATCACCCCACACCTGTTAGAACGGCAATCATCAAAAAGACAAGAAGTAATAAGTGTTGGCAATTATGTAGAGAAAAGGGAACTCTTGTAAACTTTTGGTGTACACTGGTGTAGCTGCCTTAGAAAACAGTACAGAGGTTCCTTAAAAAATTAAAAATAGAACTACCATATAATCCAGCAATTTTACTCCTCGGTATGTATCCAAAGAAAATGAAAAAACTAATTTCAAAAGATATATGTACCCTATGTTTACTGCAGCATTATTTACAATAGCCACAACATGAAAACAACAAAGTGTCCATCGATGAATGAATGGATAAAGAAAATATGGTAGGTGTATGTATATTACACAAATATATACATATATAAAATTAAGCTATAAAAAAGGATGAAATCTTGCCATTTGTGATAATATTGATGGACCTTCAAGTCATTATGTCAAGAGAAATCAGAGAAAGAAATACCATATGATTTTACTTACATATGGAATCTTAAAAGATTCCCAAACCAAAAAACAAAGCAATCGAGCTCACAGATACAGAGAACAGATTGGTGGTTACCCAGAGGCGAGGGGTAAGGAGTGGGAGAAATGGATGAAAAGGATCAATAGGCACTAACTTCCAGTTATAAAATAAATAAGTCTTGGGGATTTAAAATGGTACAGCACAGTGACTATAGTTAATAATACTGTATTTTATATTTTAAAGATTCTATGAAAGATTGTAAAAGTCCTCATCATAAGAAAAACATTTTTTCATAATTTTGTGTGATGAGAGATGTTAACTAGATTTGTTGTGGTGATTATTTTATAATATATACAAATGTCAAATCATTATGTTATATACCTGAAATGTCAATTATACCTCAATAAAGAAAATCCACAAATAAATTTCTATCATTGTTCTGCTTTTCAATCTCCACTGGCAATTACAAAGAAAATCAAACACAGTATGGTCTACGCCTCCCTCCACAATTTGGCCCCTGCCTAGTTCCTATCACTTTCCCACTCATTCAGTAGGCTCCAGCCACACTGGCCTTCTTTCTGTCTCTTAATCCTAACAAACCCTTTACCATCTCAAGGACTTGACTGTTGTTTCCTCTGTGAAAAACACTCTTCCCTTAGATTTTTGGATGACTGGCTTCATTATTCAACTATCAGCTCACATTTCACTTTTTTTAGAGTCTTCCCCAGACCATCTAAGCAAAAGTACCCCATCATTCTCAATCAAATTGCTCCAATTCTGAATAGCATTTATTACTATATGAAATAAAATTTTGGTTTATTATTTGATTTCTGCCATATATGTAAGCTCCATGACAGCAGGAACCAAGCCGGCTTTATTCGCTAGTTTATTCGCTAGTTCGCTAGTTTATTCTTTATGCCTAGAACAACGCCTAGCCTGGAGTAGGCACCTGAAAAATATGAATGAATACATATTTCCTTTGCTTCCTTCTGTTTTAGCATTTATCACACTACACTGTAATTACTTGTCCTACACAGCTGTGGTAGATACTAAATAAATGTGACCAAATAAAAGAGAGAATCAATGAATGTCAAAGAGCATTAAGAGAAACCGAAAATAGATAACTCTGTAATAATACTTTCCAAGGATTAAAAATACATTAATAATAAAAGATGCGTTAACTAAAAAAAAAATCTTTAATATTTCCTTTGTATGACCTACAATACATAGCAAAAATTATATAAAGCAAAGTTGACTAACCTTGAAGAATGGGGAGAAACATAAAATTTAGTTGATAATCTCAACACTCAACTTTTAAAAATATGGCAAGTAAACAAATATATTTCCTTAAATTCTAATGTTGAATAATAAACCATAAATAAAGAAGAAAACATTTCTTTCATTCCCAAGTACTAACCGTGCTCTCTCCCATCCCAGGGTCTGTGATATGCTATTACTTTTGCCAATTTATGATATTCCTCTGTCTCTTCACTAGTTAACACTTACTAGTCAGATCTCAGATGTGCCTCACTGCCTTACAGATGTTTTATACAGGTCGAATATCTATCCTAATTATGAATCTTTGAGGAGCAATGTACTTCTCCTTCATAGGTTGTCACAGCTGTCTATTCATATTCTTTTGTGAGATTAGTTGATAACAGTGATAGACTAAATGCTTTATGAAGACAGGGCCCACGTTTACTTTCATTCCTCAATGAATCCCCAGTACCTAGTACAAGTCCAACATACAAAAATATCTGTGGAGAGAATAAATGAATGAGAGGGAGTGGTCTTATTTTTAAGGTCCTTCCTAACCCCAGGATTCTGTCCCACAGTGAGTTAACTTGGTGGAGATTTCTCATACAATTGAACTGTATATGCCATTGAATCTGATGCTTTTTAGAGCTCAAAGACCCCTGCTTCTCCATTCCTATTTGCTCTCAACAGCAACTATTTCCTTAGTACAAATGGAATTTGGTTATTCAACTGGAAGAGATGGGTGGCAGTCACCAGATTATAAAAATATGACCAATACATAATGATTAATAAATATGATTAATAAATCCTCTGAAAACAAAGTTCCTTTTAATAAGGTGTTCTATGTGTGGAGGATTTAGAAAACACTTGGCACTCTGGGTGAGGAAGTGCCATGACCATGTACATTGAGGAGGCCACCGTCTGGGCCACATAAAGTGCAGGTTAACAGAACTATATGAGAAGGAAAACGTTTACTTAGGGTCCTTTGTTTGGTAGTGCCGCATTTCAGTAAGTACACTGCAACTTTTTTTTAACTAGGACAGCAAACAAGTACGATTATTTTATTAAAAATCATCTACAATAAATGTACTTCTCAGAAAAGGAACTAGTTCATTTGAAGCACATTGTATTTACGTTAAAAATAATGCTAAAAAAAAATAATGCTATTTCGCCCATCACTATTTCAGTTTCTTCTCAGATGCCATTAAATCATTTAAAAACACTTATTCTAATGTTAATGAGATTATTCTAATGTCTAACAAGAATATTTTATGTATTTATTTTTCGAGAATATTTTATAATGAGAATTGACTTAAGTTCCTAAAATTAAAAGAAAAAACAACTATCCATTTAAATTTAAGAATACAGTAATGAGAAATGATATTTGCTTTTGGTCCAAGTTCTAAAATTCATCATAAAAACATAATTTCTTAGTTATACTTTAGAATTTCCACACATTATTTTGCTTCGTGATTATGTTGGTGTTTTCACATAATCTGTGTTATAAAGTATCTAATCACTCAACGTACTGTGGTGTTTCTGACCTGAGTTTATAATTTCCAAAACTGAAACAGCATAAAAAAAAAAACCCTGAAGAATATTTAAAGTCCAAAATATTGACTGTCAAGTCCTCAAGAGAACAAAAAGGGGAAAATTCGAAGTTTATTAATTTTTTAAGATTTTTTTATTTTTAGAGAAAGAACAATTACGTGCACGAATGGGGAGAGGGGCAGAGGGAGAGAAGCAGACTCCCACTGAGCGCAGAGCCTCACACTTGGGCTTGATGCCACGACCCTGACTGAGATCATGACCTGAGGTGAAATCAAGAGTCCATGCTTAACTGACTGAGCCACCCAGGAGCCCCTTAAGTGTAATTAAAACAGTAGCCATTCTACTCTACCTGGTTCCCCAGTGGAAGCCTCTCTTTTCATGGGGTGGTGATAGTCCTGAGAGGAACATGACCTACCCATCATGTCAACTGCTCAGTGAGACAGCTGAGTCTAGAACCACACTCTTGACTCTCACCAACATCTGAGGACAAGCCATCCCCATTCCATTCTCTTGTCACCCTTTCTATTGGGAGAGGTCTGCTCAAATGCTCAAGTTTATGTAACAAAAGAGATCAAGTTAATTAAGTAAATGTACTTTGTTCTGCCCTAAAGGCAAAAGTGTGCTACTGACAGCACCACACACCAGACACAGAGCTAGTTGCAAACCATGTGGTAAGAAAAACATCAGGAGATCGCACCCATTACCTGAGTAGGACTCTGAAGACTTAAATCTAAACCACAGGTAAACTCTGTGTGATGTTCCACTGTTTCAAGAAGAGGGTCAGGCTTTGAAAAGTTCCAGAATCTGTGAATATAAACAGAAAGAAATCATTTAAGTGCTAAATTACCCAAACACATATCTAATAAAAAACAGGTATTTATCATAGCAGGGTCTTTATCAAGACAGCTTCAACCAACTCATAAATACAGAGCCCTACTATTGATCTACAGAAAAAAATCTAATATAGAAAAAAATGTACTCCATTCTATTATATAAAAAAACAAAATTATTAATCAATATACCCTTGTAAAAAATTATTCCCATTAGGATACCTTATAGGATAGAAGCTTAACAAGTTTTAGTTAGAAAAAATTTTTTTATATTGCACAAGGACATTTAAGATGAGAGATACTACGCTTTTGTAGCAATTTCTAAAAGCATTCATGACTGTAAAATAAGGATATTGGATTATAAGAACTCCAACATTTTGTGATTTTTAAATACTTCATTTCTCAACAACTGATATGAAAAGATCTTAGGTTTAATTTACATTTCAACAGCAATTCAGATTCTTTAAAAAGAATCTGTTCTCTTATGAAAATCTTGGTAATTCTGAAAAATCTTTTTTTTTTTTTTTTTTTTTTGAGGCACAGCCTTTCTTATAGATTCCATATCAATGTAATTTCTAGAGTCAAGAAACTGAAATGTGTTTTCCTGGGCCAATATTAAGTATTCCATTTATCCTCTATAGACTGGGAGTGGTACTATTTACCATAATATATCTCTGATTTCTACTATACAGATAGGAACTTGGCCCTGTTTTCAATATACAAAATAGTACTCTATTTCTAAAGCTTTATTTGCTCATCATCTTTCTTATTTGACTCTAAACACTCCATAAAAATGGCACATTCAGGATCATAGAGTCATACTCCAATTCAGTCTCCCTAATGATCTGCAACATGGAACACACTGAAGGTTTAGCAGATCTCTTTGAAAGAGAGTAAATACACAGAACCAACAGTCATAGTTTGTTTAACCTGGTGCTATTATTTCCCTAATAAATACAGGGTTGGTCTTATTAAGTTTGAAAGGGATTGTTGCTATGGATAAACCACTGTGTGGGTACCAGAGAGACAATGAATAAATAGCTCATTTATCAGATTACTGATATCTACAAAATATTTAAGGAGAGTGATTTTACTTTAGAAAATTTCCTGTTCAAACAAATCAGGGAACAGGCTGCAGTCCTTCTCAGAAATCATAATAGTGGCCTCCACTGTCTTTGCATATTTGTTCCTTTGGTTCTAGAGATAGATATTGTACTGAAATCTAATTTTCTAGATTTTGATAATGTTTATATAAGCAAAAGTAAATAAGTCATCATGTAATTTCATTTCTAGAACATGGTTATTCAGTGATTTGCATTATTTGAAACAGTAATCAAATAATTTTGTATATACCCACTATGTTCCAAAACATATTCAAAATGGTTTTAAAAATGAGAAATACTCATATGGCCCAAAAAATGAGTTAAGGGAAAAGGATAGGAAAGTAAATTTGAATCTGCAATGAGATTGATAAACAAAAATAAAGAACATCCTCAACATCTCTGAAGGAAACACAAAAATGTTACTCATGAATCAATGGTATCACCCCAAAGGACAGGGTAGTAGAATCATTCTATGGGAAGGTCAACTTAATCTAGGTATTCAGCTTTCTGACTGCATTTGGGATTTAGATTCTATTTCAATGGAATGGATGAGCATTTGTCTTCAGACCAACCATAAAAATTGGCTGGTGAATTTCAGCAGAACTTTTTAAGGATAATAAAAGCAAAAGGATTCATTTGTACCATCCTGACAAGTTCCTGGAATGCAATTTTTGTTATTATTTTGTTGTTTTGAGCTAGTCAAGGAAAAGGTGGCACTGAGGACAAAACAGGTGGGCCTTATGAAAATTAGGATGCCCAATAAGAAGGCATGTGTGAAAACATCCAACTTTAGCTTTAAAATATGGTAAGGGAAGTCACGTGTGCAGGAGGGCTGAAATTCTACTCAAGAAGTCAAGCTGGGGGTGCTTGGTTGGCTCAGTCCAGAGAGTGAGCGACTCTTGATCTCTGGGTCATGAGTTTGGAGCCCCACGCTGAGTACAGAGATTACACCAATAAATGAAACTTAAAAAAAAAAAAAGTAAAGCTGAATTTGCTCTAATACATAGCTTAATAGGCAGTCAAGGTGCCTACAGCTCCACAGGGGAGTCACACCCATCCTAACTTTAACGTGGGAAAAACTATCAGGTATTTACCTGCAATCTGCAAAACACTCACCAAACAAGATGCACGCTACAACTCTAAGGTTGCTATTTGGTGAAGGGAGGGTTAGTCTAGCGAATGTCATAAAAGTGCTATGGTCTATTACACCAGTTCACAGCTCTGATGGAAATTATGTAATACACAAATTATGCCTATTATGCATATGATAGTACAAAAATTATGAGAAGTTCACTTCCAGCAGAATGGCTGATTAGGTGTCTAGAACAACACTCTTACTGAAAAAAAAAATCCTAGAAAATAACATAAAAACAAATACCACTACCAAAACTTCATAAGAGCATCAGTGAGGCACACTCAGGTCAAAAGTAAGACCAGAGCTCAGAGCAGGACATTGACCATGAGAGGGTCTGCTGAACAGGGAGAACTGGAACTTCAATTTTCTAAACCTCGAGGGGATCAGGAAGCAGAAAAATCAGCAAGATTAATATTAATATTTATAACTTAAAAATAATTTTCAGTACGCTAAAATATCTTAACAAAAATATTGAGTTAAAGACAATAAATGGCACAACTATGTAAGTTGAGAAAACCAAAAGCTAAGCAATGCGTCTATACTATAATTCATTTCTTTATTGCTAATGGCTTTTTTAGTAACAAAAGAAATATATGTATTTTTTCCCTCATTCCCACTCTCCTATGGCAACCACTGTTAACACTTTGATGTGGACACTTCCAGAACTGTTCCATGTTTCTCCATTCCAGTTCCACCAGGAAGGGGCGAGCGTTTCTCCACATTTTCTCACATTTGCAAGTAAGGGGGTGGGCAAGGTCTTTCCTGGCAATCTTCTGGAATCAAAGGTCCCATAAGTTCTATATATCTGAGGGCCCTCATGCGCCTATCACACAAGTAAAATAGGCTCCTCTCGTTGGGAGAAGTCAGGCTCCATATTATCATTAAGTGGTCAAATAAGGCATGTTATTGTTAAATGCAATGTTTGTTTTGGTCTAGCACATATACGACTTGGTGCCTTTTTGTCTCTTTGCTGATGAAATCACTGGCTATTTAAGCTCTCTCATGGGAAGTAAATATACTGGACAAGCTTCCAATGATTAAAAATATTACAAAACTGTAGGAACATTTTTCATTTAAATTGGAGATGGAGAGAGAGAAAAATTCATCACAGTACAAAGTCTTGTTTGAGTTCCTTTTTGTCTTCTGATTCCATACTTCTTTAACAAAGCAACTATGAACACTATGTTAAACAAAACATCCAAACTATTTCAAAAATTAAGTTGAAATTATTTCTTACTTTACTAAAATGTAATTTGAAATCCCTATACTAACACTCCTGAAATTTAGCCAACATATGAGGTCAGTAGAAGATTTACGGTATTTTTCAAAATTCGTTTTCCTTTCCTGTTCTCAACTTACGAGTTAGTCCATAATTTTCTGTGAGTCTTTCCTAACTACAATAAAAAAAGATGGGGAAAAAATGTTGGCTCCTTTTCCATGCCTTACATATATATCAATTTTAGTCAAGCTGAATTTTAATTAATTTTAGTCACATTAATTTTAGTTGATTTTAAAATTCTAAGCAAATTGAACAATTATAATTCCGTCTGTACTGCTTTTGTCTAGTGTTCTCTAGAGTGATGAGCAACATCACAACAGCTTGTTTTCTCGTCGCTTAATTACTTGTTCATTCAACAATTTGTGAGTCCTTGGATGTGCCAGGTACGGTGCTGGGAGCCAGAAGCAAGAGAGATGTGGTCTTAGCATTCCTGTGGCTCTGAGTTTGGTGGGATAGACTAACATTCTTTAAAAGACCACAGAAACATAAACGTCACTATGACGGGACAAGTACCCCCAAAGATAATGCGGGCTGGTATATATAAGAATGACATCTTGGGGCACGTGGGTGGCTCAGGCGGTTGTACATCTGGTTTTGGCTCAGATCATGAACTCAGGGTCCTGAGATCAAGCCCCGTGTTGGACTCTGCACTCAACATAGAGTCTGCTTGAGATTCTCTCTCTCCGCTCATGCGCACACATGCTCTCTCTTAAATAAATTTTAAAAAAAAAATCTTAAAAAAAAAAAAAATAAGGAATGAAATTCTAAGGAATTGACACTGAGCCAAAATCTGAAGGTTGAGGAGCTAGCCAGGTAGAGAGCAGCTGGCCCCTTGCCAGCAGGGAGCAGAAAGGGTCATAGCGCACAGGTCTTTTAGCCCATGTGAGGAATTTGGGATTTTCTTTTAAGTAAAAAAACAAAACAAAAAGAAACAAATTTAAAAAAACAAAACAAAACAAACTGAAGGAGAGAGGTGCCTGGGTGGCTCAGTCGGTTAACCCTCTGCCTTTGGCTCAGGTCATGATCCCAGCATCCTGGGATCAAGCCCCACATCAGGCTCTTCACTCAGTGGGCAGCCTGCCACTTCCCCTGCTGTGCTCTCTCTCTCTCTCTCTCTCTGTCAAATAAATAAATAAAGTATTTTAAGAGAACAAAACTGAAGAAAATTTATATACTTGGCTTTACTTCCTTTAAAAACATTTTCTTAGTAAACTTTTAAATGTTGTAATAGTTTTAAATCTGCAGAGAACTTGTGAACAAAGTAGAGCCCCTATAGTATGACTCCATGTAGTATGGGTCCAAAAAGAGAAAATACCAGCTTGGATTTAAGATGGTGACAGTGATGATGAAGAGAGGTTAATGAATTAGAGATATATGGAAGTAAAAGAATTAATAGGACAGAAGAAACAACAATGATTAATGGAACAGAAAAAAAATAAAGAATGATTCCTATGTTTCTGGCTTCTATCATAGTACTTACAATGCATTTAGTTATTTATAGACCTTTTTCCTCTAAAAGGCACTAAACTCCTTGAATTCAGGGACAGTGTCCTATTCTTCCTTGTATCTCTAGCACGTATAAAAGTGTCTGACACACGGGCACCCAAAGACTGTTTCTTGAATGAATGAATAAAAAATAAATGTGAATAGTAAAGATGAGATAAACAAAGGCCAACCTCACAAATAAAGTAGCTTTAAATCACCTATAGACATGGTTCCCAAATGATGGACCAGAGACTCATTCCTCATTTGAGTAGATCTGTATGGAACCCAAAAATCCTCTCCCAGGAAATGGTGATGCTCAACCAGCTAAGTCTGGGAGTTACCATCTAAAGCAGCATTTCAGCAGATACAGATTTGATAAATTCCCATCCGAAACAACAGTGATATCAGGCAGAAGGGGAGGCAAGGGAAAAAGCCAGTAGGGGGTGGTGGTTCTCAACCTTGACTAAATGCAATCAACTGAAAAACTTTAAAAAAAACTGATGTGTGAATTCTGATTTAATTGGCCGGGGTATGTCATGGGCATTGGGAAGTGCAAACATTCTCCAGATGATTGTAACGTACAGCCAAGGTTGGGCATCTCCTTGTGGTGGTGGGGGGGTGGGGTGGCAGATATTACCCATTAACTGAGAATCACTGATCTTGAGAATCACTGTTCTCAACTTAACTTTGCACCAGAGTGCTTGTGAAAACCCAATTTAGAAGATATGGAGTGAGGCTCAAGAATTTGCTTTAGAGATTAAGCAATCCATCATGACATAGCTAATAAATGGCAGCCCCAATGTACAGACTCTACTGGCACCATGTCCAGTACTTTTTCCACTGAAAGATGCTGCCATTTGCTTTTTCTCTGGGCCATGCCAAGGAATCTGGAATACAGGTGGCCTGGGGCTCTTCGGGTAGTCCTGATTAACACCATGAAAGTTCAAATGGCCCTGGACCAAGTCAAGCTTCCCCCATACTCCTCAGACTACACAGAAAATTCCATTAGCCAAAGCCCATGCCAATACTCCATTAGTCTCCCAGCTTACATTCAAAACCAATACTCTAAGAAAATTACAAGCTAGAATAAATCTGAGCTCTTACAGCAAGGAGTTCAGAAATTTTCCTTTCTTCTAATATTTTTTTATATGCACTTACTGGATCTTCCATCTACCTTGCTGTCCCTTCCTGACTTTTGTATCACTCAACTGATCAGATCTTTCTGTAACCTCACAGATACCCATCTTTCTGAAGTGAAATCTCCCCGAGCAGAGCACATAGAATCATGGGCTTATTATTTTATTGTCTGTTTTGCTTTTGGAAGGGATTAAAACATAGAAATTATAGACTAGCAATACAATCTTATAAAGAGCTAAACTTCCATTCATTACCTAAAGAATATTCACTGAGTGCTAATGCTCACTTGTTTGCATGACTAGATTGGAGAGTTATTATTTTTGTAACTGGTAATGACAAAAATAAAGCTTAAAACTGAAAAATATTGTCTGCTAAATGAAAAAATATGATTAATTTTAAAGAACTACCAAACAATTTTCAAAGAGCTTTTAGAATGACTCATTCACAAAAATCCAGAAGCCATATTTACAAACTTTTAAGGTTAAATACAAAATTCTAGAATTAAGATTCTCTACCAAAATAAATGCATTTTAATATTTCAGTTAAAACTGTAATTAGATCAGTATTTTAGAGGGACTTATTCCACTTCATCACAATAAACATTAAGCCCAGGAGCCACATGCCACAAAGCCTAGCATACTTTCACAAATTAAAGAAAATCATTAGCTAGCTGATGAAAGACTTGCTCTTATAGTATTCATGGTTGTAACCCACCCAGACACAAGGTGATTTTGTGAAGAATGCCACATCTCAACAAGAGGAGATAAAAGAAAAAAAGTAAGAACTCTTAGAGGCTTTGTTTACTGCTCGCTGGTACCAACTGGAGACCCATGAAATAATTTCGCAATCAAGTTTCAAACGACATCTTAAAAAAATAAACAAACTGGGAAGAACTCTATCTGGCATGAAATAGTATCAGCATCTCAGGAATGAAAATAGTCTATGTTCAACTGAACTGTAACGGGCACCAAAATGTGGCTACCTATGTCAATTACCTACCAAAATGGGCCAAAAGGTTATTTCACAGAAATGCAGACCATAGTGTGATCGGACGAGGCTGCAGGAGAACTTGGCACCTAAGTGTTGAAAAACTAGACAGCAGCCGCTTGCCCGCTCCCGTCCTTTATCAGCGATATCCCTCTGAAATTCTTAATGTCCTCATCTCTGCAGCTAAGCATTTGTGAACAAACCCACTCGAACTGTTAGGTTGTGGGATGTCTACACAGCTTACAAGGATCTCCTTTACTGAACAACTCTCTCGTCAGTGGAGGACGGATATAGCGAGGGGGTGAGGGACAGAAGCAGACACCCATACATGTGGGAGAGAGAAAAACACACGGAGCAGACCAAATAATTCTGTTTCTTTTCTGGTGACTGGGCAGGAAAGCTTAAGGGGAAAAAAAAAAAGAAAAAAAAATCGGCGCAGAAAGAGGAGAAATGAGAAGCAGGCACTTGAGTCAAGCAATTTCAGTACTTTCCCTGGTGCTCGGAGGAGTCCCAGATTCTGAGTAACGTCTCTCCTTTTCTATATAAGCTAGCTCAAGATGGGTTCTGTTTTACACAGGAGTCTGCTCGCAGCGGACACACACATGCCCTCACACTGAAGAAACCAAAGGGACGCTGCTGAATTTGAAGCTGCAAATAGATTGCTCATTATTGGTGTTTATTCTCTGTATGGTGCACTCTATTAGGTCAAATCTCTAGGATTCAATGTTACAATATTTAGTGTTGCCAGATTCCAGATTGGGGCTTCAGGGTAGACTTCAAAGGTGAATTGTTTTTTTATTTGTGTTTTTTTTTTTTAAAGATTTTATTTATTTATTTGAGAGTGAGGGAAGGAGGGAGAGAAGCAGACTTCCTGCTGAGCAGAGAGCCTGATGTGGGGCTCGATTCCAGGACCCTGAGATCATGACCTGAGCTGAAGGCAGATGCTTATCAGACTGAGCCACCCAGGCTACCCCTCAAGAGTGAATTGTTTATCCTTGAGTTCTTAGGGGATAGAATAAAGTACTAACAGCTGGTGGGTAGTACCCAGTTGCTCTAAATAAACAAGCTCACTATGTGTGCAAACAAAGGTGGGGGGGGGGGAACACTGAGGTTTTCTGCTCAATTACCTTTTTCTTAAAAACAGTAATTGCACAGGTTAGAGTCCACTAATTCTACAAGGCTTATCACAAAGAACAGCAGCTTTCTGCACAGCCCCCTCGGCCCCTCACCTCAGAGGCCTTCGCTTTCCATTCTTTTAGCTGTTCCTTCTGATACCCTGTACTCATTTCTGCTATATTTCCAAATAATATGCTCACAGAATTCATTGATTATTTTCATTTTCACATATTATCTTTTGGCTTCCTACCGTGGAAGATGAGGCAAAGCATTATCTACATTAGAAAATATACATATATGCGACAAAAGCCACTCGGTTGCCTATTCAAACTGCATAACAGAAGTTCTTAAAAATTTTAATGCAAATTAACTGACAAACTCCAGAAATTTTCTGCTAATCAACACAATTCAAAGTTCAAAGCAGTGACTGACACTGCACTAAGCTAAGGCTTAACATTCCTCTCTCCTTTTAGATCTATGTATTTCTTCATGTGCTTGCATTAGGTTATGAATTACACACGGATTTGGTTTGGTTCTTAATGAAAAATGTTAGCACTCAATAGTTCTGAAAATGTTCTGTGGTTACAAATCAAGGTATTTAAAATCAAAATCTTATACATTCCTTTCTAATTAATGTATGTTGTTTCATTTTATAGGAAATTACTTTCATTTTTCACCTGGCATTTAACTTGCAAAATTATGCTTCACTTCCTCAAAAGATCTTTCCAGTATAACAATAATGAATACAAGATTTTTCTAATTTAAACAAGTCAAATGGAAAAATTCTTTGGGACATATAATAACATCAATCTATCAACAAACTTGAGACTTATTGCTTCGTACATACAAATACCTTAACTGTTAGTTATATGAAGCTCAAGGAGATTTATTAGTAAATTGCACGTGACAATTGACTGCAGGAAAAAAAACAAAAAAAATCTATCTGTAAATTTAGTTGACAATCAGGATACCAATACAATGGTTCCAAATTTGTTAAGTAGCAGAATTTTGTGATCTAGTCAGTCCCGACCTATGCAATAGAACAGCAAGTTTTACCTGGAAAAATATCACTTTTTTATCCCGAAGGACTTTCCACTTTAAATTCAGTTTGATTAATGACTACTTCAAACATAATTAAAGGGAAAGCCATATTAAAATACAATTGTTGTAAGCTTTTGCACTCAAGAGTGAGCCAAGGGTAATGTAATTTTTCATGTAATTTAAATTCACTTACATCTAATACATTTATCTAGTACATACACGTACCAGGTACTAGGGACAAAACAATGAAACAGACACCCATAGCCTGTAATCAGGTAATGTACTTTATTAACATGAAATATATTCAGTATTAAAATATCCTTATCAGAGTTAAGCAAATACATGAGCGCGAATAATCTCATTCTTAAAAAGTACATCAAGGACAACTACATTAAGATGTTCTCCTAATATCAGTGGTGAAGTTTAGTGAACCTTTGCTACAAAGTAAAACCTGTGATAGAGTTACAAAGACACATGTGAGATATCTAAGAGGCACAGAACATTAAACAACTCTTTGATCATTTTCAGGATGCAATCACAGTTATTTAAATGTTAACAGTTAGTGTCTTATCATTAGCCACATAATTTTTCTTGTGGTTTGATAAACAAATGCAGAGGAATTAAGAACAACTGTCTGAAAAGATGAGGTAAAATGATCATTTGAAACTGCATCTGAGCTCACATTCAGCCACGTTTCTTACCTATTTACTTTGACTGACCTTTTTTTGTGGGTAAGGGGGACTAGGTAAAGTTGAAAGGAAAGGTTTGCAAGACAGAGTACATATTCAGCTATACTATCTGTTTACTTTGGCTGACCTTTTTTTATGGGGAAGGGGAAGAAAGAGAAGTATCTGCCTGTGGAAATCTCTGTGCTAATAAACATAAGGATCAAAAAAGCCCATCACACCAAAGTTAAGACACTTACTATATAAAGGAAAATCCCATGAGAGTAAATACGACAAAAAGTATTTCTGTGTCTGCTGCTTTAAGATTCTAAGTTTATTACAAGTAAAGACCATCTTCCTGCTTATGCAACATAATCAAGCTATTTTATTCTACAATTAAACAGTATCACTAAATACCACATTCATGAAATGGTATTAGTAAGAAACATTTTCAGTGTCTTATTTTACATGAGCAAATACACCTTACTTTTTTCTCAAATGTTATTTTTAAAATCACCAACCCACAGAAAAATTCAAGGAATATACTGAACACTCATATATTCTTTGTCTAGGTTAACCGATTGTTAAAATTTTACATTTGCTTTATTTTTCTCTACAAATACATACATAAAATAATATTTTTGCTGAGCCATAAATTGCAGGAGTCATAAGTTGAGTGTCTTTTTGTGATTCTGCTTCTTTTTTAACAATTCTTATCAGAAATATAAGAACATATTTTTATATGGGACATATAGGGACATAGTACTAAGTACAAAGTTGAGGAATATATATGTGGATGAAAAAGAGAAGAAACTAAATTTTGTTGAGTGCCTGATATGGGTCAAGCACTATGGGGACAGCTTTGCATACATTGATATTTAAATCTCATAATAATGTATCTTATGACTGAGGAAACAATGGCTCAGGGAAGTCAAGTGACTTTATAAGAGATTAAATATAATAATACCTAGTGGTGGCAAATCTAGGATTTTAAACTATCTCTCTTTTTCTATTACATCATGTTGCCTCCCCAAGCAGTAATTTTAAAATAAATATATCGATAATATATAATAATTTAGAGAAAAATATAGGATGAATTGAAGTAGAAGTGGTCATGTGGTTATGGATTTGAAGAAAATGATTCACATATATTCACCTTTGTCTACATGTACAAATACACTGTTCTGGGTCATGCTACACCAAATTCACAAGGTATGCTTTCCCCACCCCTCCTTGACAATGGAACAAGAATTCCCATTCACAAAGCTCCTCCACGGTTTAAGCACCATAATTATCTTATTAAAGTAATGCTAAGGAGGCATGAATGATGAATACCTTAACTCTCCCCACAGTACTTACATTTTAAAATAGAAAACTTATTATAAGTACTCTCATTTAAAATATCTGCTATTTCTTTGAGCACTTATTATGTGCCAAAGGTGTTTACAGTTTCATTTAATCTTCTGAACATCCCTACAAAGTATAATTTCCTATATTTCACAGCTAGTAAATGGAGGAAATGGCCTTTCAACAAGTCTAATGGACTCAAAAGAGCATATGCTTCCCCCACCACCTAGGGGATTTTTACCCACAGAACTTTCCCATATGTCTCCAGAGACCAAAGGAAGGGGAGAGACAGTATTGCTTTTAGATAATCTCCTACCCTCACTTAGTACTTCTTTTTCACCTACTTATTAATGTAGAATTTTAGTAAATTATAATTTATGAGTAGATATGTAGAAAAGTTAGCAATTCTATTGTATCTTGCACTTAAATATTCTTTCTCAATGAAATAGTAATGAAGTCTTGGTCCTAGATTGTCTACTCTAGTCCCTCCCAATAAAACCTTAAAATGATATAAGCTGAAGTTAAACTATATTGTCTGGTCAAGAATGTATCCTATTTGTAAATTGGGACTTAAATATACTTCAATAACATATAGTTACTGAATATAGTTCACTTAATGACAGATCATCTGCTATGTATTTACCATAGTAACATTGCACTTATTCAGGAATCTGACTTTTGAGAAGAACAAAATCCCAAAACAGAGAACCAAAAAAAAAATCCAGAAAAATGATCGTATATGAAAAATGGCTATTTTTAAGTCTGTGAATTTTATTAAGTGAGCAGATTAAAAATAGTACTTACAAAAGCAGAATAACATGTCACCTGGAAGTAAAGAAGTATGGAAAAACATACAAAAAGCAAAAAGAAAAGAAACCAGAAAGTAAAACTTTCTGGAGCCACGTTTCTCAGGAAAATTCTACATTACACAGACAGTTCAATAACTTATATGCCGTCAGCCTTGGCCAGATAAGGTTAGACTTTTTTAAAGAAAGATTTAAGACCGTGTACATACCTAAGTTATACGCCAATTAAAGAAGTTAAAAAAATTTGTGTTAAGGTATCTGAAATCCCAGCCATCGGCAATCTCCTTTAAATTCTTTTTTTTTTATTATGTCATGTTAGTCACCATACAGTACATCATTAGTTTTTGATGCAGTGTTCCATGATTCATTGTTTGCGTATAACACCCAGTGCTCCATGCAATCCATGCCCTCCTGAATACCCATCACCGGGCTCACCCATCCCCCATCCCCTCCCCTCTGAAACCCTCAGTTTGTTTCCCAGAGTCCATAGTCTTTCATGGTTTGTCTCCCCCTTTGAATCTCCCCTTCATTTCTCCCTCCTTCTCCTAATGTCCTCCATGCTATTCTTTATGCTCCACAAATAAATGAAACCATATAATTGACTTTCTCTGCTTGACTTATTTCACTTAGCATAATCTCCTCCAGTTCCATCCGTGTTGATGCAAAAGTTGGGTATTCATCTTTGCTGATGGCTGAGTAATATTGAAAAGAAGGGCCACATGCACCCCAATGTTCATAGCAGCAATGTCCACAATAGCCAAACTGTGAAAAGAACCGAGATGCCCTTCAACAGACGAATGGATAAAGAAGATGTGCTCCTTTACATTCTACTTATATCTTTCCAAACACTTTTCAATAAAAATGTATACACAAAGGTGTATGTTTGTGTTTATATATACTTACATGTGTATCTATATACACTTAAAGGTGTATACATATACAGCTATATCATAATGCTGAAAGGTTTTTAAATCCTTAATTGTTAAGATAAAAGTATGGCACATTACCTTTTATGCGTCCATCATTGTCAAGACTCACTTCTGTAGAATACTTCAATCCCAAAATGATTATAGATATTACAGGCAATACAGTATTTTGGGAATTTAATCCCTAAGGGGATAATGTTTAATATAACAGGGGAAAACTACACTATTTGGAAATACATAAAGGCCTGGGCTTACTATAAGTGTTCAGGTATTGAGTAATATAAAAAGTACCAGCTTTGAAAATAAAAGATCTAGGTTCAAGTTTGGCTCCATTACTTGCCAGCTGTGTGATAATGGCCTACCCTTTCACTTCCCAGAGTCAACTGCCTTCTGGATAAAATGACTACATGCCCGAGGTAGTGTTGTGTGAATGAAAGGAAATACTGTATATTAACATACTTTAAACTAGACATGGCTAATCAAAAATAAGAAGCTGTATCACATTGAGCACTGGGTGTTATATGTAAGTGGTGAATCACTAAATTCTACTCCTGAAAGCAATACTAAGCTATATGTTAACTAACTAGAATTTAAATAAAAATGTGGAAAAAAAAATAAGAAGTTAAATATAAGAACAGATATTGATGTGGAAGAATTTGAGGCATAATGAAGACTCTTTGTTTGGACCTATCACACTCAATAGTCTCACTGCCTGAAATCCACTGGGTAGGGCGCTGCTGACCCTGGAGGAAGGGGAGCCAACTGCTAACTGGAGGGCCTGTCTTGGCCATTTCAGGACACTATGCCCGCTCCCTGCCCACCAAATGCCAGAGGTTTCTGCCAGCACGCCACAAAACCGAATATGCCCCCACTAAGAATTACTACAGGTTTAATTTAAAACCTAAGTATAAAGCAGGGAAACATACACAGTAAGCCTCAGGTCCTTTTGCCTCCATATAAATAAATGGGTAAAAATATTCTTCAAAGGGGGTAAAAGCCACTGAAAGGAGAGGAGGTAAAGCATGCTTACATAAAGTTTATCTGGCATATAGCTTTCCAGACATTTTCCAATGAAAATGTACACATATACACATATTACAATTACAGAAACTTTTTAAAATCAATAATTATTAAGATCACAATCATCTAGGTCTAGGCCAGCCTGGTGGAGTGCTAGAGCCAGCTCATTCTGGTTTGCGAGAGCTGGCTGAGCACAACTTCCCAACCCTGTGCTTACAGACATGAGGTCACACTAGCAGCTTGATATGGCCGTGATAGGAGGACTTATATCACTGAACTCTTATTTCGAACATTACAAAACAGCTGCCTAGAGAGCCAGTTGTTAAACATTTTTCTGGTCAGCCCTTATGGAATTATGTTGAATAATAAATAATTAATTAAAATGGGGTTATTATCTGGTCTTATAAACAAGAAAAGCACTGATAAAAATACTAGAATCAAAACCACAATGAGATACCACCTTACACCAGTTAGAATGGCTAAAATTAACAAGACAGGAAACAACAAATGTTGGCAAGGATATGGAGACAGGGGAACCCTCTTATACTGTTGGTGGGCATGCAAGCTGGTGCAGCCACTCTGGAAAACAGTGTGGAGGTTCCTCAAGAAGTTAAAAATAGAGCTACCCTATGACCCAACAATTGCATTACTGGGTATTTACCCCAAAGATACAGATGTAGTGAAACGAAGGGGCATCTGCACCCCAATGTTCATAGCAGGAATGTCCACAATAGCCAAATTGTGGGAGGAGCCGAGATATCCTTCAACAGATGAATGGATAAAGAAGATGTGGTTCATATATACAATGGAATATTACTCGCCTATCAGAAAGTATTAATACCTACCATTTATATTGACATGGATGGAACTGGAGGGTATTACGCTAAGTGAAATAAGTCAATCAGAGAAAAACAATTATCGTATGGTTTCACTCATACGTGGAATATAAGAATAGTGCAGAGAATCACAGGGGAAGGAAGGAAAAACTGAACGGGAAGAAATCAGAGGGGGAGACAAATCATGAGAGACTCTTGACTCTGAGAAACAAACTGAGGATTTTGGAAGGGGAGGTGGGTGGGGGATGAGGTAACCGGGTGATGGGCATTAAGGAGGGCATTTGTTGTGATGAGCATGGGTGTTATATGCAACTGATATATGCACTGAACACTATATCTGAAACTAATGATGTCCTATATGTTGGCTAATTGAATTTAAATTAAAAAAACTAGTATCTTATATTTATACTTTTAGACCTCTGATCTGAAACTAAATTTGAAAGCTATGTATTGGAGAACATGTTGATAAAAAGTTGCACACTGTAACCAAGAAAATGAACTCCCAGGAGGCAGAGGACAACAAAAGGCCAGGTTGAGGCTGCCTGCTTTTGTGGCCATAAAATACAAATTGTTATCTCACCCTTGAAGACGAGAGCTGACATGGGCCTCGACCCCAAAGAGATGGTCTCCTGTCACCATCCATCCTGGCAGGGTAGTAACGTAGTAAGTGGCAAGCACTTACACAGCACTTGCTACGTGCAGCCTTCGTGGACATTACTCATCTCGTCCTCACAGCGAGCCACTGTGGTAGCTACCTCCGTCCTCTCCATTTTATAGAAGAGGACATTGCACATACGGTTTTAAAATAGCGTGTCCAAGTTTATACAGCTAGTAAAAGGAGGCCAGGCTCCATAGGCTGCGGTCGTAACGTCTATGTTACCCAGGAATGTGCCACCCCGCAACTGGTCCATTCAACTTGTATTTCCCACAACCCCAGATCTGTATTTGTGACTCCATGTCTCTCTGCTACTCCCACTAAGCCCAACACAGATGACAGGCTCAGGACTCCCTGATGTGTGTTTCTACTTCTCTCCAGGCCTTTACTTTTACCATTTCGTCAGCAAGATCTTCAGAACTGTCTATTACAAGGGCTGTCAGATAACAAGCATTCTATAAGAATGCCTGAAATTTAAAGCAGAATACAGCCCTACCATTTCGTAACCGAAGTAGCTTAACAGTGGAGTTGGAAACTTTAACGTTGCTGGTATAGGCAGAGTGAGCTTCACATCACACAAGCTTGGATGAGCACAGTTTGAAAACACTGGAATTAAAATTCCTTATTTTTCTTGCCAAAAATTCTATAAGTCAAAAAAACAAAACAAAACACTGCTGTTTGTATATTACTACCAAAGACCACTGACGAAGGACGTTTGGAAGGTTAGAATATTTATAAAAGTATCATGAAGCTGAAGAGTATTACTCTGAGTTTAAATTTATCATATTATTATCAATTTTATGAAAGTTGGATCTTTAAATATCTGAGAAGTATTTGCTACACCTGGAAGAGATAAAATATTGCTTTTTCTAATGAAAAAACATAATTTTAACAGCTTTTACTTTTGTTTGGCTACCATACATAGTGGGTCTGCTGATTTCCAACGGTGTTTACCAAATAATCCACTTAGTATGAAACCAAAACAGGCACTCAGAACTCAACTCATGCTCAGGCATGGTCGGCATAGCAAACATGCCTCGGCAGAAAAAGTAACCTGACAGAAGATGATGTGCTAAAACCTATGGTGACAACATTCACAGAAGAATGGAAATAATTCACTATGAAATATTTTAGATTCAGTACCATCCTGAGTGAAATTTAAAAAGAACGGATGTGTATTTTTTTTTAAGATTTTATTTATTCGACACAGGGAGAGAAAGAGAGCACAAGCAGGGGAAGTGGCAGGCAGAGGGAGAGGGAGAAGCAGGCTCCCCACTGAGCAGGGAGCCAGCCTGATGTGGGGCTCGATCCCAGGACCCTGGAATCATGACCTGAGCCAAAGGCAGACGCTTAACCAACTGAGCCATCCAGGCGCCCCAGAACCGATGTGTATTTTTATAGAGTATATTGCCCGTCAGCTAAAGGGAGTTCTGATATTTTTCATAAGGTTGGAGCTTTTATTTAATCTAAGCACATTAATTTCAAATGCTGTTACACATTAATTTTTAGATTTTTATTATTTGTTCAGTGAAACATAATGAGCTACTATACAGGTAAAGAACTTAAATCGTTTTGTATTAGATATGATAATATATCCACATAAAACACGAAATATGAAACTTGAATTTTATAATACTAAAATATCCATCACATCGTCAATTTTGACATAATGCGCAGAATATGAAATATGTTAAAATGAAATTTTAAAGGCTTAAAAAACTAGACAAAATATAAAAATGGACAAGTAAATGAAAACTTATATTTGAAGAGCTTATGTTATAAAAACTAGCCATCTAAAATCCAGAGGTAATATCTATATAATTATCAGTGCTGAAAATTGGACAGGTTATTGTTGGTCTTTTGTCTTTAATCTTTTTCTTTTTACTGAAATGGTCTTCTGGCACTAAAAATATCATCAATTCAATGAGATTTAAAATTTTTCAGAGGATAAATTTAACTCATATCACATGGGGTAAAAAATCTACCAAAAACATATCTTTTCTGACCTTTCCAATGCGTGGTCACCACACACAAATAATGAGAACTAAACTCACACAAGGCATTACTATAGTTAAAGTCGTATTCTCAGCATGTTTTGAGAATTACAGAATATAGTACATATATTCAAAAATGAAATATTAAAAAAACGACCTTGTTTTCTTTTTCTACTTTCTTTCTCGTAAGAAAGTCTTTAGTAGTGCTATACTGACATACACAATTATTAACCTCCAGCTACATTTAGTATGTGAAGCTAATTTAGTAAAGTAGCCATAATGTATGTTAAAAATAAAATTCTATTTCTGGAAAAAAGAAGATGCTGCTTCTACATACTGCCTGTGATGGAATTTGGTTTAAGTTTTTTACTCCACTTCATATTGAGAAAATGATTACTAATTTTGCAGGGGGGAAAAAAAGAATTCCAGGCTTCAGGCTTAACTAGGAATAATATTCCCATGAAGACTTTAAGATGGCCTTGGTAAACGGAAGCTTAGGGGACACTAAAAGCTTGGCTGGGAAGGAAAGAGAAATATAAGAGAGAAGTTAAAAGAAGATAAAGAAATAAGTTACAGGCTAAGGGGGAAGTCAGTAGGGAATGGGGAACAATGATAGAGGAGGGAGAAGGGGTGATTTCACAGAGTCCTGAAAACAACAGGAGCATATGGGGTTAAGAGCACTCGTGTCCAGTGGTAGCAGAGATATGGATAGGTACAGATTTAGATCAATCCTCAGGCTTGCGGTGGAAATTGAGATAATTTGTGCTTGATCCCTACAGTTATTTTTTTTTTAAGAAATATAAAAGGCCTTTTAGTGAATAAGGTTGGTGAGGTGTCTTGAGAAGAGAAGCAAAAGTTGAGAGAGTGAAAAATTAGTACAGTATTTTCAAGCATGTCCTCTTCTGTAATTCTTATACTCAATTTGTGAGGAGAGATATTATTAATTCCATTTTACATATGAAGAAACCTGGACTCTAAGTTATATGGAAAAACTGTGCATTAAATGTCTTTTTCAGTTATATGTTAAGGATCTCTTATTCTCATTATAATTTCACTTTTTCCAAAAGCTTACAAATACAGCTATGACACATCTGACCTTGCAGCATGTCACCGAAGCCATTCCTTTTCCCAGAAGCACTAAACATCTATCTCCCAATCTCCAGTCTTGCTCAGGGTTCAGGGAAGAAGCAAAACCTAATTCTTAGAAATAGAAAAGTAAGACTGTGAGCCTCAAATTGTGATGATTTTTGAGGACGTTTAGCTACCTACAAGACTTTGGAGTAGTACAGTTCACATTCAAAAGTCCAGTCTTAACAAATATTTCTGAGACAAATTTATATCTACAAAAAGAAGGCATTTCCCAACTGGGTCCTCAAGGATACTTAAGGATATAGATAAAATAGAGCATGGCCAATAGGGTTAAGATCATGATGACAGTTCTGAAAAGAAAGTATACGTAAGTTACTAGGTTTTTCCCTTTAATTAAAAACAGGACAGAAATTGATTTAATATGCCTCTTAATAATACCTCAAAACCAGAAAGACCCAATTAAAATTCTTAGAGACACTAAAAATGAGATCAAAAGATTAATGCCCCATCTCATTTGGTCAAGCCTCCAGTGATCAGCTTCAAACACCAGAAAGGTCTTTGAAATCCAAGGACTAGATTCTATATCCAGAATCCCTTTTGAGCCAACAAGTGACACCATGTAAAGAGAGAAAACTGAAAGTTCAACTCTTCATCCTGCTCAGCCCATCCAAAGGATCTCACATCACTGGCCATACACATCTGGTTGAAATCCTCTCCTGAAGCTTCCGTGGCATACTGCATGCTCTCCTGTTTTAAGTGGGCCGGTCCCTTCTTTCTTTCAACATTAATTCTCTCCCGCTTTTTGCTCTTCTTTCTCTAAACATATTCATTCTTATGGACTGACCAGTCAGTAAGTTAACAGTCTTCAAATCCATATTTACAGCCCAAACCTCCAGCCAATAATCTAGCTCCACAATTCCAGTTTGGAAAAGTTTGGGGTGGATAGCGAGCAACTGCCAAGTTTTCTTCCTGTCTGCCACGTTGCCATTCTTCGGCTCCCATGCCAGGAGTTCTTTAATCACTCCTTACTATTTTATACAGACTATTAAAAAAACTGGTTATGGCATCCTTTTAATTGATAGCTGGAAGCCTCAGTGTGATTACATTTCCCAGTTTATCTGCATGCTTGTATTGGATTTAAAAAAAAAACAAGTTAGGGCATGTAATTTCTCTCAAGGCATTGTTGTAAATTATTCTATTCCACAGTACATTCCACAGAAACAAAGTTATATAGCTTCTGCCACATCAACTACTGACTCAGAAGTAAAGGAGAGAAGAATTCTGGGTATTTGAGGCAGTGAGGCCATGCAAATCCAAAACTCCTAGTACATCTTCACAAAAAACTAATACAGAAGAAGAAGAACAAATAAAACTACACAAAACTTGGGTCTCCTGGGTAGCTTAGTCAGTTAAACACCCAACTCTTGATTTCAGCTCAGGTCTTGATCTCAGTGTTGTGAGATCGAGCCCCTTGACAGGCTCCATGCTGGGTTTGGAGCCTGCTTGAGACTCTCTCTCTCTCCCTCTCCCTCTACCCCAGCTCACATGTCTGAGCTCACTCTCTCTCTCTCCATCCCTGAAAAAACAACAACAACAACAACAACAACAAAACTACACAAAACTCAGTCTTCCAATACACCTGAAATTCTAATTACAGGTAAAAAAGAAAAATAAAAACAACCACAATGAGCTATCTCTCATGGTCCAGCTGTAAGCCTAATTGGACACTTTAATCTGTAGCAGGAAAAACTGAACTGCAACAATCAGGGTCCCCAGGAAAAAAGATCAAATTACAAGGACAAAAGAATTAGACTGGCATTGGAATTCCCAAAAACAAGACAGAAAATGAGGCAAAAACGAGGTAGCATTTTCAAAAAACTCCAGAAATGTCAATCAAAGAGTTTTATTCAGCTAAGCTACAGTTTAAGAACAAGGCTATAGAGAAACAGTTTTAAACTTGCAAGAGCTCCTGAGAATTCTGAACCCATCAGCTCTTCTTAAGGAGTCTACTAGAAGACAAACTTCATCAAACTAAGACATGATGGGGAAATTTCAGCAAAAAGATTGATGATGAATATTTAATATATTTAGTTATATATCGAAGACTAAACCAAAGGTGAAAACAAGAGTGGAAAATAATTCATATTAAATGTTGCAAGGTCTGACAAAGTATAAATAACTCAAAATTTGATGGAGAAGAGGAAGGGGATAAAAAGGAAAGTAGAGTGAGTTCACTGCTTGTTGTATATGCAATAAGTAGGTGTTAAAATACCATTAAAAACTCACGAGTCAGAAAATGGTTACATTTTTTAAAATAGGGGAATAAAGGCATTAGAAAATTTAAAAATACCAAAGGCAACCATTAGTACAAATAAAAACTTACCTAAATATTACAAAAATTTAAATAAAAGAACAAAATAAACCTTCAAAACACAACAAAAAATACATCATATTCAGAAACAGCAAATAAAGCATAATATACATAAAAGTCACCACATAAAATGATATGATAGACTTGATATCAAACATGTTTTTATCAAGAAATATGGATAGGTAAACTTGACTATTATACTAAAAAGACTTTTTATTTAGTTCACCAAGCAAGACCCAAATATATGCTCTATATAAAAGACATACCAAAAACAAAATGTTTCAAAAAAGCTAAAAATGAAGGTATGGGAAAAGATGTACCTGGAAAGTGGAAACAATATGAAAGCAGGGGCAGTGACACAGGTAAGAGACAAAGCACAACTAAAGCTTTTTAAAAGGCTCAACTGTGACAAAAAAGGATTCTCTTTGATGCTAAAAGTCTCAATTCACTATATGTCTGTTATAAATATCTATGTACCAAATAACACACTACATACACTATCTACCTTTATGAAACCAAAACTACAAGAGTTGCAGGAAGAGAGATAGAACCCCACTGATAATACTTTTAACATCCCACTCTCAGTACAAAACAAATTAAGTGGACAAAAAATAAAACAGGATACAGAAAATCTAAACAACAATCAGGAGAGCTTATGTCACATATTGAACTTCACAGCATGATAATACAGAATATATTTTCTTCTTAATTGCTTATGAAACATTCACAAAAATTGATCACTTATTAGGTCCCCTCAAAATCAATGTGTTCTATAAAACAATGACTAAAAATTGTATTCTCTAATCACAATGCAATAAAACTATAAATTTTTAACAAATTTTTAGAAATTAAAAAAAAGCCCTTTCATCTGGAAATTAAATAATTTCCTATTAAACAACTCTTGGAAGAAAGGGAAAATGCAAACAGAAGTTACAAATCTTTTAAAAATGATAATGAAAATGTTATGTATCAGAATGTATGGGCTAGAATTGAAATAGTAATTAGAAGAAAATTCATAGCCTTAAAAAGTTTATTAACAAAATGAAAGAATAAAAATATATTCCTGCCTCAAAATTCGAGAAAAAGAACAAGATAACCCAGAAGAGAATAACAAGAAGGAAATAATAAAGATAAAAGAATAAATTAATGAAGTCATGAATAGAAAAACAATAGTTCTAATTAATAAACCAGAATCTTGTTTGCTGAAGAAAAATAACAAAATACATATACTATTAAACAACTTTAAGAAGAAATCACAGGGGCGGCTGGGTGGCTCAGGGGGTTAAAGCCTCTGCCTTTGGCTCAGGTCATGATCTCAGGGTCCTGGGATCGAGCCCCGCATCGGGCTCTCTGCTCAGCAGGGAACCTGCTTCCCCTTCTCTCTCTGCCTGCCTCTCTGCCTACTTGTGATCTCTCTCTCTCTCTGTCAAATAAATAAATAAAATATTTAAAAAAAAAAATAAGAAGAAATCACAAACATACAAAATCAGAAGAGTGAAATAACCATTGAAACAGGAGAAATTAAAAAGTCATGACACTACTTAATAGACATTTGTAACAAATAAATTTGAAAATCTATAAGGATAATTTCCAAAACTGATCCCATTAGAGATGAAAAGTTTAAATAGACCAATTTTCATACAAGAAATACAGGTATCAAAGAAGTACTCCACAAAAAGAACCATGCCTGGATGGTTTCACAGGGGAATTCAACCAAGGCTTCAAAGACCAAATAGCCTCAGTGCTGTACAAATTGTTCCAGAACTCTGAAAACTAGGAAAACTTCTTAATTCTTTTTTATGAAACAAGTAAAACTCTGATACATAAACCAAAAAAAGAACGAAAGGAAGAAAGGAAGCTGTAGACCAATATCAGCTTTGAATACTAATGCAAAAGCTCTAAATAAAATATTAGCAGATCAAATTCAACACCACATAAGAAAATGATACACAAAAATCAAGAGAGATTTAGTCCAGGAAGGCAAGGCTAGTTCAATCTATTAATGATTCCTCAATAGCTCTAAGAAGAAAAATCATGATCATTTCCACAGATACCGAAATAGCCTTTGACAAAACTTAAGATCCATTCCTGACTTGAAAAAATACTCAAGAAAACAAGAATTGATGCACACTTTCTTAGCATGACTTAAACAACACAAGTTTGAACTGTGTGGGTCCACTTACATGCAATTTTTTTCCATAAATATACATACAGTACTGAAAATGCATTTTCACTTATGATTTTTTTGAAAATATTTATTCATTTATAATTTTATTTATTTATTTTTAAAGATTTTATTTATTTATTTGACAGAGAGAGAGAGAAAGCAGGAGGAGGGGGTGGGGCAGAAGGAGAAGCAGGGTCCCTTAAAAGCAGGGAACCAGATGCAGGGCTCAATCCCAGACACTGGGATCATGACCTGAGTCAAAGGCAGACACTTAACTGACTGAGCCACCCAGGTACCTCTTCCTTATGATTTTCTTAAAAACATTTTCTTTTCCCTAGCTTACTTTATTGTAAGAATACAGTATGTGATACATATAACATGCAAAATATGTGTTAATCAACTGTTTACATTGCAGGCTATTAATTAAGTTTTGGGGGAGTCAAAAGTTATGCAGGGGTCAGCACACCTAACCCCAGGTGTTTGAGGGTCAACTGTGCTTTCACTTAAAGCCAACACCTTACTTTTAACAGGGAAACATTAAAGGCACTTTCATGAATATAGAATTAGACATTATAACACTATTTAGCACTTTAATAGAGATACCTGCCAATGCAATTAGATAAATTGCAGAGGCATTAGAATTGGAATTGAAGATACATGACCATCTTTCTTTGCAGATGCTTTGATCATGTACTTGGAAAACCCTAAAGGATCAACGATCTTTAGATGGTAGAGAGGCATTCTCTAGAGGTAGAGAGGTAGAGACAGGCATTCTCAAACACTGATGCTTGGAATGGAAATTGATATATTCCTTTTGGTGGGAATTTGGTGATACCTAACAAAACTATATGTATGCTTACATTTTAATTCAGCAATCTCACTTCTAGGAATATACTCTGAAGTTATTTCTCTAATAATGTGCACATACATACATATGAGGTTATTATTCACTATGCATTGTTTATTTACAAAATAATGAGGATAAGCTAAATTCCCATACATAGCAAAGTAGTTGAGTAAACTATAGTACATCGACATAATGGAGTATTATGAGAATGAGAAGGATCTCTATAAACTGACATAAAGTGATTTCCTGGATATATTTTATATGAAAAAAAGCAAAATTGAAGAGAGTATCCAGAGCACTCCATTTTTGTATAAGAAAGGGGGAAATAAGAAAATAGATATTGTCTACTTATCTGAGCAATATAGATTATTATAGGGTGTGGGATCCTACAGAATGGGTTGGAAAGAATAGAGGAAATAGATCTTTCTGAATATACCTTTATATACATCTTGACTTTGGAACCATGTTACTGTTTTGTCTATTCAGAAAAAAAGACAAAATTAATAAGGATGGCAGGAAACCCTAGAATTGACTACAAACAGAAGCAAATGAATCAAACTGTGTTTCCAATGAATGACACAGCCACACTGATGGAGAGGAGCAGAATTAACCCAAATAACCATTAAACACAGTATTTGGACTAGGGAAAAAAAAAGCCATAAACAAATGTGAACTCTAATTAGTACGACTCTGTTTCAGAGACGCAGGGCTCTGCAATTCTAAAACTACTTTCTGAGCATTCTAGGATTTGCAAGTAAGTCAATATATTATGGATAATGAGAATTAGGAGTTACAAATCTGGAAAAGGAGGAAAAAAGAGAATAAACCCTGTGTAGTGTGGGATTGGAACTGGGATGTATGGATAGAGAGAGAGACACACACATACATATATATGTTCATACACAGATGTGGATGTACACACACATATATACACACTCATCTATATATATTCATAAACGTAATAACACCCTTGCTGGTTTTTTTCAACTATAACAATCTCAGCCTTAAGATTCATATAATTAGACCTGAAGAAATGGGATTTCAGGGGCGCCTGGGTGGCTCAGTGGGTTAAAGCCTCTGCCTTCGGCTCAGGTCACGATCTCAGGATCCTGGGATCGAGCCCCACATCGGGCTCTCTGCTCAGCAGGGAGCCTGCTTACCCCTCTCTCTCTGCCTGCCTGTCTGCCTACTTGTCATCTCTCTCTCTGTATCAAATAAATAAATAAAATCTTTAAAAAAAATGGGATTTCACAATTTTTAAACTCTAAATTTAAAAAGTACTGGCTATGCAGCCTATTGTGTGGAAAGGTGTCACTATAGGAATAGCTATCAGGAAAAAGGCTTTTTAGCAGAACAGTCAGGCTATCCTTAAATAGCAAAGAATTTATGTACACGGCCAGATCATAAAAACAGAAAAAATATAGTATTAATCCTAGTACAAATATTCAAATGTGCCTAGCTCAGATTATTTTCAGATTACTATAATAAATACATTATTTTTCATAAAAGTTGAAAAGATGCTACTTGGTATTTCACAATGACACTTATCGAAATCTACCATACCTTACAGTGAAATCATAGGAGCAAGAGGCCAGAACGGAAGCATGAAATGGTGAAAACTACAAAAACAAAACAAAACTTTTTTAAGTTAGCTGTAAATATTACATGCTACTTCACAAGGTTATTTGCACAAGCACTACAATAAAGTTTAATCAGGACTGTTGCTTAAAATTACGTTTCCCCAAACCTTATATGCTTTAATTTAAGGCAAAAATCTTCTGGCCTTTTAAGCATCAGCTGCAGGAAATACATTTACTTTTACATTCTCTGAAGAAAAGTCATTCCTCAAGCTTTTTAGCACTTATTTAGAATAAAATATTCCCAAAGGGTTGCCATTCTGGAAAAATTAAATACAATTTCATAATGCCTATCCAAAAATGACTCCAACGAATGTAAGGGATTTAAGTATATGATCGTACAATAGGTAATTATATAATTTACCAATTTTATGAATCCATACTATGAATGCTATATGCACGAGTATCAATTATCAATTAATTGTTGAATAAAAACATCTTTAAAAGAATTTTCGTTATTTGTATATCACAACTAATGCAAAGGATATCGAGAACAAAAACTGCAAATTTAAAGACAAGTATCTTTTAGATAAGTAATCAACATACTTTAATAGGCTGCCCTTTGTAATTACATTTCTTTAGTTTTTTCTTCCCAGTACTTTAATGGCTATATACATAAATATAACTACATTCAAATGTGCTTTATAGTTTACAAAATACTTTCAGTAAATTACCCAATTTCATTCTCAAAAGCACTGTGAAATAAATATTGAAAATATTTTTCAACTACTATGACCTGTGTGCCATTAAAACAACAACATGGCACCGGGTCCCATATGCTGAGTTGCAACCAGTAAAATTTAAAATATTAATTTAACTGAAAATTCAGAATTTTTGAAATAGGAATAGCCCAGTATTTTATTTAAAAGATGAAAAAAGTACTTCTTTACCCTTAGTATAAGAAAACAAAGAATGAAATTGGGAGATGTCACTTAATAAGATGTTTTCCACAGTGACTTAGCAAAATGCACCAATAAAAGCTGGGAAGCTAACATAAGTCACCTTAGAACCCGGCACATTTCTCAGGAGCAGTAGAAGAAAGTTACCTTCATCTCATTGTCTGCTGTTGGCAGAGTGGAAAATTTTCTATAACCCAAATGTTGTGAACGTTCATATTTATTACATTAGAGGAAAGAAACCTCTCTGCAATTTCAACCAAGAGACCTTCCCACTGAATGAGAAATTATGAAGAATACTAAAAGTAAATTACCATAGTTAAAAACACATAAAAAGAAATAGTAGTAGAATGGAAAGGACAGAATGAAAAAAAAATTTCTATTTAACCTTAAGAACTGATCGTCTACATTGCCCCAATTCATTCAATAATTATTCAAATATTTTTACCTAATTTTAGCTTTCACTGTTCATCATCATTAATTGGCTAACAGAAATATGCATAAAAAGCACCCATAACCCCAACCCTTAAATATGTTTTCTATGTATTTCATTGGTTATGTTTATATTTATACTCTACAGATAAAAAGAAGAGAAAAACACTTACTTTCACTCTCCTAATAGCGTAGGTGTGACCAAGAAGTTCGAACACTGGCTGTCGTACATTCCTCAGGTCCCAGCCTCTCAAACTACAATCCACTGCCCCCGTCACCAGCAAATTCTGCAAAAACGATTCCGAGAAAAGTGAGCAGTGCACACATCAGAACAAGGCACAGTCTCAAATGGCACTGTGGGTTTTCCAATCTACCTGTAGTAGTATCAGTAAGTACATAAGGGGTTAAAAATTATGCCCGTCAAATAAGCACATCTTTCTCTTGAGTGTATTGTGAGGCCTTAAAAGGCAAGAGACCGTTAACTGAGGAATATGGGGAAAAGGAAAGGGTACCAATTTGATGTTTATGCTTTTCTAAATCTAATTCAATCATTGTTCCCACTCTCATGGGCCATGTCTTAATACAACATCTAATCCTATTTGAGAACCTCTGCAAACAGTGAGGAGTCTCCTTTCTGGTCAGGTTTTACAAATCCCTCTATCTAGAGCCCTCGGTGAACCCACAGTTCCTAGCTGAACAGGCCAAGTGCTGGGTCCACAGTCAGCCCCATCCCATGTCAACCAGAGCAGTAATTCATTGTCTGAATGTGCTAGGTTTCAGTGTAAGCTCATTTGAGGGAAAATTTCAATAATTTAAAACAAAAACAATTTTAACAACTCTCAACTGTGTATCAGCACCTTTTTTAGAATTCCCCAAAGTATAACATATAGTCCACAATTCATTTTCTAGATGGAAAACTCATTTATGATGACAGAGATTTGAACTGCAGATATCAGCACTGAAATTGTTATTTAGATCAAGTATTATTATTGAATATGTACTCTATTTTCTTTTAATCTGTTTTATTTCCTTTCAAAGAACCCTGCCTATACAATGCTCTCTTAACTTCCATTCGTTAATTGAAAAGTGAGAAGAAACAAGGCATATGTTTTACCTGTCTGTCCCAGGCAACAGACCACTTCAGGTATATAAATAATATCTCAACACACGTTTAATCCATTTCTATTCTGAATTCATATGGTCATGTGGTTAACTGAAGCTTTCCAAAGAGGTACAAATAGACATTGTTATCTACAGAAGCATGAAGTTTGGTTAGGCTTATATGGGAAGATGAAACAAAATTTTTAAAAACTGGTAGACTGTCAAACTAAAAATCAAATTACAAATAGTTCAGCAGCCTAACCAGCAAAGTGAATGAGAAATGCCAGCAGACGATACAAATTGGTGGGGTTAAGAGAAATAAAGAAAAAAAATTACATAAACTATAAAGCAGCTTCCCAAATAAGCAAGTAAGCCTGCACTGTTGAACTTTGAGAATTTCTATTTCTTACTCTGCCTGTTTTATGTGCACTTAAATCCAATTAATGCTAATGCAGGTCACTCACAATCATCAATTAGAATTGAAAGGGACTGAATTTAACTTAATGGTCCATAAACACTACCAAAGTCCACATAAACGAAGAGAAAATAAAATCCCGAACATTTCAACAAAAGGAAGGGCTCAGCAGCAACAGACAGATCCAGACAGGAGGGTACCTCATTGTATTTACACCAGTCACAGCTCAAAATTTCTGCCTGATGTGCAGGAACCACAATTCTGACTCCTGTTGACTTCACATCCCAGATTCTCAGAGTCTGATCACCTGGTGAGAGATGCAGACTTGATCACTCTCCGTTACACCACGTGGATGCTCAGTGACACTGTACTCATGATGATAATAAGGGAAGATACACTGGTTTACTGTTAGGTTACTACCATCTACATATCATATGCATATATGCATATGCATATATGTGTGTGTGTATATATATATATATATATATATATATATTGGTTTGCTTTGGTTTGGTTTTTTTAAGATTTAGAGAAAGAGCGAAAGCACATGAGTGGGACAGGCAGAGGGAGAGGGAAAGAGAATCTCCAGCAGACTCCGCAGTTAGGCTGGTGCCCAATGTGGGGCTTGATCTCATGACGCTGAGATCACTACCTGAGCCGAAACCAATAATCAGAGGCTTGACCGACTATGCCACCCACGCACCCCCACATATATTGATTTTAACTATAATAATGCATACGAACTACTAAAACTGATGAACTACAAAAAGTAGTGTGTCACAACAACGTTTTTAGATCTACTCAAAGCAGGAAAATCTGAATTTCACATTGAAACAAGGACAGTGGTGACTCTATACACACAAACACACATAGTGCATTTCTCTACAGGACAGGAAAAGGTCCTGAACATCCTCAGTTTCTAGTCTATAAGAAACCAAATGCTAACAATTTTACTGTTAAACGTGGGCAGTCTATCAAGTCAAAATAGAGAATTTTTAATCTTTGTGTTTATGTTTACTACATTAGGCCAGCCAGAGGTATATTTCTCTCCTTGGAAAAAAACAAGTTGAAAAATTTAGAGATTATATCTTACATTATTACAAAAATGGTTTACATTGCTTAGCTTCACAAAGTTACCCCTGATTAAATGTTTTATATGCTGTTTTGCCTTTGATTTTTATAAATTAAAAGGAGACAACAAAATGGCCAGATGAATAAAAACTCAGGATATATATATGTATCAATATCACGGTAAATTAGAAACAGGCAGTGATGCTGAGAGAAAGCTGGTACAGCTTGATGAAAGAATGTGGTCTACGGCGCGATGGCAGTCAGGGTCTGGAATTCCGTTTAGTAGCTGTGTGACCCTGCACAAGTTATATAATATCTCTGAGACTGATTTCTCATTTCTAAAAAAGAAACAGGATGCCTGCATGCAGGGTTGTATAAGGATTCAGTGTAATAAAGTTTCTGGTGCTTAGCATGGTCTCTGGCACAAAGTAGATACTTTAATACATGGTATACGATAATGCTAAAATTTTAAATCATCCTTTGCTTACTTACATATATTTTCCTGCCTTTCCAATTCTAAATCATATTGTCATGTAGCTACATTTAGCAATTTTAGATAATGTGTTTTTTTCTTGATTTCTTTGGAAGTTGTTTAAGAAAGATAAGCATTAAATGGTTGGTGGTAATGAAATGTAGAGGTTAAGAATGGGGGCTCCAGAGTTCTGGGGCTTAGTCCTAATCTGGCTCAATCATTTGGTCCCTGTTGATGTTTAATCAAGTTACTTAACTTACCTGACTCTCAGTTTCCTTACCTGTGATAAAATATTTACCTTATCAAGTCTAAACGAAATAATATACTTGAAAAAAATAAGAAAGCATATCCATGATTAGAAGTCATTCCCACACCTATTAATAATGTCATGAATAATGGCCAATATCTATCGAGTGCTTATTTTATGCCAGATGGTGGTCTAAACATTTTGTATGTATTAACTTTTAAAAAAACATAACAAGTGAGGTAGAAATTTTGATAATATAACAAGTAATTTTTATAGTAATTTACAAATGGGGAAACTGAAGATTAGAGTATCAAAACATTACAAGGAATATGGACCAGTCCATGAAGAAGTAAACTGTTATTCTAACATTATTGGAGTCTCACAAAACATAATAAACAAAAGAAACCTGACACAGAAGTATAAAAACAGCAAAGTTAATCTATGCTATTAGAAGGCAGCACAGTGGTCACCCACCCTGGAGTGGGGTATGGGAGCCTCTCAGAATGTTCTGTTTCTTGATCTAGATGCTACACACACATCTGTATGTTCTCACTATGAAAATTCTTTGCATTGTACACTTAAGATTATGCACTGCTCCATATGTGTATTATACTTTACTAAAAGATTAAGCAATTGCACTACTAGTTATTTATCGAAAGGATACAAACATAGTGATTCGAAGGGCACATGCACCCCAGTGTTTATAGCAACAACACCTACAATAGCCAAACTACGGAAAGAGCCCAGATGTCCACAGACAGATGAATGGATAAAGAAGATGTGGTGTTGTGGAGAAAGGGGAACCCTCTTCCACTGTTGGTGGGAATGGAAGTTGGTGTGGCCACTCTGGAAAACAGTGTGGAGATTCCTGAAGAAATTAAAAATAGAGCTACCCTATGACCCTGCAATTGCACTACTGGTTATTTACCCCAAAGATACAGATGTAATGAAAAGAAGGGCCATATGTACCCCAATGTTCATAGCAGCAATGGTCACAATCGCCAAACTGTAGAAAGAGTCAAGATGCCCTTCAACAGATGAATGGATAAAGAAGATATGGTCCATATATACAATGGAATATTATGCCCCCATCAGAAAGGATGAATATCCAACTTTTGTATCAACATGGATAGGATTGGAAGAGATTATGCTGAGTGAAACAAGTCAAGCAGAGAAAGTCAGTTATCATACGGTTTCACTTACGTGTGGAGCATAAGGAAAAACATGGAGGACATTGGGAGAAGGAAAGGAAGGGTAAATTGGGGGAAATCGGAGGAGGAGATGAACCATGAGAGACTGTGGACTCTAAGAAACTGAGGGTTTTGGAGGGGAGGG
>CM052886.1:24168087-24311141 GCA_028534135.1 Potos flavus
TGCATGGAGCGCTGGGTGTGGTGCATGAACAATGAATCTTGGAACACTGAAAAAATTAAATTAAATTAAAAAAAAAGAAGATGTGGTGTGTGTGTGTGTGTGTGTGTGTGTGTGTGTATACGTATATATATACGTGTATATATATAACTCAGCCATCAGAAAGAATGAAATCTTGCCATTTACAACAACACAGATGGAACTAGAGGGTGTTTTGCTAAGCAAAATAAGTCAGTCAGAGAAAGACAAATACCATATGATTTCATTCATATGTGGATTTAAGAAACAAACCAGAAGAACATAGGGGAAGGGAAGGAAAAATAAAATAAGATAAAACAGAGAGGGAGGCAAACCATAAGAGAATCTTAGCTCTAGGAAATGAACAATGTTGTTGGAGGGGAGGTGGGTGGGAGGATAGAGTAACTGGGTGATGGACATTAAGGACGGTGGTTGATGTAATGAGCACTGGGTTGTATATGCAACTGATGAATCACTAAATTCTACCTCTGAAACTAATGATACACTATATGTTAACTAAATTGAATTTAAATAAAAATTACATGTCTATATATATTTTATATGACATCTATATTTACATAGGAAAAAAAGATTAAGCAAAACACCCAACAGCAAAAACTGGGTGGGTGTCCACTCCACATCTCTCTGGGACAATATTTTGGTTCCTTACCATCATAATCAAGCAGCATGCACACACACAGAAAAGCCATGGCCTAGGTTGTCCATGGCTACCTAGGTTGTCCCTTCTTGCAGTTAATTTACAAGACACAAAAAGAAGGGAACTGCTCCGAAGGAGCTAAAAATTCCATTTGACAGTCGCTTTGTTGCACACACTTGGCATTTCATCCTCCACACTTTGTTTTCCAGGTAGGAGAGACAGCTTCTGGCCCAACGGTACCATGACCCACTCAACTCTTAGCCACCGGGATATCTGTACTTACGTTAGTTTTTTTTTATAATTGCATTTTTCAGACAACTGGACTTTCATTGTCAGCCAGACGTTGACCAAAGCCCTGTGATAGTGCCACCATCTTCTCTTATCAGTGGCAGGCCAGCCCGTGGCAGCAGAACCGGTGAGTCTCGGTGCATAGAGTGGAATAGGAAATGTTGGGTGCAATTTCAAGCCGCAGCACATAAGAGGAAGGTGAGGAGGGGCACCTGGGTGGCTCAGTGGGTTAAGCCTCTGCCTTCGGCTCAGGTCATGATCTCAGGGTCCTGGGATCGAGCCCCGCCTCGGGCTCTCTGCTCAGCAGACAGCCTGCTTCCCCCTCTCTCTCTGCCTGCCTCTCTGCCTACTTGTGATCTCTCTCTGTCAAAAAAAAAAAAAAAAAATCTTTAAAAAACAAAAGAGGAAGGTGAGGAGGGAGAATGAGTGTCAACGTTGGATCTGACTCTGCGAAAAACTGAGCACCAAAAGGATGCATATTGGGCCCAAATAATTGAATTGCATTGAAATGCCAGATGCTTACCAAATGTAATATGACTTTTTTCTTAGAATAGGATGAAGATTTTTTTTTTTTTTAACTACCGGACCCATTCATTCAGACATGGCTATGACTTATGAAATTATATGGAGTCTGTAACAGCAGTAACTTAGTTTTCATGGTTCAAAAGAAAGTTTACTTCATATTAATGTTCTTAATGTAATGAGCTTAAATATTCTTCCCTTCTATTTCATGTAATTTAGAAATATGAATTCTGTCCTACTAACAACTTCCATGAACTAGACAAAATGCAATGTCCTTAGAGAAACTTAGAGCACTTTGGAAGGTAAATCTATATCTAAATCTCTAAAAACTCCCCCCTTTTTGGTCTATCCTATCTTAGCCAATGATAACTAATTTAGTTCTAGATTTGCAAATACCATCTAGCTTTGAAGGTGACTCAATTCTTAGAATGACTTCAATGCTATATTCTCATATATTACCTTAAAATATAAACTGTTATAAGCAGTTGAGTGGCATAATTAACTATATGGCTACCTATCATGTAAGCTTCTTCCATTTGTAATATTTGTAAAAACAAATATTTCATAACTTTGGTTTCCATAACCAAATCTCAAATTTACAGTTGAGATTTCTTACGCAAAGATTATAGTATGTTTTATAGCAAGCTTCTGTCTAAGCAAGATGACAAAGTAAGAAAATTGATGAAGACCATAATATAATTCAAACAAAACTGAGGGGGAAAAAAAAAAACTAAGGCATTCTCAAACTACAGAAACCATTTCCTCTCTAAATTCAGCAGTGAAACCATTCTGTGGGTTTTTAAACAGAGATGAATATTAAGCATGCAATTCCCATTGCAACAAGAGAAATAAACTATTAGTTTGGCATCTCAAACAAAGCTATGCCGTAGACTAGAACAGTGCTTTCCAAATGAGGCTGATCACTAGGTTCAGCTGGGGTATAAAAAATGTGCCTCCCAGAGATACTTGATGGATCCCAGAATTCTGTTGTTTTTTTTAAAGCTGCCCCAACAATTCCAACGGCCAGCCAGGTTTCAGGATCGCTGACCTCATATGCCATTACACAACCAAGCATTCCAGATTCTACCCAGAGCAAGTCCCTCAGATGAGCCCTGGTAATTCTTACAACACAAACACAGGCCACGGTCATTCAGATGCTCCTCAAATATGCTCTGTTCTCGCCACCTCCCACTCCTTTGCTTCCCAGCTCTCATCTCTTAACTTTTAGTTGTTCGTAGGTAACAGCTTGAACACTATTTCCTCAGAGTAGAGGACCAGCTTCCCTGACCAGCCAACTCTGCCGAGCTCAAGAATCCTTAGCCGTGTTTCCACAGAATTCGGAGCACACACGTTAATCACAGAAGGCAATATTTACAGAGCCCTAACTCTGTGCTAGGCACTGTTCTCAGCCTTTTGTACGCATTAACTCACTTAATCCTCCTCAAAACTCCATGATGTGAGTATTACCATCACCCTTGTTTCCAAGAGGAATGAAGAGATGGCGGTTAAGCAGCATGACCTGAAGTCAGGTAATAGTGGTGAAAGAAGAATTTTGTCTCAGACAGTCCAGCTCTAACCATTCCACTTACTCCGTTACCTCTCCAGAGAACTTCACACTCCTTGCATTATCCAGTGCTAGTTTGTTTTTCCATAGGATCTCTCTTTTCCAGTGGATTGCAGCTCTAAGAAGATAGGAACCCTGTCTGTTTTCTTCCTCAATGTACCTTCAGTGCCTTCCAATATATCTTTCAGAAAACAGTGGCCATTCACTTAATATCTGACTGACTCACTGCCAATATCCCTCTCAACAATCAAAATTAACCTTCAATATGTTTTTAAAATTCTAATAAGATGGTTACTTCCCATATCTTATATAATAGTAATTAAAAATATTTTAGTGTTTGCTTGTGTAAGATACTCAGCTCTGTAAAAGAATACACATGACCAATAGGAAATGCATGAAAACAAGAAAAGAAAATATGCAAGGAAGTTCACTTGCCTCCTAATACATTGTACATAGCTTGGTAAGCAAATTTTCTCATCTCACTTGAAATAGCAAAAGCACAGTGAGAACCTCAGAGCGTGCCCCATCCTTTACTGTACGTACCACGAACCCTCCCCTCGTAGAGTGGAAGAAAAAACTTTAAATCTTTTCAACTTTATTAAGGAGGCTACTATTTGAAAATCATTACGAAGGAATAGTTCAGGAAAATGGCAAATGCTTAATAAATAAACCTTCCAATGAGTTTCTAAAATCATAAAAGCTGGCAGACAAATGGCTTTCCTTTATCCAATTTTGTAAAAAGAAACATTTTATAGATCACAGGTCCTTATTTCGTGAAATCCCCTTTAAGTGTTGGATGTGCATACAGTCTAGTGAATATCGGCCCCGTAAAACGTATCCAGCCACTCCCAGCTAATCACCATTCACTCTTTCCATTCTTGGTGTAAGAGATGGACTACAACCCTCCCTCTCATTTCCCACTCCCAATGGCAGGAGGAAGCTGGGCTCACACCAATCAACATACCACATCCCCCTCTCCTAGGCATCGTGATCAGTTTAGAAACATTCGTGTGGACCATCAGATGAGAGAAAATGGAACTTTCCTAGATGTCTGAGAAGGAGTCTCACACGTTTTCGTACTGGACAGAAACCAGAAAGGATAGAGGAGTTGCAGCTGCTGCCTTCTTACTTTCACATGGTGCCTGATAAAAAACCAACTCAACAGATACAGAAGAGATGGCAAGAACATCCTCTAAGCCCCACATCCAGCCATGTTTATAAAGCCAGATGTAATTTTGGAGATTTCAACCATGTGAGCAAATAAATTATCTTCTTAAAGTGGTTTGGTTCAGAATTTCTTTGACTTTCAAACAAAGAAATCCTGGCTGATGTGATCACTATTTATATTTAATTTCTACTAGAACACATGAAGGTGATGTCATTAAACAGATAATCTTTTTTTTTCTACTCAACCAAATGGACATTGTGATGATAAAACACTGTTTAAATATTACCTATTTACAATGTACAGATAGTTAAGTTTTGTGATTATATTGCTAATTCTCCACACAATAAGTCTTTTCCTGCTATTCAGTCTCATACACTGAATATTCTGTATGCAACATCCAGACTCAATATTATGTATACCATGCAACACAAAAGGCCAATGTAAAAGGAAGAGGAGTGTGTGACTCAGCCCAAATAGAAGGCTAATATACACAATTTTGCCTGGCATTTAAATATGCAGGTGTATTAGTTCAAGATTTTGTCACCAACAGATTTTATATTTGGTCATGGTCATAAAAAGAGCAATGATTAAAAACAAATGAAGATAATTTTAGAACCTTAAGTAATAATATACATCAACAAAATTACATAAAATAGTAAGGTAAAGGAATTTTTTAAAAACCTATAAGTAGTTCAAGGAGTTTTACTTATTAATACTTGTCCAAATATGTAAAATTATACTCTAGTTTATTATGGATATTGCCAATTAGAGCTCCCACCAGACATGTCTTCACTGCTTCACCAGAAGGGAAGTATGTTTCAGTTCATTTTGAAGATAGATCTATCTTATACCAGTAATTCATCCAGGGTTTGAAATGATTCCTTTGAAACTGTAGGATATAAGGCCAAAGGGCATCCCTACTCGAAGAAAATGATGCTAATGTCAATCTAATTCACATCCTTAAAAGAATTTTAATTGAACTTATACTAATACTTTCTGTAATAGGGCTTTTCACCTGTAGTAAAATTATAACCATTATGCTGAACTGTGGTCATCTTACAGAATTGATTCACTATAAGCATGAAACTCATTAGCATTTACACTAAAGCAAAAGCACAAAGATACTAACTCAAGTTATATAGGCAGGCTAAAGGGTTAGTTAATTCGAATAGCATATCAATATTGCTATCACTTACTTAATACCCACCAGCCTTACAATTAGCTGTGCCACAGAAAAATTTTTTAAAAATCAAAGAAGAAATTTAGGCTTGGAAAGGAAACGTGCCAAGGAAAAATATGTTACTAGTCCCATCCCAAAAGATCTGATATCTTGGGAAAGATTTAACTCAGATTTTGGACAAAACATTGTAACTCAAACAACTTAGAAATTTTGAAAATAACAATATAAGTATACTGTTCCCTCATTCTAGAAAACCAGGCTGTTAATTTTAATCACTGAACATTTTTTGACTTAACTGAACAGCTCTATACAGAATTTACTATTATTTGCTCCTACCTAGAATCTAAGAAATTCCTTAATCTAATGGACATGTTTGTACACCATCTACCTTAAGATTTCCAGTTCTGAGTGTCTTCAACCTAATAATACTTTAGAATTGAGTGACATTTGGTCATTTAAAATTTTTAGAATAAAAAAATTATAAAATAAACAAAAGGAAAGGATTTCTGTGATGTTATATTTACTATGAAAGCCGCTCAACATAATTCAACAACTCAGGGCATTGATAGAGTTTAGTAGCAAGTAAGGAACAATTATCCTACTGATTGCCTATTTGGGGGATGCTAAATAATTAAGTGAGGAGACAATAGTAGACACACTCTATTTTCTTCTCTCCTCCCCTAAACAACCAAACTGCACAAAAGAGCTTCCATTGCTTTATGTCCCCTCAAAACTCTATACAAAGCATCAGCAAACATTTTCTGTGAGGGACCCAACAGTAAGTATTTTTGGCTTCAAGGGCCATTCACCTCTGCCACAGCTACTTACCTCTGCCATTACGGCACAAAGCAGTTCCAGACAGACAATGTAAAAGGATGGCAGGGCTGTGTTCCACTAAATCTTTGTTCACAAAACCTGTCAGCGGGTCATTTTGATCTGAGGGTGGTCGTTTGCCACCTATGCTCTGGTCTTTCCTGAGGACTCCCAACTTACTCCAATGGCTTTAGTTACCATTTATCAGCCAATGACACAATTTATTCACGAGGCTAGATGTCTCCACTCCAAACTCAACCTACTCATTCACAACCCCTGTGTCCCATGAGCTCAGTGTGCTCTAAAAACTCGAGATCCCTTTCAAACATACTTCTTACCTCAGTTATGACATTAACCACCCACCGATTTATCCTTGGCAGGAATCAAGCTGTTACTCCTTACTCATCTTTCTCTCTTCACCCCTTGTACATCTTATAAAATCATCTCTAAATACCACTTAAGTCAGCCTAATTTCAGCCAGCCCTTCAGCCACCATCCTTATTCATGCCTTCATCTCTCAGTTAATCTTCCTGCATTCACTCCTGCTCACCTCCCAACTATTCTCTACACACAGCCAGAAGGAATTTTTTTTAATGCAAGCCTAATCATATCACTCCCTTGCTTAAACCTCTTCAGTGCCTTGCCCGTGTCCATAGGATAAAATCCAAAATCTTGAATCCAGTATATAAGGTGTGATCTGGGCACCTCTCTATTGCCGAACCACATTTTTATGACCTTTTCTTCTTAAGCCGTGGTCTCCCTGGCTTTCTTTCAGTACCTCAGATGCACCAAGTTCTTACTTTTGGACATCCTATTCTCTCTGCCTAGAATGGTCTCTCTTTCTGTGCCATGCAAGGCCTCCCATTTTTCACTGAGCCAACTCCTTACTCATCCTAAATGAAAGCCAGAAACCTATCAAGCAAAAAATTGATAGTTTTGACTACCAAAACACTTAAATGCATATAAAGTAAAAAATATATATATACAACATAAAATAAAATAGTTAAAAGACAAACAAAAAATTAGGAAAATATATGTAAGATACAGAAGACTAATTCCTAAATATAAAAAAGAGCTCACGCATCAATACAGAAAAACAACAACAAACTGCTCTCAGTAGAAAAATGGGCCAAAAACATGAACATGAGACTCACAAAGGAAAAACTGTAGTGGTCAATGGACATACAAAAAATATTCACTATCCCTACTAATCAAATATGCAAATCAAAACAAAAATTAGATATCATTTTTCACTCATCAAATTGGAAAACATTTATTTTTAATTTCATTTATTTTTCATTTATTTTTTTCAAGGTCCAAATCTTAAAATAACTATTACCTTAACATTACCAGATTCTCACTATCAGAATTAACTGACATCATCCAGACCAGGAAGGTTGTTGTTATTGTTTTGATTAATCTATAAGGTGTTGCTGCTCTATAATAAGCACTTTGGAAAGTCATTAGTGTCATACAGATTGTATTTATGTATATATTCCCCAAATGATGTAATTTAATAAATCCTCACACTGGAATACTCGGAGACATCGGTTTACCTTCCCAGTATTTGCTCACAGATGCAAGTTAAAGTGACTCAGGGAGGCAGCCTAGCAGAGCAACCCCTGCCTTGCCTGTGCCAATTAGTTGTTCACCTTTGTTTCATTCCTACACTTTTTACAGCTTTAATGGCACTCTGTACATTACACAAATCATCTAAAAGAAAAATGAAGCAATGTATATTAAAGTGTCAGAGATTTTAGGAAGGAAATAGTGTTCAGAAAATTCTTTAGCCAAATGCTTATTGGTGGTAGATCAAATAAAGGAAACATGGTGTACCTCTTTTTCTACCTTAAATTTGTTTTAATTCCTTAAGTTTAAGCATATAATATAAATTCATATATATAAGTCATAAAGTATAATTGGTGAATGTTCTTTTCTATCAAGTTTATTTAAAACTAGAGTCTAAGAACTCCTTCTGAATGGTGGCATGAGTCACTCAATTCAACTATAATACTGCACTAAGGCTACTAAGAAATCTCCAAAATCAAAAGGTGTTTTATAATAATATTTTCAGTGGGGAAAATGAGATTTTCTGATTCACAATTATAACATTATTTTCCTGTATAATTTCAACAACAAAAACTTTATAGCTGTAAGCACATAAAACCTAACATCACTAAGCAAATTCAGCCCTTAAAGACATCTGACGTTTTCCTCAGGCATATCCCCATAAACATTATTCATTTCTTTTTAAGATTTTATTTATTTATTTATTTGAGAGAAAGAGGGAACATGGAGGAGGGGAGCAAAAGGAGAGGGAGAAGCAGACTCCCCACTGAGCAGGGAGCACAACTGTGGGGCTCCATCCCAGGACCCCAAGATCATCACCTGAGCTGAAGGCAGATGCTTAACCGAGACACCCAGGTGTCCCAAACATTTTTGACTTTTGTACCATATATTCTGAAATAAGAATAAGAATTTTTATGGAGGAATACAAGAAAAAGTTAACCATGGTTCTATGGAGGGGGAGGGATGAGGACTTACTTTTTATTTGGTGTGTTTCTGTGCTGTTTGAATTTCCTCACTATGCATATGGTAAGTCTAGAATAGGGATTATGTAGGATACCATTTCTTTTTTTTCTTTATAAATTTATTTTTTTTGAAATATGTTATAAAATTAGCAAAAAATAGAGAGTGATAATTTTACTTTGCCATACATCACAAATGCTTGTCATTAATTAGCACATGTTACACATTCTCGTAACTGTTACTCAGTCTTAGTCACCTTTATTCCAATAAACAAACCAAGGATAATGCCATCTAAGGAAGGAGCTCAGTGGCTAATAAAAAAACTAGAACAGTTCCCAATTTTGGAAGATTTATAACCAGGTATGATATGCCTATGACAAACCATATTTGTTCATTAATAGTTGGAAAGTAGTCCAGGCCTGGCTAAGTCTTATCTAGAGGTTTGATGGAAGAATGAAACCATCTAAAGAGTACAAAGGACAGTACTGTGATCCCTTTTTCCCTCCAAATCGCAAGTACACAGCGCCACCTGCTGGGGAAAACAAAGCCATCACTCACTACAAGTAAGGCTTTTTTGGTAAATACCGAATTATTTACCTGAGGCTGAAGCAAAACAACCAGGGATGTGGGGAGACCAGATTGTGCTATAAATGACACTTTCGTGGCCTCTAAAGGTGCACAGAGACTTTCCAACAGTTGGGTCCCACTACAAACAAATGAATAAATCAATTACTTAGAGGTAAATTCAAATTTGTTTATATATATAACATATACAATACACTACCTATGTATTTACATATACACATGTAACAGACAGATATATCTCAAGGATTCTTTAAAGTCTATTTTCATATAAAACAAAACGGTATTTAAGGGGCCAAAATAATCAATGCTGAGTTAATTGTTAGTTTACAACCGAAAGGTTAAAAATGTTTAAATTCTAATAAATGCTTTAATATAGTTTTTGAAAACAAAATTAGCTGTGTAACTGAAAAGATATAGAACTATGTTCTAGAAAAGAAAAAAATTCAATGAAAGCATTGCGGAAGAGACCATTTGGTTTTAAATACAGTAATGCTGACATACCAGTTTGACGGTTTGATCCCATGAGCCAGACACCACGAGCTGTTCACCTCTGGTTTGGCTCCAATCAACACTATAGACCTAAAAACATTTTAATGTGTCATTTAGAGAGCAAAAGAGCATGAAATTCAATATTATATTTTATCTCTTTGTAACAGTGATAGCCAGTGAAAACAACTAATTCACCTCATTGAAACATCAAATAAAGTCCTACAAATCTCAACACGGTGCCTGAGAAATGGAAAGGTCATTTTGTCCATTCCTCCATACATATTCCTTACAGATAAGACTCCCTTCTATTTTAATAGAATGCTACAGATGATTTCCAAACCTTCTTCACTAAAACAAATCATATATATTTTTAACCTACCAACAAATCACTGTTTGCAGCACCCTGTAGAAATGTCAAAGCAGATTAGAAAGTTAGTCGTCTAAAAAAGCTTGCCAGGTCAGTGTTTATCGGAAAGCATTAAAATTCAATTAATATCCCTATCTGGCCTTTCTTAGAAAAAGCTTATAGGAACCAGGTAATCCCTTCAGATCTCTTGGTAAACAGCTTTAGTTGTCCAATGCTGCTATTCTAGTCTATGCTTTACTGCTTTCAGTGAACCATTTCAAACGAGCCATTTGAAAACTTACGGAAATATTTTTTATTCTGTCATTTTATACAACAGATTATATACAGATCACTACTGTAAGCTAAGTTCCACAAAAGATGTGCATAATTATTCTTTATTAAATTAAAGTAGTCCTGACGTGGACCTGAGTATACATCGCTAAATGTGACCAGCCAGCAGATTCTTCTGAATCTTAAAAATTCGAGCTACCATATTTATGTAGGAAGCAGGAGGGTCTGCTGTTTGCTGTAGCTTAAGTACAGCTTACCTGTTCTCTGCTGTCTTGTACCATGTACCATGGCTAGCCATGTTGGAGGCTCAGTTTAAAAAATATCAGTAATACTAATCCTATCTCTGTTTAAAACTGGTATTTTTCTCATCACAGATTTTTTTTCAATTGGGATTTTTAAAAATACTGTATTAAGACATTATTTGACTACTGAATTTTTGGGGTCACCCTTAATCGTGTAACTAAGGTGAGTGCCCCACCCACCCTATCCTAGTCCTGGCCCCTGCTGTCCATATTCATGCAGAAGAGAGAAGATCGGCTGGAAGACTGAAGAAGCCACAATCCAGCTTCGGAGAGCAGCTCTTATAGAAGGGGCAGCAAAAACCAAAGAGCTGCTGTGGCCATCAGTTATGGATGGAAGTAGTCATGGAAGCTCTTGAGAGCTAAAGAGCTTGATTTTATCTTCTAGGCCAGGGCATGGCAAATTTCTTCTGTAAAGAGCAATAATTTGGGGCTTTATGGGCCACTTGGTTTCTGTACGTCAGCCTGGGAGAGCACAAAAGTAGCCATAGGTGACACTTGATGAGTAGGCATAGCTGTGTTCCAATAAAACTTTATTTACCAATCAGAGCGCACGCTAGGTTGGGCGCATCTCATGAGTAGCAGTTTGCCAACTCCTGCTCTAGGCTGATGTGAACAGTCAAAAATAACCACAATAGAAAACCTTTATTGAGCACCTACTGTGTGCCAGATACTGTCATAAGCATTTTACATATTTTCTCTCATTAATCTTCACCTCTATGAAGTAGATACTGTGCTAACACCCAAGAAGTTTAAATAAATTGTCCAAATTCCTAAAGCTAGTAAGTTGCAGGGCTGAATTCTAAACCTCAGTGGCCTCACTGCAGAACCGAACCTTAATCGCTACGCTATGCTGTCTCTCCATCATGCTACTTGAGGGCACTGTTGAATTAGAATGACCTTGGGCTGCAATATCAAGGAAATAAAAGCCTCCCTTCCTTGGCGATTCACTGGTATCACCCTTCGTTAGAGCCCAGCTTGATTCCATTTTGTTTTCATGAATTATCCATATCCAAGGACTTAAAGCCCCTGTGAGCTTAGTAAACTCCTGCTCATCTGTCAAGACTTGGCCCCATTACATTTTTTATGAAACAAGCTTCCCCTCGACAAAACCCTCGATGACTGAAATGCTTCCTTCCGTGCATTCTGACAGCATCTTGTACCTACTTATAATTTAACATTTATCATATTTTACTACAATCTGTGTTAAATACCTGCTAGATTCTGGAAGATCCACCATGTGAACAAAACCATCCTGTATGTCTATCTATGCTCACTGCAATATAATAAGCAATAAATGGGAGTTAAAATAGTTTATCCAATTAAATTTATCTTCACAATCTGCATCACTAAGTAGTTATAAAGAGCTATTGTTTTCATTTCAGAAGATAACTGAACAGAGAGAACTAAAAACTAAGATCAACATCTCAGATTCCGCTGTCTCTACACGTGTCCAGTGTGATATAGATTTGACACCTTGTGACTTCTCACCTTTTAAACCTGCAAGAGCCCCCCCAGGCTCAGACAGAACCCAGCCCTAGTGAGAACAAACGACAGGAGGTAAGATAACTGATAACAGTGTGCCATCAGTCCCACAACAAAGTGCAAGTAATAGGACTAGGACAAAACTAAGGACAGGATGCACATGGTGACATTAAAAATGGGACAATAGAGAAGGAAATAAAGGCAACTCAATAAATATTTTATGTGTTTTACTGTGTTTACAATTTAGGATATGGGTAACAGTACAAGCCAGGATATTGTTTAAAAAAAAAAACTACAGATACAAGTATAAAATGGGCACTGGGATGGAAAATTCAGCTTGAGGCCCAGAAGAGAGGATCTAAGCAGGGCCTTGAGGCTTGGCTAAAATGTCAATAGCAGAAAGCAGAAGTGAAAACAGTGATCAGAAGCTCCCCCAAAGACATACAAGGGCATAGAGAGCACCCAAGGGATTAGGACTAGAGAACACTGCAGGATAACACCAAGGTTTTGTGCCTGGGGACTGTCAGTGGTGGTGGCATTAACAAAATGGGAAGACTGGAGGAAAGAAGATAATGTGTAATTTTAGACATACTGACTTTGAAGTGACAGCAAGATAGTCAAGTGGAAATGTCTAGTGGAAACAGGGTTTGGGCATTGACCTCAGGCTCTGAAAAAAAGTTTACAGCCAGAGAAATGTTTTGGAGACAGTTGAAAAAGGACGAGTAGATTCCATTATCCCAACTTCAAGCTACCTCACTAGTCCATTCAACAAGTATTTACTAAGCACCTATTATGTACAAGGCACAAGGGAAAGAGGGTTGCAATGTTAGACAAGACAGATAAAGTCCCCACCCTCAAGGATCATGCACAGGCTATAAGTAAACAATTTCAGATTGTGATTTTAAAGAAAAGCTACAGAGCACAACGAAACCAAGGAAGGAGACTGAGAAACAGCGACAGAGGGAAGGAGTCACTTCTTGGTAGAGTGGTCAGGGAAGACCCCACTGAGCAGAGACCTGAGTGTAGCAAAGACAGAACTCTGCAGGTTTGATAGGAAAGGCTTTGCCAGAAGAACAGGAAAAGACCCTGAAGCAGGAAATAGGCTTGTCACGTTTAAAGAACAGAAAGTTCAAATAGGAGGGACAAGATCCCCAAGAACCGTGGTTACAAGTTAGTATATAATTTCTCTTAAGAGGCTACAGCCATCAAGCCTACTCTAGCTACCACCTAGACTGTAGGTAGCATCCTTCCACAACCCTCCCCATCCATCCTTGCTTACCTCCAATCCATGACCTGCACTGCATAAAAACACAAATGTCATTCCCCTATAGGAATCCCTTTGACGGTTTCATACTATGGGTTTCCTGCAACTTACCATCTTCACTCAACATTGAGATTTGTCCATGCTGCTGCTTATTACCCAAAGGTCAAAATCATGCAAAACTAGGAATGGTTTAGGGATGCATACATATGCAGTAAAACTGAAAAGAAAAGCAAAGAAAACAGAAATAGAAATTCAGAATTAGTGGTTACTCCTGGGAAGAAGGGAGTAAAGACGAAAGGAGGGAGAACTATAGGATCAAAAAAGAAAGAGGTAGATAAAAAGATAGCATCTGTAAGCAAGGGCTCCAACAGCATAAGGAATGTTTTATTTCTTAAGTGAGATGATGAATATGCAAGCATACACTTTTACAGCTTACATATATTTCATACGCATGAAATATATCATGACAAAATTTTTTAAAATCTTCAATGTCTTTCCACTGATATGAGCTTAACAGCCAAGACGCTAACGCAGGCTCAGTCCCTCCCCTTCTAGTGTGCACTTTCCTTCGCCTCTAACCCTATTCCTCTGGCCTCTCCACCTGAATAGTTAATTCCTACTCTCCCTGCAAACGTAAGGATACCCTCCTGGTCCCTTCCCCAGACAAGATCCTCTCCTCTTGCAGCACTCCATACATTCTAGCACTTATCGCATTAGCAAGGAGATAACCAGCACCTCCAGCCCCCCTCCCTAGAGAGGGCGAGGACTCTAATGGGGCAAGGACCATGCCTGACTTGTTCATCTTCCCCGCTAGGCATCACACCGTCCCTTGCACACAGTAGGGTTAATCAAAGTTTCTGGAATGGATGAAGGGGCAGAGAAACATATCTGAACGAAGAGCACACCTCACATTAGTCTAGTCTTCCACCCCTTCTCTGTTCCCAATTTTCCCACTCAAGCAGTGGACATGGCTTGATGGTTAGATTAAGGATAAAAAAAGAAGAGGGGTACACAGTTATGCTTGAAAAGCAGGGTCCTCAAAAGGCCTATCTTATGTAATTACTCTTGGCAGTGGTGAGAAAATTAGTTGAGAAACTGCGCAAAGAAAAAAAACCCTGAACAATATTTCGTGCTGCTTTATGAAATCTAAACCTCATCAAAACCACTGTTTGAGAGGACAGATTTTATTACTGAAACCAATTCCCAAAGAGCTCATTTTTAATCTACTGTATAGCATTGCCCTTTTTAAGTTGGTCTATTTAATTAAAAATCATCGAATAAAAACTATGTCCAGAATGTTCATACTTATCTGTATCAATACAAAAGAAAGGGACACTGACTTTTAATTACTGAGCGATTAGAAAAGGATACATTATTTCTTTTAATGTGAAACAAGTTTTTAAAATTTATCATTATAGAAATTTTAAAATGCACATAAAAGAAAAAATATCATAATAAATCCCCAGGTATCCATCACATACTTTCCATAAGCATCAGCATTTGTTTCATCTGTCCCATTACCGACTGCTGGAATATTTTAACAGCAGACCACTTCACTCAAAGTTAAGCAGGTAAGGATGTTTTTCTTTCTTATAGAAGCACAAGGCTATTTTCACCTAAAAAGATGAACAGTTCCTTAATAACATCCAAAACTCAGTCCACATTCTTATTTTCCCAAGTGTCTCAAAAATGTCTTTTTACAGTTGGTTTATTTGAACTAGAAACCAAACAAAATCCACATTTTACATTTAGTTGTTATGTGTCTCAAGGTCTAATTTAGGAAAGTCCTCCTCTCCCACTTTGCTTTTTCCACCCACCATTCCCATGACATTTATAAATGTTGAAGACACAAAGTTATTGGACCTGTAGGATCTCCTACACTCTGGATTTGGCTGTTTCCTCATGGTGTTATCATTTTCCTCTACCTTTCCCATTCCTTTAAGTTGGAAGTTAGGTCTAGAGGCTTGATTACATTAGGTTCAATCTTTTTTTTAGCTTTCTATTATATTAGGTGTATAATTGCTGGTTGACCCACTTTTAGTGATCCTAAAACTATTCAGAAGATGTATCAATGTTAAATTAAATTTTCAGCATCCATAGATAACCTTTGCCTACAGTCATTACTTCATTTGTAGAAACTCAATGGTGACTTTCTAATTATGCTATTCCTCCTGTAATTATTAGCCAGCATTCTGTTATGAGAAATTTTCCACATCAAGCATCTGATTTTTCCATGATAAAATTCATTCAGGAAAGGCAGGATAAGTGGCTTGATTCCTTATCTTTCAATTTTCAGAATGAGTCCACCATCCTAGTAATCTTCTAGTAATCTTCGGTGGTGACCAGTTGGTTGTTTCTTAATGATTACAACTCCATGTAATGGGTGGAAATATACATGTAAGTGTATTGTCTCTCACACATTGTCTCTTCTAAACTTTTAATGTTGATCCCAGTGGCCTTTCATAATTTTCTGACACAAGAAGATGTCTTAGATTCATCTCGTATGTTTCCTCTCAGTCCTGGCTGGAATCAACTATCTCTCCAAAGATTCCAGTTCCTTGTAGTGGGAAATGGTATTTAGAGGCAATAATCTGGGCACTAGGATAGTCACTGTGACTGAGTTGTCATTGCTTTTTGGTCTTTATAGTCCAAAGACCCAGAATATATGTACTTTTCTAAACAGAGAAAAATAAATGAGTCTGTACAGATACTTCTCAATTTTAAAATAAATGTCTCTTTTTAACTTCTTTATTCTTATCATTTTCTCTTACATAAAAAGTTTTGGTTTCTAATAACATAATTACTGTTACGCTCTAACCTACAATATGAAGCTTTTTTATTTAAATTCAATTACCCAACATCTAGTACATCATTAGTTTCAGATGTAGACTTCTATAATTCATCAGTTGCATATAACACCCACTGCTCATCATATCACGTCATGCTCTTCTTAATGCCCATCACCCAATTACCCCATTCCCTCACCCACCTCCCCTCCAGCTACCCTGTTTGTTTTTTAGAGTGAAAAGTCCTTCATGGTTTGTCCCTCTCTGATTACTTCCCGTTCAGTTTTCCATTCTTTCCCCTATGATCCTCTGCGCTGTTTCTTATATTCCACATATGAGTGAAACCATATAATTGTCTTTCTATACTATGAGAGTTTCAAAATAACAATACTGATCTTTCTGAATGCAGTTTAAAACTTCCTTGCAATTCTTTTTGTCTATCAGACATATCTCATTAGGTTATGGACAATCACAAAACTGTATTTTTAAAGTCACTAGAAATAATTATTTTCAATACCTGGTTATGATGCCAATTTGATATACCACTAGATTAACTTGTTTCTGTTTGTTTTTAATTTTTAGCAATTGCTTTTTTTCTTTTTTAATTAAATGGTGATTTTTAACTTTGTAAAATATTTCAATTGTTCCAAGGTTAAAAGTGTAATTATTGGAGAAATTGTTCATCCTTGTCCCCTCTCCCCTGATTTCGTCCCCACCCCCTTTAAAAGTAACCACTTTTATTAGCTTTTGGATTATCTTTCCACTGTTCCTTTTTGAAATATATACAGAGATTACCATATATATAGTAATGTATATACATATTTTAGGAAGCTATATATATGGTATGTATACACATACAAATATATATACACATATATATGCAGGTATATATAAAATATATATAAAATTCCTCCCTGTCTCACATAAAACGTAAATTCTAAATATATAGCTCTGCCAGTAATTCCATAGGATAACTTCATTAGATATCAGATCATAGCTAAACTAAAAAGAATTTCTAGTTTCACATGATCCAAAATTATCAAATAAGACTGTATCATTCTCCTACATATGTTTCCTTCTAGATCTAAAGTAGGAGGCACGGGGTTCTAATTTCTAGACACGATTCACTGACCAACCTGCTTTGGAGACAAGCACAGAGTTTGAGACCAACAATGAGTATATGACGGAGAGACTACAGATAGAGTGACAGCAGTCATGCATGAAAGTCATTCTCAACCCAAAAATATTCCATTACAGTTTCCATCTATTTAAATCTATCACTTCCTCTTCTTTTAAAAAAAAAAAGTTTTAAAGCTTTGAGTTCACCCCTTTGCAAGGCAAATCAAATCATACTTTTCACTAAATATTTGTTAAAATCTACATTTTGAATCTACAGCCCTTGAAATATTAAACAATATACTTACTAAGGTCATGAGAATGGAATGCCTATTGAGTTAAAGCAGTGGCTTCCAAACATCGCTGCACACTGGACTCATCTGGGAATCTAAATAATGCTTGGCTCCAACCCCTGGACATTGGACCTGAGTATGAAGATTTTTAAAAGGTCCTTAGGTGATTCTAGTATGTTAGAACCCAACACGTACACTCTGGGCTCCAACACATACACTCTAGGGACCTACGGAGTGCGCGAGCACATCCTGCTCTTTCACAGATCTGCGCCTGTGCAGATGCTTCTCTCTACCAGACATGCCCTCTTCCCTTCGGGCTGCCAGTGAATTCCTACCAATTGTCCAAGACTCAGCTCAAATGGCATCTCTTCTGTGCCCTCTCTGTACCTTCTAGACACTTCTTTTCAATATGATCACACCATATTGAATGGTTTGCTCGCATGTCCCAGAACTACTACCAGAAATTAACACCTGAGTCTTATTCATATTTGCATCTTCAATGACTAGCATGTGCCTGGCATATAATATGTGCTACCAGTATGGACAGATCTAGCTGCTTCTTTTTTTAAGAGAGAGAGAGGTGGGGGGGGAGCAGAATCTTTTTTTTAAGAGAGAGAGTGTGAATGGGGGAAGGGGGAGAGGAAGAGAGAGAATCTTAAGTAGGCTCCACACCCAGTGCAGAGCCTGATACGGGGCTCGATCTCACAACCCTGAAATCATGGCCTGAGCCAAAACCAAGAGTCAGACACTCAACTGACTGAGCCACCCAGGTGCTCCCAGATCTAGCTTTTAACATACAAGTTAAAACTTTAAAATATCAAACAAAGTTAAAAAAAAAAAAAAGGGAATGCTTTAGAAACATAAGAATTGAAAAGTGATGAAGGATATCACATCCTATTCATAGTAAAATCCAGAAAGACTCAACAGACACATGGTTGGAAACTATTTTTCTCCATAATCACAATTTTTGGGGGGGAGTTTCACACTTATTTTAAATTGTAATAAAAATCTTACTGCAGTAACATACTCCAGAATTTAGGTGACTAAATACCCACAAGGAAATATATCAAGTTCAGTTGTGTCCTGAAAGAAAGGAAGAGAGGAGGAAGGGAGGGAGGGAAAAAGGAAAGAGATAAATCTCTTTAGCTGAGAAGTCTGTTGTGCAGTTAAACATAAATGCAGTTTCTAAAGGGAACAAACTGGTGTTAAATGCATGACTCACTGTCATTCTGCATTAATACATTTATGGGCATCCATCATTATAAACTTTTCAGCTTCTATCCTTATCATAGGAGTAAATCATTGGTTTTTTAAAGTAAGCAAGGTCTTAATCGTATAGCACATCTTTACTGCAAAATGTATAAATACATTCACTCCCCAATGAGATACTCAAGAGTTGCATACTTACTTCAAAGATAAGTTTCCATAACCAAAACCTTTAAGTAGATCAAATCTTTAAAAAAAAAAATTCGGCAAATTGATAAGATTACTATTTGACAATGAAGACAAATGTTAACTATTTTTCAAAAACTGTAATAAGCACACGGCAAACTAGATACTGATATAAACATTAAATTGAGTCAATGTCCCAACCGACTCTCCATAGCACCATGTTACAAGTCATGAAGTACAGAAACAAAATTCTCAGTTCACCCTCTCTTCTCCTTCTTTCTGGATCTTTTTTTAATTTTCCTATTCTTCCATTCCTGTTATATATTCAGCAGCAGGCTAAGCTGCAGGCATTTAATGGGCTCAAAAGACATAATGGCCTCTGCGGACACCAGTTAAACAATGGAGAGAAGAATCGGATTCTTGCTTTGATGATACGTTTAGAAGCCATGCACACAGATAATGTCCATGTTTTTCTTTCTTTCCATTTCACCAAGCACTTCATTCCTCAGGCCTAAAATATATCTAGGTCCCAGGTCTTAGATTTCTCCTTTTCACTTCAGCACCTACTCATCTGATTATCTGAAAATTGACTGGACATTTTCTCAGTTATCAAGTGATGAAATGGGTAAGTGCAGGATTCCTAATTTGTTCTATATCTCTCTAACCCTAGTACAATAAGATATAATAATATATAATAGTAATAGCTCATATTTATTTAGCGTTGGCTCTGTTCTAAGTACTTACCACAACCCTATGACATAGACTACTATAATCCCCAGTTTGCAAATGAAGAAAGTTTTAGGAGAAATAAGTAACTTGCCCAAGGCCCCACAGCAGGTAAGTTACTGAGCCAGGATTCAACCCAAAATTGATTGAAACCAGGCTACTCATCCTTATTCCATACTATTCCCCATGAGGAAAAAAGGACCCATTATTTGCTATTCTTGAACATGCTGGTGGGAAAAAAAAATAAAAGGAAATCAGCTATGCTCGTTCACTTACTTATTTAACAAATATTTATTAGCTCCTCAAAACTCTCATTTGCCCTTACATCCTTTTAAGTGTTTCTGAGTATTTGCTATAAGAGACATGCTTTGAATATATGCTGTATTTCTCTTCAATGAAAAAAATGCCAAATATTTGGTATTATAATACTGAGCCTCAAGTTAATCACCAGAACTTCTTTCTCTTCACAGTCTCACAGAGGGTATGTACAGTTCTCTAGTTATCACGCCACTTGGCATACTTTGATTTTTACTAACAAATGTGAGAAAGACAAGCACATTGTAGCAGAGCCAATCCCCCTTTCTTCCTTACTCACAGAACCCTAATTTGTCCTTTAGGGAAAAAGCTCTGTCCCTTCCTCAACCCTGGGTTGAGTCTTGTATGGTGAAGGCAGGAATGGTGGCTTGTCTCCCTCATAAGTGACTCGGTTAGGACTGGGCATAGGATGCTTTTCTAGCTACAGAGATGTGAAGAGGCATGTCTGCTGGAGAGCTTTGAGGAAGCTTTTCCTCAAAAAAGTCCCAAGATGGGGACATTCACTTTTTTTGCCCTTTGACCCAGAAAGGTGATAAGAGGATACTTGGAACTATAAGCAACATAAGGAGAGAAGAATACCCACTGAGAGTAACAGTACAAAGGCAAGGACAACTTGGATATTTGATGGCATTGTCAAGCCCTGAATAACCAAGCCAGCACCCATTACACCTCCATATACTTGGTTGTGTGAGATAATAAACTCTGATTGTTGGATCTACTTCTAATTGTAGTCTCTATTACACGAACAGCCGAGGTGCCCTAACTGATGTAAGCACTTATCAAAAATTGCATTTGAAAAGAAATTAAGGGAAAAAAATAGCCTCAAAGAAAAAAACCCAGAAAGATGTCTTCAGCTCAAAAAAACCCAGTTACATAATTATAGAATGATATAAACCTGGCTTCATAGCAGTTCAAATAGCAGAGATCGAAGTGTCTTACCAGTGGATTCAAAGTAACCCAATGCTATGACATGGCCGAGGAAATGGACAGGCAGCCATATTAGGTAATATTATTAGAACCAGAGGCTCAAGATTATGGTGGCAAAGTCTTAAAAAGCTCAGCACTGATCATCACATTTCTAGAATAAATAATGTATGCAATATCAGAAATGACCGTGAAAAGGGGAGTACGCAAAGGAATTTACCAAGAGGGTAAAAGATACAGAGACCGTGTAATCTGAAGACAGGCTGAAAGAATTACAGACGCATAGTCCAGAAGACGAAAGACTAAAGGGGTCATGGTGGCTATTTTCAAGGGTTCCCTGGAAAAGGGGGACTGGACTCATTCTCACCACTTCAGAGAAAGGCATTGGAAACAACAATTGGTTGACAGAAGGCAGATTTGGGCTTAAGATGGCAATTTTCTAACCATTAGAGCAATCTAAAGTCAAATAAGTTAGACTTGGTTAGCTCGTGAGATAGTGTGATCCCCTTTCACTGAGATAAGTAAAGGCTGAGTGACCATCTTCAGCAACATTCTAGGGCAGTATTTCCCAGAGAGTACAACCACACCACTGGTTGTACAAGCGATGGTTTTAACTGGTATATACATTTCATTTCATTCATTATATATTTATTTTAACATACATTAAAAACTAATAAATGTACATTCTAAGTTAGTTATCAATTCCATGGCTTCCTAAGTTATCAGTTCCATGGCTCCCTATAACTGGTTTAGGATAAGTGAAATAACAATGTAAGGGTCATTAAAAAATATATTAAATCAATATATCCCATTTAACATAATTAGACATATTATTTTATGACCTGTTTGTTATAGTCCTAGAATTAATAAGACAAACGATACAAAGCACTAAAGATTTTTTAAAAAAGAAAAAATCTTTTGAGAGGATAAATATTAAAGCAAAAAAACACTAAGTGGTATTAGAAAAAAGCAAAAATTGTGACGGTACCACAAAAATGTCCAAATTGTGGACGTGCCGCTTTATGGGGATTCTTGCACTGACAATCCTGAAACTAAAGTTTCTCCTTTACCAAAGTTGTTTTCAGTGATTCTATGAAAATATGAGCGTTTATAAGTACATTTATTCAAAGAGGCTTCCCCATAAAATAGAGGAACTAAAATTTTCCATTATTTTCAGTCACGATCTTAGAGATACTCATTTTTTTGTGCTCTACTTTTATTTTATTTTATTTTATTTTTTCAGTGTTTCAAGATTCATTGTTCATGCACCACACCCAGTGCTCCATGCAATACGTGCCTTTTAATAGCTATAGCTATACAATGATTTCTGGAATCCTCATACGACTAATCTTTTTATTACAGGAGACTAATATTCTTGCATCTAACAGGTACTCACTGGAGGCCTTCCATGGGCCAGATGCTGTGGCAGGCACAAGTTTGAATGTAAATGTGCAAGTTTTCATTTGAAGGATCTACTGCTACCTTGAGGAAAATTTTTAAACATTTAAGCTACAACACCAAAAGGGATTGTCTTTACCATCACGTTCGTTAAAAATATATATGTAGTTTTATATGATCGAAAACCGAACTATTTTCTATGCTCTCTCTCTCTCTATACACACACACACACACACACACACACACACACACAGAGAACCTACACACATGAACTGGCTTTAGATTTCAAATTTCTTCAGTAAGCTCTGTCTCATAATCAGTAGCTGCTCTTGCTCCAATATATTCTGAAAATCCTTCGGAACCTTACTAAAGCCCTAGAGGCAATCTTGTGAAGTCTTTGTGAAAAGTCCGCCTACCTCTATCTCCAGGCAGTCGTAGAGCAGGCATATCCTCCAGCGGGAGGAAAGTGACGGGCCTCTCTGGAGGAAATGGGGCCACAGCATACTTACGCTACTGGAGGCGTTCTCACGGACTAATGAGAAGCCTGACCTTTTCTTCTTTCCTAGCTCCCTGGGCCAGATGTACTTTATGTTTCAATAATCAAATAATAAATGACATCCAACATGTATAAGAAATACCAAAGCTTAAACTTCTTGTCCCCACGTTTCCATCCCCGAGTGGATTTCATTCAAAGAAAAACAATCAGCCCGGGAAGACTGCCTTCCTACCTCCTGAGTATGTTCCTTGTAGACTTGCAGGGGCCCGGTGGCCTTGGCAGTGTCCCAGAGCTGTAGCGAGCCATCGCCACTACAAGTGACCAGGACATGTTCATTGTTCTCACTCCAGGTCACGTCAAACAAGCCATCGTTCCAGTCAAAGCTACACCAGGAAAAGTGAAAACAGAACATCTGGCTACTCAGGCAGCTGAACATAAAATAACAATCACAATTTTACAGCTTTTCTTCAAGTTTATCACATATATTAACACATATTATCTCACAGAGTCTTCACGACTATGGAAGATAAGCAAACACTTGACAGATGCAGAAATTAGTTCAGATAGGTGGGAAAAACAGCCCAGGGCGTCTGAGTGGCTCAGTCGGTTAAGTGTCTCCCTTGGGCTCAAGTCATGATCTCAGGGTCCTGGGATCAAGTCCCGCATCGGGTTCCCTGCTCAGTGGGCAGTCTGCTTCTCCCTCTGTTCCTTCCCCCTGCTCGTGCTCACTCTCTCTTTCTCTCTCTCTTGCAAAAACAAATAAAATCTCTCTGGCAAAAATAAATAAAATAAAAATAAAAAGCTATTAATAAAAAAGAGAAAAGAACAGCCCAGGTCATACATATGCCAGAAAACTGCAGAGCTAGATTAAAATTAGGTCTCCCATCTAAAAATTTGGCATGATTTATGTGAGGCCATGATGCCACACCTGGGTGCTCGCTGGTTTTCGTGGTCCATAGGAGAGAGCAGCAAGCACTTCACAATACTAATTTAGACCAGTGATTTCAACTTTCCACATAAAACTTTCACCTGAGCTGTGAGCGGGTAGTTATCTTCTGACAAGATTTCCTTTCCTTTCTCTGACACTGACTAACCCTGACAGAAGTGTTAATAAGTCCAACAGTCAAGACAGTCATAGAAAGAAGAAAGGGCAAGAAGTGCTTAGGTAACTCACAAAATGGATAATCAGCTCCTGAATGAATAAAACTAAACTATGTGAAGAAGACAGCAAAGTTAGAAATGTCCCACAGTATACTAACTAGTTTACACTTTTTTTATGTTTAAGCTTGATAGTTTATAACCAGACACTAAGAGACAAGGACTTTAGAAGAAAAATTATATAATCACAACTAACTGGCAAAAATATGTTCCATACCATGCAAATGCTTAAGTTTCTTTTCTATTGCAAATTAAAAAATTTAAAAAATCTTTTATTCATCAAAAAGATTCAAAATCTAATTATATTAAGGCTTTAATAGCAACAGAGAATACATGTAAGTTTAATCATTAGAGCCACCTTACCTTCTAAAAAGTCTAAGCCCAGATTCATTTTGATCCAATATTAGAAGGGTCCCACAGCCTAAGGAGAAAAAAAAAATCAAGGTTATGCTGTTGAACTTGCCAGAGGAGCATCTAAGGTCAAAGAGGATCCAGCACTGAGCACCTAATTTTACTACCACAAATTCCTCCCTAAAGTTATTGAGACCACGTATACAAAATGATCAGTACTGTGCTCTCCATTTCTTTCTATATTGCACCTCAACCATGAAATATTAAACTTATGTCACCTATGTCTGGAATCCAGACACAGCTCTAATAGAGAGGAGAGATACTTGAATTCATATTCTGTGGCCAGGCAGGGTATGAGGCACATAAACCTCCCACATTCCTATTTACACTTGAGAAACCTTTAGCCTACAGACCCAGAAACTCTGCTCCTTCTACTACATGACACTGCCTCACCAATAAACCTAAAATACATTCAACATGGGATTTTAAAACAAAATACTTGGTGGAATTTACCACATATTAGGTGGTAAGGTGCTGAATACAATAAATCAGTCATCTACCAAAAATGAATTATTTTACCAAGGAGCAAGCATATTTAAAAGTTGTACTTGTTATATGGACTGAGGGAGGAAAAACACTATTTTCACACGACTGATTTTTTTGAAATATCAACTCCTTGTAAGTTTTTACAAAGGATTTAATTTAAAATATCAAACTCATGAGTTTCAACCTAACTAGTGGGCAAGTATTGTAAATCTGAATGTGCAAATGCAAGCAGTAAGAGCTAAGTGGTGAAAACATAAGTAAATATTTCTCACCCTCTGAGTTTTAGAAATCACATTTTTTTAGCTGTAGGACCAAAAAAAAAAAAATACTATCAAAAGCTGACATTATGCAGTGACTTATGTCACAGAGCTTCAGTGCGTAACAGCTAGGATACAAATTAAAAGTCGAAAATTTTCGAATGGAACCCCGCCTGTCAATCTAGTCCTTGAAAAGAGACGATGAATTTGAACCTCCAGCAACTACTTGCAAATGTGTGTATTCCTCCAGAGACAACAGTAGGGGCAGAACTTGGATCAATTGTTGGGAGACGCCAAGCGTCCGCTGAGGGCCATCCAGACAGCCCGGATGCAGACTGCGGAGATGGGGGACTCATTAGCAGGTACTGGGGGGCGAGGGGGTGACCCCGCAGACCGTCGCCTTCCAAGTAATGGCTGGAGGGGGTCGCAGCCGCCAAGCCGGCTCCCTGCACGTGGCTTGTGCCTGGAGGTGGGGGTAGGGTAGGGGATCAGGTGGCGGTGGAGTCGGCGCGCTAAGGAATAAGGACACGAGCCTGTAGGCACCTCCCACGCGCTACTTCCGCACTGACCTGGAAAAAACTATTTGACTCGGTCTCCAGACCCCTTCCCCACACTGGACAAAGGAGGAAGAGGGAACTGGCCCGTTCCTAGGCTCCCCCTGGTGTTCATTTGTGGCACTGTCTACTGTCGGAAGTGCTTTCCGACCGCAGGGTGAAGCTGCGGCTCGACGGGAACCCGCCCCCGCCCCGGCGGCGCGGCCTCACCCGCGATGCCGTAGTGCTGGGCTGCGGCGCAGGCCAGCCGGCCCGGCAGGTACGGGGAAAACTCGGCCGCGTAGCCGTGGCGGCCCGGCACCCGCAGCGTCCGCACCGCTCCGCCGCGCGCCCCGCTCATCCCGCCCGCCGCCTCCGGGCCTCGCCGCCCAGGCGCCGCCACAGCCGTTCTGAGTCGGAAGTAGACCTTCCCGACTCGTCAAGTTGAGAGACCCAGGAAGACGACGCGGAAGTGAGGACACCTGGAGCCCTGAATGCTAGATTTCGATTGGTCCGCATAGGAAAGGGCCGTGACTCCGACGGAGTCCATTTTTGTTTGGGGCAAAACAAAGCGATTTGCGCCACCTATCCTGAACTGTGATTCTAGGGTTAGGTGATGATTCTGACAACTTCTGTTTTTGCCTATCAGCTTTCTCTGCGGAGTTTTTTTTTACTTTTATTAGTTCTTGGAGATTTGGGAAGACTGGCATCAGGAAGTGTTCCGGACGATTACAAAGTAGGACAAGCTACAGCAACTCTGAAACCAAGCAGCGAGCAAAAAGGCAGTTGAGTGCTGTGTTGTCCAAGGTAACTTGAAGCAATATTAAATCAGGCGGGAGTGAAGCTTAGGAAAAAAAGATATCATAAGCAATTAACTTTTTAAAAATTCTCACTAGGCATATTGTAATGCTCAGATGCGGGACTAAGGAAAATTAAAGCTCATTCATTCATTCAAACATTTACCAAGCATGTATTGTGCAGAAGGTGGCTATATTTAATTTATTTGTCACATATGACACTGTTGAGAGTGAAAGAGAATGCAGTTAATAATGAAGCCAGGTAAACCGGCACAAACCTTGCCGTGTGGGTCAGCTTAACCATACCCCAAGTACAGTTTTAGGGCCTTGGGATTTAAAAGCAATAAGATGTAGTCGATGCCCTCTAGAGATTGTCTAACTTGTCAACAATCAACTGTGATCAAAATACTGTAGGTGCTATTAGAAATATATACAGGTATTTTTAAAAGGAAGTTGTCAGTGCTGGAGAAAAAGCTTCAGAAAGAAGGTAATGTTTGTGATGAGTAAATGATGAGGTTTTCTTTAAATAGACAGTGAGATGGAGGTCATTGTAGAATCAGGAATAACATGAGCAACCCAAGATATGTAAAAGAAAGAAAGAAAAAAAGAAAGAGAGAGAGGGAGAGAGAGAGGGAGGGAGGGAGGAAGGAAGGAAGAGGAAAAAAAAAAAAAAGCATGATCCATAGGAGTTTGGAGCTGCCAGGACTCAGTGTGGCCGGATAGAAGGGGTATGGTGAAGACTATTGGGCGAAGAGACTAGAGTGTTGTACTGGGATTGGATCATGAAGAGTCTTGTGTGCTATACTAATGGAATTGGATTTCTACTGGAATTTAAACAATGGGGAACCGTTAGAGTTTTTGAATGTGATAAATTAAATGTTCATTCTAAAAGATCTTCTGTGTCAAAAAGTTTCCTGGATAAATTTCCAGAGTATTACTCTAAGTAACAAACGTCAACCCCAAAAGCTTCCATACCATATTATTTCATTTATATAACATTCTTGAAATAGAGAACAGATTAGTGGTTGCCAGGGGTGACAGGTGAATGTAAATGGTTGGCCATAAAAGAATAACATGAGGGGCCGCCTGGGTGGCTCAGTGGGTTAAGCCTCTGCCTTCAGCTCAGGTCATGATCTCAGGGTCCTGGGATCGAGCCCCGCATCGGGCTCTCTGCTCGGCGGGGAGCCTGCTTCCCCCTCTCTCTCTGCCTACGTGTGATCTCTCTCTCTCTCTCTGTCAAAGAAATAAATAAAATCTTAAAAAAAAAAAAGAATAACATGAGGACTACTTTGGGTGGTGAAAAAGTTCTGTGTATTGACTATCAATAGTAATACCTTGGTTGTAGTATTATACTGTAGTTCTGCAGTATAGTACCACTGGAGGAAACTGAGTGAAGTGTACGTGGGAGCTCACTATCCTGTTCCTTATAACTGCAAGTGAATTTAAAATAATCTCAAAATAAAATGTTTAATTAAAAATTAATAAAAGATCTTCTGGCAACACTAATTGGGAGAACAGAGATCAGAGATGGGGAGGCCAGTTAAAGGACTTTAGCATTTGTTCAAACAAAAGATTATAGTAATGGGAGTGAAAAGTAGAGTCAGATGAGATTTTAAGGCAGTAACTTAAAATACATGATACACAAGGAACAGGGAGATGTCAAAATGATTCCTGAATTTCTGACTTTGGTGCGTGGGTCGGTACAAGACTCTTCACTGAAATAAGGACCACGGGAGAAGAAACAGGCACAGAAAGAAAATGAGCTCCAGTTTTAAGACATCGAATGTGAATTTCTTCTGGACTATTGGACATTCCAGTCAGAGACTAAGGCAAGAGTTCTATTTGCATGTAGAAAATACATAAGTCATGGAAAGAATTGTCCTCACTCAGGAAAAGAGTTCTATGAAAAGAGAAAAGGGCCAAAGACAGAACCTTGGGGAAAACATGCATATGTAAGAACCGGCAGAGGAAGAGGAGTTAGTGACGTATAGGGGGAGACACACAGGTGGATCCTATTAGTTAATTAATCAGTTTGTTCAGAAATATAGCTCGAATTAGAAGGGTTTGCACACTGCACATACCCTCTAGAGCATTCGTTTCATTGTTTGCATGTCCTTTGCCGTTGTGTGAACCTGAGATCCCAAGATCGTTGATGTCACTTCACTTTCATCTCCCATATGCTGTGTTTCTGAAAGTGGCACAAGATGGCTTGTGAGCTTCTAGATTGGTGTCAACATGGAGGCTGCAGTCACTGAACTTTATTAGACACAGACAACAATTCCAATTTAAACTACATCATCTCGACCAAATAAACAGAGTGGGAGCCCTCAAGTTCTTTAAACTCACAGTCACAGAGAAAGACCAGAGAGCCAGACGGCTAGTCAGCTATGAGTGTCTACACCTATAAACAAAAAGGAAATTATAAGCCAGTTCCCAGACTTTCCTTCGAGGAGTAAGCACTTCACATGAAAAGCTTTGGGGAAGAAGCACCAAGTGTGACCATCTTATTTAGTGTTTTAAGCACAGTGAAATCTTCAACATTAGTTGGAATTAAATAAATACCTATATACTTAAGAAAAGTTTTAATTTCCATTTAAAGATGTTAACATAATGTCAGGGCCTGGAAAACCTTCCTCTGCCAGAAAGTAAGGAAGTACACGAAAACATTACAAAGACTGTGGAAAGGTTACAGGAACCCTCTGGAAGGGGCCTTTTCTGGGCATATATGGGCCAGTTAAAATATTGCTTGTTACAGATTATAACCTACTGAATAAAAGAACAATCTAAGAAACCATACCAATAAGAATAATGGAAGAGGAGGCAGTTTTTCTTTACGGTAGAGTTCCTATTGATAAAGGTAGAAGAAATGACAAAAATCACAAGATAATCATTTGGCAATCACCATAATAATAATTGTTCTAGGCAAGAATCATCAACGGATGTTAAAACTAGTGGGAGGAAGTATAAAGAGAAAAAGGATGTTTGCATAATCTCAAAGTATCTCCCCACTAGATTCTTATTAGTTAAAAAGGAAATTTGGTAACTTTACAATGAAGACACCTAGCAAACACCACTCTTGGCCAAGTGATCCAGCATCACCAGTAATGGCACAAATAACATCACATGCCTCCTGATCTGATGCACTGGGAAGAAGAACACAACGTCACTTCTGTGATGTTTTTGCCCAAAATACTGTATACCTGAGGAATGCAGATAATGAGGAGACATTGACAAATCCAAACTCACTGACATCCTACAAAATAACTGGCCTGTACTCTTCAAAAATATCAAAATAATGAAAGACAAAGAAAGATTGAAGAATTACTGCCTATTAAAGCACGCTAAAGAGACATTGCAACTGAAGCAACATACGATCCTGAATTAGATCCTGGACTAGAAAGATGTTTTTCTTTTGCTGTAAAGGACAATAGGGGACAATTGGCAGAAATTGAAAAGAGTCTGTGGATTAGTTAATAGTTTTATACCGATACCAAATTCTTGATTCTGGTCACTGTATTGTGTTTATGTAAGACTGTGTTCTTGTTTTTAGGAGGTATATACTATGTCTCCAGCACTTAAAAATTAGAAAAACGGGCACTTAAACAGATGGCTACATAGATAAAGCAAAGGTGATAAAATGTTCATATTTGGGAATCTGCATGAAGCTTACACAGGATTACTTTGAATTATTTTTCCAACCTTTCTGTAAATTTGTAATGATTTAAAACAAAAAGGTTTTTTTTCAAAAAGCCTGAACTTCTGGTTTCTGATTTTGTATGTAAGGAGATTGGAAGTCACTACTCTGTCCTCACAAGTAAAAAGCTGTAAATTAACAACTCTTCTTGGATCTTGGATGGGAGGACACGTAGCAAACCTCTGCCCTCCAACTGGAGAGCCAGACAAGTGAATGCAGCAAGTCATGGCTTCCCAGAAGCGAGACTCAGTAGTGGAGACTACCATGGAACCAGCGCCTATATAGGAAAACACAAGCTAGAATTCTTAAATTCCTGGAGGCTCAGTGCAGAGAAGTCTAAGAGTTAAAATCTCTAAGGAGACCCCATCAGAGGGGAGAACCCAAAATATTATGAGAGTTACTTCCATGAGGCCAACCAGGTTCCCACAGTAAATATCAGAGAAAAATCACCCCCTGCTTCTGGCAGAGGGTGGGGGTGTTGAGGTGGGGGGAACTATTTTGGAATATGCCAGAGCACTCTGTTCTTAACAAGGCCTGCCCTCAGAGAAAACTAGTTAACCAGAGCCTAACTGATCTGAAGGAAGAGAAACAGCCAACTCTAGCCCATTCTAGACATCCCGTTCTACCTTAACAGAGAAAAAGTAAACCTGAGAAACACTTGGGAAGTTCACACTCCCGATGCACAAGCAAGGCTCACTAAAAGACTGAGACCTAATCATGGGAACAGAGAATGCTTCCCCTGCCCCCACACCTTACCACCACATTACTAAAGGCTTATTTATAGCAGACCCGAAGTGTACAGTTCTATCAGTTTTGACAAGTGCATGTACCCCCTATCAAGACACAGAACATTTTGATCACCTCAGAAAAGTTCCCTTGTGCTCCTTCCTAATCAAACCTGCCCCTACCTGTCCCCCACCCCCGTGCCCATAACCACTGATCTGATTTTCTGCTCATTAAGGACTGCCTGAAATTCCAGGACTAGAAATTTACTCCCTGTGAGTTTTTTAATTGACTACTTGAAAATTCTTTTAAATGCAAATAGGCCACACAACAAAGACCACTGAGAATGGTGGGGTTTGATCTCAATTTTCCCTTTACTTCTCAGTTCTCTACTTTCCTTAGAGTTTTGTACAGTGGGAGAGTTTCGGCTACATCAATCATTTCTAGCTAGGAGGCCTTGGAGACTCTAACAGGGTGAAATAAAGTATTCCAAATATTTCCAAAGCCAAACTGGAACTGCACATTGATGAATCTGCACAGAGGCCAGCCTAAAGCTCCAACTCTTTTGGTTTGTTTTTAGGCTGAAATTATATGGACCGCAAGGTGCTTACACTTTTTCTCTGGTGTTGATGTTAATTTCTGATTACTTATGAAAGTATAGCATTTCTGGGGTTCATGAAGGTAAACATTTGAAAAGGTTCATAGGTTCTATATGGGTTGATCTTTAAGGGTCTGCAATAGGAGTTTACCAAGCCCAAGTGAACTAAGGCAGAGAGTTGCTATCTGTCATACACACCTTTTTGGGATAATTGAAGACATATGAATGTCGAGTAGACAAAAATCTCGCATCATTTTAAGTGTCTCAAATTTGATGACTATACTGTGGTTATGTAAGAAAATGTCCCTATTTTTAGGAAATACTTAGGAAATAAGAAGAGATAAAGGGAATTATAAAAGGATAATCCTTCAAATGGTTCAGAAAAAAATAAGGAATATGGACATACACAAATAGAATCATAAACAAATATGGTAAAAATGTTAAGAATTTGGGAATCTGGATGAAAGATATATGGGAATTTTATGTATTACTCTTATAATTTTATAAGTTTAAAATTATTATAATTGAAAGGTCATCTGAAGTATATGACTAAAGATTTTACTAATTCAGATTGTTCTTTTCCAATTACTTTTAATTAGTAGGAAATGGCTCTAATTTGTTACGTAGTACCTGGAATCCTGTGAAAACTTCCTATACCAGTGCCCACAGAGCCCCTGTCAGAGAACCATATGTCAGAAACATCTGTTGTGTGATTTTATTGCTTCTGACTTCTATAAATTTGAGGGAATGTGTTTGGGGAAAAAAGCAGAAGTTTCCTGCTACTTACGTCTAGAATGAAACAGAACTCATACACTTTATATTTCAGAGCTAATCAAGTGGAAACACAATGGGGAAATCCAGGTCAACTATAATTCCCATCATGACTAAGCAGCATAAAGACTCTGACTACAGTGACCTAGAACTGACCTCAGGGAGAAATCAATCAAAACAGGATCATTTGTCTCCAGGATTCTTGGTAAGTTTCACTCAGCAATTCATAAATCTTACCATTTATGATAATCATAAACCTCAATCACTACATACATTTTACTTTTGGACAAACATATAGTACAGTATCAAGCTATTTCTCTAGACTGTATGTGTTGTTTATACATTCTTAAGAAAGAAAAGTTTAGACAGAGAAACAATTTGCCTAGTATACAGGGAATGTGTATGATCGTCTTAAATCTGAGCATCAGACATTAAAAATCTAGCATGTTCATTATGTGCTTCAGATTTCTTAGCTCTGGAAGATAGCATATTCTTCAAAAGCTATCATTTCAGGGGTCCTGGGTGGCTCATTTGGGGAAGTGACCAACTCATGATTTCAGCTCAGGTATGATCTCAGCGTGGTGAGTTCAAGCCCCACATCAGGCTCACACGCTGGGCAAGGAGCCAGCTTGAGATTCTCTCTCTCCCCCTCTCCTTCTGTCCCCCATACAAAATCTATCATTTCATTTTTATTAACTAAGAAATAAAAACGATATACTGGTTTCCTTCAAATCTGTTCAATCCCTGTGGTAAAAAAAGGCACGCATGCTTTCATTTGAGAGATGAAATCTTAAAAGTTGTCTGGCATTCTTCTCAGAGTCCCTGAGATCCTTGATGTTTTACAGTACAGTATTTTTTTTCTTTGCTTTTCTTTTCTTTATTTCTTTGTTCCTCAAACACCCCAAAAAGTCTCCAGCCCCAGGTTCTTTGCACTTGCTATTGTGTAGTTTGAGTCTCTCTCTCTTTCTTTCCTTCCTTCCTTCCTTTCTTTCTTATATTATTCACAGTAAAAAAGAAGTCACTACACTGTGAGTCAATTCATTGTGAATAATGATGAATAGAAATTTCATCTCTGATGATGTTGACTGTATGATTTTCAGCAAATAGTTTATTTCTGAATCTCAGTTTCCTCATAAATAGAGCTTCCTAAGAAGGGCCAGTAGAACAGTGAGGAATCTAGAAGCCACATGACTGAGAGAATTATTTAGGAGAACTGGGGTAACACTACATACCTATGAAAATGGCCAAAATCTGGGACACCAACACTCCAAATGCTGGTGAGAATATATGGAACAATGGGAACCCTCATTCATTGCCGGTGGGAATGCAAATGGTACAGCCACTTTGGAGGACAGTTTGGTGCTTTCTTACAAAACCAAACAGAACCATCACCATAGGATGCAGGAATTGTGCTTCTTGGTATTTACCCACAGGAGTTGAAAACTCATGTTCACACAAAAACCTGCACATGGATGTTTATAGGAGCCTTATTTATAACTGATGGAATGTGGAAGCAAGTTGTCCTTTAGTAGGTGAGTGGATAAATAAACTGTGGTACATCCAAACAATGGAATATAATTTAGCGCTAAAAAGAAATGAGCTCTCAAGCCATGAAAAGACATGGAAGGAGCTTAAATGCATATTACCAACTGACAGAGGCCAATCAGAAAAGGCTACATACTGTGTGATTTCCACTATATGACATTCTGGAAAAGGCAAAATTATGGAGACGGTAAAAAGACTAGTGGTTGCCTGGGGTTGCATGGTAGTGGGGGGGATGGTGAGAGTTGGGAGAGAATAACAGGCAGAGCGCAGGATCTTTAGGGTAGTGAAAATATTCTGTATGATACCATAATGATGGACACATGTCATTTATACATTTGTCTAAACCCATAGAATGTACAACCCCAAGAGTGAATCCTAACGTAAGCTATGAACTTTGGGTGATAACTGTGTGTCAATGTAGGTTTATCAATTGTAACAAATGTACCACTCCAGTGGGGGATGTTGATAATGGGGGAGGCTATGCATGTGTGAAGGCAGGGGATATATGGGAAATCTCTGTACCTTTCCCTCAATTTCTCTGCAAACCTAAAAGTGCTCTTTAAAAAATAGTCTTACTTTTTAAAAAGTCTGGTGCATAAAAAACAAACCTTAAGAGCAATTAATGTTCTTAAGTAAATTGAAAAGTGTTAGAATTCAGTTTTATTCTCCACTACCCTTCAAAGAGAAAACTTTCAAGAAGCTAAAAAGGAAAATGAAATCTCCCCTCCCCCATCTCACTAACATGGATTGCCTACGGATTTCTTCTGAAAGAGTCTTTTGTTCCCTACACCCACTGACTTTTCTGGGTGTTCTTTAATGCTGCCCCCTACGCAGGAAGAATCTTTACCTTCTTATCCCACAAGCCAACTCTCTGTCCTCTTTCAAATTTCCCTTTAGGGTTGACTTCTTCCAGAAATTCTAACTCATGTCTGAAACTTAACTTCCAAATTTGAAAAGAGCTTATATCGAGTATAGTTCATAAGAATTGTAATTGCTTTTCTTATTTTCCCCCCTTTTGAGGGTGATACACAGCATATCCTTTTCGTGACGAACTCAGTGAATAAGATTTATAAGATAAGTATTATTAAGACTTATTTTTTTAATGGAGAGAGCAATGGACTGAATGTCAGGACTCTCTGCTTTGTGTTTTGAGGCCATTGCTTTACCTTTTGGTACTCTATTTTCTCAACTGTACAGTAAGTATGATGGATTCTGATCCTTTTTATCTCTTAATATTAGGACTCTAAGACTTGCTATAAAGAAAAATGATTATAGTTGAAGGTTATTTTTATTCAAACTAAGACCACCAGGGGGTGGCCAGGCTTTCTCCTAAAACCCGGATTCTGTATTTCACTGACAACAGTAACATTTACTTTTAGTAGTGAGTTTAGGTAGTATCACAATCCAAAGCTGAATCCAGAAAGTAAATGTTGCTGAAAATCGCGCTCCTCAAGAAGAAGAAACTTAATGGTGCCACAAAATTAAAAGAGAAGTAAAAAGACCTCGTGTTGGTTTTCTTTAATAACTTACCACTTGTTGATAAGATCTTTATCCAAAGACTAAGAATATGCAGAAGTTTTCTTGCATGTACGTTTTATAATTGAAAAAAATTAACACACGCCCATGGTTAAAAATTGTTCAGAGTATACAATAAGAAGTAAGTCTCCTTCTCACTCCAGACCCTTCAATTTTTCAGTTCCCCTCCTCAGTGAGAATATATTGCATACTGAGGGAAAAAAAAGCAAAGAATTAGCCACCATTTGTGTTTTCAAACTATGTGTATGAGTGTATAAATCCTGCTTGTAAATTCATGGAATATCTCTAGAAAGAAATACAAGGAGACTGGTAATAGTGGTTGCCACCGGGAAGAGAAATGGAGACACCAAGAGACAAGATAGAATCAAGACTTACTAGTCACTATATATATATTTTTTACCTTTTAAGTTTATACCATATACAACCAGCAGTTAAAAATTCCCACAATGTATCTTGGAGATCATTCCATATCCACACATAGTTCTGTCTCAAGCTTTTTAACAATACAGAGGATTCTTAATCTACTGGAAATTACATATATTCATCTTTACCCAAAATAATATTGCTGAGAACAGACTTTGGAACTAAGTAGATTTGTACTGGAATCCAGGCTTTGTTACCAACGATGAGTACAACTATGGGCAAGTTATTTTACTTTCACTTCCTTCTCTGTAGCTGGATATAATAATAGTCTTTAGGGCTGTTGTGAGGATTTACTGAGCAAATTATACAGAGGACCTAGTACACCTAGGCACAGAGTGAGCACTCAGTGAAGTTTAGATTTCTTTCTCTGTTGGCTTATAGAAAAAAAATGATTACATGTCTAAAATAGAAAGACAAAGGTGTGTTTTTATTGTCATTCTTTTTTTTTAAGATTTTATTTATTTGACAGAAAGACACAGTGAGAAAGTATTGTCATTCTTTTTTTTTTTTGAAAGTATCGTCATTCTTAATTATAATTGTCTCTGTTGTTTGTAGTAGACTCTGAAGAAATAAATGCTGAAGAATGAGTGTTAAACTAAACGTGTACCCTTTGAAGGGAAGCTTGTCTTTTCATTCGCAGGCAGTTAAATGAGGGAAATGAAAGAGCTTGGAGAAATTACCCAGTCTTATTGTCAGCTGAGCTATACAATTTGAGTAAGTTAGGTCCCAAATGAGGAAGCTATGTGAGACTTTAAATTGACGTATAGCATATGTAGCTTATCAACTATGTCACCACAATGAGCAAGACATGATTGTCAAACACTGTGCTACATGTTACTATTTGTGATAGTCTGAATCATGTTCTTTCCTCCCCGAATTTATATGTTGAAGTCCCAACCTGTATTTGGAGATAGAGCCTTTAGGGAGGTAATTACGGTTAAATGAAGTCACAGAGGTGGGGCCCTAATCTGGAGTTCTTATAAGAAGAGGAAGAGGGGTGCCTGGGTGGCTCAGTCCTTAAGTGTCTGCCTTTGGCTCAGGTCATGATCCCAGGGTCCTGGGATCAAGCCCCACGTCAGGCTCCCTGCCCAGCGGGAAGTCTGCTTCTCCCTCTCCCACTCCCTCTGCTTGTGTTCCCTCTCTCCCTGTCTCTCTCTGTCAAATAAATAAATAAAATCTTTAAAAAAAAAAAAAAAACGAAGAGGAAGAGACACCAGAGCTCTCTCTCCTTCTCGTGCATACACAGAGGAAAGGCCTTGTGAGGGTGCAGCAAGAAGGTGACTGTCTGCAAGCCAAAAAGAGACCTCTCTCAGAAACTGAATTTACCGGCACCTTCAACATGGACTTCTAGCCACCAGAACCATGAGAAAACAAATGTCTGCTCTCAGAGCCGCCCAATCATAGGTATTTTGTTATGGCAGCCTGAGGTGACTAATACACTACTGAAGGAATTTCCTCTTTGTCAGGACAACTGAAAAATGTGCTGTTACTCTGCTGATACATATATATCATATATATATGATATATATGATATATATATATGCCTGTCTTCAGTCAAAACCGTTTCTAAGACCAAAAAAAAAAAAAAGTACAAATTCAGAAACCTTTCAAGTAGTGATTACTCTAGCAGTAAAATACACAGCTGTGACAGTAAATTTAATCACCTTCATTTTAAAATTAGAAAACTGAGGCCAAAAGAAAGGAAGTCAGCTCTTTCACAACCAAACCAGAACTGAGTTTAATCGGGTGTCCAGAGCTCTCGTCCCGTTACACCTGCTACTTTAGAGCCACGGGTCTTGTCCATTCCTGGAGCTTCAGGGCGTGGCAATGAGGAGAGGAGGGGACAGCTGACTGCAGCCTCACGCCCCACCATACCACGAAGAGGTCAAGGATTTAGGGACACACACTATCTTCCCTGAACCCAAAACAGGACCCCTAAGAGAAGGGCTTTTTTTCCCCTCTTATTTAGGAGATCAGTGGAAACCTTTTTTATTTCAATTCTAAGTATATTAAGGAATTTTCAGGTTATTTTGTGAACCAGGAATAGTGCATTTTACTTAATAATTTTACTCATAACCTGCATTCCTTAAACAAAAACTGCCTAGCTGAGATAATTAGCTCTCTAAAAATTTATAGATGGGTAGAAGTTTAATATTTAAAATTAAGGTGATAGATATGATTTTTTAAAATGCATTTGCAACAACCCCCAAAGTACTACATAAATATGATAATTCCTCATGTGATGCTTTAAAATTTCTCCTTATAAATCTATCTATCGGGACACCTGGGTGGCTCAGTTGGTTAAGCAACTGCCTTCAGCTCGGGTCATGATCCCAGGGTCCTGGGATCGAGTCCTGTGTCAGGCTCCTTGCTCAGCAGGGAGCCTGCTTCTCCCTCTGCCTCTGCCTGCCACTCTGCCTACTTGTGCTCTCTCTCTCTGACAAATAAATAAATAAAATCTTTAAAAATAAATAAATCTATCTATCTACCTATCTACCTATCTAACTATCATCTACTTATAGATACACACGCATGCAGACACACATCATATTGAAGATTAACATATCTGTGACAAAGATTGTTGCCTATCCAATATCCATTTTCCCTTTATTCCCTGGTAATAAAACCCCTACATTGATGGTTGCATATAGGTGCCCAGCTTTAAAGCTACAGTTTCCAGCCTCCCTGATGGATATCCTTTCTCCAAGTGGATGTAATTGGATGAGGATTGTAGGAAAGCTATTTTAAAACAGCTGACTAGCAATCAGGCATTCGTCTCCTTCCTGCTGCCTGGAATATGGGCGTGATGTTGTAATCCACAACAGCCATTTTCTAATCATGAGGTGACCATGAGAATGGACGCATGAGATAGGGAAAAGAAAGGAGAAATAGTGAAGGAGTTTTGATCCTGGATGACAGTGGACCCACCAAGGAAGTCCTGGAACAGTTTAATCTGGACTTATTTTACAGAAGAGAAAAATGTGTATCTTTTTTGAGCTCAATAATTTTGGGTTTTTTATGTCTACTAACTGGAGTATATGTTCTATGAGAGCAGGAATCTTTGCCTGTTATCTTCACTGGTATATCCCAGGGACCTGGAGTAGGTATTCAAGAAATCTTATTGAGTGAATGCCATGTAATACAAACCTAAAGCCTCACTGTATTTTTTGTAATACTGCAAAGGGTAAGCTGAGAAAATTCTGGAGTTTTTGCAATGCTAAACAGAGATTAGCAAACAAAAAGCAGCTGGAACCTTGGCAAAGAGTGGCACAGGAAGATTTTTTCCAACCTGAGCTAAAAATAGTGTGGTCTCTCTGGGAAGGACGGAGGCTGGTTCCAGCTGGGATAAACTGTTTATGGTGATGTGGACCACAGATAGAATTCTGAGGGGCTCTGAGTTATTAGCCACTCCTTACCTTGCAATACAAGACTATAAAGTTGTAAAATATTTCATCCCACCAGCAAGATTTTCTAGAATATAAATGATTAAATATATTAATAAATAAACCACATTCCAATACTGGATTTGGGGCATCTTAAAGTAAAATCCAGGTCTAATTTGCTTTGTTTCCAGCACCTTAAAGAATGTTCAATACATAATAAACCTTCCATAAATGTTGACAACTTGAGTCGAATTGGAGAAGTGGAATAGGAAACATGAAATATTTCTTATCTTCTCCTATTTCTCCCCTTCCCTTTTGCTATATCCCTCCTCACACCTGCACTTCTCAGATAGAGTCCAAGTTTGCTAGAAGTGTCGATGGAAGTTGATTTAAGGACTGCCTGAAATACCAGTACTAGAAGTTTATTCCCTGTGAATTTTTTACCTGATTACTTGAGGATTCTTTGCTTAAATGCAAGTAGGCTATATGATAAAGAATACTAAATTTTAATCTCAATTTGCCCTTCACTTCTTCGTTCTATACTTTCCCTACAGTTTTGTTTCCTCCTACATAAAATGGAAGTTTCCATTACATCAAACATTTCTAGCTAGGAGGGCTTGAGGACTATAACAAGATTAGATAAATTATTCCAAATATTTCCAAAGCCAAACAAGAATTGTACATTTATAATTCTGCATCAGAGGCCAGCCTAAAATTCTAATTTTCTTTGTTTTTAGGCTGACATTATAGGGATGCAAGGTTGTTACCAATTATATGGTTACAAACTTGGCTCTCTGGTGTTGATATTAATTTCTGATTGACCACTTATGAAATCGTGACTTTTCTGAGTTCATAGAAGAAAAGTTTATAAGTTTTAAGCGGGTTGATCTTTAAGGTTCGGCACTGCCAAGAAGACTAAGGCATAGAGTTGCTGTCTGTCATTCACACCTTATCATACATGAGTCTTTTCTTCAGCTTTATTGGGGTATAACTGATAAACAGAAGTTGCATACATTTATACCTGCTTTCATATATCTATATATTGTGAAATGATAAATGCAATCAAACTTAACCATACCCATCACCTTATATAGTTACCTTCAGAGTGTGTGTGTGTGTGTGTGTGTGTGTGTGTGTATGTGTGCGTGTGTGTGGTAAAAACACTTAAAATCCATCCTCTTAGTCAATTTCAAGTATACAATACAGTATTGTTAACTACCACTCATCATCATTAGATCCCCAGAACTTATTCATCTTGCATAATTGAAACCTTGTATCCTTTGACCAATATTTGCTCATTTTCCCCACCTCAGCCCCTGGCAACCACCATTCTACTCTGCCTCTATAAGTTCAACTATTTTAGATTCTACATATAAGCAAGATCATGTGGTATTTGTCTCTCTGTGTCTGTTTTATTTCACTTAGCATAGTGTCACAAATCACAGGATTTCCTTCCTTTCGTGGGGCTGAATAATATTTCCTCATTGTGACTTTGAATAGAAGTCTTAAAGAAGAGGGAAGATACCAGGGCATTCCAAAGCCCTGCAGAGAGACCATTTCCAGAACTTAGGGCACTGATAGCATTAGCAGCACTTAGAAAGGACTCCCATTCTTGTTATATGATGCCTGTCTACTACATGTCCTCATCATCTTTTAGGAGTGCTTGTTTTTTCTCAACCAAGAAATGGTTTTCATCTCAACATTGATGAAACCTCAGAGTTGTATAACATCTAAACTTGGCCAATGCTGTGGAAGAACATCTAACAAAAATAATGCAGGCAGGCATGGCTAAGGATCTACAATTATATATTTAAAAATATAATTTTTGTTCTTATAACTGCTATGGTGACCTCATAAAAACTTAAATTGCAAATACTTACCAAATCACATCATTCTGGAACTAGTTTATCTTTCCCATGGAGATAGACAAGAAGGAAAATAATTGAAATACATGGTCTTTCCATCCAGGTAAATCATTATCCTAGATAAATGGATAGGTTGCTATGTCTAAGGCTGCATATGATAGTTATGGGAAAAAATTCCAGAGAAGGGTGAGGTTTTTGTTTTTGTTTTTGTTTTTCTTTTGCACAGCATTGTGCTGGGCATGTAATAAGATTTGAATCAATGTTTGCTAGAGGGTAATATAATCATCACTCAAATAGTTCAAGCATTATCCTCAAATATACGATGGATATTTAGACAGATGTACTTTAAGGGCCCTTCAAGCTCTGGGAGTCAATAATTGTGGGCCGGTTGTTTACCTCACTCATTTTATATCATTCATCACTTATTTTAATTAGACTTTGCTGTTAAAAGTTTTAGAATCTCGCAGGAATGTCAAATGGGGCAGCTGACATGGAAACAGGATAGCAGTTCCTTAAAAAATTAAACACACAATTAACATATGATCCAGAAATTCCAACTCTGGGTATATACCCAAAAGAATTGAAAACAGGGACTCAAACAGATATTTGTACACCTGTTCATAGCAGCTTTATTCACAGTAGCCAAAAGGTGGAAACAATCCTGTGTTTATTGATAGATGAATGGATCAACAAAATGTGGTAGATAGATTAATAGAATGCTATTCAGCCTTAAATATGAAGGAAATTCTGACACATGCAACAACATGAAGAATAAACTTTTAAAGACATTATGCTAAGTGAAGTAAGCCAGCCAAAAGAGAACAAATAATATATGATTCTACTTATATTACCTAGAGTAGTCAAATGTATAGAAAAAGAAAGTAGAAATGGTAGTCATCAAGCAGGCTGTGGAGAGGAGACAATGGAGAATTAGTGTTTAGTGACTATAGAGTTTCAGTTTGGGAAGATAAAAAGTTCTAGAGATGGATGATGGTGTGGTGATGGTTGCACAACAGTATGAATGTGCTTAATGCCACTGAACTGTATAATTAAAATGGTAAATTTTATGATTGATTATATATATAATTGATAATAATATAATATATTATATATACATAATATATAATATATATACACATGATATATGTATATATTACATATATTACATAATACATATATATACATAAATATATATAATTATGATATAATTATATATTATATATAAATTATATATATATATGTTGTATAATTAAACCTGTATGATTAAAATGGTAAATTTTGGGCGCCTGGGTGGCTCAGTGGGTTAAAGCCTCTGCCTTCGGCTCAGGTCATGATCTCAGGGTCCTGGGATCAAGCCCCGCATCGGGCTCTCTGCTCAGCAGGGAGCCTGCTTCCCCCTCTCTCTCTGCCTGCCTCCCTGCCTACTTGTGATCTCTCCTTCTCTCTGTCAAATAAATAAATAAAATCTTTTAAAAAAATAAATAAAATAAAATGGTAAGTTTTATGATATATATATGCCATATGTGTGTGTGTATATATATATATATATATATATATATATATAGGCACAATAAAAATGTTTTTGAATCTTAACTAGGGTGTTTGTGTTTGGTCTAAGATATATATTTACTATGGGATTCCTATATTACTATGCTTCTATGTAGAAGGAGAAACAAGAATCTGTGAGTGATTGATAAAATATTAACACAGTATAAAATGCGTTTAATAATTTTCCTTGTTTTCTGGAAAGACTGAGATGTCAATTGCACAGGCTTTTGGAATCAGAGTCTTAGGATTTTACCTAAGCCTCGTGCTTTTTACTTTTGTGATGAGGAGAAGTCTGACATCTATTTGTATACTTTTAGCTCTTGGGCAGGATTAATATATATGTGGTTCTGTAAATGTACTCGCAGCTCCTTGATTATGTATTGGATAAATTAGATAAATGGGTGGATGTATCCTTTAAATGGATATTGGCTCTAATGGATAAATGGCTGGATAAATAAATGGGTGCCTTGTCTGTAAGCTCAACTCAACAAAATGACATAGGGTATGATGACGACATGGGCTACAGTCCCCTCGAACCTCCATAATGATAAAATCTCCCTCAAGGGTTTTCAGTGATAATTAAATGAGATAATACGTGTAACCATAAGCTCTCAGTTGCTGCAGATTCTTATTTTGCTTGTGCTTCCTAGCTCTGGTCAAGTACTAAACTTACTTCTTCAAAGCAGAGAATTTACTCCTCTCATTCCTATTTCATTCTTAATTCTCTCCCTTAACCTCTTTCACTATCACTAAGGAAGGAAGGCGTCCCAGTGCTATTAGAACTTTGCTAATTTTTTGTTCATGTACTCTCCAAAAGTATTTAGAAAAAGTATGAAGCCCACACACACCTTAAGTTACCCTATAAATGTCTTCTCATAAGTTTAAATAGCTGCAAATGATGTACTGTCACAATTATTGAAAAATAATGTCATTTTTAAATTCAAAATATCTTGTCACTCTTAAATGTATCCAGTGGATTCTAGAAACAATAGCCATTTGACACAATTATTGTTATCTAATTATCTAATGCGGTATAACAAATTGTCCCTATGCTAAGCAGTTGAAAACAACCATTTATTTTCTCACAGTTTCTCTGGGTTAGGTCACTCAAGATCTCTTATAAGACTGTAATCAAGGGCCAGAGCTCCAGTCTCATCTGAAGACTTGACTAAGTAGAATTTGCTTCTGAGTTCACTCACATAATTATTTGCAAGATTTACTTCCTTGTGGACTGTTGGAGGGAGGGTCTTGTTCCCTGCTGGCCAATGGCAATAGTTCTTCCTCAGTTCCTTGTCACTGGGGTTCTCATAAGGCAGTTCACAATATGACCCGTGTGTGCATGTATATGTGTGTGTGTATGTGTGTGTGTGTGTGTGTGTGAGAGAGAGAGACAGAGACAGAGAGAGAGAGGGTGGGGGGAAGGGACAAAAGTGGATGAGCAAGATGGAAATCACAGTCTTTTTGTAATATAGTCTTTTATATTTTCCCTTCTTTGCGTATTTATTTATTTATTAATGTACAATGTATTATATGTTTTGGGGGTACACTGTAATGTGCTCTTGAAAGCTGCATCCCAACCCATCTGCTGTATTCTCTTTGTTGGAAGCAAATCATTAGGTCAAGCCTATCCTGGGCTGACACAGGGCATGAATACTAGGAGGAAGGGATCACTGGGGGCCATCTTGTAGAGGCTGCCTATCTTTTCACTACCGTTACCACTTTTTAAAAAATGTTTGAGCAAGGTCATCATTGTTAGAAAATTTATCATTTCTTTTTGTCCTTGAACTCATAATTCTATTCTACTATTTTCCCCTGAATTTTGTTTTAATGTAATATATGTTTATCCCTGGAATTATTTTATTGATTTCCTTATCATATGTCACAAAGAAAATTATGTATATAAATTGAAACTTTAATTTAAAAATTTCCTATAACCAGATGGCTTTAGGGATTATTTTTTCCTAGGATGCATTATCATTTATTAGTTGTAGTTGTAGTACTAGTATTATGATTAGTGTTATTGATCAAAATTATATAAACATTTAATAAAACTTAATAGTTATTAAATACAAAAAGTAAAGTGTCATTGGAAATGCATTGCTTAATGTGACAAGTTGTTTCTTTTTTTTTTTTCAGTTAGTTCATTTATCCTTTCTCAAGTATGACTTATTCTAGAATGAATCAGGGTCACTGGTACCTAAGGGGCTAATAATGTTCATTAATGATAATTGTTACATGTCTTATTTTTAGAGGAATGCGTACCGTATTCCCATTAAGCCACCCTAAATTTAATAGGTTCATAGGTGAAATAATAAATGAGCAGAGATGTGGTTGATCAACAATAGAGAGTCCAAGTAAAAATTAATATGGATTTAGAGTACGTAACATACTTTTTTTTTTTTAAAGATTTTATTTATTTGACAGAGAGAGAGAGATAACAAGTAGGCAGAGAGGCAGGCAGAGAGAGAGGGGGAAGCAGGCTCCCCGCGGAGCAGAGAACCCGATGTGGGGCTTGATCCCAGGACCTTGAGATCATGACCTGAGCCGAAGGCAGAGGCTTTAACTCACTGAGCCACCCAGGCGCCCCACGTAACATACTTTTTAACAAAAATGTTTCCTCTGCAAGTCTAACTAAATATTCATGTAAATAGAAAACACCTACTTACTAAAAAAGATAAAAGATGCTGAAAACCTTCCCTCCACCCTAGCAGCACAACAAAAATGCATTTGTAGAGGACATAGAAGAGAAAAATGTGTAAGAGAAGAAACCTACATTTCAGAGTTCATCTCTTTTCCCCTACAAATTTGTAATAACCAGGAGGAGTAGAAGTGATTAATACAATAGAAAGTACATTATTTGCAGGGCTCTTCTCTACTGAAACTGCATGCTTTGGCTCAGGATAAGAGGTAAGAGGGACTCATCTGGCAGAACTTCACAGATACTAGGAAATGATGCAATCAGAGTCATGTTCACACATGTGTGACAGCAGTGTAATTTCTGCCTTTCGTTATAAATGGCCATGATTGGTGTGATAAAGATGTCTCATTTGGGAATAAACATGGAATGTTTGTATTTTCCAATTATTGCCAACAACTATTTCTTATATTTAATCCATGCCGGGTAGCAGGACTGTTGGTTAAGACATAGTCTTCCTTTTTTTTTAAATTTTTACTTTTAGGTTGCTAACATGCAGTGCAATATTGGTTTCTGGAGTTGAATTCAGTGGGTCATCATTTACATAAAACACCCAGTGCTCATCATAACAAGTGTCCTCCTTGATACCCATCACCCATCTAGCCCGTCCCCCACCCACCTCCTTCCATCAACCCTCAGTTTGTTCTCTATCATTAAGAGTCTTTTATGGCTTGTTTCCCTCTTTCCTCTTTTTCTTTTCCCCCTTCCCATATGTTCATCTGTTTTCTTTCTTAAATGCCACATATGAGTGAGATCATAGGGTATTTGTCTTTCTCTGATTGATTATTTCACTTAGCATAATACACTCTAGCTCTATCCATGTCATTGCAAATGGCAAGATTTCATTCTTTTTGAAGGCTGAATAATATTCCTCTGTTTTATATATATAGGAATATATATAAAAGAATAATACTCCTATATATATGTAAACACACACACACATATATAAACATACACACACACACACACAGACACACACATATTCTTTATCTGCTCTTCTTTATCTTCTTTATCCATTCATCTTGATGGACATCTGGGCTCTCTCCATAGCTTGGCTATTGTTGATAATGCTGCTATGAACATCCGGGTACAAGGACATAGTCTTTCTCATGTGACTATGATGCTTGAGTACTTATGAAGCATTCTTAGAGTCACAACGCTAAGGATAGAAGAAGAACTGATAGGAATAGTGCTATGGAATTCATGCAAAAGCAGTTTAGGCAATTCCTTTCACTCTTGAAATGATAAAGCCCTGCAGTCATTGACTCTGTCTGTCCAACATTCCTGCCTTCCTTCCTCATATCCAACTTCTGGTCTCTCTGCCTCTCACTTGGTCATGGGTATAAGAGTAAGGCTGAGCCTCCCACAGTCCCCCAATCTAGATGTAGTGTGGTTCCAGAACTACACGAATGGATATAAAGTAATTATCTTCCCACTTTCTGGGTAGAAGAATGATTTATAAATTTCCAGGCTCTTAACATTCCAAATTTGGGCATTTTGTATTAAACATACTTTAAATTTCTAAAAGGATGGGGTGCCTGAGTGGCTCCGTTGGTTAAACAGCTGCCTTCGGCTCAGGTCATGATCTCAGGGTCCTGGGATCAAGCCCTGCATCTTGCTTCCTGCTCAGTGAGGAGTCTGCTTCTCCCTCTCTTTCTACCCTTCTTCCCTACTAGTGCTCTCTCTCTCCCTCTCTCTGAAATAAAAAAATTTAAAAAATCTTTAAAAAGGACTTTAAATATCAAAAATGAGGGACGCCTGGGTGGCTCAGTCAGTTAAGTGTCTGCCTTCGGCTCAGGTCATGATCCCAGGGTCCTGGGATGAAGTCCCACTTTGGGCTCCTTGCTCAGCAGAAACCCCGCTTCTCCCACTGCCTGCTGCTCCCCTGGCTTGTGCTCCCTTGCTCTCTCTCTCTGACAAATAAGTAAATAAAAGTCTTTAAAAAATAAATATCTAGAAGGATAAAAATTCTACAATGAATCTAGGAGATTTTATTTTTTTGCCTTAATTTTTAAAGAATATAGTTTTACTGGTTTACTTAGTAGTGATAAGTACAGCTACTAAAGAATACCAAATTGGGAACTGGGATATGGCATGTTTGATTGCATGCACAAATGCACAAATTTAGAATTGTGTTCCAACATTAAATAGTTGTATTTATGTAAATTTAATGCAGGTATAGAGTTTCAAATGAACTGTATTGTGCCTGGAGTATGTAAACACTTGTACATTTTGTGAATTACTTCTAGCATAAGTAAGGAAAATTTAAAAATTCCAGAACCTATAGAGCAGTTTCTGCTTTGAAATTCTGGGTAAAGTTTAAATGTTTAGCATTTGACGCATTTTTTTTTATTAGTGACTATATCAGTCAGGTGTGTGTGTATGTGTGTGTATGGCGGGGGCAGAAAAAGAGATAGAGAGACACACAGAAAGAGCAAGAGTCAGGGAAATACTTGAAAGAACTGGCTCATGGGATTGTAGGGGTGGCAAATCCAAAATACATAGGCAGGATAGAAACTCAGAGAGGATTTCTCTGTTACAGTCTTGAGGCAGAATTCCTTTTCTAGGAAACCTCAGTCTTTGCTCTTAAAGCCTTCAACTGATTGGATGAGGCCCACATACACTATGGAGGGTATTCAACTTTACTTAAAGTCAGTAGTAGTAAATGTTAGTCATTCTACAAAATACCTTCATAGCAACATCTAGACTAGGGTTTGCACAAACTGAGAAATATAGTCTAACCAAGTTGACACATAAAATTAACCATCACGTGGCTAATGGATACATGAAAAGATGCTCAACATCACTAATCACCAGGGAAATGCAAATTAGAAACACAATGAGATATCACCTCATACCAGTCAGGATTGCTAAAATAAAAAACATAGGAAATAACAAGTGCTGGTGAGGATGTGGAGAAAAAGGAACCCTCATGCACTGTTGGTGGGAATGAAAAGTGGTGCAGCCACGGTAGAAAATAGTATGATGGTCCCTCAAAAAATTAAAAATAGAACTACCATGTAATCCAGTAATTCCTACTACTGAGTGTTTACCCAACAAAAATGACAACACTAATTTGAAAAGATATATGCACCGCTATGTTTATTGTAGCATTATTTACAATAGTGAAACTATGGAAACAGCCCTAGTGTCCATCAATAGATTAATAGATAAAGAAGATGTGGTATACGATGGAATATTACTCAACCATAAAAAGAATAAAATCTTTCTATTTGCAACAACATGGATGGCTCTAGAGAGTATTGTGCTAAGTGAACTAAGTCAGAGAAAGGCAAATACCATATGATTTAACTCCTATGTGGGATTTAAGACACAAAACAAAGAAAAAAGAGACAAAGCAAAAAATAGACTCTTAACTATAGAGAACAAACTGATGGCTATCAGAGTGGAAGAGGGTGGGGGGATGGGTGAAATAGGTGAAGATTAAGAGTACACTCATGATGAGCACTGAGTAATGTATGGAACTGTTGAATCACTATATTGTACACCTGAAACTAATATTGTATGTTAACTACACTGGAATTAAAAGATTAAAAAATTCACCAGTAATCAATTTAATTAATTGATATTATCCAGATAAAATGTTGATTTTTAAACATTTTCTTGGTTGGCTTTTGGAGATTTTAGTTCTCAAACTATTTTTTTTTTAAGATTTTATTTATTTATTTGACAGAGAGAGACACACAGAGAGAGAGTACACAAGTAGGGGGAGTGGGGGAGGGAGAAGCAGGCTTCCTGCTGAGCAGAGTCTGATGCAGGGCTCAATTCCAGGACCCTGGGATCATGACCTGAGCCGAAGGCAGACACTTAACGACTGAGTCAACCAGGCGCCCTAGTTCTCAAACTATTAAGACAATAAATATTCGTATTTATTCAAAGGTCTCTTATAAATTGGAATCCTATACTAGAGATTAGAGATATTTGTAATTAAATTAAAGAGAAATAAATGTGATATTTTGGCCCATACATCAAAAGAGGATTTCAGACAATCTCAAGGGTAGCCTATATTTATATGCATCAATCTTTGCTATTCATGTGGAATTCCAAGATATCAAGATTATCTTTGATTATCCCACTGGCAAATGAAAGACTATAACTGATATTGGGTCAAGATATTTATTAACTGGGAGAATTATTTGAATTCATACAGGCATCTCCTTTTAATATAATAATGATACATAACATGATATAAGTTGATAGGGGAGATGTTTATCTTTTTAAAGAAGAAAAACATGCAGCTGAGGAAAGGGAGCAAAGTAAATTTAAAAGCTTTCACCTGAAGAATCTCCTTTAACTTTTTTGAGACTCAAATTACATGTATTTTAGATCCCTTGATATTATCCCACAGATCACTAGGCTCTCTCATTTTTTTTCAGTGTTTTTTTTTTCTGTGCGTTTCTATTACATCAGGTTCATTGGTCATTTCTTCTGCAGTGTCTAATTTGATATTAACCCCATCCAAGTAAACTTTAATTTAAACTACTGTATTTGGGGGGAGCTTGGGTGGCTCTGTCAGTTAAGCATCCAACTCTTGATTTCAGTTCAGGTCATGATCTCAAGGTCATGAGATTGAGCCCCACGTGGGGCTCTGCACTGGGCATGGAGCCTGCTTGAGATTCTCTCTCCCTCTCCCTCTGACTCTCCTACTCATGTGTTCTCTCTCTCTCCCCATCTAAAATAAATAAACTACTATATTTTTCACATCTAGAAATGCCATTTGGTTCTTTGTTACATCTTCCATTTCTTTTCTCATTATGGTCTTGTGTGCTTGTGCATTTGTGAATATTTATAATATCTGTTATAATGTCTTCATCTACTACTTGCATCATCTCTGTTATTTCTGGGTCTGTTTCTACAACTGATTTCTGTCCTTGTTAAAAGTCCCATTTTTCTTTCTTCTTTGTTCGTCTGATAAGTTTTGATAGGTTGGGAGGTGTTTTGTGTTTTACTTTATTAAATGCTGTATTTTTGTTATATTTCTTTAAAGGGTATCTGATTTCTTCTGGCAAGCAGTTACTTATTTATGGGTGAAATTGCTTGTTTCTAAGCTCATTCAAGGCAGGCCTAAATGGCCTTTATGCAAGAGAAAATCTAGCTCACTTCTCTCGTGTGGATCTTCTGAAATCTCTTCTAAATGTTCCATTACTGGGTGAGTTCTTTCCACTCTGGCTGGAGAAAACCCAAATTATTCTCATCTCTGTGTGATGCTAGAGTTCTCTGATACTCTACTCTTTCTTCAGAGGGTGATATTGCCTGGCCCTATGAGGTTTTATCCTATGCACGTGCAGTCTGGTACCAAAGACTCATTGAAGGTCTTGTGTGCAGATTTCTGGAATTCTCTCTCTTCATAGCTTCCTCCTCTTAGATACTCTGTACTTCACATTCTAACTGCTTAGCCTCCCCCATTCCAATTTTTTTTATCTTCAACTGAAGATATCTGGCTTCAATTGGAGTTTTCTTTCCCTGCACCACTACCCAGAAATTCCCTCCTGACAGAAGAATCACCTCATTTATTTATCTTCTTTCAAGGTTCGCAGCCATGTGCTGCCTGTTGTCTGGTATCTGAAAATATAAGAAGTAGAGAGTTGTAGATAGTGTGCTATCATTTTATTAAGAAAGTGACACATACACAGTACGGATGTATGTGTGTTTGCTTTTGTATTAAAAATTCAGTGGAAATATAACATGTTACCTAAAAAAAAAGTTACCTGGATCTCTGATTCCAACGTAAAAGAGAAATAGGACCTAGAATTGTCCTCTCAGTGTAAATCACTAGAAAACTAGAAAAAAATGGTCATGTATACAATGGTCAACATTCCTTTTTATGGCTACATGGTAGGTACTCTATTTAGTGGATATATCAGAGTTTATTAAGCCAGTTCCTCATAGATGAATGCTTGCGTGGTTTTTAATTTTTTTTTTTTTTTGCTATTGTAAATAGTACCAAAATGAACAACCTTGTAAAAATACCTTTCACAGTTTTACCAATGTATATTTGAAATATGTTTTTAGAAGCGGGATTGCTGGCTTGAAGGGTAAGTGCCTATATAATTTTGCTAGTTATTGACAAATTTTCCTCTGCAGGTATTTTATCATTTTTTTATTCCCACCAGAAATAAATGAACATCCACTTTTCTTATAGAGTGTTGTGTCAAACTTCTGGATTTTTGGCAACATCTTAGGTGAAAAGTGGAATGCTATTATAATTTTAATTTGTATTTCTCATTATGAATTATTTTTCACTAAACATCTCTTTATATGAGTAAAAGATACCTGTACTTCCATCTTTATGAATCATCTATGACTTCCCATAGCTCATTTTTATAGGTTTTTTTAATCTCTTCTCTATTTTTAGAAATTCATTTTACGAGCTGTGAATCAGTTGTAGATATTTTTCTCAGTTTGTTATTTGTCTGTCTAGTTTGCTTATGATATCTTTTCCCATGTAAAGATTTTTTATATCTATGTTATCAAGTTTATCTATTTTTTCCTTTCTTGCTTTTGGATTTTGAATCATGGTCCTGAAAGTTCTTCTTGATCTTTTGAAAGATCAAGGTTGAAAAGAATGAGCCCATATATTTACTGAGTACTCATATAGTTTCATTTTTTATAATTAAATCTCATCGCCATTTGGAATTTTTCTTGGTGTGGGGAATGAATCCAATTTTATCTTTTCCATATGGCTTTGCAGTTATTCCAACATGACTTTTTAAAGTCCTTCTTTTGCAATCGTCTAAAAGGCTGTTTTTATCTTATACTAAATTTTCATATGTAATTGAATCTATTTCAGATTTTCTATTCTGTCTCAATGACTTATTTATTCATGAACCAGCACTATTAATTTTAGAGAACTTACATCTTTAACAATTGTAATGTTAAAAAAAAAATAGTTGTGACAAAGTCACAAGTACTGTTGCTGTGGAGTGACTTAAGCAGTAGCTCCTGGCCTTGGGGGCTCTTGGTTTCTGTATTTTTGAGCCTGGGCCCCTGCCTTGCTTTGATGCCTTGAGCCTTAATATCTTTGCAAAAAATTTTATTTTTAGTTTTGGTAGTCGGAACTGGTTTCTGTTGCTGAGATAAAAACTCTTACTGTGGCCCTGTGTATATATTTTTCATGAGTTGTTTATCTAAATTAAAGGGATGCCTTTACTAGTAAGAATTTTAGTCAAAGTTGGGAGCGGGGAGAAGAAGGTAAGACTCTTGACAGTCTGGAGATGGGTGGATTGGGGCAGCATAGGGCAATTTTAAATAGAGGAGGCTTTAGTGTTCCTTTCACAAAACGTGGTGAGAACCATTTCTCTATATTAAAATTGCCTTAACTTCCTAGGGCATAAAGAGAAATGAAAATGTTGGCAAGGATGCTTTTAGAAGAAGCATATCAAAGAACAAAATCATTCCCACTAGAAGAGACACGAGAAGCATCAAGATCACTGCTCCTTCCTTAGTCCAGGGTTGGAATATTGTAGAAGTGTCTCCACTTCCTTTTGTGTTTAGCTGCAGGTCCAGATGTCGACATCAGTGAGAGTTTTCTTTCTAAAATATAGATTGGCTCACATTACTCCTCTGCTCAAAATCCTTGAATGTCTCTTTTTCTTAGAGGATGAAGTTAAATTTATCTTTCATCAAGATGCTTCAAAATCTGGCCTCAGCCTTGGTTTCCAAACTTGTTTTTTAACAACCATTGCATCAAACATGCACTATAGTAGTAGTAATAAGAGTAATTTTAAAGTAATAAAAGATAGTAGTGGTGGTGATTGTCTAACTATCAACACAAACAGCATCCACCCCTGTTGACTTTAGTCAACGTACTGTGTATGTGTCACTCTTAATAAAACGATAGCACGCTATATACAAATTTCTACTTCTTATAAACTGGAGATATGCATATAAAGCAGTTAGCATGGTGCTGGGCACTTACTTTTTCAACTGGAAATGTCCCTAAGACACATTCGACCATGTTATTACTAGACAATGAATTTAGCGTCAGTTACAGTGGTAGTAACTTACTTGTGTAGGAAAATGAGCCATTCGACTTACAGAGTTTCCCACAGTTTCGATTCTACAAGTTGCATCTCCAGAATGTTTTAACCTGTTTTGGTCCTCTGTATTTCTGGGAATTAGTTGTGGAATCTTAGCCTTGGATTCTAGGGCTTTGTTGAGATTCATACTCACTGTTTTTAGTATGATTACCTCATAATTGGTGGTGTGTTTTTCCTTCGGGAAGCACATACCTGGTTCTCTCTCTTTTCGTGATGTTAGTGGCATCATCATTGATGATCCATACCTGGATCCAAATTCATTAAAAGTTGCAAAATGGTGAGATTGTAACTACCTCAGACTTTTTTATGTATATTCGCTAGAATATTTCTATAAAGAGAAAGTTCCCCCATGTATTATTCCGTTACCCGGTAGTATTTTTGTTCTTTACACATTTCAATTTGGTATAAGAACTGGTATTTCAACTGAATACTTAAACACAGCACGTTAGAGCTTCAAAAGATTTTCAATTTAATCTAATTCAACACTTGATTTTATGGGTGAGGAAACAGACCCAAAGAAGTTAAATTAGTTTTCCAATTTCTAAAAGCTCATTAGTAGTTATCAGAGTCAATAGGAAACAAGATAATTTGAGGTGGGTTTGTTTGCAAAAAGACTAATTACAAAGGTGTGGAAGAGGTATAAAGGAAGTTTCAAAGGATTGTGCTGAAACTTGGGGCTAATGGCTTCAGAGTTATCATCATTTCTAGGTATGAGAGGACAAGGTGAGGGACAGTTATGAGGCCCTGTAGGAAAGTGGATCCTATAGGATCTGCCCCTTGAGAAAAGCAGTGACTTCCTGTTGTGGAACATAGCTAGCCTGAGGTGACTCATAAAGTCCCAATCTCCTTCCTCCCTCAGATCCCCTACCTGGCCTAACTATTGATCAATCCCACTTGATAAAAAGAAAGCAAGGAAGCCCATTGATTTAATTCATACAGATTAGCCTCCCAAGGCAGAGACTAGGGGGATATGAATGGAGAGTGGATCTGGAAGACAGAACTCAGGAACAGATGGCAAATTCAGGATTTGGTTCATATTCTTCTCCTCTTCTACCATTCTGCCATGCATCCAAATGTTTGACTATATGCACACATCGTGTATTTGTGGAAATAATCCATGGTCCAGGATGACGTTTTCTTCCTCTGGAGTAACTTTTGTTTGTTGAAGGTCTGGAATTACCTTAAGCCAATTTCAGGGTTTGAGACTTTTTTTCTGGGTTATTCGGATACCTGGAGACAGGGTGCTATCCATGTAAGGGTCATTTTACTTTTATTTCACTCCTACTTTTTGACTATATTTTCCTCGCTTTTGTCCTTTCCAGGTGTTGTCAAAAATGTAGCTCAGCCTTTCAGCTGCCTAATTCAGACTCTCAAAAACTGCCAGGCCCAAAGCAGCTCCAACCGTGAAAACACCCTCCGGATCCCTGGCCTCTCTTCCAAAATCTGGCCAGATAGTTCCTCATTGTCTCATTAGTGCCTTAATGCCTTTATTTTAAATTTCAAGTTTTGTCCAGCATTCTTAGGCTTATTTAGTGAGAAGGAATTACCTAATCTGTCATAATCAGAATCAGAAGTCTCTCCCTTGTATTTCTCTAGCTCTTTATTAGGAAAATTCTTTGCTCTATGTAGGTGTTCTCAAAGGTGTCCCAAGACCTATTTCTTAGTGGAAGAGGACTAGACTCTGAGTGAGAATATGATTCTGACCAGTAGAGTTCAGTTTCACTAGCCTTTAAAAGTGTAAAGAGGTCATAGAATCTTTATGATATTATGCTGCTGTCATTCACTGTGATTTAATTCTTGTCAAAAGCTTCTAGGGAAGTCTGCTATTTATGATAAGATCTAAGCAATAATGTTACCTATTTCCTTGGGTTCCTTCTTTCCTCCATGCAGAATACTAAGTTATGAGCTTACAGTGAATTACATAATACCCTCAATTCCCCACATTTAGTAAGGTAATACAACCAGAAAGTATTGCGTCGATTTATATTATTTTAGATTCCTCTGAAATGCTTTCATTGAATTAATATATAATATTATGTTCTTGGTGTCTAAAAATATTAAATATAAACTTGAAGAACATATATAATTTTTTACAAATCTGCATTCAATTCTATTGTATTGCTTAATGTACTCTATATCAGATTCTATAATAAAGTCTTTATAGAGTTCCATGCCAGGACAAGACTTGACTCTTTGTATGACTATATGTACTCTTACGTATTTTCTTTTTATTTTGGCAGCCAAAATACATGGAGCTAAATTTAGCAATAATTAAATTATTAATTCATTCCAGGTAGTTGATACTTCTTTACTGGCCTCCTTATTGATTTCTGATAGTTTGAATCATATTTACATTATTACATATAAAACATTATGTAGTTTTGTCTGTAGCCTTAAATACTTTTTGGAATTAAGAGTATATTGTATTCCCATTTATCTTAGCTGAGGATACAGAGAAAGGCAAACTTGTCACCTAAAACAAAAGCTAGAAGATCCTTGTCCATTTCAGCTTAAAATTCACCATTTTACCTTTTCAAGAACAAACATTGCCCTAAGATAGGCAATGATTTTTCCCTGTTGACCACTACCATATTAGATGTCCTTTTGGATTAGAAAAATTGTTCCTTCTTTACAGAAAAATTGCAAAGGCACAAGTTCTAAGTAGACCAATTAGAAAAAGGCTTTTGTTCCTCCAGGACACACCAAGCCAGGCTTGGCAAGCTAAGAGCAGGCTGGGTCTCAGTACCCAACTCGTCCTCTCTGCCTGCACACAGGCCCCACATCTGAGTTGAACCATCTAAATTTAGGCATATTTGAGTGTTGATCAGCTATAAACATAGAAATTTCAAATGGTTCAATCTAATACATGGCATGTAAGTTTCATTAGCTAACCCACTCATTTAGGTAGTGAGAGAGCCTTAGCACCAACTAGAAGCCATCATATTGCACTGGGGGTTTGGGTGATCTTTAAAGTTATTACATCAATTCAAAGTGAAACAAAGCAAACAAAGTAAAACAAAAATAATTGTATGAAAAATGGCTCTGAAAAGATCTGGAAGGAGTCAAAGGTGAAATGATCTAAAAAAGTATAGGTTTTAGAAAATAGTTTTATATGTAATCTCAGATCTTATTTGTGTAGCAAAATGCAACTTGAGAATTAGGCATTTTAGTTTTCCAGAGGTGGTCATAATGAATTTCCAGCATGTATTGTTTGGGGCCAGGATGGGGCAAGAGTTATCTACTGTCACAGGAGTTTGGAGGGTTAACAAGTTGTTGGAAATAATAGAAGGTGTATATCAATTAGGAGCCTGTCAATATTTTACTCCAGTATGATAGCTGATTCACTAAATATCTACTTTCCTAATGAGATCAAATCCTAAAGCAAACAGAGATCATATAGATCCCAGTTGACATAATTTCCTTACTATAAATTTACTTCTATCATTTTACAAACCTTTAGAAAAAGCTAACGTCACTTGCTTCGTTGAGGATATGGTTGTGTAGCTGCTAGGTGTTTTTCTCACTATTATTTCCTTCCTTCTTTTAACTCTACTGCTCAACTGTTTTATCCTTCCTTTTCTTCTAAGCTTGAATTTGCATTAATAATTTGCATTATTTTACTTCATTTACAGAACTTATTAATCCCGGTTCCCATCTCTGAGATGGGAAGTCCAAAGCCGTTACTTTATTTCGCTGCAATTTTCACCGGTTTTCCAAATTAGAGCATTTTGGAGAAGTTCTCTGAGAACTTACACATGTTTTTGCTCCCTGAAGAAGTAGATCTCTTCCTTTTCATCGCGCTTAAGCAATCCAGGTATCCTCCCCCCCTTCCCCGCCGTGGTGCAATTTAAAAAATAGAATGTCACTTAATTTCCTCCTTTCATCTGGTGGATGATGCTTTGGGGAGTGGAGTGTAGACCCCTTATTCTGTCTCCAGAAAGCGTATGGCGCGTGGGGAGGAGTACTTTATAAGAACCTAAATGAGAATGCTAAGTCGTTCAGAAGTTGGAACTAATCAATTACTCATTAATGGTAACATAGCCACTAATTTTTTTAAATTTTTAAATTTTTTAAAGTAGCAGAGGCCGACCTGATAAATGATGCCGGCCACTTCCCGAGCGCCGCTGCTGGGAATCGATCGCCGTCCGCTTTAGGCCCCGGCTGCGGGGCGCTAGAGGAAATCCTCTCGCTTTGCGCAACGAGGGCCTCCCGGCTCAGCCCAGCGTCTCCGCGCCGCCCTGTACCAGACCGCGCGCAGGGCGAGCCCGGCAGGCGCCGGAGGGGGGCGCCCTGGCCGCGGGGACCGCAGCAAAAGCTCCCAAGCCCCGAGCGTTCTCAGGAGAGACTTTTTTTTGCGCCGAGCCGCCGTCGCGTGCGCTTCGGGCTTCGGCTGACTCCGCGTCTTCTTAGGTGGGGGCCCGGTGGGTGACGGAGAACCCCGGCCCCGCGCCGCGCTCGAGGCCCAGCTGAGGTCCGGGAGCAGCAGCGCGGTCGGTTTCGTCCCGGCTGGAGCTTCCCAGCAGGGCCCTCCCCCGGGGCGGGCCCTGACTCTCGTGGCCGCGAGGAGTGGGCGGCCGAAGCTGGTGGCCCACGGGGCGAGCGGCTGCGAGGAGCGGCGAGACTCCAGCAGCGAGGTTGGCGCTGGGACTTAGCGGCCGCGGCGCGCTCGGGCGAGAAACGAGGCCAGGGGAGGAGGAGGAGGAGGAAATAGAGCAGATGAAGGGGAGCTGCCGCCGAGGAGGGAGGCGGGTCCTTTCGGCTGCAGCTGCTGCTGTTCCGGGACGTAGCCCGGGTAGCCTGCCCGCCCGAGAGGTGCTGGCCAGGTAGCTCCCCACCCAGCGGGCACCCTCCCCGGCCCCTCCCAGCGCCCGGCACGGAAGAAGCCGGGGCCGCGCTCCGGGTGGTCAGGGCGCACGGCACCCCGAGCGCGGCGCCCTTGAGCTGCACGGCGGCGCAGGTTTGCGAGGCGACTTGTCTGCGGGCCAAGAGAAGGAAGCGCTGTCCCTTCCCGCTCAACCTGGCGTCCCCACCCCTTGTACTCTACACCCTGCCTCGGACGAGCGGCGCGGCCACGGAGGCGCCGAGAAGGGGTGAGCCGCCGCCGGGCAGCGGCGTCCCTTCGGGGGAGAGGGCGCCGGAGAGGAGGCGGCGGCGCGGCGCAGAGGGCGCGACGCGCGATGGCAGCTGCTTAGCCCGGCGCGCGCGGAGCAGCCCGGAGCTGTGGCTGGCCAGACGGTGCGGCTGGGCTGGGGACGCCGCGGCAGCCCGGCCGGGAGAGATGAGCGCCGAAGCGGGCGAGGGCATCACTTTCTCGGTGCCACCCTTGGCCGAAGGCGGCAGCTGCCGGAGGGGAGGAGCGGCGGTGGCGGCCGAGGACGGGGAGAGCCAGCTACCGCCGCCGCCGCCGGGCAGCTTCTGGAACGTGGAGACTGCCGCCGCCCCTGGCACTGGCTGTCCCGCCGCCACCTCTGGCAGCAGCGCCACCCGGTGCCGGGGCAACTCTAGTAGCGGAGGCGGCCGACGGACCACGGTGGCATATGTGATCAACGAAGCGAGCCAGGGACAGCTGGTGGTGGCCGAGAGTGAGGCCCTGCAGAGCCTGCGGGAGGCGTGCGAGACGGTGGGCGCCACCTTGGAGACCCTGCATTTTGGTAAACTGGACTTCGGAGAAACCACCGTGCTGGACCGTTTTTACAATGCAGGTGCGTGTGCAACCCCTTCCCCATCATCTACGGTCAGGGGCCACGTTTTCCCTGGCCGCCGCAGGGGGGCAAATGTTTTTCTAGGCAGCAAGCGTGCTTCCTATTCTTTACTTCTTGCCCCACCTTAGGGGCAGCGAGCGGCGCTGTGTGACTGCTCCTGGCGCTCGCTGCTCCTGGGAAAGAGTGGGTGCTGGTGCAAGATCCTATGTGTATTTGTGCTAGACCGACTGACTCACCCACACTCACCGGCCCGCGCTGGAGCCATGGGTCCGTGTGGTCCTCATAAAGAACTTTTCAGTTCAGCAGTGCGAGATAGTGCCCCAATCAGACTTTGTCGTTTTGGTGTCTTGGTTTCTCTTGTTAGGTTTGGCGCATATTTTCCTTCTATATATACCTGTGACTGTTTTAGATGACGCTCTCATTTTTTTCTCTGTGTAGTTTTGGGAGTACAGGAACCACGCAGCCCGCCGCTCACAGAGTAGATCTATCCGAATTTGCATGTTGTGTCGTGATCTTCCCTAGTCATTTTATTTGAACATGTTTAGTGGCTTGGATGTCCCAGTCTTACCATTTTGAACTTCCAACTAATTACTTCCGAAAGCAATAACCTTGTCGCTTGCACTAGACTTAAGTGGTGTCTTTGTAAGGATTTTGGTGGGAGAACCAGGGTCTGTTTTTTATTACTCCACGTATACCATGATGGGCTGGAAAGTACATAATTTAACATCGTTTAAGATGGTATTTGCTATTTTAGTAACTAAGATTAGTTTGGCTATTTAAAGTGACTGCTAGCATAATCCATAAAAAATGTATCTTTTCATCCTATCACAGATTTCAGAAAGTGTCATTGCAGTTCTAGTGACTGATGCAATTAGCTATCTGCTCGCCAATGTTAGGAATAATAACATGCTATTGAAATTAACATTTAGTACCCCTTACAACCAAATATGAGAATATATACACATTTTTGTAAGTGTGGGTGGAAAATTTGATTTAATGTGGTTTCAAACAACAAGGTTCTTGCATTTGTGATCACATAAAAGGTTTTATATTCTAGTCTTGCTTTCAGTTCTGATTTTCTTCAATCTCTTCAAAACACCTGAAGTAGGCTTATGTCAGCTTTGGAATTCAGCCAAAGCTGAATATTTTAAGACCAAGAAGAACTTCATGTTAAGGAAGCCAGACTAAATAAACTAGGGCTTTCTGGTGCTGGTATTTTTTACAGTCTTGGTCTTCATAACTGAACATGAGTATGATATAGCCTAGTTTTTTGTGTAGCTCGGTATAAAAATTGCATAAACGTAACTTTTCTAAAAATTATAGCACTCTTATTTTTGGATTATAATTTGGAAGAAGCTTCAAAGGACTGAAAGATGTGAGGAAAACACCCAAGCAAATACTGAGCCTATTTTTATTGCTCTGATAGATTCTGTATCTTTTATAGGGCTCTGTAAAAAGAAATCTTAAACTCTAAGCTAATTTGAAAGAAAGTTTCCTGACAAGGCTCACTTACTGTTTATTCTCCAAATAACTGTCCCTGGGAAAGGGAGAGAGGAAGATGACAAGGGAACTGACATTCGAACGATATCTTTAATCCCCCAAACAAGCCAGTGAAGGAAGTACTTAACTATTCTTAGATGAGAAAACCAAGGGCTCCATAACTGGCCTGAACTTACAGGTAGTAACTGGTCAGTACAGGGTTCGACTTTGGGTAGCTACGCTAAAAGGTCATCTTTGCCCTTGCTGCCTGCATTCAGCTGGGCTGATTTACTCTGAGTGGAGGGAAGCTCTCTATCTTGGAATCATACGATGGAGAGCTGGCAGGGACCTCGCCAGCCATTGAGGTGCAGTGTGGAAGAGTGGGCTAGACGCTCTGGGAAGACCTGTGTTTCTGAGCCCGCTCTGCCCCAACTACTGCTTCATTCAACCTGGGGAAGGCCCCAGTTTAACCCCTGCTTGTGCGTGTGTCGTGAACTCGGAGCCCTGTCACTCAGCATGAAGGTGTGACGGAGGGAAGAGGGTATCAGTTTTGTCCCAATCCCCTATTTATCTCCACTGAGGGCTGCCAAGTTTGATGGTAGTAGAACTTTTTTTTTTCTGATTTCTGAGAGAGCGCTTGCTCCTCCTCCACCAGGGATGGATTTTTCTGGGAAGGGCCAGATGGTAAATATTTTAGACTTTGCAGGAGGTCCCTCTCGCAGCTCATCAACTCTGCGGTTGTTACAACAGCAGCCACAACAGTCCCTAAACAAGTGACTGTGGCTGTATTCCAGTAAAACTTTATTAATGGACACTGAAGTTTGCCTTTCAGATTCTTTCAAATATTTTTCAACCATTTAAAAATGTACAAGACCATGCTTAGCTTGCAAGCTATACAAAACTGCCCCCGCGAGATTTTTGGCCCCTGGGCCATGCTGTCTTTTGTTCTACATTCGCTCCCTCCACGGGCAAGTTGAAGTCACTATGATATACTGGGAAGAACACTGTCCCGCAAGTTAGACTTGAGTTTCCATCCTGGCTCTGCTCTGAACCACGTCATTGTGAACAAAGTCCTTCATCTCCTCCAAAGGCCTATAAACTTGACCAGGGGCCGAATTGGAGGGGGAAATGAAACTAAATTTCTAAGACTCCCTCATTTAATCCTGTGCGTTCACAAAGGCAAGGCAGCATGGTATGCTGGGACAGAGCATCACAACAAGAGTGTCATGTTCTGCATTCTGGTTTTTGGTTCTTGTCTAATTTGGAGCAAGTCATTTAAAAAATCTCAGAAAAGAGGGAAAGCCTGGAATAATTGGTCTGTGAAATTTTCTCTGGCTCAAATTCTGTACTTTAAAGTTACATGAATACAAAATGAATTATTTCCGTCCCCAGAGGTGAATGAAGTGCTTTTTGATATCGTGTTCTTGGCCCCTCAAGGAGTTGAGGGTTGGTGGGTAGGGCACATACAAAGCCTGGCTGCGGTGCGGCCTCTCTGAAGGTCCGTACAGAACGCCTGGGTTCCCAGGAAACAGATGCTAGAATCAGACTGGGGGTAGGGCGGGTTCAGAGGTGACAGCTGAATGGGGGAGGACGGGTGAGCAAGGACTACTTGGAATAGCTCGGTTTATTGGAATGGACAAGGACTTGAAGCTTGGTTCCATTTTTACTAGCTTCCCCTATCTGTGTTTCCTGGAGCCTTTCTAAAGAATAGATTGCAGTTCAAGGTTTTCCCTATTTGATTATTGTTTAACCGTAATCTAGTTTGTTCTTTGACTATACTTGTCATTCTCTCTTTCATTTCTGTTCTGAGAGGAAACTAATGCTCTATCAAAGCTTTTGTGAAAATTCATCATGTTTACGTGTGTAAGACTATCACTCAGAGATGGCAAATGGCAAGCTAACAACGCGCCTTCCCAGCCCCCTGCGTGGTAGGCAGTAAATTTCTATAAAAGCAAAGAGATCAGTGATAACAGACGTTAGTGATACAGAGCTGCTCCATTCAGGCAGACACATCCGACTGGTAGCGTCTTATAAAAACACAGATCTTTTTTAATAAACATCAGTTCTGTGATGTCTAGCTAGAGTAGACTTTATTGTCTCCTCCCCCCTCCCCCCCATTTTGCTTAGAAGGAAACTGAACCATGAAGAGATTGTATTCGTTCATTCAGGTGAAATGACTTAGGGTTACTGCTTGGAACCTGGAACATACTTTTCTTGAGAAGCAGTATTATAGATGATGGTGAGAATCTGAGACTAGCCTGTGAGAAGCCTTGTTAACTCCAGGTACTTGAGGTACGGAGCCCACTCACCACTTTAAACATTTAGGAAAGTTGTGTTCCCAAGACCAAAAACTGAGGCTTTCAACACAGCTCTCCTTGTGTTCGAATCCGTAACTTCTGCTTTCATCTAGTTTCTGGTAACATCGGGCCAGATGTTACCTCAGCATCGCTTTGTGGGGGCGAGGATGACAGGAGGTGATGTGGTGAGGTAAGGGACACTGGAAGGATGGGAAAGGCTGCAGGGGGAGGAGGGAGGCTGGGCAGGGGAGAAGAAGGATGTTTGGTGATGCTCAGTGCTGGGTGCTTGGTGATGCCCAGTGCTCAGTACTTGATGATGTTCAGTGCTCGGTACTTGGTGCCTGAACCCGGAGGAAGTGGTGCCAGCCGGGGATCCATTAATGCTTTCACCTCTTTCAGCCTTCTTCCCCTCCTGACTTTCTATTTAGGGCCCTCCACTTCCTGTTGCTGTAAGAGCCAGGGACATCGCTCTGCTCAAGGCCACTCTACCCCCCCTCAGTGGGCACGGGATGAGATGGGCTGTCTGCTCCCCCCACCCTCCTAGCCATTACATGCACCAGGGTCTTTCTGCTTGCCAGGCTCCCTGCAGAGTGCAGCCTGGTCCTCAGCCCTTCCCCCTATAGCAACCATGGTTAATAGGAAGGAAACACATGCTGGTTGAAATGTAAGAATTTAGCTTTTGTCCTCTCATCTCTATTATGTTCCTGCTTGACTTGGACTTGGAATGAAAGTCACCCATGTGCCTTGTCACTGGAGAGGTGTCTGAACTTTCTGATGGCATCTAAACTTTGTGTGGTTCCACTGGCTCCCAGCATAGCTCCTTGGGACTTCCAATCTTATTTGGTAAAAAGCAAAACAAACAAACTTTGTCTCCTGTCTATCCCAGACTGACAAATTCTTGAAAGTCTTCCAGCCCACTTCTGCATTTTCTACTTTTAAATCCAGGAAGGCTTTTGCATATGTTGTCTCACATACTTTGAGGGAAAGGGTGAAGTCTGTATTTCTTAAATAGTGGTTCCTATGGACCAGTTAAAAAAAAACTGGAAGACTGACATCTGTTTATCAACCTTTCATTTTCCAAGTAAGCCTACTGAAGTGAGGAAAGAGAGAGAACTCAACAACCAGCCATCTACTGTCATGAGCCCTTAAACAGAAAAACCATTTTGGGCGCCTGGGTGGCTCAATCCATTGAGCGTCTGCCTTCAGCTTGGGTCATGATCTCAGGGTTGTGGGATCAAGCCCCACATCGGACTCCCTGCTCACGGGGATCCTGCTTCTCCCTCTCCTCCTTGCTTATGCTCTCTCTCTCGCCCTCTCTCAAATAAATAAAATAAAATAAAGAAAGAAAAGAAAAGCCATTTTATGTTCAGTTAGGGAAGGCATAACCTTAGAGTAGCTCTTTGCATACAGTAAATGTAACAAGAAGACTCAATATTACTTTTTTATCCCCCATTTCACTAAAGGATGAGTGAAAACCTTATCTCACCAATCAACAGAGCAATGAAGCAATGTGTTGAGAACCTCTGATGTAAATCACCTTGTAGTCCCATCATATCTTTCATTACTGCTTCTTTGCACAAGTAACAGACCTTAGCAAAATTATCCAGAGTAAACAAAGACAAACTCATAAGGAAAACTCTGGAAAGGAAAGTATTTTTTAAAAATCCCAATGGTGTCCCACACATGGTTGTTCTCTGGGCTTTTAATTTTTTGCTGGCACATCATTGGGGCAATTGCCACCTACCCCCTGTGAATGCAGAGCACAGGGCTTCCTCTTGGGTTTTGTTTTCAGGGTTTTGTTTTTGTTGTTGTTTTTTAGTTTTTTTGGATAACTGGTCAGTTGAAGCAAAATTATAATGTTTCCAAAAGAGCTTTACTAGAAAATGGGAAAAAAATAAAACTAAAAAGAAAATTCCAAAGCATACAAATAAATTTGTTTTTAGAGTGCTCACTTCTTACCCCAAATTGTCAACCGCAGATTGTCATGACTGCCCCCGCTTTCCAGATTGTTGGGATCCTGATTTCTTTCCTCAACTTGGTCACCTCTGATCAGCTTGAGACATACCTCAGTTGGTAGTTCGAGTGGGTTCCACCTCCTGGTGAAGCCTAATTATAAGTGTACAATTGTGGCCTTGGCTCACCCATGGCCTTGGCTGGTGCCAGCCTTCTGGGAGTTTTCTGCTACAGGTCAGTTCCCCTCTGGTGGCTGCAGGGACTGTCCCCTGCTTCCTGTTTCAGAGGCCTTGTTAGAGGCCCGTTCGGTTCCTCTTTCTGGTTTGCAGGATAAAATTGGTTCACAGCTTCTTTGTGGAGCATTGGGGGATTGACAAGTGTAAAACCCAGTGAATACGCAGATCTCCACCAACAGATGCCAACTGTTTCTGCCTTCCAAGTAGTTGCCCTGAGTGGTCTCTTCAGACACCACCCTACTCTGCATGGGGCAAGATGAAAGTTGAGAATTTGGTAAATGAGGCAGTGTGGGCAGTGTTGTAGGAACCCACCGCTCTGTGGATTGCAGGAAGAAACCCAGAACCCACAGCCTTGAGAAGGATCTTAAAAACAGCCTCACCATCCCATAGTTTGAATATAGGTAAATGGGGAAACTGGCTATAGTTAAGAAAGATACCGTTATTTTCAGGGAGCAAAATTAAATTAGCCAACTTTATCGTGGCATATAAAAACAAAAAAGGAAAGCAAAGCAAAATTATAAAAATTTTTAAAAATCCACTGGTGATTCTAATACAGTGGTTTCCTTAGTTGCTTTAATATATTAGCTTTTCTCTCTGGCTGGAGATATTGGTTTAAAGAAACTGATCAAAAGCTGTGCCAGATCATTGGAGAAGGAAGGGTATGAGACAAGGCTGATTTTTAAGGTCTTACCTAATCCAAAAATTTTAAAAAGTGAATACTTGCATCTTTAGGTGAGTTTTATTTTGTAGTGTTGTTTTTTTTTTTTTTCCCCAAAAGAAAACAAAAACTGAAGAAATTCATAATCCAAGCTAAATCTTGGTAATTTTCTTAGGGGAGATAGAAAGGAGGAGAGAACATTTAAATGTTAACAGCATCTCCTACTGAAAATCACAGCCGAGCAGATCTGTGTAACTTAAATGCCACAGGTTGCACAAGGAACAGTAAACATTCCATTACAAGCAAACATTTTCTATTACAGTAGGTAATCAACAATGAGGAAAGCAGTTGCCTTTGCTATATGATTCATACAGGAAGGAAGTTATATTCCTTTGTATAGCAAGTCTCTTAAAATGGTTGTGACCAATTATATCTGTATTCTCCACCACTTTTAGTGGCTTCTAAGAACTCTTAAGAAACATGGGGAGGGCTACCCTAGGGAATGTCCGTGAACTTCAGGCCATGTGTTCATTGACTCCAAGTCATGTCAAACCAAGTTATTTGCCTAAGTCAAAGAATTCATTCTCCTTTAAAAAATCTTGGTTACCCCTATTTCTTATGATAAAATCATCCCAGGAGAAGGATTCAGCCGAGACTGTTGCATGTCAAGTACCTCTTCATGTCACATTTTATTTTTCTATTATGTTGATTGTGACGAATATCAGCTTATAGCCCAGGCAGCCGGCACAAGCAGTGTGATTCATAACACACAGGGGCCATGCGTTCATAAGTCCAGCTAGGTATTTTCCACTTCATAGCTTGGTTATGTTGGGGGACAGGTGATTTTATTTGGGTAGATCAGAATGATAATATAAATATATGTTGTCCTGTGCAATGTCATCTTCTTTTGATCATCATATCAGGTCTATAGAATAAATCGATGTGGCCAAGTAAGTACCTGGATTTTGCAGTTGAGGAAGCACCTCCTTGGAGAGGGTCTGTGATTTGTCCAGAATAAATCACGTGTTTGAGTAGGAGTAAAGGTTGGGTCTTCTGACTTCCAAATCGAGGTGGTTTTTCCACGGTGCCACACTTTCCTCCTACCGTGAAGAGCATTTCCAAGCACATTTGTTCTTGAAGAGGATCGGTGCTAACATCTTGGTCCATGGTGGTAGGATTATTATAAGAAAGAGGCATGGCAGTGAGATGTAACTGCTGGACTCCTCTTGCTCACAAATTTCAGTGACTTCTTGTTACTCATCTGATAAAATAACCCATCAGGAAGCCTTTGCCATTTCGTTATCAATACCAAAGGGGGAACATATAGCCTGGGCTGAGTCCCGGTTGCCAGTTCCTTGGGCTGGAGCGATCCACTGGGCTTCCTCCAGGTAAATGTTAAGCTATTTTCTGGACGTGGTTCATCAGAGGGACTTGCCGAGTGTAGACCAAAACAAGCCTTTCTCTTGAGGGAACCCGAGAGCTGGGTTTACAACATAGCCCGGGACCGTTTCTTTCCTTGGGTCCCTAAGAAATTTGCCCTCCTGAGTCTGAGTCACTTTCTTCTAATGTTAAAGCAGATATTCTCAGTAATTCAGTTCCATGAGCGTTGATCAATTGCCTTTAATGCACCTCTTACTCTGATGGATGCGCTAAAGAATCACGGAAGAGAAGCAGTTGTGCATCTGCAGGGGGATGGAAGCTTATCACATGTTTGTTTCTGTGGGAAAAAGTGATGCTAAGGAAGAAGTCAGGAGGAACTACCTATCCTCCCGTTCTTCCCACCCAACTAGTTCTTTCTAAAAATACTTCTGTACCTTGTTATCTGGTTTTTCATTTGTATCCTTTACAATAAACCTATAATAGGAAGTAAAAAAAAAATTACTTCTAAAAATGAAGCTATGAAACAGTTCAGTCATGAAGAAAGTATATAGTTTACAACACTCATTCATTCACTACCTAAATACAGTCGCTGTTGAACGTTTTGACATTGTTTCACTTCTCTGCCCCTTTTAGAGAAATTAATTGGTCTGGACAAAACTAAAAGCCCCTTTCTGCCACATCAGTTTCCCTTCCTGGGAAAAATGCTTCCTTTACCAGAAGTGCTAAATTGTAATTTTCAAAAATCCAAAATCATGGCTTTCTGCAAATATATGTCCAGTATTCAATTAAGTCATTATTTAATGAGAAAACCAGTAAGGTACTAGAATCAGTTAAAGGAGAATTTGAAGAGCAGACATTATCCACATGTACAGTCAGGAATGCTGAAATGAATTTGCTGATAGATACAAAACTGACTAATGTTCCTTAAAGCAAATCTGTGAGTGTAAATGTTGGAGTGATCTTTATTACGGGATGGAAATCAGTTGTATCTCTACCGAACAATAGAGTTGTGTTGCTGGGGACAAGAATTATTTGCATTACTATCGGTTCTTCACAACTTAATGTTTATCCCAATAGCCTTGTAAAATGGACTCCTGCCTTGCAGGACAAATCAGGGCACATCCTTTTAAATGCAGGTCGCTCCCAGAGGAATGCTCCGCACAAAGCCAGCCCTCCACTGAAAGGATACCCAGTATTCTCTTTTGCCCATTTCCAAGTCTTCCACAACTTCTCTTCACAGAAGGCTGGTCTTTCTCAGCAGCCTCTATGCCTGTGGTTTCTTCAAGTACTCCTACCCAACCAGAGTTAGAGGGGCCCGTCGTTTTCTTTTCTCAGCTGCTCTGTCCTCTGAAGCAGTGTGTGCCCCGAGGAGGTCCCAGAATCTCCCGTTTAAGCCCGGGCTCCTGATCATAGTAGTTTCAAGTCAGGAAACGTAAAAACTGCATAATAAGGTATCGGTCACCTAGGTTTGGGATGTGATAAGCGGTCCAAACCCTGTGACCAGAACCAAGTCGGAAGTATCCCAGCGTGATGCCTGCGGTGTCTGCAAATCCGGTTTCCTTCTTCTATTAGGAAATCATCATTGTTACTCATGGGAACTTTAGTAATCCAGACTGCTCCAAATAGGTTTAGTTTTTGGAGGACAGAAAGTCCTTGTAATATTTTAGAGGGCTGGCAAATGGCTGTAAAATTCCACATGCCAAATATCTTACTCTGGTCTTAGAATTTAAAGTGTCATACCCGAATGGGCCTCATGCCTTACCATGCCCTGGGTGCCGTGCCAGTCGCTACATTCCTGATCATTTCCAATCTCTATATCAGCCTAATGAGGCAAATAGCTTCAGGGGATCAATTTTATACATAGGGGAAAACTGAGACCCTGCAAGAATTATCAACTTTCCCAGTGTCACGTGCCACTGAGGGGCAGAGCCCAAGTTTTGAACCTGAGACTGATTCCAGAGTCTTCATTTATAACTCTGCTCTCCTGTCCCTCAGAAACAAACCATTTGAAAACATTTAAATTATTACTAATCCCATGATTCCAGTCTTCTCATCAGTAATCATTTGTCGACTACTTAAAATCTACAAGATTTTTTTCTAAGGTCTGCACAAAATTAGGTTAAAAGAGTACAATCTCTGCCTTTTATGATCTTACATTCTACCCACTGAGTTCAACAATTTAATAAATAATTATTGGGAGCCTACCCAGATGCATAGCGGTGCTCTAAGTAGTAAATAAATGAAAAATCCAAGACGATATGTTTGAGGACTTCATAATGTGGGTGATTTCATTGAACAGTACGCAGAACAATGTTTATTACTACTAAATGTGTGGGAATGCATTGAAAATAAAAATCTTACACAGTTGTAAACTGTGAGTTAGACTCCCTACTTTATTTTTATATGAAATCAGTATCATACTGAAAATTATTTAAGTAAATTCCCAGATATTATTAAACACCTTTAAGATCTTTTGTAACTATTGATAAAATCTCATTCATTTGAATTGCAAAGGAATATTAGAATCCTTTAATGAAGAATTTTTGACTTTTACGGACTTTTACACTGACTTTTACGGAAGCAAGCAGACTTATCACCTGAGACTTGGAGCCTTTTTTCTTATATGTTGTTTTTCCAGTAGTAGAATTTGATCTGTATTTAAATTCTCCTTGTAATAGTCTTTTCATTTTGTGAAAAAAATGTAGGCTGTTCTAGATAATTGAAATATGCCAGAATCATAATTTTAATATACATACGAATGACTAAGTCTGAAATCTGGGCTACCTTTGAAGGTTCTAAACAATATTTTTGAATTAATACTTTACATAACATTTCTAATTATTTGCGAGTCACATTCATATAGTTGATATATGTTAGTTCTACCAAGACAACAGTTCCTAGATTTTTAAGAATTGGGTCTTGGGAATCTAGCTTTCTTTGATTGAGTGAAAATTCAGCTATTCAGGATTGGACAGTAGGATTTTAGTTTTTCAAAAGGAACTCCTGGACAGTTTCCCAGATACACTGGCCCAGTGCTTACTGTTTATATACAATCAGAGTTAAGAAAGGGTTTGTAGACAATCAGTAGAGGCAGGGAGTCTAGCTTTAACGCTTTATGTATATGTATGCGTTTACTATTAGTTGCAAAGCATGGTTGGGGTGCAAGTTGCTTGGCTTGACCTAGTGAAATTAGAGAACAACGTGGTGGCTTACACGTGAGTTATGACCTTCCTTGCCAAGCAACTTAGTGCTGCCAGTATTTTATGTGCTTAAAGTACACTTGGTGGTTGTTAAATCTGAAATAAAATTGGAAAGGAAATGCTGGCTTAGACTTTTAACAAAAACTTAGACTCTTCTTTTCCTTTATAAAATCAGTAGTGTAGAAAATTCATTTAATCATCGAATATGACATGTGAGTGGGTTACCCGAGGACTGATACTGCTGTGTTTATTAGAATGTCAACCAGGAGATCAGCATTGTTTCCAAAGTCTGAAATTAAGGGTTGTCAGCATTGCAAAATCTTTGCATTCATTTATGTTTTTAACTTAACATTTAATTTCCAGGAATATTTTGTTAGTGTTTATTAGTCCATTTAACACATATTCAAATGAGCAGCACGGTACTAAGTGGTTAATTTTGATTAATTTGTGTCACACTAAGGTATAAGTGACAAAAACTCACACTTATCATAAACATAGTATATTTACAATGTTCACTTTTTAGGTTTCTTTTTAAGAAACGAGTTAGATGCAAAGATACATTAATTAAGAAGAAAAGTTGCAGGAGCATTTAAAAGCTGCTAACATGTAAATATTCCTCGGGGTTCATTAAGGACAGGGCTAGGGAATGGGTTTATGGGAAGTTTTAAAAGTTCAGACAGGATCCTTCTGTTCTTGATTCCTTTGTCAAAGGCAACATTAAGGGAGGAAAAATGCAGACAACTCCCAACAAGAATTTGTAGGTGACTGAGCTTAAGTAACCTTCATGGAGTTTTATGACTACATTTATAACGATCACTACCTATGGCTCATTTGTGCCCATTTATGAAATCTTTGAGAAGGTAAAACCTTGTTTTCCTAAGAGTGACACTCTTCTACTTCAGCCAAATCTCTTACACACTTAGAACTAGGATTAAGATACCGCTCTATGTACCTCGTTTGCCTCCACCATTGAGCCATGTTTTCACTGTTTGGTGAAATGTAAGCAAGTCATGGGAAAGCACAGCCTCACACTTTCCAAAGCTGCATGGAGCTCAGGACTCTGCATTTGGTCAGATATTAGTAAAGAAAAAGTTTCATCTCGTTGAATGTATAGCGAAAATTATTCTTGATGGATAATGTTTTGATTCGATTATCCAGTCTCATAGCTCATGCTCATATTTCCATGCATTTTCAATCTGGAGAAGGCCAAGAAGGGCCAGATGCCATCCTCAAGTGGTTCCAGAAGTAAGAGAGCTGTTACCACTGTGTCGGGACACTGTTTGGGAATTTTGAAGCAAAATTGTGCTGTGATATTTATATGCTGTCATGCCTTGATTTTCCCAGACCACTGCTATGTAATAGCCTTGGGCTTTCCTCTAAAAAAATATCATTAGGTATATTGGAGTAAGTTTGCAGAGGCAGGCATATGAAGCAACCATGATTTTTCTATTTTCAAATTCCTTTTTTTTTTTTTTTTTTGGTTTGTTCTTGGTTTATTTTCTCAGGGGAATAAGAACATGTTACCTAAACAGACGGCTGTGCCGAAGGATAAGCCACACTTAATTTGAGAAGATTTTCTGAGCGCATGAAAGGAGAAAAAAGCTATGATTGGAGAGTCCAAGGCCCTAATCTGCTTTCGGTTTTCAGTTACCTGATCTAAACGCTGGAAGCTCAATTTAAAATCTGGACTGGTTTAGAAGCTTCTGATGACTTTATGGCGAGTCTATGAGAATTACCTTTTCAAGACTTTAGCCTTTAGCAATAGAAAGAAGTATTGCTCAGCTTTAAGGCCGAAATGAGTACCTGATACACAGTCACTGGGGAAATTCCTTCCTGCATCCAGAATATTGCTTGGTTATTTATGAGTTTAAGCTTAACATTCTTATTCATTTAAGCTAAGAATAATCATGGAACTATTATCCTTCTATTTGTTATTCTCCCTTTAAGATCTGCATAATTTTTTATTGCATGTATGTCAGTAGCGCCTATTCTCTCCTAAAATAATCTCTTAAAAGCTATTAAATAAACCTTGATTTGCTTTAAGATGCAGTATTCAAGGCATACTTGATTCTTTGGGGGATATTAAAAAAAGAGTATTACTCCATAAATCTTGCATCATATGTGAAATGACTAAGAAGGAACAACTGAAAAAGTCAAGTCCAGTGTTGTAGGATAATGAGAAATCCTTCATTTGAAAGGTCTGACGTAGAAGCAGCAGTTCCAGGATATTTAAGGGATTGTTAAAATGTAATTCCACATCTCTTTTCCTCGTCTGTCTTGTTTATCCTGTATCTCTAGTACCTAATACCGTACTTGGTGCATAATAGGCACTTAACACATATTGATGGGTTGAACTAAGGAATATTGCACTTTCCCTTCCCGGTGTTTACTAATTGGTTTTAATGTCTGCCTTTCCTTATTAAGTGTGAGTTAAGCTCCTAAATGGCAAAGATCACCTTTTATGGCTCCTGACATCCCCCAGGTCCTGTGTGTCTGTGCTTGACCTGTAGATGGGTGCTTGATCACACTTGATGCTGCCGTAGAATAGAATTCAGTGAAATCAATCCTTCCCTTGGCGAACTCAGTCTAGTGCAGGAGACCCACCTATGACCATAGAGTAAGTTGTGCTGATCGTGATACTGGAGGTTTATATGATGTGCTCGGAGAACACAGATGACAGGATTTTTCTCGGGGAGGAAGGGAGTGTGGAGGAGACTGGCTAAGGCTTTGGACTAGAGGTGACATTTGAATCAGATCTGAAGGGTAACAGTGAAACCACTTATTATGTGCCAGGCATTTTAAATTACAGGAGTAAGTGAGTCTTCCCTTAAGAAAGAGGTAGAATAAAAAGAGAACCCATTATGGAACAAAAAAACCACCAGCATTAAAGATGGACAGAAGCATCCACTAGTGAAAAGGAGAAATGGTCAGGAGGTTGGGCAACAGATTGGGGAGAGTTCTAAGAGGGAGGGAGAGAGAGAGAGAAGGAGAGTGACCTCCTTGAAAGTGGCCTAAAGAAGGCCTTCAGGTCAGTAGAGCAAACTGTTTCAGAGAAATAACTGAACGAGGTGGTTAAAAGGCTCCTGATAACTTTTGTCAGAGCAGTTTCAAGAAAGCGGTTGCTAGCAGCTGTCAGGACAGTGTCTTGAATGAACAGCAGGAGGCACATAATGATGAGTATTATTTGAAGAAATGTGTTGGTCAGAGAAGCAGAAAGAGAAGGCAGTCCTGCTCCCCGAAGTCAGCTGGCCTGGTCCTGCAGTACATATTTGTGCCTCAGAGACAGGCCGCCACGAGGAAGCCTTTGTGCTCTCAGGTATTATCACTTCTGTGGGAACATGGAATACAATTCCAAACCCTTTTCTTCCAGAAAGAACTTTTGGAGCATGGCCTTTTGTAAAGGTCCTTGTTCTCTTGCTAGTTGGAATTAGCTGAAAGTAGACTTGCTTTTCCTTATTCTGTGACTTCGACCAATTTGAATTCACAGCAACAGCACTTACGTGAGGTTCTTTACTGGTTGAACTCAGCTTGCAGAAGTGTAGGACTTGTTCAGGAAGTAAAAGTGTTCCCTAAGCCAATGGCTGGGTCAGGCTAGGGAAGCGGCTCATTCGTCTGTCTCCAGGGGCCAGATTTCTCGGGCTTTCGAAACTAAAGAATAAGAACTGGGACCAACAATGCTTTTATTGTTTTGTCAGCCACTTGAAACACTTCATTGCTTATAAAACTGGCCACTTAGAATTACAAATGATTCCTTTTAAAGGAGACCTTTTTGCTGAGTGCCATCTCACTTTATAAACTTCCAGTGGAAACACTTGGAAAAAAAAAACCTCTAGATTCCTTTTTAGGCTTTCCTCACCTTGGGTTCCAAACCATTCCCAAGAGTGGTTTCCAAGAGGAGGAGTGCTCTGAGTAGGTCACTAGAACAAACCCTATGTTCATCTGAAGTTAGTCTCACAACCGTATGTGCGCATTCATTTGTACTCATGTCCATTCCCAAAGAAGCTCCCTCCTCCGCAGAAAATCAGATTATCTGAGTAGTTACTGTTGTTTTACTGGCTTCACTTGGAATCACCTCTCTTGGGCCTTATCTTTTATACGTCCTGCACACAGAGGGAAACACAGTATTGGCTGATGTTCCTGATGACACACTCCCCCCTTTCAGAGGGAGTCTGAAGTGCCACACTTACCAAAATGGGAGAGGGAAGGGATGTATTGGCCTAGAAAACTTTTGTATATTCAAGGATGACTCCCCATCCCCTTTTTTTATAATAGGAGATCATCCTATATAATATTCAGGGAGGTCTCCCCACCCCCTTTTTTTATAATAGGAGACCATTACAGAGCCAAACCTTCAACAACCTATCTTGAAAATCAGTTCTTGGGGTGAAACTTGAATTTTCTAAAAGAACATTTCCAGAGAAAACCAATTTTTAAATATTGAGTTGTTGAGATTATACAGGTCTTCTTTGATCGTAGTAATAATAAGGGTAAATATATTAATAAAAATATTAGGGTAGATAGATTAAATTTATGGTTTTCTATTAACAGACCAGCTAGGTTTCTTTCCTTTGTTCATGTAGAATGAACAGAAATTCCCTCTTCTGGTGTCAGACATCTCCTGAGTTTGTCTTTTTAGCCCAGGCCCTACTCCCTACCCCCTGCAAAGCTGTAGGCTTAGCCCTCTGATCACACACCTCTATCACACAGGTACCTCCATCTCATTTCCCTAGAGAAACTGGTCTCCTCTCCTTAACATCTCATTACATGGCAGTCAATTTTCAAAACCCAAAACCTGCTCTAGATTCCTTTCAAATAATCATGAATTGTGTATGTATTAGGAATTAGCATTGTGTGGTGACAGATGGTAACATCATTTGTGGGGATCATAGCATAACTTAGAGAAAAGTCAATTCACTATATTTTGCACATGAAACTAATGTAACATCGTGTGTCAACCATATTCAAATAAAAAAAATTTTAAAGAATATTTTTCCAAATGTATCATCTTATTTCCTTAGTTTGAGGCTTATTATATAGCATTTTAATTCTTTACCCAGATCTTTTTATTAGTTAAAACTAATCATTTGCAAATTGTGTTATTCCTTTTAAATGCAAAAGGAATTTAAAGATTTTTTTTTTTTTAAGATTTTTTTAAAAATATTTTATTTATTTGACAGAGAGAGATCACAAGTAGGCAGAGAGGCAGGCAGAGAGAGGGGGGAAGCAGGCTCCCTGCTGAGCAGAGAGCCCGATGCGGGGCTGATCCCAGGACCCTGAGATCATGACCTGAGCTGAAGGCAGAGGCATTAACCCACTGAGCCACCCAGACGCCCTTGGATGCAGATTCTTGCTCCATACATCTGAGAATTATTCATTTGGATTTAGAAAGTTTAATAGATTTTCTTTTTCTACATTTGATCCTTTCCTCCATCTTGAATTTATTTTGTTTTATGATGTAGAAGTAATGTATCTGTATTCCAGTGTACTGCGATTGGTAAAAGGAAACAACATGTAATCTAAGTGAAATTGACAGCCATAACATTTCTTTAAATATCATTTAATATTTGTTCGTGGCATGTTCTGAACTACATCAGTTATTTTTTTTTAAGATTTCTTTGTTTATTTGAGAGAGAGAGAGAGAGAGAGATAGCATGCAGGGTATGGGGGCAGACAGAGAGGGAGAAGGAGAATCTCAAGCAGACTTCCGCTGAGCATGAAGCATGGAGCATGGAGCCTGTCGAGGGACTCCATCTCTGAACCCTGAGACCATGACCCACGCCGAAATCCAGACTTGGACCTTTAACAGATTGAGCCACTCAGGTGCCCCTACCTCCGTTATTTTTATAAATGATCATCTCCTTTGCTCTTAATAAGAATTCTACCGAAGGTAATTTAACCTTTTATACTTTGCTCAGAGTTGCTATTATAAACATCAGTTATTGTACTGAACTGCTAAGCTGCAATATAATTCTGTTAGAGGAGCTGAGCTTTCTTTTGTTTTTTTTTTTTTTTCTTTTTAAATATTTATTTATTTTTCAGAGAGAGAGAAGGAGAGAGAGCACGAGCAGGGGCAACTGGCAGGGGCAACTGCAGGCAGAGGGAGAAGCAGGCTCCGGGTCGAGCAAGGAGCCTGATGTGGGACTCAGACCCAGAACCCTGGGATCATGACCTGAGCCGAAGGCAGACACTGAACTGACTGAGCCACCCAGGTGTCCCTCCTTTTCAGTATTTAAAGTCCTTTTTAAAAATTTTTATTTTTTTATTTCAGAGAGAGGGAGAGAGAGAGCATTAGCATAAGAGAGGGGTAGAGAGAGAGGGAGAAGCAGACTCCCCGCTGAGCAGGAAGCAGGATGCAGGGCTTGATCCCAGGACCCTGGGATCATGACCTGAGCTGAAGGCAGACGCTTAACCGACAGCCACCCAGGCGCCCCTGAGCTGCTTCTTTTACCTAATTCGGCCAGCTGATTTCTTGTGGGGGGGGGCAGAGATAGCCCCAGATGGCCTTCCCTTCCCTTGAAGAAAGAGGCAAGCTTAATAACGGCCATTAGGTTACTTTTGTTAGCCTAGTGCAATGATATGCTTGGGAGCTACTTAGGTATGTCGTAGCTGCATTCTCTAAACCTCCCTTCCCCCTCCTTCCCTCCCTCCCTGCTCCCTCCCCTCCCTCCCTTTCTTCCTCCTTCTCTCCCTCCCTTCCTCCCTCCCTCCTTCCTTCCTTCAATAAACATTGGTTGGGTCTACATCCTGGGGCACCCATTGGGGATGGAAAGGCTGTGACATGGGCTCTGTCCACAGAATAGTCAGGTGTTCGTCTTCCTCTTGCATTTCCTCACTGTATGTTTTTCTGTTTACTCTTACCCCATCCCACTTCTGGATACTTTTCTCTATTTTTTTTTTACATCACTTTTTAAAATTGAGATATAACTCACATATAAAATTTACCCTCTGAAAGTGTATTAATTCGGTGTTCTTAGTAGATTTACCAAGTGTGCAACCATCACCAATACTTAATTCCAGAACATTTTCAGCAACCTCGCATATAAACCCTGTACCCATTAGTAGTCACCTCTGTCATAGCAACTACTATTCTGCTTTCTCTCTCTGAATTTGCCTATGCTAGATATTTCGTAGAAGAAGAATCATACAATACGTGGTATTTTGTGACTGGCTTCTTTCACTTGGCATAAGGTTTTCAAATGACATTCATGTTGTAACAAGTGTCAATCCTTCCCTCCTTTTTTCTGGCTGAATACTATGTCATTCTATAGGTATATAACACATTTGGTTTACCCATTTATCAGTTGATGGACATTTGGATTATTTCTGCTTTGGGGCTATTATGAATAAAGCTACAAGATACATGTTTTGGGGTAGATACATATTTTCCATTCTCTTGATTATATTATATTCCCAGGAGTGAAATTGCTGATTCACATGGTAACTCTGCTTACTTTTGAGGAACCACTAATCCATTTTCTAAAGTGTGTGCACCATGTTCTGGTACCACCAATAATGTATGAGGGCTCCATTTATCCACATTCTTACTAATGCTTGTTATTGTCTTTTTGATTCTAGATATCCTAGTGGGCATGAAGTGGTACGTCATTGTGGTTTTCATTTGCATTTCCCCAATGACTAATGATGTTGAGCGTCTTTTCATGGGCTTATTGGCTATTTGTATACCTTCTTTGGAGAGCGATGTATTAAGATCTTTTGCCCATTTAAAAATTTTCTTTTATTGTTGAGTTGTAATAGTTCTTTACAGTAATATTTCACATATTCTGCAAATAAGTCCCATATTAGATATCTGATTTGTAAATATTCCTTCTATTTGGTGATTTTTGTTTTTTTTTCATTTTACTTGCTAGTTTGCTAGTGTCCTTTGAAATGCAAACAATTTTAATTCTGATGAAATTCACCTTACTTACGTTTTCTTTGGTTGCTTATACTTTTGATGTCTTATATAAGAAACCACTGCCCTATGGTGAGGTCATGAAGATTTACACCCAAGCTTTCTTCTAAGAGTTTTATAGTTTTCACTCTTGAATATAGGACACTGATCCATTTTGAATTGATTTTTATGTATCATGTGAAGCAGGGTCCATCTTCAATTCTTTTGCATGTGGATGTCTAGTTATCTCAGCACCATTTGTTGAAAAGACCATTCCTTCTTTCACTACCGAATTTTCTTTGGCACCCTTGTCAAAAATCAATTGACTATAAGTGTATGAGTTTATTTCTCAATTCTGTCCCATTGATCTACATACATTTATCCATATACCAGAACCACATAGTCTTGATTACTTCAACTTTGTATCAAGTTTTGGAAAGGAAGTAAAGGAAACATGAGACTTCCAACTTTGTTCTTTTTAAAGACCGCTTTGGCTGTTTTGCTTACCTTGTATTTTCATATGAATTGTAGGCTTGTAATTTCTGCAAAAAAGACAGTTGGGTCTTCTTCCTATTTTTAACTGTCCCTCGTCCTCTTTCCTTTCTCATTAATTTTTTTTCCTTCTGTTTCTTTTGCATTTCTTGGCTGTCATGACAAGTGGCCTCAACTTTTGCTTCTTATTTTTTGGCTATTGAACTGCTCAGTGAACTATGACTACAGAGTTTCCAGGTTTTGGACATTTATTGTCATTTGTCACACTTAGGAAAGGGTAGATTTCACTTCGTCCTTCCCTCCCTCCGTTCCTTCCTTTCTTTCCTTCTTTTCCTTCCTTCCTTCCTTCCTTCCTTCCTTTTCTTCATTCCTTCCAGTGGGTTTGATACTTACCAGAATTATCAATGTTAGCAGAGTCTGACTTAAGAACCTTTGTCTGCTTATTCCCTAAAACTTAAGTGTTTACATATGAAAAGTCAAAATGTTTCTTGAAAGGGTTATTGTGATAAACTTGTCCCTTGTGATTTGGTTTCTTATACAAAACATAGAAAATCTGATTTTTATAAGAAAAACAATTTATTAGAAAGTTAATTTGCCTGTAGCATACTTAGCTACTGAAGCTCTTTCTGAAAGTAGGCCCAGTCTGTAAATATTTCCAGGGCAGGAGAGGTTTAGCACTCTGTGTTTTTGCAGATTCAACATCTCAGTGTTAAGATATTAGATGAGGAAATGGAGTTTATTATAGATTTAAATTTTCTGGCATGGTCTTGATTTTCTTTGAAACCTCAGAAATGTTACCTTTACTTGGATCATCACATTGCCTTGCTCTTTCTTCTATAGATATTTCAGGGACCCCTGTCCCCAATCACAGATTCTGACCTGTCCAATTTTGTTGAGCTAGATCTCCTAGAACGTCCTGCCCTAAAACCCAGTTGCCGGCTGCCGTGTCCGGTAATGAAGGAAATGAATCCAAACCCTCCAGATAACTCACCAGTCTGTCCCTTACCACAGTTGAGTTGAAGGAAGGCAGGTGCGGAAGGGCACAGCAGTGACCCACTTGGCGATGAGATCTGTGGTGCTCAGCTATTTTAAAGAGCAAAAACTTGCTCTCTGCCAAGTGATGAAATGGCCTTGTTCTGAAAGGTAAACCAGCGCTTTGACTCAGAAATGGATCTTGCAGAACAGTGGGTGTGGATTTGCAGGCAAGGTGATCCTGCGGCCAGTCTCCGAAGGCCCTCACTCCCCAGTGTGGGGAGCTGGGGGTGGGAGCTGGCTTGGGTCCCGGTCTCACCTGCAGCTTCCATGGTTTGCTGCTGGCCCAGATAGATTCTTGCCCACCTCATGACCGGCAGTACAACCGGGGTAGCTCTGCGGGAAAGGGACTGTTCTTGGAATATGGAGAATCTGAGCGTGTTCACCTTGGGGATTTATATCTCCACTGATCAGAGAACCAGAAAAAACAAAATCACATCTTCCTAGGAAGGGAGGGAAGCCGTATATTGTGAGGATCAAAACATGGACGGTGGCTCCGATAGACCTCGGTGTTTGAGTCTTGGCCCTTGCCACTTCCTGAATCTGTGCTCTTCTCTCAGCCGTAGTTTTCCCAAGTCGAGGACAGCAAAGCAGCCTCTGCCTTCTGGGCCCGTCAAGAGGGTTAAATGGGGTTGTGCACGTAAGGAGCTTTGCACGGTGCCTGGCAGGTCGGAAACTGTTGGAATACAAAAGACTGTGGAGCCTGTTTAATCCAGCACTTTATCTGATGCATCAATCTACCAGGAGGCATTTATGTGCTTTTATTATGTTGCCAAATTGCCTCATACATTTGGTTTTTGAAGGCGGGAATCAAATAATGAATTCTGAAAAAAAAAAAAAAAAAAGAATTTTGACTTTTTTGTTAAGATACCGTTTCAGAAGCTCCCCACTGCCTGGGTATTTGGTGGCAGGATGATAGAAGCCCGCGAGCCTGGAAGCAGGTACGTGGCAAGAGTGGGCCCCACAGAGACAGATTTGCAGAGAGCTGACCCCACAGAGTGCACACGGCTCCGCTCCTGGGCTGTGGAGGGGAGAGCACGTGCTGTAGAGGCGGGAGGCTCGCTTTGTGTTTCACTCCTGCCTCACATATCCTCTCTGCAGCGGGAAAGCCTGTATTTTACCACAGTTTTGAGGATTCGCTGAGAAAATAAAGCGGAAGGGAGCAGGCACACAGTCGGTGCTTGGCCTACACACGTATATTCATAGTATCGACTTCCTATTTTGAGAGGTCTGTGTTCCATTTCCCTGCTGCTGCCTAACTACCTCTACAAAACCCAGGAGCTTGAAACTACAACCTGTTACCATCTCTTGCAGCTCAGGGGGTCGACTAGCTTCAGCTGGGGGGTTCTTCCATTTCAGACCCAAGCTGGTAGGGTCTGCAGTCATCCGGGCTCTGGACTGGTTTGGAACATCCAGGAAGGTTCGTTCCCATCAGCGGATGCCGGTGTGGGCGATCTGTGGGAGCCTCGGTTCTCCTCCTGTGGCCTCCCCACATGGCCAGCTTGGACTTCTCACAGGGTGTTTGCATTCTGAGAGAGAATGTCTGGGCGTAAGCGTTCCAGGAAGACTGAAGTGAAAGCTCTCAGTTCTCATGGGTTTGCTTTCAAAATCCTCAGAATACTACGTTTGCACCATTCTATTGGTCAAAGCAGTCCCGGTGCCAACTTAGAGTCGAGGGGAGGTGGAGAGCTCAGTGGGGGAAGAAGTAGGCAAGTGCATACAGGAGGGTAAGGAATACAAGTCAGTAGCTCTGTGCCTGCTTCGCTCCCATCTCGTAGCTAAGTCATAGAGAGAAACTGAGGCCTGGACCCTTAGGAGAGTCATTTGATTTTGAGAAAGAGGCAATTAAAACTCAAAACCGGAGGTACATGAATAGATTCAGCAAGAGTACACTTTACATGGAAAAAATGTTTTTCCTCTCTAAATTTTTCCATTTCCACAGATAGGGCTGGTAGAAATTTACTGTCAAAATACTGTCCCGATACTTTTTGCTATCTACCAGAAGAACATCAGCTTGAAAGCTGACCTGTTTCTCCACATATTGGGACCCATTGGGATTAGATGGTTAAACAGAGGTAGGACAGCCAAACATTTGCTGGCTGGTGCTCGAAGTGGAGAAGGCAATGAACAGTTTGGTGAAAATCTTGGTTAGACCTCTAAGACTTCATCTTCACTGACTAGTTATGCAAGGAAGTGGAGATTATGGCCTTTTTAAAAGCTATACAAATTAGCATGCATCCAAGACTCACTACCCCATCTCAGCCTTGGGAATGGACAAGAATTTTGACATTTTTTTCCCTCCGGCTGTGGAGAGGGTGAAGCAGCGAAGGAGTAGGTCTGCAGAGAGGCCCAGGCAGGAGTGATGGCAGTTGGCCAAGAGGCCTCAGGAGGCTGGGAGGGGGAAGGAGCAGTGGCCTCTCCCAGGGCCAAGTGAAAATATGAGCATGTGGTTCATGGACTGGTTTAATCTGCAGGCAACCTGCCTATCCCTAGAGGGATTTGCGGCCAGTATTCAAGTTTCCAGAGAGATAAAGACAGAATACAGGACGTACTTTCTCTTGTATAATTCCCTTGGTTCTCCCTCCACCCCCATTAATTCTACTTGGCTTTAGAAACTCCAGTAGGAAGTTTACTCTTCTTTTTGTATTTTTCCTAATCTAAGCCCTCCTCCCACCTTACCCGCATGCACTCTGTGTCTTATTTCTGGTACTGTCCGTGGATGGCTGAACCCATGAGGAATGCGAGCCAACCTCTCTCCCTAAACTTTGCCCAGAGAACACCTGAGAGTCATGTGCAAACATCAGCAGACAGTTCTTGGCTGGGCGTCCCATCGAATGTACTGTTTATCTTTGGAAAAAGCATTGGTTCTTCTACTTGGCAAACAAGAGGTTTCCAGTTTTAAATGCATAAAGTCAAGAGTTCTGTTGTTCTGTTTGCTTATCCCCATACCCATTCCCTTCTCCATCCACTTACTGCTCTTTCTTCTAACTTTTCCCTGGCTTCACCATCAGGATAGATTTTTCTTTCTTATTTTTGTCCCTTGCTGCAAACTGACAGCATTGTTGTCTACTAACATTGGAAACAAAAAGTATTTGTATGACTATCTTTAAGGGTCATGGATTTAAATTTAAAGAGGCAAAAGTTAATTTTCAAATTCTTTTGTTTCCTTTTCTAACATTTTATTGGGCAATGAAGACATCCTATTAATCTTTAAGTTTTGGCTGAATTGCTGTCGACTGAGCCAGTCTTCCCGCAAAGCATTCATTGTATCTGCCTTTGCTCTCAAGAGGGCCATTTGGTGGCTCACCTCTCTCACCTCCTTTTCCATCACTTCTCCTTTGTGCTGCATAGTTGCTAAGAAATGACTTTCTAATCGATATAGTTTTCCAGGGTTTCTGACCAACTCAAGGAGGAAACTCAACTTGTTAGCACAGCATGCGAAGTCAGTTTCCTGCACCCCCCTCTCACAAGCCCTGTGATTGGATCCAGACCCCTGTTTCCCCAATAAATTAAGCCCAGGGATCTCTCCATTCTTGCATGTAAGTGTCATTCTACGTTTATTTTCCCATTTTCCTCCTATGAGTTCTATAGTTTTACTGTGATGATAGTTGCAGGACCCAAGGATTTGGGAAAATGAACTGATTCTTCTAAGCTCCTTCCCCCTTCCGGCCTGGAATTCTCTTCTCACGCTTCCTGGGGAATGCCTTTGCATCTTCTAGGTCAGCTCTGTGTACCGTCTGTCCTCAAAGGGTACTCACCCAGGCATCTAGTTGTTCCCTCTTCTGTCTCCCCATAGTGCCAGCTGCTTGCTTCTGCATTTTTACGATTGACCTCCCTGTTGGGTGGTTAGTTTTTTTAGTTTGATTAAGGTCTGCTTTTTTTTCATTTTTGTGTCTCTAGTGCTCACATATAATAAATGCTCAATAAGTGTTTCTTGAATAAATAAATTAATAAATAATGCCATTCCTTAAATTCATTGAACATGTTTGCGTTGATGATTTGATCATTATCGTAAGTGAAACTTCATGTCAGAGCTTCATGCAGAAAATCTTTTGCCTTTTGTTCTTGTCATTGCTCCTGGCTAAAAAGGAAAGCTAATCAATATGTAAAGTGACACGTGCCTTGAAATTTGGTGTAAGATTTACTAGCCTTAACTGCCTTTAAGTCTTTAATTGTTTTGCGGGAAAAAAATAGTCTGGTGACAATCATATGTATGATTGGCTGCCGACTGTGCTTTGCTGTTTAGGCGTAAGTTTGCATGTTCATGCCATCATATAGCAATTGAAATATCCCGATGGCTAAGCTTTAAAATACTGTCTTACTTTTCCACAAGATGACAGAGGACCAATTGAATGGTCCCAAGTGTATTCTATCCTACTTGCCTTGGTGTCCGTCAGAACAGGCTCAAAAGTGAGGCAATGACTGTAGTCCCCTCTCCTTGCTGCTTGCATTTGTTTGGTGCTTTCAGATAATAAAACATTAGCTGAAGACTTTAAAAATGCATTCCCTGCCCCCAAAATTTAAAACATGTAAAAATATTATTTTAGCTTACTTTTACTTCTCCTCCAAAGTTGTGCGGACTTTTCCTATTATAATAGTAGGTGGAACCTGTTCTTTGAAAATAGGGGATAGTTTGTCTAGGGATAGTTTTTTATGTTCCAGACTTTAAGTATAGTTTTAGTTAAAGGCTACTTTAAGAAATTTCTTCTTGAAAGATCTATTCAGGACTATGTTATTTTTAAATTACAGTATGGACTCCTGTTACTGATTCCTGCTTATTTTCAGCAGTGGGAAATATGGCACACTCAGGAACAACTTCTTATTCATCTTTGTCCCTATTGTTCAGCCTAATGCCTGCTGTATAATACCTATTCAATAAATATTTATTGAATGAATGAGTAAATAAGGCTGTATAGAGAATAATTTATTTTCAAAAGGCTATACTTCATAGAAACATAGGTAACAACGGGATTCCCACTGTGAATGTAAAATGTGCAGAAACACAAAACACTATGTTTTTTTCCTCAAAAGGATGAACAGTTTTAATCAAGGCAGAAGAATATACTGAAGCCTATTGATTGATTGCTTATACATTATTAAACTATAAACAAATCCTTAATTTACGAATTTGCCAGTTGCTTCCTGCTAGTCTATCTTTATTTTATTGACTTTTCTAAAGCTCGGGTAAGGGAGGGGTAAAAAGTGGTGCTTCTAAAATCTAAGGATCTGGACTATGAAAAATATGTGCTATGCCAATTGAAAATAATTGGGAGGATGGGCAGAGCCCATGGTTTTTTAAATGAAAAGCAAATAAGTACTATTGCTTTTAGGAGCTTAGAGTCCTAGAAGCCTGTCTCAGAGAGCTATAAATGCAGAATAAAATCAGAGAATTTCCATTTTGGTTCAGTTTTCATGAAATGTAAAGTTATGGCTTTATAAAAACATAATGGGAACAGCATGAATGGTAAAAATTAAAATAATAAACATGAAAAATTGCAAAGCTTCGTTATGTAATTTTGTAGGGCTTTCCAGTGTTATGCAAGAATAAACTTTTCAGGGGCAAAGAAACTTACTTTTAAAATGCAGGGAGATTGTTAAATTATTTAAATTTATTTAATTAAATTTTATTTTTAAATTTTAAATTACCTTTTATTTTATTAAAATTTTATTATAATTTAAAATTATTAATTTAAATTTTAGTGTAATAAAAGGACACTCAGTTACAGAATATGTAAGTGAAAATCAAATCAAAATAGTATTTGCTCCTAAACTACAAAAGAACCTAATGTACTTAAATTGAAACTTAAAATAGAAATTTAACATTGGCACCTATATTAAAATAGGCTTCAACTATTGGTACTAAGACTATTAGTTTACTATTACTTTCATTGTAATACTTTTCTGTGGTACTTATTACTACTTTACCACTTCAGTTGGTTTCATTTTTATGTTCTCGATTTCATATCTAAAGTATATTCAGATAGTTCAAGTATGAAAAGGTGATCTGTGAAAGGAGTTCTCTAATATGCCTAATGAAGTTTTAATTACTAGGCAAAAGTGAATCTTACTAATAGTTAATATATGAACATTGCACAGATCTGTGGTGCTGACTAGATAGATAGGTCTTGTACAAATTCTTGCCTCCCAATATTAAAACAGCTCCCTTGAATTTAGTTCTCCACACAGCCATCCCTGATTCTCTTCCTGTAAGTTGTGTTGAAACTGAGATTCTGTTATAACTGTATTTGGCTGTGTTCCTAAGGAATACCACAATTCTGCCCTGGAACTTATTTCCTTGAGAGGCCCCAGAGGTAGGTATGTAGTCAGAAAATGAAATAAGGCAAGGTATCTCTTGATTATTAGATGGATCTAGAGACCCCAATGGAAAACTAGTGAGCCAGGCTGGAGCCCTTAAAGATCCCCTTCTCTGGGAGAGGGAGCTTGAATGGTCTAGAACTTTGCAAGTCAAAGAGCCTTCCTTCCAATTTCTACTGCAGCCCTGAGATCTGAGTTTCCTCTGGTCCTAACACTGATTCAAAGGAAGACCATGAAGGTTCTGGAGAAGCTGCAAGGAGCTTTGCTTCAAGGCCTAAAATGGATCTGAAGGGAAAGCCCATGTATACACTTAGAAAAGAGTCTTTTGGAGGAGGCTTGGGGTAACTCTTCTGACATGGTGGAAGAGGAAAGGGAAATCTTAGCCATGTCCTGGACCATCAGCTCCCTTGAGTTGACATGGCTCTGATAAAATTCTCAAAAAAGTAGTCTTTGTTCTCTCACTCATGTTCTTCAACTAATTCTTACAATTGTCTTTTTCCCTGTCACTTGATAGGAAATGTTTTCTGATGAATCAGCAGGGACTTCAAGCGTCAAATAATAAGGCCTTTGGTTTTTATTGTCCTTAACAGGGAAGTGGATAGGGCTGACAACTCCCTTTTTCTTGAAGTACCATTCTCTCATGTAGGTTACGTGGGATAAAAAGATGGTACCTTAGTCAGTTCTGGCTGTTGTCACAGAGAACCATGAACCGAGTAGCTTAAAAACAAACAGTTCTGGAGGCTGGGAAGTCCATGATCAAGGTGCTGAGAGATTTGGCGTCTGGCGAGGGGCTGCTTCGCGCTTCAAGGATGGTTGTTTGCTTGCCATGTCCTCACATGGCGGAAGGGATGAGGGAGCTTTCTGAGGTCTCTTTTGTAAGAGTTCTAATTCCATTCATGTGGGCTCCATCCTTGTGACCTCATCACCCCCCTAAAGTCCCCATCTCCAAATACTATCTCAGTGAGGATTAGGTTTCAACATATGAATTTAGGGGGGACACAAACATTCAGTCTACAGCAGATGGGTACACCATGGGTCGTACCCTTAAGGAGCTCACTGTCTAAGCACTTGTTTCCAGCCCATTCTTCCCTCCTTAGCTTTATTTCTAGGTATCCAACAATCTACTGGATGAATATCTTTCAGCCTCAAATTTAATGTCCTCATCTTCCCTCTGAAACCCGTGTCCCTTTGCTTATCAGTGGTCGTACTTTCTCGCCAGTCACTAGATGGGAAACATCAGTGTCATTTTTGATTCTTTGCTCCTTATTCATCCATCCATCTAATGAATGCTTAATCCTAGCCTCTATGAATATAGTAAACCATGCAGTCTCAGCTTTGGGGTGGGAGTGGAAGATAGGAAGTTTTATCCAAGGAGACAGTCATTAAGAAATGTCTTTTTAATGATTACAAGTGCTCCAAGGAAAGTATAAAGGGCTATGAGAGGGGGCTGCCCTCGTCTGAGACTCCAGGGATTTCTCATGTGGAGGCTTTGAGAGAAGAAAGAACAGAGCTGTGCCTGAGGACCTAGGAGGAAGCCAGGGCAGAGAGGAGCCAGTGAGGCTGGCGAAGGAGGCAGGAGCAGAGTTAAGCAGGGCCTAAGAGACTAAAGTGAGGAGTTTCAAGCTTTTCCTTAGCCATTAAAGGTTTTTCTATGCAAGAGAATGCCATGATCAGCCTAGCATTTTTTAAAAGATCAGCACGACTATCTTGTGGCAATTGAAGTGCCTAGGAATGCATTAGGTGGCCAGACAGGCAACATAGATGGAAAGAAGTAAATTGACTCATCAGGAAGTAGTATTGGCAGGACTTCATGACTGAGTAGAATGAGGAGGAAAGGGAGATTCTAAGGATAACCCTCAGATTTCGGATGTGAGGAACAGAATGAATGGAATTATGGTTTTCCCAACATATGGAGAATTCCAGGTCTGGTAAGTGGACCTCAGGAATATGTCTCAACCCAGTTCCCTCCTTCACATCTGCTCTGCATTATCCAACTTTCCTTTATGTGCCGTGGAAGACCTTCCTGGAAGTTTCTCCACCTGTCAACTTGCTCCCCTCCAGGCTGGTGGCTGGATATTCTTCCTGAAATGTTCCCCTGGACATAATCCTCTGCTGATGAAATAACTTTAGTGGCTGCCCATTTTCTGCAGATTAAGCTTGGGGCGGTGGAGCGCTGAGATCAAACTGAACCTTCTAGCACCCTTTCTCTTCCACCACGTGGATCTCCTTGCAGCTCCTGATAAGCACTGTCCCCTTCCCTGCATCTCTGCCTCTGCCCCTTCAGTCTCACCTGCCTAAAACTCCTCTCCACCTCCATGGGGCCACATTCTCCCTTTACTTCCAAGCCCGCTCCAACATCCATGCTCTATCTCATCCACCTGCAAATGCATGGATGCCTAAACAAAGCCTAGCAGATTATTTGTAGAAGACCGAGGATGCATTCAGTGGGTACTTTTTCCCGTGACCCAGGAATAATGAATGTTCAGGTAATTTACTGTACATCATCATTGAATACAGTGCCTTGCTTTCTATAGTATTCTACCAAGATTATCAAAATGATTTTAGTTTTTTTTTCCAAAATGATTTTAAGTACTTCTAGATTCAAGGGAGAAAATAAATCTGCAGTGATATTTACTTGTTGCCACAGAATTTTCCTTTGTACAAGTTATAACCTCTGGAGGCCAAGACAGAGCCTTGCCCTTACTATCCTGCACGCAGTACCCAAGATGTTCCCCTGACAGGATAGTGACCCATGTGCCCAGAGTAAGCTCTGTTGCTTCTTAACACTGGGTTCATACGCTTTCATGGGAAGAGAAGGTGGGGAATGCAGTGTTTACAGGGAAAAAAAAAAAAAACCAATAAAGGCTTCTATCATTGTTTTAATGGGTTGATGACTCAGATTTATTTAAATACAGGCCTCCCACAATCAGAAAAAATACTTAACATGTAGACATTCTTTTGCACGGCATCTGTTGGACGTGCAGTGTGTCTTTGAAGAATGTCACTCAAAAAATAAGCAAACAAATATTGACTCCCTGTTAGGATAAGCACCATGAATTAAAAATAAGACATCATAGGACAGAGGTGGGCTAGAGCCAGGATGTGGAGAGAATTAGAAGGAGGTGGTGTTGAAACAGAACCTGAATGGTGCCAAGGAACCACTCAGAGCCCTGGGAGGGACATCTTCAAGGCAGAGGAAACAGAGCCGACTTTTCAGAACCTTCCGCTGGGACTGGACTCTAGATCCTTGAGCCCGTGAGCTCTGGCTCTACCTCTCCCTCCCTTGCTTCTAGCCCACTGTTGCAGCCACCCTGACCCTCTGTGCTTTTACTGCCCTATTCCTGTGCATGATTTCCTCTGTCTAGAGTGCCCTTCCTCTACTTCCTTGGGTGAAATCATACTTCAGAACACAGCTAAAATATCCCATGCGACCCACGTCCCCATTGGTCTCCCAGCCTCACACTTCCCTATCCCTCGTCCTCAGGAAGAGCTGGTCCCTCTCATCTTAATGCTTCTTCTGCTCCTCCTCCCCACCTCCCCGAGACTATAAACCTTCAAAAACACAGATCATGGCTTAACCATTTCAGTAGCACCTGTGCCTAGAACCATGCCCGGAACATGGCAGGTGCTAAATCACTGGGGTATACATGAATGAATGGGGGAGAAAGGGAAAGGGAGAAGAGGGGATGGGTGGAGTGAGTGAATGCATATAAAAATCTTTCCTTGAAGGTATGAAGCTCACTGAAAAAGATGAACTAAAATTAAATGAATGTGACTTTAAGATCAGAAAACAGAGATGTTCTCATAAATTGAGCTGGAGCCCAAGTGTTTGCCATGATCGTTGGGATTCCAGTCAAGGCATAACCAAACTAAAGGTTCACGTCTATTTCTAGGGTGGTAACCTTCTGAAAGTAGGAGTGGCTTAGCTTTTTTCTTTTAAGTCAGTGTGTTTTTGAGATTTCACATGTTTGGTGGGTGAGATTACAAGAATGCAAGCCGAAATCTACTTTCTGTATAACCACATCCCTTCTTGAGCAGCCTGGGTTGGGAAATAATACTCGGTGCCCGAAAACAAGAAACAGCAACATGCCGTCTTCTTCCCGAGCAGCGCTCACGACCTTTCTTAGCTGAGGTCACGTTTTTAAACTTCATGGAACATGGCTGATGGTTGAGTGGAGTGGGGGAGGTGGGTTTAATTCAGCACCTGTGGTCTGTGACTGCCAGCCGATTTCCACATTTGAGGCATTTGGGTATTTTTATGTTCATTGGATAGAAGGATGAAATAAACAGGTCTTTATCTACCGGTATGTTCCTTTGTGAAAATCATTACTATATTTGGCCAAAGTCCTCATAACTATATTTAACATTCTATTAATGTTTGCTCTCATGTTTCCTTAATGCTGGTAAACTCCACCTCTCACAAATTCCCGTGGGCTATAGTAATGCAATCTGGGATTCAGTTCCTTTTACTAATCTGTGATTTAAACTTCAGGAAGATACTGCTGTAATCCCCAAATAAACACTTAGCGTGTGGGAAGATTCAGGATGACAGGTCTTTCGGTGACCTAATCCGAAACACAGGTGGTAAAATCATAAGCCAAGAGAGCAGCTGGAGAAGCAAAGATGATGAGCGGAGTTTTGCACAGCTCTTGACTTAGAGCAAAGGAATGCTGTTCTGGAAGGACTAAAGCAGTGAGGAAGAGGAGGAAAAGCAAAAAGAATGAAATGCACTCACTGGGGCTAGAAGTCATGAGATTGGGCTGAACAAGGGTCCCCAAAGAGAGGAGCAAATTCTCTGTTCAGTTATTCTGAGAAGCAAAGTTGAAAAGTGACATCAGAAATTCCTGAACTTTTAACATCCCTGAAATACTTGGTAAGAATGTTAGTGGAAAGTTTTGCATTTGCTAGTTGCTTCTTAGAAGCAGGAGACAATTGTGTAAACACACTGCAGGAATAGAGGACTTTGAACTGCCTTCTTTAGAAAGAGGGAGAAAATGAAATGTGTGAGAATGACAGATTTTGACAAGCTCAAGACTTTTTTTTTTAACCCATCAATTGAAACCAAAGATAAATTGGGGAAAAGAAACGTTTAAAAAAAATATATAGACTCTGAAATACCTATTAAGAGCAATATTTTCTAAATCTATCTAAAGATGACACGTGCTCTTGTTGAAGAAGTAATTTGACAAGTTGTTTTTAACAACAAAAATACTTAAATGCATCATGAACCGTCATCACTGAGAACTAGTTCTTTGCAACACCCAACTGGCACATAATTACTGTGTTGCAGAGGTCCATAGGGAATGTTTTGGAGCCATTCTATATTGGCTAATGAAAAAATGGAAGGACGGCGGGCTGCAACTTTCCTGAATCAGTAGGGTATGGAGAGAAGGGAACCACAGTTTGTCTCTACTTTCTGTTTCGATGAGTATGTTGGGGCAGATGTGTTCATACATTTACTGGTTGTTTGTGTGTTTGTAGTTGGAAGAGGATGAATTTGAAAGGATCATCAGTGGGTGGTTTACCAACACAGTTGCTCGTCCAGAGCGTATCAATCGGGTAGCTCCCTAAACACCAGACAGAGGGGTGCTGCAGAGCACAGCCTGCCCTGGGGCCCTCCGTGAGCCTCCTTCTTCCCTGGCCTCTGACTTCTGGCCTTCGTCACCCTGTCGCTTGGACAAGACTGACATAAGTGACAGATTCTAAATTCATGGTAATTGCAAACCAGACTTGGTGCCGTGGGCAGGTCTTATAGGAAGTCATGGTTAAGTTCAACCTTCTGGAAGGTGAGTGAGCATTCCATAGGTGTGGAAGAGGGTCGTCTGGCTAGATGACAAAGGTCCTGAGACCCCAAAGTTGAGAGTCACATTACAGAGTACCACCTGCCAACCAGGAGTCATGAAATGATATTTTCGCTGGCGACCTTAACATGTACCTTAATGAGGCCCCCGTAATTAAGTCAATTTTAATATTTTATAATTTTTCAACTACATTATATGATTTGCTTTATTCTACTTTTATTTCCTAAGATCAGTAATTTGCCTGTAACTGTATATGGAAGATATTAAGTAAAACGTCTTCCATTGGCTGAATCTTTCCTCCTTAATTATAAATATGTATGTATACAGGTGTCCAAGAGCCTTGATTGATATTTATTTATTTAAAGCTGTTTTAAAGTATTCTGCACCCTTTCTTTGGAAGTAGTTCCCTCATTTTTTACCACGGTTTTTTTTTTAAAGAGTTTATTTTTTTGAGAGAGAGAGAGAGAGGAGTGCAAGCGGGTGGGGAGGAACAGAGGGAGAGGGACAAGGAGATTCCACGCTGAGCAGGGAGCCTGTCATGGGGGCTCAGCCCCACAACCCTGAGATCACAACCCTGAGATCACAACCTGAGCCGAAATCAAGAGTGGGACGCTTACACGACTAGCCACCCAGGTGCCCCATGACCACAGTTTCTACAAATACCCACTTCAACCTTTAACTTCCTTAAATTTGCCTTCAACTTTAAATTCTTCTTCTTTTTTTTTTTTTTAATTTGACAGAGAGAGATCACAAGTAGGCAGAGAGGCAGGCAGAGAGAGAAGGGGAAGCAGGCTCCCTGCTGAGCAGAGAGCCCGATGCGGGGCTCGATCCCAGGACCCTGAGATCATGACCTGACTGAAGGCAGAGGCTTTAACCCATGGAGCCACCCAGGCGCCCTCAACTTTAAATTCTTAATCTCAAGTATTTTTTATTGCTCTATGCGAAGTTTTAAATTCTCTAAGGTCACCTTCATTCTTAAAAAAAGACATGTTGATATCATGTAGTCTTTTATATATTTTCTCAGATTTTATTTGCCCTATGCCTTTTCTTTGTATATATTTTATAAAGAATCCCACCCTACTTTTTTATTTCAAAGACAATTTTCAGCTTCAGCTTTCTCTAAGTAAACATTTCTGTGAATGCACATAAATTCCCAAACTTGGGTCCAGGTTTGTGAATATTTAGGTCCAGGGTCCAGGTGTGAATATTTAGCAGTAAATATTAACATTTTTTCCAAGTGCCTCCTTTATCTGAATACACTTCAGGAAGCTTATCAGCTAAGATCTTCAGGCCTGATGCAGAAAGGCGGGCAAAAGGCAGCTGGGGAAGGCCGTGAAATGGGTAGCATCGCGCACACAGCACCAACACGTCCGCGCTCACAACTCCACACGTGCTTCAGGGAATACGGCTTTTGGGATTTCTCACGCGGGGACAGAAGATGGAAATGTGTTTCTTTCAGAAACTTGGCATTTTGAAATCTTTCTCTTAGATCATGGTAAGGGATGTGACTGCCTGAGAAGATTTTTTGATAAACTGGGTTTTACTTTTATTTTTTATATATATAGCAGTATGGGCCAAAAGTTTGTTTCATTGTGTGCTTAAAACATTCCTTTTATCCTCTTTATGGGTTTACAGTCTGACTGTGCTTCAAAATGTGGTCCCTGTACCAGCAGCACAGGTGTCACGTGGGTGCTTGTGGGAAAGGCGGTCTCATCACTCCGTCCTTCCACAACTGCATCAAAATCTGTTGGTTTACACAAATCCCTGGTGATTCGTGTTCATATTAAGTTTGAGAACACTGGTCTGCCCTTGTTAGTTTTCCTTCACAAACTCCCACTTACTACTCCCCAATGCGTTGTTTTTAACCTGCTAGTCTTAAGAAAGGAAAGCTCCAATGACCTGTGGACACCTCAACACACTCACCACTTCTCAGCCTTGGTCACGCGTTTTCAGCAGGTACCATCTTCACGGTCCGTCAGTTCTGTGAGTCCACCAGGGATTACACTTTGAAAAGCGGTTCTACCTCATTTCCCTGCAGAAAACTCTTTTATTGGTCATTCGCTCCCTGGACTTGACCGGAACATATCCAGAGAGCAAGCGTGTGACTAGAACTCCTGTTGCCCTATGAAGGGACTAGGGATGGATAACCCAGAGAAGAAATGTCAGGGAGGCCAAGACTGTTGTTCTTAAATGTTTGAGGACTTTTGGAGGAAGAGGAATTTTTTTTTGGAGGAAGAGGAATTTTTTTTTTTTTTCCCAGCGTAGCTTTAGGAAAGCAGAAATAGAGACAATGAAGGACCAGAAGTTAAGGAGAGACATAATTTGCACGTAAATAGAGAAGGATTTTTAAAAATAATTTGGATATTCCACCAGTGGAGTGTAGTTCTTCCTACTGTACCTAGCAAGCTAACCATCCTTGGAGCATCTAGGGGTTACTCAACCAAAGCCTCCAGGAATACTGAAGGGTGCTGTTGAGACAGAGTGATTTCTGGCAATTCTTTTCTTCATCTTTTGTTGTAGTTTCCAAAGAGAAAGTATTATTGTGCATTCTTCAATTATTTCTTCTGTGTTTTTTTTTTTTTTCTCTCTTAAACAGTGATTATGTGTAGATTTTTATCTCCCTTTCTTGGGTACTAAAACCCTATATGGCTTTCTGTATGAATGGGCCACTCTTTTCTATTAGGATGGTTAGTAGAATGCATACCTCTTTCAATTTTATGTCTAGTATTCTTCCTGTGATGTTCAGTGCTTCGCTGGACAATTTATTCTGAGGAGACCATTGGGCCAATATCTTTAGTGAATAGTGTTTGGAAATTCCTATATTTCTAATTAAATTGCAATTAATGTTGTAACTAACAGCTCACAGTCAGATGTCTTATTACAGTTTAGATCATCTTCTCCTGTGTGTATCATTTTTCACAGACTTATAAATGAAAATATTTGTATTTTTCGGCCCACCCTAAGTTTTATACTTTTGCATTTGATTCCCTTATATATGGTTTTTTATAATATAGACCTAGGCCATAAATGTGCTTGAATTTACCATGGAAGATACGTGTTCTATTGGGGAAGTCAAGAATTTAAATCTAAATTTTATTGAGGTTTTATTGGGGTACCAGTTGAGCCTTAGTAGAATTATAGAAAATGCATACAGATGAGGTTATATGAAATTGATGACATGTCACTATTAATTTCCTCTTCTAAAAATTTTTATTTTTTGAGTAGGTAATAATATATTTATAAGATTGAAAGTTTAAAAGTTACAAGAATATACACAGTGAAGAGTCAGTCACCCTCTTACCCTTGTCTTACTACCACCTGATTATTCTCTCTAGACTCAGCCCATGATATTAACTTCTGTATCCTTTACATAAATTCTTTAATGCATAAGCAAGGAATGCGTGTCTTTTTACAGTCAATGATAGCATACTTTACTTCTCTGCGTGTCTTTTATTGCTTTTTCACTATATTTTGGAGAGAAAAAAGAGAATTTAGATACTAAATCACTTTAAGTAGCTGATGATCCTCCAAAGTGTGTCTAGAACTATTTATGCCTTCCCATCTTTACGCTGCCTTCCAGCTGAAACATCTTCGCCTCACACCTGCATCTGTGCAGTTACCACCCAATCTGTTTCTCTGCTTCTACCCTCCCCTGCATCCAGGCTCTGCTCCCCGCACAGGCGGCATGATTCACTACAACCTCAAGTCCCACCAGCAGACTACCCAGAATCAACCCAGGTTTAGCAAGAAGAAACTTTACAGGTCACCCCAATATTAAGTTATTAACTGGGAATCTGACTAAGAACTCACTGGACTGTCCTTGAAATTACCTAGATTAAATAACCTCCTATGAAAAAGGACAGGTTATACACGCCTTTATTGAAAATATCATTGCAAAACAGTACACACAGATTTGACCTCTTTCTCAGGGATGTGTGTGCTCTTTTTCTCTGCGTGTAGCTGGAAAGCATGGAGGAAAGAAGCAATAGAAACATGCAGAACACCTGCAGGAAAACTGAGACCTTAGCAAGAGCCAAGCTCATGAATAAAAGGATTTTTATCTTCAAAGTCCTCCTTGTGAATAGGGTGTTGTGATTTTCACAGACGGGATTGTAGGTATTCCGGGAGTCAGGGCATCTCTGTACTCCCAGATCGGGGAGGCGTGCAGGGGGAGAAAGAATTCCCACCACCCTCCCTTTCTCCCTACACCACTCACAGAGAGCTGGCTGGCCTTTCATTTAACTGTGTGCCTGGATAAAACCTCTTTTTTTAGTCCACGTAAGTGTTATTTCATTATTGAAAAGTGTGTTCGTGAGTTGAGCGTGGGAAGTGGAAAACACAAGGAAACCAGTTTTCTTCCCCCAAGTGTGGGTGTGTTGGTGAAATACATGATTATAACTAACTGTGGTGAGTCCTTTTTCTTTTAATAATTTGATAATAGGAAAAAAGAAAAGGAGTCACTATTCAACCAATTTAAAGAAACTTATTCTAACAGATGCAGAAGCTCCAATTAAATTGCTCAAAAAATAAAAATACTTAATAACTGCCAAGTGTGTGGCAGCTGCTGCCCCATCAGCATTCTGAACAGGAAAAATTGGGTTCCATCCAAACACTGCTTACACTGGTCTTCATTATAAGAGCCATTCATTTCCATTATTATGCAAATTAATGTTTCTTGCCAAAATTTGTAAGGAGCACAATAATGGGTCAAATTGCTGAAAGAAGCAGTCTGTGCTTTGCTTCTGGACAAGTTGCAGGGTTGGCAAATGAGTGAGCCTCTTTGAATCAGCTGCCAAATTAGCAATTCTCAGCCCTACTGTAAATGAGAACCACCTGATTCTAAAAATCCTAATGCCCACACCACACCCCCCACCCAGTAAATCAGGATCTCTGGAATGGATTTGCGGGCTCAGTGTGTTTTAGGAGCTCCTAGGTGATTCCAACCTGTAGCCAATGCTGTGAGTCATCCTTTCAATGATTAGACCTAGGAGCTGTACTTCATCCAACCGGGCTCCAGGTGTGGGCTTGGTGAGTGCTGTGCAGGGTGTGGATTGCCAAGCACGCTGGGGCCCATGGGATTGAAGGGCTCTGTTTTCTGCTCCCAGAGTGGCGCTGCCAAGTTCCAAACTGTGGTGGCGTGGACTAGCTCCTTCTTCCAGCACAGTCTCAGGATGTCCAGGGAGGCGCCGTGGCTTCTGCCAGAAAGACCCTCTTTATAAACTCTGACATCATGAACACAACCTTTTTGGGGGGAGGGACATCCAGGATTCTTTTTTTTTTTAATGGACTTTACTTTTTAGAGCAGTTTTAGGTTCACAGCAAAATAGAGAAGGTATAGAGGTGTCCCCTAAGCCCCCTGCTCCCACACAAGCACAGCCTCCCCCATAATCAGAATCCCTTACCAGAGTGGCATGTTTGTTCAATTGATGAACCTACATTGACCCATCATCGCTCAAAATCCGTAGTTAATCCATAGTTAACGTTAGAGCTCAGATATTGGATATTCTGAGAGTTTTGAGCAAAGTACAATGACATGTATCCACAATTATAGTAGCATGCAAAGTATTTTCCGTGCCCCCAGAAATCCTCTGTGCTCTGCCTATTCATCCCTCTCCTTCCCAGCTCCTGGCAACCACTGACCTGTTAACTGTCTCCGTAATTTTGCCATATAGCTCGAATCATACAGTATGCAGTTTTTTTTCAAATTGGCTTCTTTCACTAGTAATACTCATTTAAGGTCCCTGCTTGTCTTCTTATGGCCTGCCAGCTGCCAGCTCATTTCTTTTTAGTGTTGAATAGTACTCCATGGTCTGGATGTACCACAGTTTACTTATGCATTTACCTGCTGAAAACATCTTGGTTGTTTCCAAGTTTTTGGCAATTATGAATAAAGTTGCTGCAGACATCTGTGTACAGGTTTTTTGTTTGTTTGTTTGTTTTTGTGTGTGTGTACAGGTTTTTGTGTAGACACAAGTTTTCAGGTGCTTTGGGTAAATACCAGGGAGCATGATTGCTGGATCATAGGGTAAGAGTATCTTTAGTTTTCTATGAAACTGCCAAAATTCTTCCAAAGTGGCTGTAACCAGTTTGCATTTCCACAGCAGTGAATGAGAGTTACTGTTGCCCTGCATCCTCGCCAGCATTTGGTGTTGTCCATATTTTGAATTTTAGCCATTCTAATGGGTATGGAGTGGTATCGCAGTGTTGTAGTGTGCAATTCCCTAATGACATGATGTTAAGCATCTTTGCATATGCGTACTTGTCATCTCTTCATCTTCTTTGGTGAGGTGCCTGTTCGGATTTTTTGCCCATTTTTTAGACTGGCTGTGTATTTCCTCGTTTTTGAGTTTGCATTCTTTGTATATTTGGGGTAACAGTCCTTTATCAGGTATGCCTTTTACAAATATTTTCTCTCGGTCTGTGGCTTATTTCTCATTCTCTTAGCAGCGTTTTCACAGAGCAGAAGTTTTTAATTTTAACGAAGTCCAGCTTATCAATTATTTCTTTTATGGATCATACCTTTGGTGTTATATCTAAAAAGTCATTGCCATATCCAAGGTCATCCAGATTTTCTCCTGTGTTATCTTCTAGTAGTTTTATAATGTTGCATTTTACATTTAGGTCTGTGATCCATTTTGAGTTAGTTTTTGTGAAGGGCATAAGGTCTATATCTAGATCCTCTTTTTTTTTTTTTTTTTTTTGCATGTGACTCTGCAATTGTTCTAGCACTATTTGGTGAAAAGGCTATCTTTGCATTGTATTGCCCTTGCTCCTTTGTCAAAGAGCCATTGACTGTATTCATTTGGGTCTGTTTATGGGTCCTCCATCCTGTTCCTTCAGTCTATTTGTTCTTTCATCAATATCACATTGTCTTGGTTGCTGTAGCTTTCTGGTAGGTCTTAAAGTTGGGCATTGTCAGACCTCCAACTTTCTTCTTCTTTATTATTGTTTGGCTATTCTTGGTATTTTTACCTCTCCATATAAACTTTAGAATCAGTTTTTCTCCACAAAATAACTTTCCAGGATTTTAATTGGGATTCCATTAAATCCATAGGTCAAGTTAAAAAGAACTGACATCTTGACAATAGTGAGTCTTCTTATTCATGAACATAGACTATCTCTCTTTTTACTTCCTTGACTTTCATCAGTTTTATAATTTTCCTCATATAGATCTTGTACACCTTTTGTTATATTTATACCTAAGTGTTTCATTTTGGGGATCCTAATGTAAATGGTAATGTGTTTTTAGTTGTACATCCCACTTGTTCACTGCTGGCATATAGGAAAGCAGTTGATGTTTGTATGTTAACCTTGAATCCTATAACCTTGCTATCACCACTTATAAGTTCTAAGGATTCTTTTGTCAATTCTTTCAGGTTTTCTATGTAGACAATCATGTCATCTGCGAACAAAGACAATTTTATTTCTTCCTTCCCAATCAGTTTACTTCTTATTTCCTTTTCTTATTATGTTAGTTAGGATTTCTGGTATCATGTTGAAAGGAGTGATGAAGAGGGAACATTTTTGCCGTTTCTGATCTTAGCAGGGAAGCTTTTTGTTTGTCACCACTAAGTATGATGCTAGCTGTAGCTGTAGGGGTTTTGTGAATGTTTGAGCACAGACTTTTAGTATCTTGATTCAATAGCAAATTGTGAACATCGTATTTAAGCTTCCCCACATGCAAAGTTAGCAATTAGAAGTGGTTATGGTAGGAACATTATATATAGAATAATGGCAGTTTTGCCCGCATACCGTATAGGTGTGTACATGCATGTAAGTGTGTGTATATGTGATAATTGTATAGGGAAAAGCTTAGAAGTAATTAAACCAAAATGCTTAGTATCCCCAGGTGAGAAATATTAATAAAAGATCATTTAAATTTGTATAACAATTTACTGCATTGATACTGAGGGATAGATACACTATTTTTTTGAGAACTGGCAACATTGAAATTTTTATCACTTACCTGGATGTAGTCTTATGGTCTCATAAGTTGAGTAAAGAGGGTGACGTTGCTGGGTTCATGTTGATAGTCCATTTAGCTTTAACCAAGACAGCCTTATTTGTAGAAAAGCAAGTGTACATTTTATAATGAGTTGTGATGAGAAATCACAGGATGGGAATTCAACATGAAAAAAGCAGTTCTAGGAGTGAAAAAAAAAAATCACCATTTTTTTTTTTTTTAAGATTTTATTTATTAGACAGAGAGAGAGAGATCAAAGTAGGCAGAGAGGCAGGCAGAGAGAGAGGGGGAAGCAGGCTCCCTGCTGGACAGAGAGCCCGATGCGGGGCTTGATCCCAGGACCTTGAGATCATGACCTGAGCTGAAGGCAGAGGCTTTAACCCACTGAGCCACCCAGGCGCCCCAAAAAATCACCATTTTAATCTAACTCTTCTTTCTTTCCTTTTTTTTTCTTTAAAGATTTCATTTATTTGAGAGAGAGAGAGGGAGAGAGAGAGAGAGAATGAACAGTGGGGAGGGGCAGAGGGAGAGAGAGAGAGAGAGAAGCAGACTGCACACTGAGCAGGGAGCCCGATGTGGGGCTCAACCCCAGGGCCCGGAGATAATTACCTGAGCCAAAGTCAGACACTTAACCAACTGAGCCATCCAGGCACCCTGATTTAACTCTTACTTCTAAGAAAAGTGAAAAATGTGGCTCTTTTTCAGAGTGGTAAGATCTAAATAAATGGCAAAAAATTGCTTCATTCTTCTGCAGCGCTCAAGCTCCTTCTCACAAGTCTGGGCGGTTTAAGAAAATAATTCGTGTACCACATATTGTAAAAGCAAGCTAACATAAAAACGAATTCAGGAATTGTAGTAAAAGTGGCATCTGGGTTCATAGTGGTGAGATTATGGATGATGAAATTTCAGGTAATTTTTCTGTTCTTTTGTTTTTTTGGGGAGGTCTCAATCTTGCTCTTTTTTTTTTTTTTTTAAGATTTTATTTATTAGAGAGAGTGAGTGTGAGAGAGAGAGAGAGAGTAGGAGTGGAGGGAGAGGGAGAAGCAAACTCCCCGCTTCGGAGGGAGACCCGGGACTCAGGATCATGACCTGAGCCAAAGGCAGATGCTTAATCCACTGAGCCAGAGACACTCCTCGGTCTTGCTCCTAAAAAAATCACATGGGAGAAGTAATGGCTGGGAAGAGTATAATCTTTTAGATTTGGTTTCAACCAGTTCCCAAAGAGCATTTGGGACTTTCAGTGCAAGACTCAGGAGTCACGTGGTCTCCTGCAAAACCAGCTCTGGCTAGTTGATGTCTGAAAGAAACTTGACCCTGGCATGGGTATTTTCAGTCAGAAGTGGTGAATAAACAGCAGAAACACAGGGGACAAACATAAGCCGTTGGAGGAAGATGTAGATTCCAAAAAAGAGAAACCAAGATTGAGGTAAAGGAGGGGCAAGGTAAAAAGAGGGAAACACACTCATATACACACAGAAAATGAGCATAGAAAAGGTGAAAAATCCCAGCAAAAAATGAAATTCATTTTACTGGGAGGAGCAAGGGGCTGCACAGCCGAAATGCAGACACTGTCTGATTCTACCCCATGCCATTTGTAAAATTTCCCTCATCACCTTGGCCTGGGATATTTGAAAAAATATCTGTGTCTGAAAGCAATTTGAGGAATGCGGAGGGCTGAGGTCTTCATCTGGTGAGAGCCCAGGGCTGAGCAGCAGAGAGGGATTCTTACTGAGATTTTTGGCAGCTGTAGGCCATTTGCTGCCACTGCCACATGGAAGGTGACAGAGGACCGCCCTTCCTGTCACAGTGACAGGGTGAAGGGGTCTCTACTAGAGATGACAGTGGGACAGTAGGTGGAATCTGGGACTGTTGGAAGCAAACCAGGATATATGTTGAGCTGGCTATTCTAGCACCTTCTGAGGGAGGGGTTTGCAGTTATTTACTCTGATCTGTCCCTTCAGGCCCCAAAAGAGTAACTCTAGACATGGGTCCTTTCTGTATGGCCTAAGGCTTTTCTCAAAGATTCTCTTCAACTAGAGATTTTGTCAAAGCAGCAGGAGGGTCTGTTGAGAAGAGTGAATTGTACGGATTTCGCATCTCCCAGTTACTAAACCAGAGAAGTACAGAAACGTATCTCTAAATTATTGACAGTTCTCTGTGGTGGGAATAAGGCATGAGGGTACCTTCCACTCCACGGCCCACTCTCTAATGATGGCTAATTATTAAGGGCTCATTGTTCAGTCCTTTCTGTGACAGGGCCTATTATTATTGTCATTTGACAGAAATGAGCTGGGGAAAGAGGGGTTTCAGGCCCTGGGTTCCCAGGAATACTTGCTGCACAGCCGAAATGCAGACCTGGGCAGCCTGCCGCTAGCCAGCCACACCCCACGTGATGGGAGCAACTCCTGGCTATCCGTAGTGCCTGGTCAGTACTGACTGCGGATGGGCCACATTTATTTCGATCTCCCTTTATTTCTGTACCTCCCTCAGATCCCATCGCTTTGCCAGGGAGGCCCCACCAACTAATCAGTTCTCACCGTCCCTGTCCAGATGCCCTGTATTTTGTCATCTCTCCTGGAGGTTAATTTACCTTTTTGTCTCTCCTGCTTCAGCAACGTGAATTAAAAGCTGTCTTCCTACCGTCAAATGCCTCCTCAGCAGGGTTTTCTGTTCAGCTATTAGGCACCTCCTGGCTTCTGGTGAACAGACCGACATACCCTAGCTGTGGGCTTGTGAGAGGAGCTAGTGAAGGGAGCTGAAACTCTCCGGGGACCCAGGAGTAGGGAAGAGAGTAACGGGGCAGCCCAGGGGTACCTAAGGGGAGGGGTTGTGTTTAGTAATGCGGTTTAGAATGTGTGAAAGCACAGGCAAAATGAAGTATCTCCCTTCCTAGTAAGAAAAATGTTTTTTACTGAAAAGCGTTCCAAAGAAATGATTGTGCAATTTATTTCACTGCTTGTAAACTTCTTGCAGGAAGCCTGGATACACAGAGTGATAAGCCTTTCCTCACTCGCACGGAGATTGTACACATGTCCGTCCTTAGGTGGTGGAGCAGTTTTTCTGGCGAAGAGAAACTCCTCTATTATGCCATGTTGGGCAGCCAGAAATGCCCTTCCTTCCCGGTCTGTGGCCTGAAAGATAGCCTTTCTCAAGGCTTCCTTTGAAACTGTTGCCCCTGCAGGGCCTTCTCTGAGACCCCCATCAGAATTAATAACTCCTTGTTCTGTGCCCCCATCGAAGATTTACGTATATTTCATTTGACCTTGGACTTCTGCAGCTCACAGGCATTTAGAGATTATAAACTCATCGCGGGGCTGGTGCCGATTTCTTTGACCCCTTTGCAGTACCTTGGATGGAACAGATAATAAATGCTTGTTAAACAAATGTGAGAGCCAAGGAAGCATTTCCAGAATGCCTGATGGCTGAGATTGAAGCAAGGTTAAGAACCCTGAGCCTGCAGTGTGGTGTGATGAGAGGCGGTTGAAAGACTGTAAGGAGGGCATGACTTAGTAGGGAGTACACGCAGGGGGGCTGCCGCCACGTCCACTCCTCTCTGGTCTGTTGCTGTGTCTGTGGGCCGGGCTCGTCCCATTTTCACCATCGGAGGGCTGCCAAGGGGGTGTCTCTTCTTCCCCATCTTCATCTCTGTGTGACTGTCCTTTGGGGTGTACTGACAGCTCCCATTTTAAGTGACGTTTTTATAATCACATGACTCTGTCCCACTTAAACAAACCTTAACTTTCCTAGAGAGTTACGCGAACTCCTGACATTTAATTTTAATTGGAAGGAAAAAAAAAAAAAGACCCAGACTGTTCCATTACAGTCAGTTAAGGTCAGCCACCCAAGGCAGCAATAAAAGGATCCTTTAACAATGAATCGTTTTAATTCCACTCACTCTCTCTAGTAGGTCGTCCTCAGGAAGGAAGCTTTAAAAACCCCCAAAATGAATTGTCGAACTCCAAGGCCATGTCAACATGTAAGCCGTGGAGGGAAATCATGGCTTTCAGGAATGGCAGAGTCATATTTACACACCTGCTGTGCGAGCAGCATCACAGATCCCCTTCGAAGAAGTTGTAGGAACCTGAACACAGACACTTCACATTTTGACTAGATGCCGATTGTTTATTAGGTGTTGAACGTGACTTTGAGGGAGTACAAAGATCGGAAAAGCAGACTTTCCGAAAGGTCTCTTTCGGAGACGTTGGCGTTAATGCGTTCTGACTCAGAGGCCTCGGCCTGCTGACCCTGAGGACCCAGGAGCACAGCGCAGGTCCCAGGCACTCACCCAGTTGGGTTTTTGAGTACCAGGGATGACAGCCGTCAACGCAAGAAGGAAATAAACCTTCTGAAACTGGCCAACTCACCAGGGCAAGTAACTATTTCTGCCAAACAAGTATTGTGCAAGCTGGGTTTCTTTCATTTTACTACCTACATCCTTCCTGCAGCAGGAACAAGTTTAGTGTTTATTGCTTACAAGGAAATTGCTTATTACATGAGGAGTAACACTCTTTGATAAAGAATGCATGTATTGTGGGACACCGTACACAAAGAGTTCACTTTTTAATTTTTAAAAATTTTTATTTATTTTTTTTAAAAGAATTTATTTGAGAGAGAGCGAGAGATCTTGAGCAGGGGGGAGAGGCAGAAGCAGACTCCCTGCGGAGCAGGGAGCCCGAGGCGGGGCTCAGTCCCCGGACCCTGGGATGGTGACCTGAGCCAAAGGCAGACGCTTAACCTACAGAACCACCCAGGCGTCCCAACAGTTCATTTTTTTAACTCTCTAAACCATAAGGGTTCCTGCCACAGTCTCTTATCACACTTCAAGAAATTTTTTTCATATCATCAAAAATCTTGTCAGTTGTCACATTTTCTCATGAATGTCATGATTTTTTAAAGTTTTTTATAGTCAGAATCCAAATAAGGTCTCTATACATGGTCACTGACAGTGTTCCTAAAGTCGTTACTATCTCTCTTCTCCCTCTTTCTTGCTCTCCCACTCCCAATGGTTTTGTGAGGAAATCAGGTCATTTTTCCTGCAGACTTTTTCATAATTCGAATTGTATTGATTGTATCCCTGTGCTACACTGTTTTAGTAACTCCTTTCGTTTATGTAGATATAACACATGCACTGCAGTTCTTTCCCTAGAATGTGAAAAATCTCAGTCAGAACAACCTCAGACATGAATGAAATTGCCACGGTTTATGGCCATTTTTGCCAGAGAACATGGTCGGATCATGTTTCCAGTGGCTACTCTCTGCTGTCTCTGTGTGGAAAAGTTGTAAATGTATAAAACAATTAGGAATAATAGGTCACTCAGGAGACACATCTGTGAAGCACAATCAGATTCTCTTCAAAAATTACCACAGATCAACTCTCGCAACCATGTACAACCTGACACAACTTAACACAAGTGCCAATTAAGAGAGGCAGTTTATTGGGTCCAGTTGGCAAGGAGGACTCTTGTGTGAGATTCTGATACAAAAGGCTATGCTGTGTGCTGGGGAACTTCACTGAGGCAGGAATGAAGACAGCTTTGCTGATTTAATTAAAATTAAATATGAGAGACCCCTCTCCCCCGAAATGGCATGTACCTTAACCACAGTAAAAGCTGTAGTAAACTCTAAAAGAGCCTGTCCAAAATTTCAGGAATAGCTTTTTCAGCATCCGATGAAAATAGATTGATTATTTAAGTATTGAACTTTGTTACATAAAATGGAGTTTATAGAGATCTAAATTTATGATTATAGACTCTTCAACCCAGTACGTCTTTAGGAAATGTAATAATTTCAGAAAGAAAAATAGTTTTCAGTGGGGATAAAGAAATTTTGACCATCAAAGCCACTTCATATCATATTTCGGCATATAATGGGCAGCATGGTCCTGTCATATAATAACCCTGAGAGTTAATTTTGACTTACACTTTTCTTATATTCCCTGCTCTTTATAGATCATTGACCGGGTCTATTGTTATTGCTCTTACATTAAAAAATAAATTCTTAAGGTAGAATCTGGACTCTATTTTAACTTGGAAAGAGAATAACACTTTCTGATGTAAAGCCTGCTTCTATCTGTTTAATAAGCAGAATGATGCTGAGGACTGCGATGCCCACAGCCGAGGAAGGATCACTTTATGAAGCACTTGCTGTGCACCAAAGACCTAAGTTGTGATTTGTCTGCTTTCCTTGTGCGTTGATAGGAAGGATTCACTTGAAGACTGCATCTAGTTAGAGCATTTTTACAGGGCTCTCTTAATAACACTTCCTAAACCACCATCAAAGTGCTGTGTACTGCGAATTCTTTAAGAATAGGAGAGAAGGATCCTTCATTACCCCGGTCTTCCTTGTGGCCAAGAATATTCATTGGTGATACTGAAATTTTAATATCTGGGTAAGACCTGTCTATATGGCCAGTAAGCAGAATAAAACTGAAATCCGTTCTCTGTCTTCCCTCTTTTCATCATATGCTCCTTTATTTTCATCTTAGGCCGACAGAAGTAAGGGGGAAAAATAGAGTTTTGGTTCTTTAAGGGCTTGGCTCACATCTTTCTTCTGTTGGCTGTAGTAGTTAGCATTCTTACTGTTGCAAGCCATAGACATGCTGACATAAATTCCTTTAAAAAAAAAAAAAGAAATGGTTCATTAGTTGTATATAAGACCCAGTGCTCATCACATCACTACATCAAAACTGATGATGTACCATATGTTGGCTAACTGAACATAATAAAGAAAAGAAAAGAAAAGGGACCACAACCTCGCAGAAGAGAGGTGGTGCTACCTTCAGGCATGTTTCTAGTGATGTCCACAGGACGCAGGCTCATCCCTGCCGTCCCTGGGCTGGGCTTTGCTTTCTGTTGGCCACCAGCACCCCCGCTCTGTTGCAGAGTCACCACCTAAATGGAAGGATCTCATTATTCTTCCTTTTACTTCATTAGTTCTTGGCCTTTGCCTTTCATAACCTCCCTTCTCCTTGCCCTTCAAGGATCCTTTCTTTTTTCCAAGGCTGACTTTTCTCCCCGCCTTAAATCCAAACCTTTCCGTCTTATCTGAGAATATATTGTCTCCATTAATCAGCTACGCACCCCCCCTTAAAAATCTTTTCTTTCTACTAATGTTCAAGTCCTCCACCTTACAACTAAAACCCTTTAGATCTTTCTTAACCCCATTAAAGTATTGTCTGATCTCTTGGTTTCCGTATTCCATGTAAAAATCTCTACTTTGGATCTTAGCAAATGTTAATCCTCTTCCTTCTTTTCCTCTTCTGGAGACTTGTCTGTGCTCCTTACCTCCATTCCCTCACCTCAAATTCAACGCCTTTAGTTCTACTGTACTCACCTTCTATATCCTCGTGGTAGACTGAGAAACGATCCTTACCCCTGTGCTCAATGTCTATGCCAAAACGCTGAGATGGGGGAATGCAACCTTATTTGAAAAAAGGATCTTTGCAGTCATGATTAGATTAAGGGTCTTGATAATGGGGCGATCTTGAATTACTGGGATGGGCCCTTTTTGCCATCAGAAGGGTCTTTCTAAGAGAGAGGCAGAGGGCAGTTGGAGACCACACGCATACACACAAGCCAAGGAATGCTCCAAACTGCGAGATAGTGGAAGAGGCAGGGAATAGATTCTGCCATAGACCCCCTGGAGGTAGCACAGCCCTGGCCCTGCTGACGCTTTGATCTGGAGATGTCGTCGAGCCTCTGAAACTGTGACAGAGTAACTTTGTGTTATTTCAGGGACCAGGTTGATGAGACTTTGTTATAGTGGCTACAGGAAACTAAATACAGTCCTCTTTTATCACTGTTGGCAAAATTATTAACCAGAGATGCATTGATTTTCACAAAGTGAACATGCCTGAATCGCCAGCATCCAGATCAAGAGGCAGAACCTTACCAGCTCTCCAGCAGACCTCCTCCAGTCCCCTTTCAGCCATTGTCCTCCACCAAAGCGTCTGCTGTTTTGACTTTTAATACCAAATTTTTGAACCTCATAGAAACAGAATCGTAAGATATCTACTCTTTTGTATTTGGGTTCTTTTAACAGTCTGTGAGATTCATTCATGTTGTCACAGGTAGTCATAGATTTTTAATTCTCACTGCTGTATGGTATCCATTGTCTCTGTATAGCATACTTTATTTCTTCTACTATTGATGGTTTGCAAACAGTACTGTTATTAACATTTATTGCATGTATTTTGATGAACTGTGTTTCTATTGGGTATATGATGAGGAAGGGATTTCCTGAATCATAGATGCCTTTTCATTTTTCTCTATATTGTCTATGTTGTCAGTCTTATCTACACCTGCTACTTCAACTGTTACATCATCATGACACTTAACTCTGTCCAATTCTGATCTCTGCTGAAATGACAGCTGTCAGAAACATGTGCGCACACACACACACATGTTTAATGTGTCTCAATCCAAGCTCAAGTTCCTACCAAAAAAAGTTATTTTTTCTTGTGTCACTTGTGTTAGTGGCAAGCCATAAATGTTAACCATTCAAGTTTGAAATAGAATCACCTTTAATTCTTTCTTTATCCTGCATCCACCAAATCCCTAAAGCCTCTTGAACTCCTTGCCATGTATTCTCTGTCTTAGTTTAGGGGCACGCTCTCCTTTAAATGACTCCTGGTCTCCCAGCTTCCAGTCTGTTTTGTCTATCATCCATCCACAAAATCTGGGTTTATGTTCCCCAAACTTGATCCTGCCACACTCCTTCTCAAAACTCATAGATATGGATGGATCACTACTGATTATAGAATCAAGTCAAAATTCTTTATGTGGGCTTTGTGTGTTTCATAATTTGACTTCAAACTTATTTCTATGAGTATTCATACAAGGCTTCATTGGGAATATTATATTTTAACACTGTCTTCAATAACATTTTTATGTTAAATTGTTCAAAGGGCTTCTATTAACATTTCTTTCTTCATTTATTTGAGAGAGCGAGTGTGTGTGAACATGAGCAGAGGGAAGGGCCGAGAGATAAGGAGATTCTCCACTAGCAGGGAGCTTGACGTGGAGCTCGATCCCAGAACCCTGGGATCATGACCTGAGCCGAAGGCAGACACTTAACCGGCTGAGCCCCCCAGGTGCCCCCCTATTAATATTTCTTGTAACGGCTCCTTATAGTAACCATATATTGAGAGTTTGCTGTGCCTAGTGCACATGTAATTGTAACAGCAGCTTTGTACAGTGAATACCTGTTCTTATTCTCCATTGACAGCTGAGGAAGCCAAAGCTCAGTGAACTTAAGGTCTTGTCCAAGGTCATCCAACCAGAAACTTAATTAGGACTTAAGCACTGGAAGTCATGAAACAACTTGTCTGCCATTTGCCTGTTCATCACTCCTCTCAAGGCCCCTGGAGATGTTCCCCTTCCAGCTTTTCACCTCTGTGGTGTGCTTTTCTGAGGCTGCATCTCTTCCTGGCAGAGAGCTGTGGTTCTGGGTCCTGCCACTCTGGGATGGGTGCCTTCTATGGATATGTGCTAATTTGCCCCTCACATTCTCTACAGCTGGAGCATCATGAACTGGATTCTTGTGGCTATTGTCTGGGCAAGGGGACTTTCATTTTTATAATACTAATCTTGTTTGGTTTTGCTCCTTCCTCCTCTCCTTCCCCCTTCTTCTTTCCCTTTGTCTCTTTCTTTCTCTAGGCTTCTCCCTCTTCCTCCCCCCTTCCTTTTATAGGAGCCATGGCTCTCCACATTTTTAAAAGCCAACTCCTGGAGGTTGATCACCTCTGATCACCTACCTCCCAGTCCTCACTTTCTAGATTAAAAAAAAAAAAAAAATCAACACCTCTGTGTAATAATCAAACAAGCATTAAACAAGCAAATTAGGCTGGGGTGAGGACATTATGTATACATTCGTTTTAGCAATATAGGAATGAATCATGTTTGAATCATTATGCATACATGTATTGGAGTTTAGTGATGAGGAAATTATGGGTCAAAATGTTTATTGTTGACACAAATAGGTATCATTATACGTGATAGGGTTAACTAAATAACGTACAGGAAAATAAAATACTGATGAAGCTACAGGAGTAGTAATTCACAGCAGGAATTGCTAAACCATGATTAATTCAAGACAACAATGATGGTAGATTATTCTTCTGTCCTTCATGAAAATCACAACAGTTTTAGCTCTGCAATAGAAGGTTTGCAATTTCCCAATGCTGTATATCTGCCAAATATAGTATACTAAACTGACTCTGAGTCTCTAGGAGACTCTACCAGGGCACTACTAGGTCATTAATAACATTTTAGTCATTTACATATAGTAGATTCATTGTAATTAGCCCTTATTTATTCATAATATAGAAAAATCAGTGGAGGGGCGCCTGGGTGGCTCAGTCAGTTAAGCATCTGCCTTCGGCTCAGGTCATGATCTCAGGGTCCTGGGATCGAGTGCCGCTTCAGGCTCCCTATCAGCAGGGAGTCTGCTTCTCCCTCTGCTCTCCCCCCTGCTCAGTCTCTCTCTCTCTCTAGTGAATAAATAATCTTAAAGAAAAAAGAAAAATCAATGAAATGCAAGATATATTTCCCTAAAGAATCTAAGATGGAATAAGCATTTGGGGGTTAGTGTCTGCTCTTTAGGGGATCTCTATTGGTTCGCCCATTCAAAATTCCACTGGGAACTGACTCGATTCTTTACTGAGTTTGCTCCATTGCTCTGACCAAGCCCCAGGCATCTTGCCCCTTTCCTTTTCCTATGGTGCCTTTGATGTGCAGGGCTTTTGTTTTTTGTCTATGGTTTGAGGTGCTCCACTCCAGCTCCACGGCCTGATGATGCCTCTTTCATGTCAGCTTCCATCATCCCTTCCACCAGGGCTGGCCTCCCTGGGCCCTGAGTGTCACCCTCTGTACGTCCCCAGTGCTGGCCACATTCTGCCCTATGTCTGTATCTGCCAACTCATGTTTCTGTCCCACAAGTGATGGCACAAAAACCATATCCAGTTAATTTTTTCTTTCAACTTTCAGAATAGCAAATAACAAAACTTTTTATATAAGTGCTCAGGACATTTGTAGAATTAAATTGGCACTGGTGGGTCATCTTGGGGGAGTAACCTGTCATGACTGAATTGCTAGTTCTGTGTGATAACTTGGGAAGTTTCCATTGATAATGGAGTTTTGGAGTGCTGTGTAGACTATAGTACAATCCAGATCACTACTGGGCTCTTGCTTTGTCATCAGTGATCTAATGCCTAAGGAAAACACTGAATAGATAAAAAGTAAGTGAACATTAATGTTCTGCTTCAGCTCTACTTTTTACAGGCAACAGAAGCTCATGTGAGATATTTAACTAACAGATATAGTATTATAAAGGAAAAATTAAATTAAAAAAGATACACAGACCATGAACCACTGCCATTTAATGACCAAATGTAATTAGGTACAACAGTTTTATGTTATTGGCCTAAAAATTTATTATGCTTTAATAAACCCCTGGTAAACTTAATTTTGTGCTCCATTTAACATTAACCCAGTTGCAAGAAAGGAAAGAAACAATACCTTGGGTAAAAATGTAAGAGATTTTTGTAGTTTTGACTGTATTTTTAAACAGACTGAGTCTTCAGTTTTTAAGTGTAGCTGTTTTACTCACAATATTACCATAAAAACTCAATCAGAATATTATTAAGTTCATTTGGTCATGAAATACATGACAGAAATATATGCTTTGGTCCCCAAATCTTTTTTGTACCTCTAAATTTATGTTGTGATCTTGAGACCCTCCATATCCTGTAAATATAGGGTGTGGCTCAGTGAAGAATTAAGAGCATGGACTCTCCAGCTAGATTGCTTGGGGTCAAATCCTTCAAGGGATAGAAGTGGTAACACCACTTCCTACGTGACTTTGGACAGATTATTTATATATTCTCTGCCTCTGTGTCCTGAAATAATAATATTACACCACAAAGAAGTGTTATGAAGATCGAGTTAATAATTGATACGCATATAGTTCCTGGCACATTGTAATTACGAAATACATGTTTGTGAAACAAAGTGAATAAAGTGTAATTCATATGAATGAGTTTCAAGAATTGTGGAGTATCAGGTGTTTGTTTATTATAATTACATCTTTTTTTTTTTTTTTTTGCGTTTTAGACACGATCTAAGATAGTTTCACAAGAAAGATAATTTTCACCTGTTTGTTCTACTACTTTTGAGAAGATCGTCATCAGAGTCAGGAGGTAGCATGATAAGATGATATTTTTGTTAAATAATAAAGTGTTCCTATTTTTAAAATGCTGCGTTACTGGAAGCCCCAGCCAGTATAACCAGGTAAACAAGACACACAACAACAACAAAAACCCCAATCCATAAAAGACATAAAGATTAAAAAGGAAGAAATAAAACCATTTCTAGTTTCAAATGACATGATCGTTCATGTAGAAAATCCCAGAACATGTGCAAATAAAAAAAAGCTTCTGGAACACATAAATGAGCTTAGCGAAGTCTCGGGATAGAAGGTCAATATATAAAAATCAACTGTATTTTTTACATACTAGCAATAAACAACTGGCAATAAACATACTAGCAGAAAACAATTTTTTACATACTAGCAATAAACAATAGCATGTATAATAGCATCAAGAAATGAAACAGTTAGGTATAAATCTAACAAAATACATGCAGAAACTGTGTATTGAAAATTGTAAAATACTGAGGAAAGAATCAAAGAAAACATAAATAAGTGGAGAGATATACTATATTCATGGACAATACATGAAGATGTCAGTTCTCCCCAAAATGATCTATACATTCAGTCAAAATTCCAGGAGGATTTTTTTGTAGCTAGCACTCAGGTATCATTGATTCTAAAACTTATACAGGAAATCAAATAAAACCAAACACTTTTGAAAATAGAAGAATAGAGTTGGAAGACTCACAGTGCTTAATTTCAACACTTACCATAAAGCCACAATTATCAAAACAGTGTAGTGTTGGCAAAAGATAGACACATAGGTCAATGGAACAGAATAACCCAACAACAGACGCATATAAATGTAGCCAATTGGTATTTGACAAAGAAGCAGAAGTGATTCAACAGAGAGAGGAGAGTCTTTACAACAGATATGAACCTTGACCCACAACCCACATCATTTACAAAAATTATTTTAACGTGGATCATAGAACAAAATGTAAAGCTAAAAACTTCTAGAAGAAAACTAGGGAGAAAACTTTCTCTAGGGAGCAAACTTTTGTGACCTTGGGTTAGGCAAAGATGTTTTTTAAAGATACCACACCTAAAGCACAATCATAAAAGAAAAAAAATTGATGCTTTGAACTCAAAGTTAGAAACTTCTGCTCTTATAAAAATACTGTTAGCAGATTGGAAAGAGAGGTTACAAACCCAGAGGAAGTATTTGCAAATCCCCTTATTTGACCAAGGAAAAATATCTAGATAATATAAAGAACCTGCAAACCTCGACAATAAGAAAACAGATTCAACAATTTAAGAAATAGGGCATAGACTTTGATCACTTCACCAGAGAAGACAGAAGAGTACATTTTACTCCATGGAAATTAAAGAATGCATTTAGAAAAGAATATAAATCTATTAGAACCCATCAGTCATCTGAACCTGAAGTAGAAAAAAAGTCTTTTTCTGAGTTGTCATATCGTATTCAGTATTTTAAAATTATACAAACAAGCATTTTTATACAGCATCCAAAAAATGTAGCTGTTCCTGCTTAGATGTTCAGACTTGATGACTGCCTTATTTTGCTTGTACCATTTATTTTGAATGTCTAGTTTCTCTCTTAATCTGAATGCCTTCTGCAGTGCCTTTATTAGTTTTAACATCAAATCCCAGGAGCCCATTCTCTGGAAATCACCCATTTCCCCTCTTCTTGTAACTATTTTTCTTTGCGTGGCTCTCATTTATTTTTTGTCAACTACTGTTTAGTTTGGTTCCTTTCAGCCCCATTTTATGCTGTCTCTTGATTTTCAAGCGCTGTGACTGACGGCGAGTGGCTGGCATCCGTGGGAGGAGGAAGCAGTGTGGGTGCAGGAGGCAGATGGGTCGTGTAGGTGGGATGCCATGACTCATTTTCTCATGTGTTGATTTTTGATGTAGAAATGTTAAGGACCCCAAAAGAAAACCCTTTATTTGGGTTATAAAGCCCGTAAGTCATTTTAGCCTTGGAAAAAGTCTTTTGAAGCTCCTTTGACCTGGCTGCCTCTTTCGTAACCTCACTAAATCCTCTGTCTTCAGCCTCCCTTTGATCCGATCTATTTCTCCTTCACAGAATGTGAATTCTAATCTTGCGTTCATTAGACAAGGCCAACTGCCCCAAACAGCTTCTCGAGAGGCTGCGTTATTTTTTTGTGTTGCAGTTTGGTTTTATATTCACTTGGGTTTTTAGTGTTGTTTTTCTTTTATTTTAGTGGGTTCCTAAATTATAAAAGTAATCAACGTTCGTAAGAGAAATTGTTAAAAAAATATATAGAAGGAATAAAGAAAAAAAATAATGCACAATCCCATTACATAGCTATTATCATGGTTTGCATTTTGATGTACAACTTTCCAGACTTTTAAAATTCACTTCTGTATATTTACATAGAATATATACATTATAATGTATTATATCTTAATTTTTTTTTACTTAATATACCTTGAGTTTACCTCCATTGCTAAATATTCTTCTATAATATAGTTTTCTTTTTTAAATTATTTTAATTCCAGGGTAATTAACATACAGTGTTATCTTAGTTTCGGGTGTACAATATAGTGATTCAACAATTTGCTTCTCAATGATGCATAATAAACCACTATTTGAATCTATGTACCTACCTACCTGTCTGCCTACCTACTTATCTAACCATTTTCCTATTAATGGATATTTAGGTATTTTCCATTTTTATTGTAAAAAATATATTTCAGTCGACATACTTACAAGTAAATCTTGCCACATTAATAGGGATTTTCTCAGGGTAAATTCTTGGGAATGGAGCTATTGGGTCCAAAAGTGTGTGTAACTTTAAGGATTGAGATTTGCTGGGAAGTTTAAAATTCTCCTTGGCATGTTGGAGTGTCATTTCTCTGCATCTCCATTGGGCATTCTTTAATTTTTTTGACTACTTGTTAGACAAAAAAATTGGCACTTTAGAGTTTGCTTAATGTGCATTTATTAGTAGTGAGGTATAGAGTTTTTTGTGTATTTATTTACCATTTTAGTTATTCTTTTGTGAATTTGCCTGCCCATGCCCATAGCCTAATTTTCTATTGTAATGTCTTTATGGTTGCTTCTTTGTTCTAAACTGACCGATAAGAGATGATTTATAGTGATATTAACCTTTCATCTGTCACATATTGCAAATATGTTTAAAAAATTAGCATCATCTGTTAAATTTGTTGTAAGGTATGTTAACATTTTCATCGTAATTGTGATTGGAATTGTTTTGCCATTATACTTTCCAGACACTTACTATGATTACAAAGGGAGCTCTTGGTTTTCTTAATAATTTCTCATCTCAACACCTTATTATTTTATTGCTTATAATAGTTATTTAGTTGATTCTACGGGAGTTTCTTGGTTGACAATCAAAACATCTGCAAGTAATGATAATTGTGTGTTTTATTTTATAGTATTAAATCTCCTTACTTTATGAAACCTTATTGCATTAGCTGGGATTTTCAGAAAGCCAACTAGTAGTAGGAATAATTGGCTGCCTTGTCTTTTTCCTGATTTTCATGGAATGCTTCTAAACACAAAGTTGGCAGTTGCTCTGAATAAATATATCTATATCTATAGATATAGATATAGATATATGTTTTTGTAGAGAGGGAGACTGAGAGAGAGCAAGAGGGTTGAGGGGCAGAGGGAGAGAGAGAGAGAATCCCAAGCAGGCTCCACACCCAGCCTGGAACTTGGCATGGGCCTGGATCTCACAACCCTGAGATCATGACCTGAACCCGAAATCAGGAGTCAGATGCTCAACTGAGTGAGCACCCCAGAATATATATTATTTTTCATGGTAAAGGAGTGCTCTTCTATTTTTGTTTTGCAGTTATTTTTAATAAGAAATGGGTTTTGAATCTTAATTAAAGCACTTGGGGCATCTGTGGAGATGCAAATGATTTTTTTTTCCCATTGAGCTATCCCTGCATTCCCAAAATAAATTTTAAACCCATGATCTAATTTTCTTATAGTATAATGCTTGGTGCATTTTTTTCATTTTTTTTTGACATTAGTGTCAGATAATTGGTATCAGGTTTATACTACCTTGGTATAGTCATCTCTGAACTTTGGTAGAATTTTTATCTGTGGTTATATTTTCCTTCTCAGTCATAATTTTCTATACCTTTGCTTTCTTTTTTTCTTGAGTACACTTGCTAGGGACTTGCCGTATATTAGTAATAATAATAAATTAATTGGTTAGTTATAAAATACAGCTCTGGATTAACTTATAATCTTACCTATTTCCTTTTTTATTTTATTTTTTAATATTTATTTAATTGCGGGGAGGGGCTGAGGGAGAAGGAGAGAATCTTCAGCAGACTCCATGCTGAGTATGGAGCTGGTCATGGGGCTCTGTCTCTTGACCCTGAGATCATGACCTGAGCTGAAACCAAGAGTCAGCCACTTAACTGAGCCACCCAGATACCGCCCTCCCCCCTTTTGCTTTCTTAAATCTCATTTTACGTTTATTGCTTATCGCAGCTTCCCATGGATCTGCTTCTGGAAACTTAGTTAACTTGTTCTAATGTTGAAATTTAACAGAAAGCATTAGCCCCAGCATCCCACCATTGCAGATTTTGCTCAGTTTCCAGTAATTACATGATCACCTTCTTGTTTTAAAAAAAAAAAATGCAGGTTTGCTGCGTTTTCTAAAACCACTTCCGGGTAGAGCTGCAAATTCAAAATTCAGTGGTAAGTGAGGAGGGAAAATCCCTATCCTTTCCTCATTTCCTCTTTGAATACTCAGTCGTTGAAACCAAAATGTGCTTACTGGGCATTATTCAGGTGTCATCTTCTGGGGGGCTTTGTTTTCTGTTTGCAGATATCGCTGTGGTGGAGATGAGTGACGCCTTCCGACAGCCGTCCTTGTTTTACCACCTCGGAGTGAGAGAGAGTTTCAGCATGGCCAACAACATTATCCTCTACTGTGATAACAACTCAGACTCTCTGCAGTCACTGAAGGTACCTGACCTATATATAAATATTCCTGAATATTTACTCTGGGTACCAGGGTTCTAGCAAAACCTCTCCATCCCTCTGATATCCAAAAGCAATGTAAGCGGCCTACGTTTGTGAAAGCTTGTTTTTGCCAGTCCAATAGTTATACAACAATTCTCAGTGACGTTTATCTAGAATTCAGTGTAGAAGTTTGATGATACACAGGTAGGAAAATCTTTTTTTTTTTCTTTTTTAAAAAGCATTTAATTTAAATTCCAGTTAGTTAACATGAAGTGTAATATTAGTTTCAGGTGACAATATAGTGGTTCAACACTTTCATGCTCATCACAAGAGTACTCCTAAATCCCCATCCCTCCACCCACCTCCCCTCTGGTAACCATCAGTTTGTTCTCTATAGTTAAGAGTCTGTTGATTTGCCTCTCTCTCTCTTTTCTTCCTGACTACTTATTTCTATTTGTCATCCTGTTCAATGCGTGAAGCTGTGGTTGCATGCTCAAACAGGGCAAACTGCTACACCTGGGGACTACCTTCCTTTTCTCCCCTCTCCACATTCAGATCAACTGCAGAATCACCAGAGTTTGATTTTATGAAGTTTTAAAAACATCTAGACCCCTTGATTTTGTTTCTTATTCATTTCTCTGCTTGCTTACCTGATTGCATTTTCACCAAACCTCTAAGGGATACGGGGGCAGGGGAAGGAAAAAAAGAAGACAAAACAGGTTTGATGAAAAAGAGTTGCCTTTACAGTGGAAACTAAAATATAGGGATTTGTGACTAATTAGTGGGTTTCAGTTATCCTGTAGAGTTCTTTAAGGGTTCCTGTCTCCACTTACCCATCCTAAAAAGAAAATCTATAATAGCTACAAACTGCAACTCCCAAGCATTCTGATATACTAATGTTGCACCAAAACTAAGATCAGTCCAATTTGTAGGCAGGAGGGTGCACCTCGTGCAAGCTGTTAAGAGGATGCCACAAATCATAATAATTGATTTAAAATGAAATTACTAAGGGCCAAGTAGGAAAATCTTAGCGTTGAGTTCTGAGCTGCAGTTTGAGTTGCCGTTGAGGAAACTGCGTCACTAGGAAGTCGTCCGTGCACGCTGCCTGCCGGAGAAAGACCTGGAAGTTGCATAAAGCGTGGGAGCCATATCACCACTGGGGGTTTTTCACTGGGCACACCTGTCTTCAACTGGAAATCCGCCTCCTACTGAAAGGACTCTGAATAGACATTCTCTCTCTGAATATCACCAGAAAACTGCCATCCTCTTCACTGGGAAATGATTTCAACAACTTAATAACTTGGGAAAAGGGGAAATAAGAACCTACTATATTTGTCTACAAAACTCAGCAGGCCTCCTGTTACTCTCTCCAGGATAGGAACATAATGATATGAAGGTATTTCTTCCGTCCAGAAAGATTATCTAAAATGCTTTTGCAATACAATCATTGTGTGATTCTTTGAAAAGCATCTAACAATTCAGTGAAACTCATGCTGAACCTGATATCATCCATTTCCTTTATGAAACTTCCAGCTAGCTTTATGTGGCTTTTTCTCATCTATATCTTCAGTTTTCAAATCAAAGCCAACCTTGGGACATGGAACCCTAAAACCCAGAGCCATATTTCTAATGGCTTAGTAATTGTTCTATGAAGATCTCTAACTCCATGACTGTGCAAAAAAAAAAAAAAAAAAAAAGTAATATTTTGCTTTTATCTGCGTATCTAAAGCTTGTATGGCTTTTTCTGAGAAATCTGTAGTTACTTTTAGCAAATACATTTACCGCATGCCAGGCAGTAAATGGGCACTGATAGACTATCCCTTTCCAGAATACTCTGAAATTCAAGTCCCCGGATATTTGCACACTTTGTCTGAATCTGTTTTTTTACCCTGGGGCAATTCTTTAGCTGCCCTACTTTATTTTATCTTAGATTTACCACTTTAAGTAATGCATCATAAAATTTTGTGTGTTGTATTTTAATTAAACATTTTGATTTGCTACTATTTACAACCTTAACAGTGAAAAGGGAATGAGATACTTCTATTTATTCTTTTTTATTGTACTATTTTATTTTCTTTACATTAAGTATTCGAAGCAGGCAGTATTGTGTTAGACATTTTTCACTCCACCCTCTTTTTATTCTTGCCTACTGGTATCTGGTGATTTCATTTATGACTACTCTTTCCCGGGGAAATTTTTAAAAACAATTAAAATTACATTTGAGAGAAAGAGTTGAAGCTAATATTATCAGAAATTTTTATGGGACAAATACACTGATTTATTTAATTGCTTTTTGCCAGCCTTTGTTTAGAAGTGTTGTTGGTATGTGAACACAATAGGTCTTTAAAAAGGCTAGTCTACCTAAAATATACTCATTTATCTTGTACATAATAGCTGCTTGTAACCGAGCACTTACTCTGTGCTTTCCCCCCTTACATTTTCACATTTAATTCTAAAAACATCCCTGTGGGGTATATTATGTCCTATTATATCACTGTTTTATAGAACTGCAAACTAAGGCTCAAATAAATTCAACCATTTGCCCTAGGTCGTGTAACTAGTAAAGCCCAGGTCTGCCTAACTCCAAAGCCCACCTTCCGAGCCATTAAACTTTATTGCAATTTCTTCTAGTTAGAAGGATATCCGACTTTCCCCGCTAAGTGTGTTTCTTTAGAAAACCCATCAACTATGTCCGCCCCCCTGAGTTGTTCCATGAGACCCCCATCCTTTCTTTTCTGTCCCTCCTTCCATTAACTTAAGCTTTTGCCATTGTTGTTGTTTTTAGCGTGTTCCTAGCCCCAATAAGTGTCTGGTTGCAGAGGACAAAGGTCTCTGGGATAGAAAATATTTTTTTCAGTCTAATAATTTCCCCTGAGCCCTAGAAATTTTTCTGGTTCTCTACTATTGAGAAAAGTCTGTGTGTGTGTGTGTGTGTGTTTAATTTTATTAATTTCTGTTACAGTTCATTATAGGTGTAAACCTGCCTTCTACCAACAGAAAATTGCTATGAAATAAGGCAGAACAGGAGTTATGATACATAAGATGTTCTGTATAGATTAACCTAATGAAATAAAAATGGAGCATCTCCCTGTTTTTGCAGAGCAAAGACAGAATGAGAATGCTATTCTTGTCCCATTGCTAGCTTTCCTTACGTTGATTCTTTGGACATGTAGAAAGTACTACGCTAGTTAAATTTTCATCTGCTGTTCTTTGTTGAAGACAGCAGTTTCTCTTTGGCAGCAAATTCTCTGGATGAAATCATAGGAAAAAACCTTTAAGTTTCAGCTCCTAAAAAGTAATTGATAGGAACCATAAAAGTACCTGAAAGCCACATCTGAGTTTTCATATGAAAGGATATTGAGAATCTAATCAAATCACATACTTGCAATAGGCTTTGTATCCATTTGAAATCACAAGTGCTCTCCTAGAAGAATGAAATAGTTAATTTTGTTTTCAAAAAAAAGATCATTGCACATTGAGAAAGAGAAGTTGATATTTTTCCCCTTAGCATTTTAACAACACAATTGTCACAGTTTTCTTTAAATAAATATCATGACAACTTCTTAGGTGCCTGCCAGTGAGACTCTATGCTAAGACTTATATTTGCTTGAAAATAAGAAATGGTCGAAACAGTATTTTGCAGATTAACTTCCTGCATTACAGAAATGATCAGACCTCCACTTGGGGTCTCTCAGTAAATGGGAGAGTTAGGTCTGGACAGTACTGACCAGTGAGCCGGGAGGCGGAAATGAACGTCCATTGTATAGAGTGTGGAAATTATTTTAATGAGCCATTTCTTCTAGCATCAGAAATTCCTGTTTAACAGCACTTCTCAGCTCCAATCCTTGAGATTCTTCCCCCTTTTCCCTTCTTCAGCTCCCTCTCTTCCTTTTAGGCCACTCCTCACTCACTTTAGACAACGCTGCTTAGAAAAACAAAGCAAAACAAAACAAGGAAATACCACTGCGCACCATCAGATAGTCAACGGTTAAAAGCCCTTATGATGCCCAGGCCACGGCTGTGGAGAGTGGGAAGCAGGCCCTGCTGGTGGGAGGGGATATTGGCACTACTTCCAAAGAGCAGTTTGGCAACACCTAATATTATCAGATGAGCGTGGCACCAAGACTCAGCAACTCTGCGTCTCGATTTGCACCGCAGGAGTCTCTGGCATGCAGAAGGAGATCTAATCAACAATGTTATATTGACATTGTAATAACCCCTCCCCCAAAGGAATTGGTAAATACCTATCAAGGAGAGAATGAACAAATACCTTCTGGTATAGTCATTTAGTGGAATATTATAGAGCACTTAACATGAGTTAACTAGAGCTTTAGTGTCACTGTCAATACATCTCAAGAACAGTGTTGAGAGCAAAAACAAATTACAGAAGCATGTGTGCGATATGATGCCATCCATACAAAATCTAATCACATGCAAGACTGTGCTTTTAAACCTATTTGTGTTACAGAGGATTGACGTGTGCATGGGAATCACAAGCAACAAATTCAGAATACTTATCTCTTTGGGGGTAGGAGTAGAATAGAACTAGGGGGAAAGACAAGCGTCTTCAATAATATTAGATTCTAAGTCAAGGTGGTATATACATGGGTGTGTGATAATTTCTGTACTTTTTGTATTGTTGAAATATTTCGCAATTAATTCTTTTTTTAAGGTAGAAGTCTACGATACTTTGTTATTTCCTATATCTATCGGGATAATTATTTTTGGGCATTTGAATCCCCAAATTGCTTATAATTTCTTTTTTCCAATGTTCTAACTGTGATTAAAAAGGCTCAGATGCATTTAGGTCTTTCTACACCAAGATGGGCTTTATTCCCATTTTATCTACTACAGAATAAAAGTATCTTAGAGATTGATACGCCTATCAGCTAGCGGGACAGAGCATGTGTTGAAATAATGATTATGTGAGATTATTCCCTTTTTAAGAAACTTAGTTGGATTTTTCTCTTTAATCATTGCTGGAAAAGTTATTTTACAGATAGGATTCTTCTTAGTACACTGTTCTCTGCAGCAGTCTATCTACATGCTTAATCCTTCACTATCTCACTTAATCTTCACTATCACACATATATTTCTGCCTCAATACATCTAGTATTTCCTAGATTGGGATCTGACCAGCATGAAATCATGGGTGCACAAACCAGAAATGTAACACCATCACTAAAATAGCCCTTTAAGAATCATCAATTTTTAACAGTATGGCAGTTCCTCAAAAAATTAAAAATAGAATTACCATATGATCCAGCAATTTCATGTCTGGAGATACACCCGAAAGAATTGAAAGCAGGCTCTCAAAGAGATATCTGTGCACCCATGTCTCTAGCAGTGTTAATTCACAGTAGCCAGAACGTAGAAGTAACCTAAATGTCCATTGGTAAATGAATGGATGAAACAAAATGATATATACACACAATGAAATATTACTTAGCCTTAAAAAGGAAGGAAATTCTGACACATGCTTCAACATGGGTGAAACTTGAGAGCTATCATAGTTGCTCGTTCAGACAGTTCTGTGGTACTTGTAATCCTTTATCTGCAGGTACAGGGGGATCCAATCTCTTTTAGAATTTACTGTGAGAAATTGCATATTAAATCTGTTTTTCTGATACTCATTTCCACTTAAAGCAAATTATGATAGTTTTGAAAAGAGTCATAATGATCTTGTTGTCCATTTCAGTGATGATGCCAGTTTCCAGTAAATTGATGAAGACACGAGGGTCATTTTTGGTACAAATACCTCAAACCTAAATTGAATTTTTGCTTGTGTCTGGTGAATCTACTCAGATTCCATAGTGTTTTTAAGCCCATCACTTTTTCTCCTCCTACACCCCTAATTCCTCTTCTTAAGGTTTTACCTCCCCTCTCAAAGTTAATTATTAAGAGGAATTTAGTTTTGGTTCGAATTGTGTATGAAATCAATATTTGTATTTTTCCAATGGTTTATGATTTTTTTTTTTTTTTTTTAGTTTAACAGTGAATTTTTATTGGATTCTTTTCAACACTTTTTAATGGCATCTAACTTGGCCAGTAGTATAAATTACACACTCAGTAAATGTTAGGAAAAGAGTCATTTGAAAATATGACCCTATAAGGGCACCTGGGTGGCTCAGCGGGTTAAAGCCTCTGCCTTCGGCTGGGATCATAATCTCAGGGTCCTGGGATCGAGCCCCGCATCCGGCTCTCTGCTCAGCAGGGAGCCTGCTTCCCCTTCTCTCTCTGGCTGTCTCTCTTCCTACTTGTGATCTCTCTCTATCTCTGTCAAATAAATAAATAAAATCTTAAAAAAAAAAAAAGAAAATATGACCCTATAAAGTAGTTTAACAATTTAGTAGTGAACCAGAAGCAATGAACCCATGCCCTTTTACTAGGAAATGCTGCCTCTGGACATTCCCGAAAGCATCTTGCTTACTTGATAACTGACCACTGATTTGTAAACCATGGCATTCTGTCCTGTCTCTGGTGCGACATAGCCCTCACACACACTTCATATTATTTCATGGCGAGATCTTTCTTTCTGTTGAGAGAGGAGACAGTCTTGTTTCTTTATTTTAGTTCTAGGAATGATTTACCTTTTCTCTGAGCTATAGTCATTCCACGTCAGATGGGGGAGGGGGTGAAGAGTTTGGGGGAGGAGCAGATGAGCAGTACATGTGAGCACTGCTTTTTCAAGACTCGAATTGACAAACTAGACGCATGATTTATTTAGCACAAGTTGATTTCCCAGTTGTAGAATTCATCCCTGAGGTTTTGGAAAGGGCTGGAGACTGGAGAATCCAGTTTTCTTTCATGTCAGTTAGCAATATCACATCTACTAAGGAATTTTCTGTGTACTGGATAGAGTATACCTTTGCTTTCCTTTCTAGTTCCTCCTTTATCCTCCCCACCTCCGCCCACCATTTCTAGTGTCTAATTACCATTTTGTCAAAGAGAGAAGGAAGTCTGTGCTACACTGCGAATGGAAGATGTCATCATTATCACTGAGTTGGCACCAGATACTTTTCATCGGTAGAGACTTTCATCATAGGCCCATGAGTTTGAAGACCTTAAAGAGCAAGAAGGAATACTTCTGCACGCAGAAGATAGATGTCTAAAAGCCTCCTGACTCCCCCTGAAAGGGAGCAAGGCTTGTCTGAATTCTATTCCCTTTTGCTCATTATAAATAAATGATCCTTTTGTGCAGGTTGATCTCTGTGGCACTCCAACCCATCATCCAATTTAGGTCCTTTTAGAATGCATCTTTGAAATTTTTACTGAAATTTATGTGAAAAATGTGATTTACTGTACAGAAATCCATGATACCTCTAGTTATACAACAATAGGTTTTTTTTTTTTTTTGGAAGAGATACCTCCATTTGAATAATTTGGTCCAATTAGGTGTTGCTGAAATAAACAGCTGGTGTCAAAGAAGAGGAAGTTAATTATAATAGCAACACATTGTAAGGAGAAGTTTGTGTTAAAAAGCTGTTTCCAATCCTCTATGTGTAAAATGTCACTCGTCAGCATCCCAGCCCCGTTTAAAGACCCATCTCTACTTACACCAAGACATATTTATTTAAATGTAAAATAAAATTCAGAGGGAGGGAGAAGAGAGTCTGGAATTTTTCTTTTTTTTTTTTTTAAAGATTTTATTTATTTGACAGAGAGAGATCACAAGTAGGCAGAGAGAGAGGGGGAAGCAGGCTCCCCGCTGAGCAGAGAGCCCGATGTGGGGCTCGATCCCAAGACCCTGAGATCATGACCTGAGCCGACGGCAGAGGCTTTAACCCACTGAGCCACCCAGGCGCCCCGAGAGTCTGGAATTTCTTTTAGGATTGCTCTCCAGCTTTGGTATAATTTAACTTGACTTTTAGTACAGGTTGTTTTAATTGACAGTTGTTCATATCAAGAGAAGGATGTGTTCTCACCACAGATCACAAAACAATACAGGTATACAGTGTCTCTAGATCTGGTAAAATAGGAACCAACTTGGGGTTGTCGGCCTTGATAATAGTAATACTCATACTGTGTATGTCTTTAAAATGCTTAAAGGACTTTCATAAGCTTATTTCAATTGTTCTTTAAAAGCAATCCAAGGAGATAGACAAGTTAGGCACTTGCTACATAGATTAGGCAGATAAAAGATACTTTCTTTACAGGTAAGAAATAAACCCAGAGAGACACAGTGACTTAGAGGCACACACAGTGTCAGAGCAAGGCGAGCCCCAGATTGTCTGACTTGTCATCGTGTATACTTCTAAGTCTACACACAGATTTCGTATGTCCTGTAAAAATAGGATTTTCTGGATTCCTTTTAGATTATCGAGGTGTTTTTTTGTTTTGTTTTTGTTTTTAACTTGAGCTTTTATACAAGCATAATGTGTAAGCACAAGTCTAATGCATTTCCTAACTTTAAAGACGGGCCAATTCTGTGACACCTGTGTTGGAGTGTTCTTCCTAAGCTGGCTCAGCTTTATTTTAGCAGCATGCTTGAGGGGCAGGATGAGTCCCACCTCCTCAGTGAGGCCCAGGGTGTTCACAGCAGCCCTTCTAATATTTCCTAGTCTTGTTTTGAAGTTTTGAAATTAGGTAAGAGGATGGAGCTGGGGAGCATAAGAAATATTCCTCTTTTACCCAACTTTGGTGGAAAACTTGCCCAGTTCCCCTTGGACAGGAAGAGGGATCAGAAGAGAGGACCCAGAAGGTCACCAGCTGGGGGCCATGTTCTTTCCCGGCCAGGAACTCCCAGCCTGCTCCTTTTTTTCAGGAAACTGAGATCCTGCTTGCTAGTTCTGCTTCTCCCACCCTGAATCAATTTAACTTGGCAACCCCACCCCAGCTGTTCCCACTTCCTTCCCCTGGCTGTAATTACCTAAATTCTAGGCACAAACACTTTCCAATTTTGGAGATACTCCATTTATTTATCCTTAAAATGACCTCTTCGAAGTTACACTGTCCCAAATAGCTATCAAAAGTTGTCTTTGTCTTCCCTAGCAAAGAGAGGTAGATTAGATTGTCTCTTTTGTTTTCCTTCCCTCTTTGGTTATCAAAGGGTACTGGAGAATGGGGGAAAATTTTTTTGGGGGGGTGTTTCTGGTACAGGCAGGGGGCGCGCTGATTAGAAGGCCCCTAAAGACTTCAGACAAGTCTGAAGTTGTAGTGAGGTAATGCACCCTCAAAATATTTCACTGGGAAGGAACTGGAGTTATTTTACTGTCTCATTTCGAGGCACTTTAGACGAGAAGCTTCCATGTCGTGATGTGAAATGCAGCAATTATGTCTTAAATTGATTCCCCTTCCTCCTTTTTTTCTCCTTCAATGGATTTAGTACACATTAAACATTCACTAGTCTACCTGAGTAGGGAGATACCTTGCGAGATCTTGTTTGCTATTTATTTGTACCGAGTTAAAATGCACAAATTGTCTTTTTTTTCTTCTGAGTGGATGCATCATGTAAGGTTACATCATAAACTGTGAGTAAACTCTGTCTCCTTCAAGAGAATAACTTATATTCATTTAGCTTCTACAAAATATAAGCTTTAGTTAATAAGAATTCAGTAGATCCTAGGATATTTTTCATTTCACAGTGAATTTTTATTGGATTCTTCTCAGTACTTCTAAATAGCAGCTAACTTAGTAGTATAAATTACACAATCAGTAAATGTTAGGGATACAATCATTTGAAAATATGACCCTATAAAGCAGTTTAACAATTTAGTAGTGAACTGGAAGCAATGAACCCATGTCCTTTTAATAGAAGTGCTGCCTCTAGATATTCCCGCGAGCATCTTGCTTACTTGATAACCGACCACTGATTTGTAAATCGTGGCCCTCTGTCCTGTCTGTGGTGCGACATAGTTCTCACACACACTTCATATTATTTCCTGGGGAGATTTTTCATGGGAATGATTTTAATACAGTTTCCTAATTTGTTATATTGCAAAACGAAATAAAAGCAAAGAAGACGTTTAAGAGGCTGGTTATTCCAATGAGCCATTCTTCAGGAAGATGTAGCATATTGGTTCTAAGCCAACAGCAGCTTATTTTCTGTAGGGCCGAGCAGGGGGAGCCTTCAGCCTGCTCAGGGTTTTCCACTGCTCCCTTCATTACAACTTCCATTTCTGGGCCCGGTGCACCAAAGGAGAGATGCTGGTGGGGGAGCTCCTGTGCTGGGCATGAGGGCATCTCTCCTTCCTGTGGCACAAGGACAGTGCTCACTGTGATAGGCCTTTAGCCAAAAGCAAATGCTAGAACACAGAGTTGGAAGAGACGGGCAGTCGCTCAACCCAGCTCTTAGTGTGTTCCATTAGAGGGAGGGGAAATGACAGATGGCTGGTCAGGAGCAGAGCCACGACTTACACATTTCTGCTGTGATTCAGAGCCCAGTATTTTATACTTTCATTGACTTATTCATTTATTCATGCTTTTACTGAGTACTTACAGTATGCCATTCGACTTACTAGGCAACCATTGGGGTGTGAAGATGAACAAAACATCCAGGTTGCTCGTGATGTAGGATGGGAGAATCATATGATGACACATTTGCAATTGGTACATGTGTTGTTGTCCTAGAGGTCTGTACGAGGGGTAATGGTGGCAGAAATAAGGACATCATCTACTTCTGTTGGAAAGATTGGCATCATTGAAGGCACCTTCACAAAGAACAGTCTTCTTATGCAGTCAGTGCACAGAGGATATTGTGCGGTAGAGGAAGAAGAGAAGGGCATTCCCTTGTTACTTGGAGGGAGGAGAGGAGGGTGTTACTATCACGAGAGAGCAGTGTCCAAAAGACTGGTTTGCTTCTCTGAAGAGATGCTCCATAAATCAAGTTTGGAAAATTCTGCATACTGTGTTCCTGATTTAGTGATTATTCAGCATTTTTGTATTTATTTTTTCATGAACAATTTTGTGTGTGTGAGAGAGAGCGAGAAAGAGAGAGAGTGGGGGGAGGGGGTGAAGAAAGAGAGATGCACTACCTATGAAATACCTGTGGGAAAAGCCACCTTGAATTTTCCTCCACGATGTCACTTATCCGTCTCTTGATTTCTGTCCCCTGGGTACCACTGTCATCCAAGCCCTTAATTTGATGTCCCTGAACTTTTGCAGTGCCACCTAAATGCTCTTTTCCCTCCAATACTAAATACCATCAAATTAGTATTTTTTTAAACTTTAACAAGATTTCCATTTTACGTATTTGTCTTTCTTGGGTAACACATTCACCTGATACAAAAATTTAAAAGTGGAAAGGATATATAGTGAAAAGTCATTCCCTCATCTTTGTTCCCCACCCAGCCAGCTCCCTCTCCACTGGCAACCACTATTACTAGATTCTTGTATATTCCTCTAGAGAGATTTTATGAATGTACAAATTAGAATTTTTTTTCTCTCTTTGATACATAAATAGGAGCATAGGTTAAAAACCATTCTGTACTTTGCTTTTTCCGACTTAGCAGTATATCTTGGAGATCTTTCCATATCGCTACATGAAAAACTTCCTCGTTCTTTGTTCAGCCACGTTGTATTCCACTTAATGGACATACCATGGTTTATTCAACCCCTTTCTAGTTGATAGACATTGATGATGTTCCTTGCCTTTGCTTTTACAGTGTCCCAATGTGTGCTGATATTTCTTAATGTATATTGCTCACCTTAAAAAACATTTTGACTGCCAATTGCTCACAAAACAAAGTACTTTATTTTGGCATTCCGGGCCTTCTCTAGTAAGGCCACAAATAACTTTCTAATATTATTGGTACATGCCAAAATGAACTTTGTTCTTATTCTAATGATTAAATTCAAGATTTTTTTCATATACCTCTTTTACTCTCTCCTTTACACTTCCCCAAATGAACTGTCTTCTCTAGCCCCTGATAATAATTTACGTTATTCCCCGAAGGGGCCTTTGGTGTTCCTGGTCCTCTAACTTGGATGTCCACCTTCCTGCTTTGTTTTTGGAAGTTGTCTGTCCTCCTTGGCTCATCTTGAGTTCTACCTTTTCTGCCGATCTTCCCAGACTTCCTTACTTCTTAGTAAAATCCTCTTTCTCTCAGAAACACAAGGCCTTACTGTAGTGTTACTCTTTTGATTTAGCGTGTGTATACATACATACATGTGGACTCAGGCATGTAATGTTTCTTAAATGTGTACGTGTCCTTTTTTTTTTTTCATTTTGTGAAGTTTTGAAGGGCCTCTTGTACTATTTTATATATATCATTATGGCTTTCAAAATTACCCAGCACCATTCCTTCCTCTATAGCTTTTTATTTACTCATCTGTTGTCTTTCAACATTAAAAAATTCTATATACTGCTCTAAGCCAAAGACCTTGTCAGTTGCTCTTTGCCCCCATGTTGATCTTGGGATGAAGAGTGATGGCCAGTTGGCTGGACCTTGAATTGCTCCTCTGCTCATTCCTTACCTCACCAGATCTGGCTCTTCTTCTTAACCAGATGGACCCACCCTTGAGGCGCCACAGAAGCCTCACATTCCCTGTTTCCATGACAACATACATGCCATCATTTCCAAAATTCTGTCCCGTTTCTCTTTCAAAATCATGATTCCCCAACCTCAGCGAAGGTTTTATGCCATAGGCTTTTCCAGATTGTCTCTTCCATGCCTCTACTCATTTAAAATCCAGAAATAATGATGATGACTGCAAACTTTATCAGGAGCTTTTTATGCACCTGACACAGTGTAGCTCCATTATTTGCATGATCTCACTCCTCACAACCTAGAAGATAGGGAAATTGCCTTCAGTGTGTTTCTCATATTCTACTTTTTATTGAACAATATGTAAATTATGTTTGTGACTGTTAATGTTCAGATGATCTTATGTATGCGTGGATTTGCCCACTCTGATAAGTAGCCAATACCCTTTATTTCCCAGGAGATAGCATCTGCATGGTCTCCCCTCCCAGAATGTGAGTGATGCTGTACATTGGAAAACTGAACTCCTTTTAGCCTTTTCCTAAAAAGATCGTGGCTGATAATTCTGTGCCTACATATTCTGCAAGAATGATTTTTAGATTATTCCGTTTTTGGATCTTATATGTTTGTACAGTTTCCTTTAAGCCATTGAGTATCCTTTTATGTTCTCTCATTTCCGTTAGATTGTAAATTTCTCTGATACAGGAACTTACAGTACACTGCCTGAAATTTCAAATTGCTAAGACACATTTTCCCACAACAAATAGTTAAATTAATTATTGAATTAATTTTGTATTAACTTCTGCTTTATTTTTTTTCTCTTCTCATTTTTCAGGAAATCATTTGCCAGAAGAATACCGTGAGTATTTTCCTTAACTCTTCTAGGAATTTTTTATCTTTTCTGTTCCATCAACTAATCTCTGGTCTTTTTTTATCTCCACAAATTATTAATTTCTCTGTTTTCCCTCTTTAGAGTTTCTGATGTATCAATATAAATATAGTTATTTTATCAAAACATTTCTTTAAAAGCAAAACTTTACAATACTAGATGACACTGATGCTTGTTTATTGTATATATACTTATATTTGGGAAAAAAAATGTTTCCGTAGTGTATCCAATTTTGTGTAATTCTGAGTGGCACTCAGGCATCATATATACATACACTGCATATATGTATGTGTGTGTATATATTTTCTATATACACATACATAGATATCTATACCTATGTATATACCGTATAACAAATTATAGGTATAAATATGCCCATATATATACATACATATACAGGTACATGATATCTATTATCTATTTATCTATACAGTTTGATTTAAGTTCCTGAGTCTTATAGTCTGCCTTTGAGACCACACCACAGAATTCTTACCTTCCACACAATATTAAATAAAAGCTAAAAAGTGATAAAAATAAATTTCAAATTTTAAAAATGCATAAAGAAAAATTACACAATTTCATATCTAAGGGAATCAGCCTTCTTATGCTAGTGGTTGTATTTTTCATTTGGAAAATAAGCCAGTATTTAAAAACCACAAAGAATGTGTCTTTGCAACTTATAGTGAAAATAATATCCTACATAAAGATTTGCACCTGATTTGATTTAAGATGATAAGATTAAAAATAGAATTGTAGTTTTTCCTTAGACCAGAAAGATTTAAAACTTACAGCTAAGATTGTACCAAGTCAGAGACTCATGGCAACATAAATAAAGTTGTCATTATGCACTTTTATTCCTCCCATCTCCACAGGAAATGAGCAATTATTGCTTCAGGCATCTATTTCGTGTAACATTTTTATTAAACAAATACTGATTGAACACCTACTGTGTGCCAGGCTTTGGGCTTGGTGCCAAAAGTATTCACTATGGCGGTTGAAAATTGAGGCAGCCAGATTCATAACTGCCCCGGTGACTAGGGCCAGAGTCTGGTTTGCAGAGAAGATTGGTAAACAAACAGCAAAGACACAAGTTAGAAAATTAACACAAAGCAATGTGCTGAAGAGTGGGTGGTCACAGGTCTTTGAGAGGAGATGGCCTTTATCAGAGACTTGGAGGAAAGAGCTAATCATGCCCCCTGGCAGGTCAGACATGTGGAGAAACGGGGTTGTAAGGTTTCCCAATACTGCACATGACAGACAGGTCACCTCGTGGCTTGAGTAAGCTGCTGGGTTTCAGGGGCTGGGTGTCCTTCTCAAAAGTTGAGGATTTTGAGCCGATATTTCAATATGTTTGAATGCTGAGAGCATTTCTTCCCAGAAACTTAATTCATTTTCCACACACATACACCTACGTTCATCTTTATGTAGCTTTTAAGAATTGAAAAACAGAATCAGCATTATTTTTTTAAGTAAAGATCATAGAGTAGGACTAGGTTTTGAACTGCAGGTTTTTATAGCCATGAACACAGGGCTGGGCCAGAAGGATCGCTGTTGTTATTTTATGAACACGCCTCAGTGTTTTGAAATTTAAGGAGTTGTGGGCTTTCTTTTTCAAGAAGCAGGCTTAAATATTTTAGAATTAGTACCTTATTAATAAAAGGCAGTTGCTATGCCCAAGGTGTCTGTTCTTGATCACACAGTGTTTTCTTTTTTAATTTGCTTTGGATGATCAGTTATTTCAAACTATGGGTGCGACAGCAATCTGTAAACAGAAATTGCAGTAATGAGATTCCTGAGGTATAGGAGAACCAACCTGGGGAAAAAATATTCCCATGTTATTAGTTTTCATTGTTCTGAAAAAAGTGCTTTTCTCAGCAGTTGGTTTCTTTAAAAAAAAAAAAAAACGTGTCACAAGCAACCCTCACACTTTCTCCCCACCTTGCGTTCACAGGGGTCTCAGCTCAGGCCAAGGAGCATCCATGAGGCTCCTGAAGCTTCATCCCCCTCCCCTTTGTTTCCTCAATAATGGGGAATTGGCAAAAAATATATTGATTGCCTTAGAAACATAGAGAAGAGACTCCAAAAAGTGCAGCGAGGCCAGGAACTTAGGAAGACCTTAGCATGTTCATTATTTTCTGTGAGGGCTCTGAAGCCTGATTCCGTGGGGTTTGAAGGAGACAGTTGCAGGAATCCATTTTTCTCTGCTGTTTGCATCACTCTTGTTTTTCTGTCTTTATCCCTCCGCTGCTGCTACGCACCCAGACATCTAAGTGTCATTCTCTCCTGGAATTAGCTTTACACGGATGCATTATTCCCCAATGCCCAGTATTTGAGTAGTTATGTATCCTATTTCATGTCTTAGACACAATGACACGTGGTTTTAAGGCTTCTGAGGGTACAGAACTTTATCTAGCAGCAACAGCAGAATACTATTTTGAAACGCTAATAGTGCTTTTCCGGTTTATTGGCTTTTCATCTATTTGTTCTAACTTTTGACTTGGAAGACTCAGAGCATTTTCTTTTTTAATTTTGAGTTATAGTACTTATCTAAGACAGGAGTATTTGATTCTGTTGCTCTTTTATAACCCACTCAGAGTTAAAGCTCTAGAAGCTTTGGGAGGCAACCTCTTGGTACACTCGCCTTTCCTTTCTGCTCAGGAGATGGATCAGGTCAAAGGATTAAATTGGTGGACATGCTAAGAGATCTCGGAAACACTTTAGAAGCAGGATATGTTTATTTTTCCTCTTCCTGGCTAGCCTTCCAAATTATTGGTCCATGAAGGAGAACTTAAGAAAGGCACAGTTTCATGTGCTTGATTGAGAAAGCAAATCTCAGCCTCTGGAAGTTCTTCTCAGACATTAAATGGAAGTCCGGTCCAGTTTCTGCTTCATTCCCTGACATACAAGTGCCTCAGAGACTATGCTCATAAATAATTCAGTCTGGCCCTAAAGGCATTTGTCATTTCTCGTCCGTTTGCTGTGAGGCCGTAGCTTGGCTCATGCAGGGTTCCACGAAAGTGACCTGAGGTCAAGTGTTGGTGTGTCGACCTGTAGAGGCCCCTTGGGAGGGCGCTGACCCCTCTAACGATCATGGGATACCCGCTAGAGAAGAGTCCCTGGGCTGGCGTCCCGAACACATCCCGGACCAGCTGCATGACCTTATCTGAGCCTTGTCTGAATCCTCACCTATAAAACAGAGACCGTAGTACTCCTCCCTGCTGGGTGGGGATTCTGGTTCTCCCTCTGCCTGTGCCCCTCCCCCTGCTCATCCTGCTCATGCTCGCTCACGCGCTCTCTTTCTCTCTCTCCCTCAAATAAATAAATAAAATCTTTGAAAAAAAAAAAAAAACAATAGTACCTTCTTCGGCAGGTTATTGGGAACGCATGACCATTCATTCTTGGCACATGGCAAGTGTGAGTCAATGTTTGCTCTCGTTGGTTTGGTTCTAAGGGGAAGAGAAGTGATGTATTGTTCCCCGTAATGCTGATATGGCGAGGATCCGATCATCTGGGCTCGCTGTGCTCCCTAGAACAGTGATAGGGTTTCCCACAGAACTCATTTTACTTGTCAGCCCTCTGCCTTTTTTTTTTTTTTTTCCTCTCCTCTCTATGGTTTTTCTCTTAGAGGTCTCTCATGTTTCCTTAGATTCAACCACACCAAATGCTTCCCAGGTCTGTACTTTTGTTGGAAGCTCTTTTATGTTCCAATCACATATTTCCAGCTTTCTTCTAGACATTCTGACTCTTGGTGTCCTGCCCTCCTTAAATCTCAGCCTTTTTAATCGTGGACATTTCACGCTAACCACCCTAGCTCAGGTTTCAAACTCTTGAAGTTCCTGTCATATATTAACTGGAAGTCAGGTTGTGTTTGTGATTTATTATCTGATATATAACAAGTGCCCTCAACTGTAATAGGTTCCTAAATAATGAAGTCTGCTTCTGCTATCTTGAATTTTTGTTTTGCTAATGATACCACTCTTTTTAGGTAGCCTCATTTAAGACTGTGATTATGTTTTCTTTCATGCTCTGAATCCTTCCATGATTCCCACTGCCCAGGACATACAGTTTAAGGTCCTGAGCTTTGCATCCACGTCCCTTCCCCGAGCTCTAAGATCCAGGCAGGCTGACTTACTCAGGGATGTCCAATCCAATTTCCTCTTTCTTCTTCCCAGCTCACCCTTTGTTTGCACTAATGTTCCCTCACCTGACATTGTTGGGAATCTATAGACAGTCAGGAGGAGTGAGTGGAGAGTAGCGTGGGCTGAGGCCAGAGAGAGAAGTAGGATTTGGGTGGTCAGTCCCTTGTAGGCCCCTGGGACGTGTCTTATCTTCATCCCAGGATCAAGGAAGGGGGCCTTATGCAGCTGAGGAAAGCGATCTGATATAGGTTGTTAAGAGGTCGCTGTAAGTGATGAATCACTAAAGTCTAACCTGAAGCCAATTTTACCATGTATCTTAACTAACTAGAATTTAAATAAAAACTTGAAATCGAAAGGGAAAAAAAAGATCACTTTGACAGCTGGGTAGAGAACAGATTGGGGGGCAAGGATGGAAGCAGGGAGACCAACTGAAGGCCGGTGATGGCGTCTCAGGGTGGGTATGTTGGCCTCATCTTCCACGTGGACAGAGAAGACGGAGGGAAATGGAGAAATCGGAGATCGATTCTGGAGGTAGAATAGACCGGATTTCAATAGGATGTGGGTGGTGAAGGAAATGGGAGCATCAAGGAAAATTTCTGGGTCTCTAGTTTTAGTAGCTAGGAGGCTAATGGAGCCATGACCATGACAGAGCAGCCCAGAGCGAGCAGCTTTGTTTCCTCATCACTCGCAGCGTAGCCTGTCAGGTACAGAGCCCTTAAACCTTAGCTCTTATTCTTGTCATGTATTTGTGCTGTTTCTCTGTAATTAAATTTTAAATTCCCCAGAAGGCTGAAGGCTATGTTTTAAACTGCTCTGTTTTCCCTCCAGCATGCATATATCATAATGCCTTAGCCATCAGAGAGGGAGAATAAATATTTAATGGACTGATACAAACTATGCCCTACTAGGTTCTTTTGTTTTTTGTTTTTTGGGTTTTTTGGGGTTTTTTTGGTTTTTGGTTTTGGCATCATCTGTAAGTCCTAATTGTTTGCAATCAGCAATTAAAGAAATTGGAGGAAATTTCCACTTTCATAGGTCATAAATAAGAAATGAAGTTTTTTTTTTTTTTACTTCACTTCACATTCAGGATGACTATTTAAAATGACTCAGTGCAGTAGGACCTGGGATTTCGTTAGTGTGGAGTCTGCAGGCCAGCTCACCCCCTCCCGGCTCCTGCTCTTTCCACAGATGTGCACTGGGAACTACACATTTGTCCCTTACATGATCACGCCACATAACAAGGTCTACTGCTGTGATAGCAGCTTCATGAAGGGGTTGACGGAGCTCATGCAACCGAACTTCGAGCTGCTTCTTGGACCCATTTGCTTACCTCTTGTGGATCGTTTCATTCAGCTTCTGAAGGTGGCACAAGCAAGTTCTAGGTAAAGTTGAATAATGCCGTTTGATGATGATGACGGAGTGCTGTCCTACTTCCTTTATTTGTGCATCTTATCAGATGTTTCTTAGATACAGCACATAGCCAAGAACAAGGAAAATGAAAGTATGATATCTTCTAAGTAGATAAAAGAGATGCCAGATAGTTCACTGTATTCAGAAGAGAACAACATGAGATCAGAAAGGCAGAAAAAAAAGACTGCTAAGTACATTATAGTAATGGTAGAGATAAAATATATATATATATTCAAAGTACAGAAACAGTGTCAGAATTAATGTCCACAGACTTTTACTATAAGAACAAGAACTTTGCCAGAATTGCTGATGGCATTATTATATTTTAGTTAAGAACAACCACTTATGGTAATACATGATGAGGCTGAGTCAGAAAGTGAAGGCTACATTATGTTCAAATCATAGGCACACCTGATTTATTTCGGGCAATTTTTACTCAAAACATTGCAATGAAAAATAAAGTTTTGGAGTTTCAAGTGGTACATGGCAGGTTCTTGGAAAAGTCATTAAGATGCAGGATATTTAGCTAAGTTTTTCTAAAGCAAAGCAGAGTGTTAAAAAATATATAGGACTCCTGAAATTCTTTATAATGCAAGATCCATGAGGTGTTCAATCTATGCATCCTGTGAACTGAAAGTTACAAATGCTGCAGATGTCATTCATTTCCTTATACAATCATTGCTTTTCATTGAAATCCTTTCTAGTATTAACTCTGAAATGTGTTTTCCCACCAGCCAGTATTTCCGGGAATCTATACTCAATGATATCAGGAAAGCTCGAAATTTATACACTGGTAAAGAATTGGCAGCTGAATTGGCAAGAATTCGGCAACGAGTAGATAATATCGAAGTCTTGACAGCAGATATTGTCATAAACCTCATACTTTCCTACAGAGATATCCAGGTGAGAAGATACTTACAGGAAATTCTTTGTCATGTAGCATGTTGAAGGAATAAGGGAGAGTTAGCATCAAATTTCAGCTAGTTGAGAGGTCATTCATGTCACTACATGTAATTTTTTTATTGACTTTTCTAAGCTCACCGTCCTGAGAATTTATGATGAATGAAAAAGACTCCTATGAGTTAGCCATCCGTGATTATGTAATGAAGCACTTGCATGGTAAAGGTCTGACTTTTCCTCCAGAAGAACAAAAAGAAAAATCTGTGTACATGTCTAACCTGTGGACAACCTATACTATTTTGTTAGCCTCAGACACACCTGTCGGACATAAGTGAAAGTTTTGTTGTGGCAAATAGCAGTGGTGGTGAGGGGGAGGCTTTCTGGACATAGCTCTTACTCCTTGAAATTCTGTTGCTTGAAATTGATAGTGCTAGATCTGACTAGCCAGGACCAAGAAACATGCAAGTGATTAATTATAAAAATAGCTTTAAAATTTTCTCATGTAAAACACACCAACGTGCCATTTAATTTTATTGACATGTCTTAACATTTTTAAAATATGATAAATAGAAGGAATCCTCTCTGAGTTGGGAATTTGCTTTTAGATTTTTATATGGTAAAATCTAAGTGACTTGTAGTTTCTTATTCCCACCCAGCCTTTTAGGCCCAAGTAAAGCTTCATGAGAACAACAGAAATTAACATCCATGTAGAGGTGTGGTGCTTCACATCCCAAGACGAGGGGAGCTTGAAATGATATCATCTTGTTACTTATAACAGAGGTTCAGTCATTTGCTCCATGTCCTTGATATTTTGAAATTTCTTTCTTTGAAAGTAATTGATAGGACACTATGCCAGGAATCTGGCTCCATGGGCGAGGTAAACCCCCCATAGTTAAACAATAGAGTATTATCATGCTAATGGAGTCAGTTGTGGTAACTATATTACAAGGTTTTTACCTATATAATCCAAATTTCTTATTTAAGAAAAATCAATTTCTTTTTGGTTCTAGATTCTTCAGAGTGGTCCATGGAACCCAGTTCTCTTTTTAACACCCTTCTCAGATTCCGATATCTGGTTGTCAAAAGTCCTCTCCTTGTCAGAACTTTCTCCTAGTGGTTTAATTCTGTGTTATTCTCCTCTTGTTTGAAAGGACTATGATTCTATTGTGAAGCTGGTAGAGACCTTAGAAAAGCTGCCAACCTTTGATTTGGCTTCCCATCACCACGTGAAGTTTCATTATGCATTTGCACTGAATAGGTAAGAAGAAAAAGTTCTGTCCACACTATGCTAACATACTATTTTGTAACCTGCATTTTGTTCCTAGGGTATGTTTTTGCCATAACATTGCAGCCACTCCCTATTAGAATGTAATATTAATATTTCTACTTGAACCATATGAAATATAGGAAGCATATGCGTTCCGTTTTTTTATTTTTTGACAATAAAAAAAAAGCCCCTACAGTTTGTATATTTAAATTATTTTTTTGTTGTTTTTTTTAATTTATTTTTTATCATGGTGTGTTAGTCACCACAGTACATCATTAGTTTTTGATGTAGTATTCCATGATTCATTTTTTGCATATAACACCCAGTGTTCATTACAACATGTGACCTCCTTAATTCCCATCACTGGCTACCCCATCCCCCACCCGCCTCCCCTCTGAAACCCTCAGTTTGTTTCCCAGAGTCCATAGTCTCTCATGATTCGTCTCCCCCTCCAATTCCCCCGCTTCAGTTTTCCCTTCCTTCCCCTAATGTCCTCCGTGCTATTCCTTAAGTTCTTAAAATTCTTTTTTTCTCTGAGTTTGTATTTGCTATTTATACTTGTTTAGAATTTTTTTAATTGCATGAATATGATGTTATTTTTAGGCAAATATGCTCAACCCCAAATGGCTATTTACTTAAAAGTTTACGAAGTAGATGGGCACCTGGATGGCTCAGTTCGTTAAGTGTCTGACTCTTGGTTTCGGCTGGGGTCATGATCTCAGGGTCATGGGATTGAGCCCACCGTCAGGCTCTGTGCTGAGTGCAGAGTCTGCTTAAGACTCTCTCCCTCGGGCGCCTGGGTGGCTCAGTGGGTTAAAGCCTCTGCCTTCGGCTCAGGTCATGATCTCAGGGTCCTAGGATCGAGCCCCGCTTGGGCTCTCTGCTCAGCAGGGAGCCTGCTTCCCCCTCTCTCTCTGTCTGCCTCTCTGCCTACTTGTGATGTCTCTCTCTATCAAAAAAATACATAAAATCTTTAAAAAAAAAAGACTCTCTCCCTCTCCCTCTGCCCCTTGCCCTCTGCCCTGACTCTCTCTCTCCCATAAATAAATAAATCTTTAAAAAAAATTACTAAGTAGGGTAATGGTAGTTATGTCTAGGTGAACATATTCCTAACCAGAGAATATTTTCATTTTCACTGCCCTGAACATATCTAATTATAATCAGAACTCCGTCAGCTGCATTGTAGGGCATGTATCCAGGAATCCGCTAAGCCCCGCGTGGAGGGTGCTACTTCCAGTCCTGCCTCTGGGGCTTCTGTCCGCATCATGGTACATACATCAGTGCCACATCCGACCCAGAGTCACCCAGAAGGCCAGCCATGCTCTGGCCACGGAGAGGCCCAAAGCACTGAGCTGTCCAAAGCTTGTTAGTTGTGCTGCTCTCTTCCATGGTGGCGGGTTGAATATATATATATAGTTACTACAACTGAAGAGAATGAGTGAAAGAGAAAGGGAGGGACATCATGTCTCTGGACCACTTGCTGTGTGTCACTTAAGGCTTGATTATTTTGCAGATGAGGAAGGCGAAGCTTGGAGACATTGAATAGCTTTTCTTCAGGGCCCATAGTTAGCAAGTCATAAAGCTGAGCTCAAACCCGGATCTGTCCGATACTGATGTCTATGCTCTTCATCACTAGGTTCTCCTGCCTCTGTCTGCAAAGAAAGAAGTCAGCATGCTATTCAACAGATTGTTTCTTTCCTTCTTTATCCACCCAAACCGTAGGACTTGCTAAGTTTATCAATAAGTGTAGAATGAAAGTATATTTCATTTCCCCATTTATTAAACATCTTTTTCTTTAGATTTGACAGAGTGGGATGAGACCTCCAGAGATTACCAGCTCCAGCTGGCTCTCAGATAAATCTTTCTCGAAAGACAGAATGGAATATGTTCTTTTTTGAAATGAAAAATCAAAGTCCACAGAGCCTCTTATATTGTTCTTTATTTGTGTTTTATCTTTACCTTTCCTAAAATACAATATGATGAATTGATATGCATATTTGTATGATGGGTTATTATAAACTCAAAGTATTTAGGACAAAGTGTAAAAGGAATTTCATAGACAGGTATATTTAAAGTCATAGTGGAGAAGAGAAATAACTCTTTGTAGCAGCTTTATTGAAATATAATTCATATATCATACAATTCACCCACTTAAGGTGTACAATTTAATAGTTTTTTAATATAGTAACAGAATTGTATGACCGTTAACACAATAGAACATTTTCATCTCCCTAAAAGGAAACCCATTAGCAGTCACTCTCCCCTTGCCCCCCAAATCTCCCAGACCTAGGCAACCACTAATCTATTTTTGATCTCTAGATTTGCCTATTTTGGATATTTCATATAAATGGAATCATATTATATGTAATCTATTGTGACTGGCTTCTTTCACTTAGCATAATGTTCTTAAGGTCCAAGAAATAATTTTTAAGATCAATTTTTTAAAGATTTTAATTATTCGTCAGAGAGAGAAAGCGCGCGCGCACACACACATGAGTGAGCACAAGCAGGGGGAGCAGCAGGCAGAAGGAGAAGCAGGTTCTCTGCTGAGCAAGGCACCTGATGCAGGACTCAATCCCAGGACCCTAGGATCACAACCTGAGCTTAACCAACTGAGCCACCCAGGCTTCCCTTTAAGAGAATTTTTATCTGGTTTTGAGAATGAACTATACATACTTGCTATTTTAAAATGACCTACCTAAAACATCTTCCTTAGATCATCATCTGGTCACATGTGGACATTAGGCAACTCTTGGGCTAAAGTTGGTTTGTTGGTATTGTCCGTGAATAAGTTTGTACAGTGTTTTGGAGCAAAAGCCACTGAAACCTAAAGTCAGGGTTTGGTCCTCGTCTGAATTGGTCAACTGCCCCATGTAAGGCTACAGACTGCATTCCTAATTGTACTTCGTGCCGTTGAACCTATGAATCCTGAACCTATGGACTATGGAATTAGAAGGACTAGCTAGATGGGTAAGTGCAAACCTATCACTGTCATCAGGAAAGCAGCTCAGAAGTGATCCTTGTTAAATCCAGTAGACATGCGATAGGATGAAAAGACAGAAAGCCTTTGGACAGAGTTTTACAGGAGACTCTCCAAATCTATGGTTGTCTTTATCCTGCCAAACTTCACTAATGCGTATCAATATATGAAGTAGAGTTTTAAAAAGGCCTACATTGCTTCTGTGATCTATATTGAAACAGTGATACTTTTTGTCCCCCTACCTTAGGAGAAATCTCCCTGGAGATAGAGCCAAAGCTCTTGATGTTATGATCCCGCTGGTGCAAAGTGAAGGGCAGGTTGCCTCAGATATGTATTGCCTAGTTGGTCGAATCTACAAAGACATGTTTTTGGACTCTAATTTCCTGGACACTGAGAGTAGAGACCATGGAGCTTCTTGGTAAGTATATCGGTTAAGATACTTACTTGATAAATCCATGACATGAAAAAAATGGTTTGCAGAGGGGAGTGCTAAATTACTGTTATCCTTTAGATTATGTATTACAAAGTAAATCTTAGAGTTTTTAGCTTCAGTAATAATTTTGATGAAATTCATTTGATATGGCAGAGTAAATTGGGGTAAATTGGACGAAAAGATAATTTGAGAAAGTAACATTTGAAAAAGATATTCTAAAACATAATATAGGATATAGCAACAAAAATACCATTTTTGGAGAATTTATAGAAGTTGATAGAAAGACATGAAGGAATACTAGAATGTATGAAAAAATATACCACATTTGTGGATGAGAAGATTTAATGTTTTAAAGATGTTAATTCTCCCCAATAGGCCTTTCATGTGACATGACAAATTGATTCTAAAATTTATTTGAAAAAACAAAGGGCCAAGAAAAGGCAAAGCAATCTTGGAGAACAAAGTGGAAGGACTTGCTCTACCAGATAACAAGATCTACTATAAAGATGTGATAATTAAGATATTGCCGTATGAGTGTAGGCGTAGACAAACACTGGAACAGAAGAGAGAGCCTGGAACAGACTGAGATATTTATAAGACTAGATTTATGACAGTGCACTTCATGAATCAGAGTGGAAAGGGTGGACTCTACAGGAATGGGACTGGGAAAATTTGTTCATCTCCTTGTAAAAATAAAATGAAATTGGATTTCTACTTTAAGCCATGCACAAGAAATGAAATCCAAATGAATTAAAGACCAAAATATTTTTTAAATACTTTAGAAAAAAATCTTTTAGAATAAAATATACAAGCTGACCTTAGGTTAGGAAAGAATTTCTTAAACAGGCCTTGGAAATACCATGAATCATAGGAAGAACAGATTGGGAAATGAGAGTGCATCAAGGTTTGCTTCTGTTCATCAAGGTTCTGCTTTTTGGAAATGGCAGAGTGGGTTCTATTGCCTGCTAATCCTGCCAATTATAACAATTATAAACTTTGGAAAAACACTTAAGAAAGAAAATAGTTCGAAAGCACTGGAGAGTGACTAAAAGTGGTCAGAAACTGTAGAAGTTTTGATTCTTGGATGAAGGGTACCACACTGGATAAGATCCACATTTAAATGGTTTTTCCCTTGAGGGGCATTCCTCAGTCTGCAGGGCACAGGACAGATAGAACTCGAGAAGAAAACCAGAGTCTTAATGGTCAGAGGGCTCAGATTGAGGCAGCCAGAGTACCTGGAAATTGGGTGAGATACCCCTTACATGAAGGAGCCACAGAGAGAGAGCCCCAAAATCTGTGTATAAACTCTTGTTCAAATCTCAGCTGTCCCCTGACATGTGTGAGTTTTACCCTAGGAGCCCCGGTAGAAAATAGTAGCTAGAAGTCTTAGAGAGCTGAACAGAAATTTCAGCAGCTGCCCAGTGTAGGAGAGACAGACTTTGGAATTTGAACCTGAAGTTAGAGGGACTTCATGAGCAATCCGAGCTTTCCGCGGAAACTCCAGAAGGGCCACAGCATAGGAATAAAAAACTACATCCCAGGACTAAAGAAGTGCACTAAAAATTAAGAGCAAATCCGATATAAGAGAATCCAAACTCTACAGCATAGCATCCAAAATGTCTAGTACACTGTTAGGAACTA